>OZ043941.1:6881780-8081780 GCA_964056405.1 Acronicta alni | reverse complement strand
AGGATGACTTCCTGTCTACCCAGATGCAGCTGGACGTCAGTATTTTACACGAAGTGACTGCCATCAAACCTCCGCAACCCAATTTTTTGGTAATACTAATTATTATTTTGGTTATACATTAACAATTATCACAGGTGTTCGTATGACAACCGGGACCGTCGGGTCTTAAGAATGGTTACCGTTCCACACACCGACCGCGGCTAACGTAGCTTAACCTTGCAGATCGGCTGATCAGCTTATTTATTAGGTACTGTCCTGTAACGTATGGCATTACAAGATTGCAATCTATGCACCCTTCGAATCGACGTACCTAATTGGAATAGATTCGCTATTTAACCTGAACCTCCTTCTAAAAACCTCCATTCTTCTATCACTGTCATGTCAGATTTTGACAGATGCTTGTCAAATTCTAGTGGTCTAAACAATGTTCTCGTTAATAAATATTTAAATTTAAATAAACAACAAACATGTTAATTGTAAAAAATAAACACTTATTCTTATTAGAAGACTTTCTGTTGCTACATAATCTAGAGAAATGGGTAACATGGTATGTACCGCTTAAACTAAAGCTCTTAGATGAAATACGCCAACTAAATTAGAGTACAGAATACTCTTGAAAGTACTAACGGTCAATCCCGCCCCGCCCGAAGTTTTCTCAACTTCGTAGTAGTGTCGGATGGCAACATTTTGAGCGTGAGGTCCTAGGATTGATTCGAACTGTGAGTTCGAAGGACCTTACCAAGGTGCCGAGGTTATAAAAAGGCCTATATCTCTTTAAACTAAGCAATCGCAGCGAAGGTAAAAGGAACACGGATTTGTTTGAGGGACGGCGGCTGGATATTATTTTGTCCTCTATGCTCTAGGGACCTGTTAGGTATTCAAATCTTGAAGTATTTATAACGTGTCTTATCATATTAATAAAATGATATTAATATAATTTATTAAATAAAAAACAAAGAATTATTAAAAGAATTACTTACTTACATCATAAAAATAGTAAGAATAATAATAGGCTCATTTCCATTCAATAAGTACCTATGTTAAATTTTTAAATGATGTACCTATGTTAAATTATTAAAATTAATTTAAAAATTTCGCATTTATTTTTCTCATCACAAATGGTGCTAGTGGTAGGTATGTAAGAGGTATTGTTTTTTTTTAAATCTTTATTTAATTTGGGGTTTTTATCCTTGTGGATACGTCAACCCCATCGTGTCTTATACTTAGAATACAGAGTTTAACAATTCCTATTTAACATTGTTGTATTATTGACTCCGTAGACATCACAGGCAAGTCGCAAAAAATTAAAGTACAGTCAGCAACGAAAGTCGCTGAACATAACACAATTTTGAAAACATCACAGCTCCAAAACTTGTCCAGAGGTTTTTTCTATTAAGGTAACCTGAATATTGAATGGTCATTTATGCAATTATTTCGCATAACCTTCACAGGTCAGTAACTTCACACTTATTAAAAATCATACTGAAAATTGCAACATGTTCAACGACTTTCGTTGCTGACTGTACTTAAATTAAATTAAAATGTTTATTTAAATGACTTATAACTGGCCTACTTATAATAAGTGATAGGCTGTGTGCTGTGATATGAACATTGAACTGCCAACTCGTAGTTCTCGAGTTCGAAACTAAGGCATACCTCTGACTTTTCGTAAAAATACGTGCGCATTAAATACTTAAATTATCACTCGCATAAACGGTGAAGGAATACATCGTAAGGAAACCTGCATGCCTGAGACTTTCTCGACGGCGTGTGAATCTGCCAACCCACAGTAATCTGAAGTGGTAGACCCCAACCCTTCTCAAACTGAGAAAAGCGCCTTCTCAGCAGTGTTACAATAAATGAGTTTGTGATGGTCCTGGCCCGATTATGGAAGAAACATCAGGTCATCACGACGGACCACGCTGGGGAGAACAATAAATCTGAGTCGGGATTAATAATATCAATAGTTTTATTTCAATAGGCTACACTACTTAGCATTTACTATTTATATTACAGCCAGGACAGCCAGGGTATGGCCCTGGAGGCCCTGGAGGCCCCTACGGCGGAGGCCCATATGGCCAACAAGGAAATCCCTTTGGCGGGGGGCCGTACCCCCAGGGCCAAGGAGGCCTGTTTGGAAGCAGCCCATATGGACAACAAGGTCAATATGGTGGATATCCTCAGTCTGGTTACGCACAAGTGAGTCCGTAGACAAGTTTTTTTAACCTATATGAATGTAACAAAAGCAGTAAAAATTAAAAACAATTTCCTATCTAAGTACTTATGTAATATTTTTTTACAATAATTGTAGGTACTTAGACTTATGTACCGGGGGTAATTTTTTTTTTGTTTAGTTTAAAGGATTTTTAGTTAAATAGGTATAACGTAATTTCGCATGGTTAAGAAAAAATATGTTTTTTACTCCGTAAAGCATCGTAGAAATATTGTGAACGTGTTTCTGCATTCGTGTTTCAACCCACAAAATGTTTTTACTTTTAATTAATACGTTTCCATAGATAATAATGTTTATTTTTCTCTATTACTTTTATTTTTTGGAAATTTAGATAATGTAAATTTGTGTGTGACATTAACTGCTTTATTGTGTGGTTAATGCACAAATGCAAATAACATTTGTAGGTTGTTCATTCATTTATTGAGCAACATTAAAGTTTATCACCGTTAGACCTTTTAGGACTGTTCCAGTCCCAAGTTTCGCTTATTTTTTTAAATTCAGCGTCCAATACTAATGAAGGGCTATAAAGAGTTATTCTTAAATAAATAGCGATATTTTAAAGTAACATTTTTTTTTCCAAAAAGAGGTTTATATCCAACAAGGTCCGGTCCAGTACTAAATTGTAGACTACCAAAAAAATTAAGCTAAGGAATTATTGAAAATAAGAGAAAACTAACATTTTGTGGGTTGTACACTAATACAGAATATTGGAGGTCAAGGACAAGGAAGATTACCCGGTCAAGGAGGTCCACCCGGTCAAGGAGGCCCACCCGGTCAAGGAGGACCACCCGGACAAGGCGGCCCACCTGGACAAGGAAGTCGCGGAAGTCCTCAAGCTCAAGTGAGACCTCCAGATCTGACTAGGCCTCCACCTACCGGTCAACCACCTGGACCCCAAAGTCAAACCGGACCTAGGCTGCAAGGTGGGCCTCCTGCAGTAGAAGCTAGGGCACCATTTACTGCGCCAGGAGGAATTGTCGCTTATGGCGCAACTTACCCCCAAGGTGGACCTTACCCCCAAGGTGGAACTTACCCCCAAGGTGGACCTTACCCCCAAGGTGGAAGTTACCCCCAAGGTGGAAGTTACCCCCAGGGCAGTCCTCTCTCAGGACAGCAAGGAGGGTATCCTCAGTCCGGACAGGTAAACCCTAAGATTAATTCAGTGTCGGCCAAGGGGCGCCAAAACGCCAAATGTAAAAATCAATTTCCAGCCCAAAATAAAATTTTGATGGTGCCTATTGACAGGTGCGAGGGCAGAGTTACCAATTATTATTTATTTAACATAAACCGAAGTACCTGCAATTTAAGTGAAGTGAAAGCGTAGAACGAGATTGTCAGTCATTCAGCGCCCTTTGGTCGACCAAAGGGAAAGGGAAAGGCAATCTCGCTCTACCCTGAACCTGATCAAGGTCTAGGGCCGGCTGCTTGAGTCGTTGGCGCCCCTTTGCCTTTGTAGCTTACTATTTCCTAGAAAAGCCCAATAACACAGCTCGATAGCAATCGAACCCAGGTACCAGGGGTGGCTTTACCTATGGTGCAGGGTGTGCATAGCACACGGGCGCAGCGGTCCTAGGGGACGCGCCACGCCGCGGTTATTCTAAATACTGTCAACAGCACATCATGGCATCCAAAACTGTCAAATTTCTTCAATCTATTTTCAATTTATACTCCAAACAATAGAGTTTATTATTCATTGGGGTAGCACACTGTTAGGTATTTTTACCCATTTAATTTTGACTGCGCGCTTACTAGAGGGCGCTAGGGTAATGATTAGGTACATTGCACACGGGCGCTAAATGGGCTAGAGTACCCGATATACATATTACTTTCCTCTATGGGCTAGAAGCTGTGACCTCAAACTTAGCAGTCGCGCGTCGGCCACTTCTCTCATTCATTATTAACGATAGACAAATAACGTTATCATCCTCATTATTTCAATGAAAAGGTCTAATAAGCTCTACGATAGATATAAAATTATCTAATCTGCACTCGCGAGCAATCAAATGGAATCACTATATCGCGCGTTACTCAAAACATTTTTTTTTAAATTCGTGTCGTTTCCATTTTCTTTTAGCTTCAGTGTTCCTAGTGACGAGAAACATTGGACTGATTACTAATTTTCAGAAACACTTTTTAGGGTTTCAGGACTAGGTACCAAACAAAATGGTGTTTTGTTTTAAAAAAAATGATGTTGTTTGCTTTTACGTTAATTATTATGACATATCAAAATCAAAACAATCAAAATATACCTACAGTCAAACGGGGTGAATAGGGATGCAGGGGTGAATCGAGACAAAACTTTGAAAGTTATTTTTAGCTGTAATTATTATAGTTTGTTGGAAAAAGGGACTCTAATATTGTTCCTAAATTATAATAAACCATTAGAAGACCTTTTTGACATCAAAATATAATAATTAAAGCTGAAAATCCCTTTCAAAGTTTTGTCTCGATTCACCCCTGCGTTCCTATTAACCCCGTTTGACGGTACTTACTTCGTTTTATTTTCATATAAATCATATACAGGCACTTATGAAATGTCGAGTCTAGGTGCACGGTTCCAAATTAGTCGTTTCCTAAGGAGAAGAACCGGCAAGAAACTCCATGGTTACTCTTTTAAATTATAATTTTGTGTAATGATGTTCGATACAATAATTATTATAAAATGGGGAATAATCTTTGGTTATTACATTGACAATGGTTGAAAGCTAACAAAATTACCTTTCAAAATGACACAATCCATATAGTTATTGTAAAAAAAATGTTTTGAGGAACGCTTGATACGTATGTACAACATGATTTCGAAGTGGGAGTCTAGCTTTCGAACTCGAAACCTTTGACATGGCAGTCCAATGGTCTTAACACCAGGCTATCACTGCTCATTTACGGTTTTTTGTCTTAAACAGGGATATCCACAACAGGGTTATCCACAGCAGGGATATCAACAACAGCCAGGATATCCTCCGATGGGATATCTCCCGCAGGGGGGATACCAACAAGGACAAGGATTTCAAGGTGCGTTTTTATTTCTACATGCACTTAGAACTGGGTTTTTAGATAAAATACAATCTAACGTTTCAATCGCAACATAACATTTAATTTTATGAAGGAGCTTTGGACAAATTAGGTGTTAAACAACTGTCACTTTCATACATTTTGCTTAGTATTCGTTCGTGGTGCAGTCTGAGAGGTCAAAGTCAAAGTATTTTAATGCTTCATGTGTAAATATACATAGGTGTTTACATTTATAAAGTAACAACATGAAACCCTGTTAGGGTACAGCATACCTAATATTAATTATAATATTATTTACATAATTATATTTAATTAATAATAATAATTGTTATTAATTAATAATAATATTTTTTTATTATAATAATGTAGGTATCTAAATATTATTTATTTATTTTTTTGCTTTGTATTTAGAGGTCATGTTCATTCGAATTAAGTACCTATTAGGTTATTATAGTCCACCACGTGTCCTAGTGCGGGTTGGCACACTTCACACGCCGTCGAGAAAATGTCAAGCATGCAGGTTTCCCCACGATATTTTGCTTCATTTTCAAACGAGTGATAATTAATTATTAGGTAATACATAATAATACCCCCGTTGCCTAGCCAGGGGACAACCATGGGACAGAGACATGAAGCCTTTCGAAATTGAAACTTATGACTTGACCATAAATTCACGAGGCTATCACGGGTTTTATAGAATACAATAAAATAGAGGTTTATTGTTTTCGATATTACAGCAATCATTGTAGCAATTGGGTACTTACAAAATATCTACTTAGAATACCGAAAGCAAGTTAAAGCCACTTCCCAAGCACACTCATCACTCATATCACTCTTTTATACATTGGTACAATATATTTAACATTTCCTAGGTCAAAGGCAACAAGGAGGTGTGGCGGATGTCGCCAACAAGGCAGGGTGTGCAGCCTGCTTGGCTTGCATAACCTGCTTGCTGTGTTCCTGCTGCCAGGGCTTGATGGGCGCCGCGGGCATGGACCCAGGCGAACAAGGTGGTGGTATGATACCTGGAGAAGGTCCAGGCGGATCTGCTAATGTGTCGCCCCCACCAACCTCGGGCCTCGATGATACTAATTAGTGGTCGTTATTTATGAGGTTTTAATAATCGATGGTTGGCGATTAGTCCTATTGGAGATATAGACTGGGGTTTTCAGTTATGTAGAGTGGCAACACTGGCATCCTATTTGGGACCTGTTTTGTTTTCGGGGATATTTGGTACCGCCAAATTTATTTGGAAACTCGGCTTTCAAGTCAAATTTTATTTCCTTGTCTAATTACATAATTTATTGCAAATTTAATTGTCAAGTTTTGCTGAGAAGTAAATAGAATTATAATTGGTTATTTCTTTTCTATGTAGAAAACGATATTAAATTTAAATAAGTATAAATAATTTTCTCATAAAATCTCAAAGCAACTATTTGCTGTACAATGTAATTTGAGAACATTATTTGAACCAAAATCTCGTTTTCTATTATTATTATTTATTTATTTTAGTTATATTCAAAACCAATTATAATAATGCGCTATTGGCATACAATTTGGCATAGCCTAAAACTACTTTTCGCACTTTAAAGCCAATCTATGTGACTATATGACCTACATTTAAGAAACGACGTTAGTGGACAAATATCCATCATGATCCCAAATCTCTAGAAAATGTAATACACAAGTAATTTTTTGTGTCGTAGGGAAAAAGTTTTCTGAAAATGGTTTTCAATCCATAACCTTTTTCGCCCGTTAAAAAATGTGCGTTAGTAGAAAGATATTTTGGATTACAGCACATACGATTTTAGAGATTGCTGCGTTACCGTTGCAATTAAAATAATTAAGTAAGGATGCGGGACGCATAATCGGAATATCCTATGTGTTCGTATTGACCGATATATAGCAGTTAAATGAAACACTAAATAAAGTTGACTTGAAAGAATTTAAAAAATTTTGTTAATTGCATTTTTTTTCAATGATACTGCGGATATAAAACCGCCTTTTGAAATAATTTCTATTCGGGCAGCACTAAGAATCCCTGAAAACAATTTGCGGTCCCAGATCATGCTACTTGAGGCTTCGCGTAACTTTCGTATAGACACAGATTTAATCAAAGACTGTCTATCTGTATTTTTTAGTGTTTCATCATTAAAGGTGAAATAAAATTAAACAACAAATTTTTAACACCTTATCGTACAGTATTTCGAAATATGTTTTTTACCAGTTCCAAATGGTTATAATAGAAGAAAGGGGCACAAGCACCACCGTAAAAAGTATTTGCTATCGCCTGTCAGCATCGATAAGCCTGGGTCGCTCGTCAAAGTTAGTCTCGGCACAATAGGACTAAACTTCATCTCTACTTGCTGTGTTATTAACTGACACTTACACCTCAAGGTGGCAGCACGCGAGTGGTGTTGCTAGCTTCCAAAGATTAGGTCTACCGCTTACCATCAAGCGAGTCGTTTAAGCGTTTGCCAAAATGCCGAATACGCGTGTTTTCTTGTTCCTTTAATGGTTAGAGTTACTTTCTCTCGGTATACAACCCGCCTCCCCTTCACATTAACCATTATCCTTTATGGGTTGGACCTTAACCCATCGATACGTCGCACGATATATCGTATGTCGTGTCAGTATTAACTTTGCAATAATAGTTTATACTTAATTTTTTTAAGCCCGATGAGCCACTCATGGGCAAAGGCCTCCCTACGCACCTTCCACTCCTCAAGTCCTCATTATTTAAATCATTTTCGACCCCAAACTGACGAGTAGGAATCTAGTTCAACTTGGGCTTTCCTCTTAATAATTCATGTCTTGGTTAACTAGTCAGCAGTCAGATAACGAGTCTGGCTCCTCAACTGTACGAGCATTAAATGTCTCAATTCCTACAATCTGTTATCTGTCAATGAAAAGCCCACAAGATACCAAGTCTTCATTTTTATAACAATTAATACGTCTACCTTGGTATACGTACCTAACGCCTGTATTTTTTCTACAAAGTTTACCTACTGTTATTAATATGGTCCCTCGCTTTATTTCACCCACTATCTACACTCAATCATGTGAATTAACTTAGCTTTTTCCCGTACATTCGGTGACTGCGACCACGAATACAATTATCACGTGATTTGGTCAAACGATTTAAGTTGCCTACCTAATTCACAATGATCAGAATCAGAAATGAAGGCAAGGGTTTTTTTAGTTCTGACATTATGGTCCATAATTATTGGGGTAGCATCACCTGTGCGATTGGCCTTTTTGCCAGCCACTAATTTTATAGTTTTTTAAGTTATATTGTATAAGGATTTATTTTAAAAATAAATTTGTGCAAATGTCTTTGTATTAGTTTTATTTTTTATCGTTGTGTTTTCCAAATAAAACTTGGCTGACGCTGGTGAAGTTTATTATGTAGAAATCACTGAACTTATAACGTGCCCCCGTAAAATCAGGAATATGTGTTGTCTCAAACAACTCTACTCACGGCAACGGGCCGTGAGTTGAGCCCTGAAAAATCAATTTCACGATTTCTGAACAAGCTTACTCACAATGGATTGTAAGCTTTCAGACTTCAGAATTCTAGGCTTTTTTTTTAGTTTTTCTAGGGGCCGCCCTAGAAAAACTTACGCCGACCATACTGATGAGGTTCTTCAAAAATATCAGGTGCGCCGTCGTGTATATATGACAAGATGTATGAATGTAGTCGAAGCAAAAGAAGTATGCAAGAAAAATACGACCGCGGGCAGGATTCAAACCTGCGTCTTCTGGTTCGGTACACCAGACGCTATGACCACTAAGCTTAGAAGGTAAGGTGGCATCGTTCGGCATTGAACTAACTGTAAAGTAAGTTGTGTAAGAAAAATTCGACATGACGGGCAGGTATCGCGGTGGCTTAGTGGTCATAGCGTCTGGTGTACCGAACCAGAAGACGCAGGTTCGAATCCTGCCCGCGGTCGTATTTTTCCTTTTCTAAATGACTTTAAAATCTTAGCATGAAAAATGCCAAAAATATACAAAAAGAAAGTATGCAAGAATCGTAGCAAGTGGCGTTCTTTGGTTTCTGCCAGACAACTACTCCTATGGAAAAAAGGCAAGAGTGTATGTATGTATTATAAGTAATTCTAGGCTTCTTTTTGCACCCGACGTGTAGCAAAGTAGCAACGTTACAACAAGTTGTCACTGTCATTTTAATAATTTGACATGGTGTCATAATTATGACGTTTAATTTCACATGGATGTGTTTACTGTGTGTTTGTTTTTCCTCAATTCATTTTTCTTTGCTTCATATTGTGTACGTAAAGAACTAAAAAACTCGGACAGATTAAGGTGAGTCTACAGTACCTAATTTAATTCATTAAAAAAGGAACGTGTGCCCTCAACTCTTGACACGGTGCTTGCTTATGCTTAACCTCAAAACAGTCGTGAACTGGTTGTTTGATAACAGGTTAGGATACTTTGGCTTAATGGAAAGGGTGGACTGGGAGGAACAGAATATCATAAGTAAGCACCCTGAAGAAACTGAGTATTCAGTTTATTAAATCAACAAAAACGGACTGCCTCATTGTAGTAAGTGCTGGGTTTTTCTATAAAATCTCAGTGGCAGCTCGGAGTTTGGCAATAGGCTCGCTCCCTATTACATGGGACCTAAATATACTGGCGAACTGTGGATGTACAGTCACCAGCAGGTCAAGCTATCCAAAACTGACAAATTGTCCCAATTGAACATGAACCTTATTTGTTTGTGTTAAAGTTGAAAATCTATCATAAAAATTTGACAGATTGGGGTATCTTGATGTGCTGGCCTTTGTACATTTAGTTCACCTCTGCCTAACGTTTCAGGGAATACAGGCGTGATGGTATGACAAACAGAGGAGGTTCTATAACTGTATGTTAATTATTATTATTACAGCTTTATTTCCACAACATTTTACAAATATACATACAATTTAATTATTTCTGTCCGTTTCGTTGTTATGTGGCCCCCTATGGGTAAAAGCCTCCTCCATTCTTTTCCACTTTTCCCTGTCTTTGGCAACATGCATCCAACTTTTTCCAGCTATGTTCTTTATGTCATCAGCCCATCTCTTCTTCTGTCTTCCCCTTTCCTTCTGCCTTGTGGGCCTTGCCATTTAGTTGTTTGGTAAGTCCATCTCTTATCTTTGTACCTAGACAGGAGCCCTGCCCATTTCCACTTCTGTTTTAAACTAAAGTGGAGTGCATCTGTTATTTTAGTTTTCATGCGGATGTCTGCGTTTCTCGTTTTCTGTATTTTTCTCAGTTTCAGTATACTTCGTTCCATTGCATGTTGGCATGATGAAATTTTGTTCTTTACTTTTTCAATAAAGACCCATGTCTGGCTGGCGTAAGTTAAGCTTGCAAGAATCCATTATAGTCTTTTTTAAATCTCTTTTTGCGCCCAGTATTTTTTCCAAGCTATACTTGTTCTTCTGTCTATTTCGGTTTCATTGCTGTTTGCTTCAAAGGATATCAATTTACCTAGGTTTACATATTCATTTGCATAGTCCATCGGTTTATCCTATAGTTTAATTGTTTTCTTTTTACTGTTTGACATAATTTTGGTTTTGGATGCGTTCATGTGTAGGCCGATTTTTATGCTTTCAGAATTTAGTTTTTGTATCATTGATTCTAATCCTGTCGCAGATTCACTAAAAAGAACAATATCGTCTGCAAACCTTAGGTGTGTCAGTTTGTTATTAAGTATCCATATGCCATTATTTTCCCAGTTAATGTTTTTGAAAATATCTTCAAGTACAGCTATGAATAGCTTTGGAGACAGCGGGTCTCCCTGACACACTCGTCTTCCAATTGTGAACTCCTCCCCTTCTCTTTCCAGTTTTACTCTGCTTACACTTTTAGCATAGATGTCTTTTATGATATTTACATATGTTTTATTTACATCAATAATCTCAGAGCGGTCCATGTAGATGGGTGTACTATGCTGTTGAACACTTTGGAATAGTCCACGAAAGCTATGTAAAGTGGTTTATTGAATTCTTGAAATTTCTCTATAATTTGTTCTATTGTGTGAATGTGATCTACTGTTGAATAGTGCGGCCGGAAGCCCGCTTGTTCTGTTGGCTGATTCTTGTCAATATCTGGTGCTATCCTTCTTAAGATGATTGACGAGAAGAGTTTATATATTGTAGATAGTAAGCTGATAGGCCTGTAGTTGCTGATGTCGAGTCGGTTCCCTTTTTTATATAATAGTATTATATTTGATTTACTCCATTGGGATGGTACTTGCTCTTTTTCCAGTATTAAGTTGAATAATTCTGCTAGATATTCAACCAGGATTGGCGCTCCGATTTTCAGGGCTTCGTTTGTAATGTTATCTTCGCCTGGGCTCTTCTCGGGTTTTAGTCGTTTGATTTGTGTCGCTATTTCTCTTTCCGTTATTGGGTCTAATGGTTTTTTTGTTATATCTGCTCCAGTTTTAATACTATTAACTTTTCCAACATCTTGTGTCCTATCATGTGGTGGTTTTTCATAAAGAGAAGTATAGAAAGCCGTAGCACATTCTATTATGCCTTCTCTGTCTTTGGTTTCGCCCTTTTCGCTGTTCAAGCTTTGCATCCAAATTTTGTGAGTGGATAGTTCTTTAAAGGCTCTTTTGGAACTTCGGAAAGTAAGTATATTCTTTTCTATTATTGTTCTTTTGTGGTTAGCATAATCGGTTTTGATTGCTCTGTTGGTTTGTTTGAACAATAGCTTTAATTCCTCTCTCATTTCTTTGGACTTGTTTTTCGTGAACATAAGTTCAGTTCTTCTACAGATTAGATTGTGTGTGTGTTTGCTAATGATCTTTTCGTTTTGTTTATTGTTTTCATCCATTTTAAGGCTTTTTGTGATTGCTTCTTCCAGTTTGTCGCTGAAGGATTGTACGGTCTTATTTTCCTTTAGAAATTCTTGCAGTAATGGTAAGTTCTTTTTTAGATTTTGTATGTAGTTGTTTTTCTCATAAGTAGACTTCAATTTGCTGGGCATGGTTTTTAATGTCCCTCGGTTCATTTTAGGCTTTAGAGTTTTTAAAGAGCATCTTACCATCCTGTGGTCTGACGGGAAGCTAATTGTGTTCAGGATTTCTATGTTTGTTACAGATTTTGGGTTGGGGCTCAAAATAAAGTTGATTTCATATTTTGTTTTATGGTCTGGTGATAACCATGTCCATTTTCTGGAACTTTTCTTCTTGAAATATGTGTTCATCACTGCTAGCTTGTTTTCCTGTGCGTATTGTATCAGACGTTCACCTCTGTCATTCCGTATGCCGTAACCATATTTGCCCATTATAAGATTTTCGTGAGGTTTAGGTTGTCCAATTTTAGCATTAAAATCTCCGATGATTAACATGTTTTTATCAGCTAGTTCTTGCGCTCTTGTTAAGTCGTTATAGAATTTTGTGATTTCTTCTTCACTTGAACTCTCTGTAGGAGAATATACTTGAATCATCCTTGAAGTTCAGTTTTAGCAGAGCCACTCTTTCCGATAGTCCCAAAAAGCTCAATATGTTGCCTTTTAGTGATTTCTTTATTAAGAAGCCTCCGCCATGAAGTCCCTGTGTCACTCCTATATAATCTTCCTTGATGTACATACCTGGTGGGAGATTGATCTTATTTTTCAATATGATATGTTTTTTCCATATAGACGCTATGGTAACTACGACGGGGCGACTTTTATTGTTGTTTTTGCCGATTCTATATATGTTTTTGATTTCATGACTATCAATGTGTGTTCCTGTTTCTATTATTATGTCCTTTATGTAGTCTACCATCTCTGCTTCTGGTTTTCCAGACTCCTCAATTCCAAAAAAGACCAGGTTGTATTTTCTTTTCTCTAGTTCTATTATGTTTAGTTTTTTCTCCAATGTAGAAACTTTGGCTTTGAGTTTAGTATTTTCCTCAGTTATTGTTTTAAACCTCTCATCTATTGCCTCCATAACGGTTTTTGTTACTGCCGTAGTTATAATTTTAGTTTGTTGGTTCAGCTTTTCGTCCAGTTTTGACAGCAGCAACTCCATGCTTTTATCCATTTTGGTGTAATTTTGTTTATTTATTCTGGCAATACTGGTTCAATGGTAATTAATTTTATTGATGTTGGTCACCCTGCAACTGTCGATGACAGGTGACACTTCACAAACGGTTGTGTTGGTAGCACTACTGTATGATTTGCAATTTGTTAGGTTATGTTCGATTTTAATAGTAGTGATGTTCCGATACCACCAAAGTATCGATACCTACTCAAATCAGTAGTCCTCACATCGCCTTGCGATACTACGCATATGAGTACCTCGAAAGTATCGATACTACTCATATCGATCACTTTTCCAAAGAAAATAGGATTTAGTACGTAAATATATGAGAAGTAAAGAATAATAAAAATATATCATTATAAAGCTAATTCTAAAATTGAAAACTGCTTTATTCATATTTTTTAACTAAAATTAAGCAAAGAACTATACTTTATTTATACTGCCTGGAGACAATCGGTTTCTTGCTTGCGTCATCGTTGATACCGCTTTAGAGAAAAGACTCACTCAGAACCGCCTGCAAGTGAAGTCTTGCGACCTGCGTCGCCCTTCCATCTGTATTTATCTATTCTATCATTCATTCAAAAACAAATGAGCGACAGTGAAATAACACAAACTAGAAAATGCTACCGAGCGAGAATTTTATAATTACCTACCTACGTTTTTGCCCTTTGGGTACGAAACCCTAAAAAGGCGCCGGTGGTCTCCTGGGTGAACATTCACTTGGGTCACATGGGTCGCTGGGTGAACATTCACATGGGTCACACGGGTCTCTGGGTGAACATTGGATTACCTCATTAGATTATCTACTGATTCGATTCGATACAAGTACTTTTCTTTCGATCCCAGTAAGGTACTGAAAGAAGGGATTCGATGCCAAAAGTACTTGGTATCGAAATAAAAGTATCGAGTACTTACTTGTATTTACTTGTATCGGAACATCACTATTTAATAGCAGTTTTTTCTGCTAGCTTATTGTTTTGCACTGTGATTAATCTCCAATAATGACTTTTACGGTCACACTTAATGGATTATGCGTCACGACACCACCAGTTTAAACAAATTGCACTGTTATTGGTTTTTTATTTGCGGAGGACGTTAACGTACGTGTATACTGTGACCCCACCGGAAACGGAAAAATGTATGTTAATTAAAAGTTAGTTATTTTCAGGAGAAAATCCTATAGAGGCAACCTTCTTACAATACACGACTATATTTTGTGATTTCTGACTTTTACGTGAATATTATACATTGAAATAAAACTACTGTTTATGGATTTCACGGAAAAAAAAAGTAGGGTAGCTGTCAGTAATTATATCTTCCAGACGCCCACCACCTCAGTCTACCTGTGACCATGGATGTTGTAAAGGATCTGAAACGTCTGGATTAATAATATCAATATACGCGATAAAATCTGTAAAAAGTAGTTTTATTTCAATATATTTTGTGGCTTCATAAACTATTTTATCCTTTTCCAGCTTGAAAAATTTCATCACTGGAAACGCCAGTCAATTTACATTTCGAATAAATAGTTCTGGAAGCTGACAAGTTTCATTTTCTGGTATCGGAGAACAATGATGGAGCCATAACTGTTTAAATTGAAACTGGAACACATTCGGTCAGAATCACCTTAGGATTCAACCTTCAAGGTGTCACATCTGTATCATACACTAGATATACATTAAGTAATCTGTGATGTTGTTACCAGAAGACAAAGAGTTTGACATATTTGTCGCTAGCAAGATAGGTTCTTTTAAACGTAAGTAAATAATTTTTTTTCCTCCTGCCATGTAGTCTAACCCCTCTTGTGCTGAGAGGAGGGCGCTCCCATGCCTTTTATTAATATGCGAGGGAAGGCGTCACTATTTGAGGGAAGCCACGGTCTGTCATGGTAGGGGCGAATTTCACGGATCCCATGACTACAGGGCAAGCCCGATATATGGTGCCACCTCTCCAGGTGATACATGAGGATTTTCCATACTATAGAAAAATAAAAGTTCAAAACCTGTCGTAGATCAAATATACCTTTCTCGAAAATTAATATCTTACTACAAAAATAAATTACTCTGTTTCAGACATAAAATATCATACTGACTCTTCAAAGAATAGTAAAAAGAACATAGAGAACCTAGTAGACATAAAGACGCTGCAGAAAAATGAAAGCATCACCAGGCTTGAGTGGGGAAATGTGGAGCAGACGGAGATCCTAATAGGAAGGAAAAACCAGCAGGTAGTAGTCCAAGATTTTAATGATAATGGATCCAAAAAAATATATTTTAGGTTTATATTCTGTGGAAAATGTACTTTACAGTTAGTTCAATGTTGAACGATGCCACCTTACGTGAAGGCAAAATTCGTCATAGCGTCTGATGTACCTAACCAGAAGACGCAGGTTTGAATCCTGTCCGTGGTCGAATTTTTCCTTTGCTAAATTACAGTACAAAAGTAAATTCACCAGAGATCTGAAACATTATCACCATCACCATGGTAGCGCTGAATGAATAAAAATGAATTAAAAAAGTCAGTGAGTCAGTGGTGGCCTTGGGTTCGAACTGGAGACTTTGCCTTGGCATTTCAATGGTCATTTTCACGGAAGATGGATAGTGGATGGAAGGTTTTTAGTTTAAAGTGATCCGTTCTCAGTTCATGCACAAATCCAATCCCTACCCTACCGCCGAGCGCTCAAGAATCGTTCTGCGCCTGTAGACAAGTGGCAATCTGACAATCGAATCGACGAACGAATAGAAACAAAAAGTATGGAAATGACATAAGCTTTCGACAAATCGGGCGATCATAGATGTCATTCCCATACATTTTGTTTCTATTCGTTTGTCGATTCGATTGTCAGATTGCCACTTGTCTAAGCCCCCTGATCACTGTATCTCTTGTGTCTTCCTCTTCCAGGTCCAGATCTACAACACACTGCAAGGCTTCACGAAGTCGTATACAGCCGACTTCGCCCCTGGAGAAGTGGTGGGTCTTGGTCGCTGTAAACGGAAGCTCCTGGCCGCTGTCTCCAGTGGGGTGGTTAAGATTTGGAGCAAAAAGACTGAAGAGCTGGTGAACGTGGGCAAAGTCGATCGTATGAGGGTCTGTGCTGATGATGAAACGCTTTTTGCTACTGGTAAGTGTTGACTGCATCTTCGGTCATAGGTGCGGCTGTTTGAAATGAAGTTCTGGGTTTGATTCTCAGTTTCAGTAATAGAGTATTTTGCACCATGTAGGAAAAAATATAAAATACATGTTTATGAGAGATTTATAAAAAGTAAACGAGATAGTAGATATTTATTTATAAAAATGCAATGGATATTGTTCAATACTACTAGGAATTTTTCGAGTTGGCAACTTAATGTGTAATGTTTTTAATTTATTTTCTTGTTGTGGCAACATTGCGCATCGACTACTTTTCAAAATGTATGCTGTGTACACGTCTTCTGCTATAATACAAGTAAACTTGTATTATTTCATCGATCTACAAGTTTTATTTGGACGCTCAAGCACCAACACTGCTGCACAAACAGATATTTTTTAATTCAATTTTAAAAATCGTCTTTTTAATCTGTTCTTCAAATGTCTAAACCGCCATTCGCCATATCATATTGGGTTCCGACGTGACGTCACTCTAATAGTAAAGCATATGGCAATATTCCGTCGTATGACAGTGGCGCCGCGTCTGCGGGACTTCTTTCCTGAGACGGACTTTACATTTACAGAGTGAAGTCACGAGCCAAAACATCATGGCGGCTAGCGTTTCCGCGCGAATATTCAAAATAATAAATAGTTTTAAAGCATTTTTTGGTTTTATAGAATTTCTACTCATCCATTACGACCTCAAGAGTATTTAAAAGAGTTTGCCGGTGCCCGGTTAGTGGCAATAGGCTCGCCCCTATTACATAGGACCTAAACATACCAGTGAACTGTGGGTGTACATTACAGGCGTCATGGTATACATACATACACTCACGCCCTTTTCTCATGGGGGTAGGCAGAAACTAAAGAACGCCACTTGCTACGATTCTTGCATACTTCCGCTTCGACCACATTCATACATCTTGTCATACACACGCCGGTTGCGAGTACTACGCACCTGACCTTTTCGAAAAACCTCACTAAGGTGAGTGTAGGCCAGGCGGCGGTTCTACTGACATTCTCCATGTAAATCTTTATGTTAGTCGCCTTTCATCCATTCTCTCGATATACCCAAACCATCTCAGCATATTCATCTCAATTCTTGTTACTATAATATGGTTTTTTAAACAGCAGCGTTGCGTATGTTTTTAATATTCATTTCTTGCGCAGGAGGCGAAGAGAACGACCTGAAAATATGGAAGATCGGAGAGTCGGAGCCAACCTTCATGGCTAAGAACTTGGCACACGACTGGCTCCAGCTGCGGAGACCCGTGTGGGTGTCAGACCTCGTGTTCCTCAGAGGAGAAGGTGGCAGGCTGGCTGCTGTGTGCTCGCGGCATGGATATGTTAGGTAAGTGGAGATCAAGACAAGATGGCATAGTGGGAGTAATTCCACTCAAATTGGAGCTGCCCGACTGGAGAAGTACCTCCGCCTTGCAGAAAATCGAAGTGAAATAACACTGCTTTGAGCTGTGTTGTGTTCCTACCGGTGAGCAAGGTTGCCAGTGCTCCGCGAGGAAATGTTGTGTTGGCAGTGGGGGGACTTTGACCCTTATACTGCCAACCCAACTATTCCTCTTTCAATACAGGGTCGGCAACGCGCAAGTGATACTCCTGGTGTTACAAGCGTCTATAGGTTACGGTAACCGGTTACCATCCGGGGGGCCGTATGCTTGTTTGCCACCGGCAGTAGAAAATCGATTTTCTGTAAGGTGGAGGTACTTCCCCAATCATCATCAACCCATATACTGTCCCACTGCTGGGCACGGGTCTCCTCTCATATTGAGAGGGATTAGGCTATAGTCCACCACGCTGGCCTAGTGCGGGTTGGCAGACTCCACAAACCGTCGAGAAAAATCTCTAAGGTATGCAGGTTTCCTCACGATGTTTTCCTTCACCGTTTAAGCTAGTGATAATTAATTATTAATACGCACATGAATTCGAAAAGTCAGAGGTGCGTGCCTTGGGTTCGAACTCGAGACCTTCGACTTGGCAGTCCAATGGTCATACCACTAGGCTATCACTGCTAGCATATTCTGCTTCCCCAATCGGGCAGCACCAATTTGAGTGGAATTACTCCCACTATGCCTTACCTCTCTTCTCCTACCTCTCTCCTTCTCCCTTCCCTCTGTAATGTGTCTAATATGTATTTATTATATTACTTATTGCCTTTATTGAATAATCCACAGCCATTGGAATAAATATAAATTCAGTTCATTTAATTTCCATTGCAATTGAAACTGTTGCGCAAATCCACCGCTGAATGCCACCGCTGAGTGACGTCACACGTCATCTAGGCTCCATTGAAAATCAGCGCTGCAGCGATTTAATGCGCTGCCATATCATGCTGAGTGGCGACCATTTCGATAAAAAATGGCGACGTACAGTCAGCAACGAAAGTGAACGTGTTGTAATCTTCAATACGATTTTAATAAGTATAATGTTACTGACCTGTGAAGATTGTGCGAATAGCAAAGATGACCATTAAATATTTAGGTTACCTGAATAGAAAAAACCTCTAGACAAGTTTTGGAGCTGGGATGTTTTCAAAATTTTGCTGTGTTTAGCGATTTTTGTTGCTGACCATACAGTACAGACTCCAGCAGGTGAAGCTATCCAAAACTGTCAAAATAATATCATCTCGATTTCTAACATTTACGCGAATATTATACATTGAAATAAAACTACTTTTTACGGGTTTCTACCCGTGACCATGGACACTAAAGCGTCCGAAACGTTGGGATTAATAATATCAATATACGCGATAAAATCTGTAAAAAGTAGTTTTATTTCAAAATATCATCTCTTCAGGTTATATGACAGTCGAGCTCAAAGAAGGCCAGTCACCTGCGTTGACTTCGATAAGATGGCCGCCACCTGCATCACCAACAGCTTTTACGAACGGTGAGTAAATAATTAAGTCACATTTTCAAGATCAAAATAGTTTTATTTTCATATAAACCATATACAGGCACTTATGAAATGTCGAGTCTAGGTGCACGGTTCCAAATTAGTCGTTTCCTATGGAGAAGAACAGGCAAGAAACTCCATGGTTACTCTTTTAAAATATCGTTTTGTATTGTACAATGATGGATTATAAATTGGATTGGATACTTACATGAGAGAACAATTTAGGAATGTTGCGAAGATTACAATTATATAAAATACAGCTAGGCATAAAAGAAAGTTCTGAACTTTTTGTTGTATTCAACCAATAGCAAGCTGTACGTAAGCTCGAAGCCGTAGTCAGGAATTCATTTTAGGGAGGGGTCTAACCATAAACATTAAGTAAAGACTATTTTAAATATTTTAGTTACCATTAGAACTTTATGTAGTTCCTTTTTGTCTTTATGTACAGAGCCAGCAGGTCAAGCTATCCAAAACTGTCAAATTTTTCCAATTGAATATGAACCTTATTGTTTTGCATTAAAGTAAAAAATCAATAAAAGAAATTTGATAGCTTGATATGCTGGCAATTTGTGCCTTTGTACAGACAATTAATATGCATTAGGTACTAAAAAACAACTACAGAATAAAATTCAAACAAAAGAGCAGCTAAATGTCTAAAGACAGATTGTTGCGCTAAGCAGGATACATAAAAAAAAAAGTACTAATAGCTTTCTGCCTCGCACAACTGAACTGTGGAATGAACTGTCGCCTGCAGTATTTCCGGACCAAAATGACCTTCAAACCTTCGAGAAAAGAAAAGAGCGTACTCAAGCGTACGCGTACTTTAAAGGCGGGCAACGCGCTTGTGACTCCTCCGGTGTTGCGGGTGTCCATGGGCGGCGGGAATCATTTCAGATAGACTTTGATTTTTTCGTTTTCAGACAAGTCTTGGTGGGCTTCGGAAGAGGTCAGCTACACCAAGTAGACCTTCGGAAAGGGAAGCCCGATAAAGGCTACAAGGGGTGTGCCGGCGCTGTCACCGATATAGCGGTGATCCCCCACTCCCGGTTGATCGTCAGCTCGAGTCTCGATCGACAACTCAGGGTGCACGAATATGAGAGCAAAGATCTGGTTTACAAAGTAAGTATTTATTTCTAACTAGCGGCCCGTCCCGGCTTCGCACGGGTGGACTTAAGATTCCCTAATCTTTTCTAGCAATAAATATAGCCTATGTTACTCAGGGTGAGTGTAGCTTTCCAATGGTGAAAGAATTTTTGAAATCGGCACAGTAGGATTTGAGTTAAAAGTTAAAACAAATCTTTCCTCTTTATAATAGTAGTGTAGATTGGTAATCATTTATTTATTATGCTCCTGTGTTTTTTTGTTTTTGCTCGGATCCAATTGGTAGTAGCGTGATTTATTTATTTACAGGCATACACATGCAACTTTACGGTAATAAAAAAAACCAATACGTTGCAACGTTCACATTACAATAAAATTATACTTAGATAAACATATAAAAATAACTAGCGACCCGCCCCCGCTTCGCACGGGTGCAATGTACTAATGAAATACATGTGTTATACATATAAACCTTCCCCTTCAATCACTATCTATTAAAAAAACCGCATCAAAATCCGTTGCGTAGTTTTAAAGATTTAAGCATATATAGGGATATAGGGACAGAGAAAGCGACTTTGTTTTATAATATGTACTGATTATGTAGACGATGAGATCACGAACCATTCTTAATTTTACCTTCTATCCATCTTGTCACATAATCTTAAACATTCACGACACACATCCATCCATCTAATTGCAAACAAGTCACACTCCGGTGATGATGTCAGAAGCTTATTAAGCAATGTAAGTGCCCGAACCAGGGGAGAGTTAACCCACTACTACCAGGTAGCCACCCACTACTACTACAAGTCCTACACTAGTAGGTAGTTACACGAGGAACTACGGGCGACACCGTGCGATACTCCAGTACATACGTATAGCCTATACTGTAACCTTCTGTATAATGACACCAACTACACACCACATTTATGCAAATAAAGAATTATTATTATTGATTTATTGTTCATATTTTTAAATATTTAACAAATCATATAAAAAAATAGTAAAATATTTAAAAATATAAAAAACTAGTTTTCCGCCCGCGGCTTCGCCCGCGTCGAGTTCGGTTATATCGCGTTTCCAAGAGAACTCTTCAAAAGTCCGAGATAAAAACTATCCTATGTTCTTTCTCAAGGTCAACTCTATCTCTGTACCAAATTTCATTAAAATCAGTTCAGAGATTTAGACGTGAAAGCGTAACAGACAGACAGAGTTACTTTCGCATTTATAATATTAGTAGGGATAGTAGCCCACCGGTATCGGGAACAGTATCCAAGCTACCGGTGGTCAGGGCCCTAACGAGAGGAACCTCCTGACAATGTGCCCCGTGTCCAGGAGTACCGCTTTCTGCATCAGACCCTTGACCCAGCCGCCTAACGAGAGCCTTCTCAGATGTAAGTCGAGGCTCTTGGCTATTAGACCATTGGCTCAAACAACTATCGGCACAATGACTGCTGAATCCACATCAACCTCACGTGCCAAATCAAGATATTTAATTTCTCTTTATTATTATAAATGGTGGTAAGCAGTGATAGCCTAGTACCATTGGACTGCCAAGTCGAAGGTCTCGAGTTCGAACCCAAGGCACGCACCTCTGACTTTTCGAATTCATGTGCGTATTAATAATTAATTATCACTCGCTTAAACGGTGAAGGAAAACATCGTGATGAAACCTGCATACCTTAGAGATTTTTCTCGACGGTTTGTGAAGTCTGCCAACCCGCACTAGGCCGGCGTGGTGGACTATAGCCTAATCCCCCTCTATATGAGAGGAGACCCGTGCCCAGCAGTGGGACAGTATATGGGTTGATGATGATTCATTTAGTTATTACCTACCCTTTCAAATTTACGAAATAAAAAATTTAAATCTTAATAAGATTATTTTTTCTTTATTTAATTAATCTTTTTTAATTTAATTTAGTTAATAAATTTTCACTTTTTACCAGTGACCATGGATGCTGTAAAGGCCCGAAACGTCGGTATTAATAATATCAATATAACGCGATAAAATCCGTTAAAAGTTGTTTTATTTAAATGGTAGGTATTGATTTCTGTAATTATTTTTTTCTACAGCAATACTTAACATCGAAGCTGTCATGCTTGTTGGTACAAACCGAGACCTCCACTCCCCTCACGCGAGTAGAGAAAGAGATTAAGGAAGAAGCAGAAGACGGAGTGAAAGTGGAGACAGAAGATGCAGACGATTATGATAAACTCTTTGAAACCATGGAAACTGTCGGGTATGATAAATTATATTTATTCCTGTAACTAGATCTTTTAAAGACAGTTTTACAAGTCAATATTTTACAATTTTTGTTTAAAGCTAGATGGTTCCGGCATTTCCTAGCTGACGACGCCGAAACGCCGAAACAAACTCAGAGAATCATAGTCTCTTTTAAAGTCCAAACCAGTCCAGATATTTCAGTTCCTTTATATCATCTGAGTTTAACATATGTTCCCTAAATGAGCACTGCGCTTTTGTATTAGGCATGATAGTATGATGAATTTTTAAATGTATATTTTCAGTGAAAAACCCAAAAAGACGAAATTGCAGCAAGAACTTCAAGCGTTGCCAGCCAAAAAAATTAAGCCTTCATCAGAAGGCAGCACGGACGTCGATCTAGGAGAAGATAATACAGAGGATGCTATCAAGAAGCTTCTGCGAAGCACCGAGAAACAGAAGCGGAAGCGGGAACTGAAAAAAAGAGAGAAGAAAGCAAAGAGTGTTTTCCACAATGCTTGAAATAAAACTCCTTGAATAAATATAAATGTTTTTTTACTAGAAATAAGTAGTCCCTGTTAGTTTTGATTTAAAAAAATATTTTTTACCATTCTTTACAGTTTGAGAAAATATTTGTGACGAGTACAAATAGAAACTAAAGAACGCCACTTGTTACAATTCTTGCATACCTACTACTTTCGCTTCGTCCACATTCATACATCTTGTCATACACGCACACCACCGCCGATTGCAAGTACTGCACATCACAAAATTTTATTATAAGTTCTTAAATAAAAGAACGAGCAAAACCTCGTTTGTTTTGTATTGTATTTGTACCCGGATCACAACCGGTCCTGGTCGTGATGAATGCCAAGAATCCCATGGTCGTGACTATAGGGCAAGGGAAGGCAAGTACTGTTTTTAGTCGCTATGAATTTAACAGGTAAGTTGGCATATTCCTACGAGGCACGCAAAAGGATTCTTAGACAGAGGAAAGATACTTACCTCTGTCTACATTCTTAGCACTCCAAAAAAAAGTACTTTATTAACTAATCTGTGGTCAGACAGAACTACAAAAAAGGGATCTGTCGATGTCAAATGCAAATCATCAAATTTGATGTCAGTCAGTCAGTCTAGCTGTCAAATCAAATGTCAATATAACGCAACGATTTGCAGCATTTGATTTTTCTTTAAATATTTTCGAAATCAATATTAAAATACATTTAGGTACATGTGTATCTTCAGATATGGCTTAAAATTGTCTCAACCTTCTTCCGTCAATGTGATCATAGAGACTTTCATATATAAATATGGATTTCACCGCTACTTGCCGAACTTGCTTGAAAAACAGTGGTCTTCATCCGATTTTTGCGTCTAGAGAGCATCACGAAAGATTCTCCAGTGCTATATTCTTATGTACTGGTATCCAGGTAAATAATAAAAGACTGAAAGCATTTACTTTAGTATTATATACTTCGATTGTTTCATAGATAACCACCTCAGTATCAAACAACACTCATCTCTCCTGTATCTGATTTGCAGATTCGATAGTGTTTGTTGTGGCAGTCGATTTATGTGATGCTTGTGTTTATCTGGGTGTTTTTATGTATTTAACATAACATACCATCACGCCTGTATTGCCCGAATGGTTAGGCAGAGGTGTACTAATGTACACCCACATTTCGCCGGTATGTTTAGGTCCCATGTAATAGGGGGCGAGCCTATTGCCATTAACCGGGCACAAATACAGCCTCCGAGCTGCTACTGAGAATTTCATAGACAAACCCAATAACACTGCTTGACCTGGGGATCGAACCCAGGACCTCTAGCGTAGCAGTCGCGCTTAGGACCACTAGACTAATGAGGCAGTTTTTATGTATTTAGTATGTATTTACAAAGAAAACTACCTTTACATATTATATCAATTGTCTAGTACCTAGTTCTTATTTTGTGACTAGATGGTGCTTTGTAACAATTGTCTGAAAATATTTATTTATTATATTTCTTAGTCCATGGGTATCTAATTTTCAGATAAAGCTTGACGATGACTTGCCACAGAATATTTGTATTGAATGTATGAATCAAGTTAACAACATACTGAAATTCAGAAAACAATGCAAGGAGGCAGAATCGCAATTGTATAAAATAAAAAGTGACATAACAAACTCCGGCAATACCAAGGCAAAACAGTCTATAAACATAACAAAGAATATTCCAAATTTGAGAAACCAGTTTGTAACAGAAAATTGCTCAAACGTAATGGATATGAAGGATGATTCAAACATAAATGACTATATTAAACCAGAGCCTTCTGAAATAGATTTGGAAGAGCATCTACCGTTGACAGTTTTCGTACATAACCATACAGCAATCAATCCATTACTGCCCAGTAACGAATTAAAAACGAATCCAATAAAGACTGAAAATAATGATACAATTACTGAAAACTTTATTAATGAAGAGGGTTCAAAACGATACACTAAAGAGGAAAAGTTATTGCATGACTTCAACTCTACTTATGGGGATGTGATAGACAATGAGCTAATCCCAAGAATATATTCACAAACCTTACAAAAACCAATTGACATTACAGAGGACAGTAATGGTGACAATTTAGACTCATTAACATCCACATTAACGGAGACCACAGTAATGGAAACCAGTAGTAAGCATGCTGATGTGCCTTATAATATTCTTCTCACGGAATCCACTACAAAGACCGCAAGAGTTATATGCAAAATATGTCAAAAGGAGTTGTCTATTAGAAGCATAGACACGCATATGGCCCGGAGACACCCTGGGGCTGACGAGAGGAAAGTCAAATGTGAGTTGTGTGATAAATATGTGATGAAAGAGAAAATGAAAAGGCATAAAGCAATGATACATGGCAGCTCCGAATTCGGTTGTAGGGTATGTCTTATTTTCTGGTTATATTTTTTTATACCTTAGCTGGGCAAGATGACATTATTTGTGTAGGGTAGGAATATACAATGGTCAATTACCATCCATTCGCACATGACACCCCTGTACAACAATTTCACATTGTTGGAATGTGGAGGGGCTCGTGGCGAAGTAATTACTATGCTGACCAACCAATCTGCAAGGTTAAGCTGCGCTAACCGCGGTCAGTCTGTGGATGGGTGGCCATTCTTACCACACCAAGGCCCCTATTGGTTTATAGCGACTTTGGACTCCACTATGACACACCAGCCTAATCATAATCATTGTTTCAGTATTGCAAATCTGAATTTAAAACAAAGGAACTACTAGTCGAGCATGTTCCTACCTGCACCGCTAAGAAGAGACACAGAAAGGCCAATGACACCGTGAGTATTAATTTATTTATCTTTGTATGCTTTTTTGCACACCAAAACACAATTACAAAAATAAATCTGACAAATGAAATAAAAATAAAAATACTTTTTGTGCATCCACACCGCAGTTACATTTTGTGGAGCAACAGAATTCAACACGATAACATTAGGTAACATTCTTCAACTTTTGTGACTGCTTGTTACTCTTTGAATAATCGCGTCCATACCGCCAATAACATATAGTAACAAATCGTAACCAGCAAGTTGCACAGCATATGTTCAGGTACACAATAATATCAGCACATTATTGCTCAAATAGCAGTGATAGCCTGATGATATGACCATCGTACAGCCAAGTCAAAGGTCTCGAGTTGGAATCCAAGACCTCTGAGTTTTCGAATTCATGTGCGTATTAATAATTAATTATCACTCGGAAAACATCGTGAGGAAACCTGTATACCTTAGAGATTTTCTAGACGGCGTGTGAAGTCTGCCAACCTGCACTAGGCCAACGTGGGTCAATCATTAATTAATTGGATCAATATTAGAGGAGACACGGGTCTCATCTAATACTGTCCCACTGCTGGGCACGGGCCCAGCAGTGGGACACATGGGTTGATCCAAAGATTTAAATCGTTAGATTTGCCCTCACCGTACTTACACCGCCCGAAAACGTGTCCATATAGAGATGAGTGCAGGCACACATTCCATGTAGAGACAGAGAACGACAGTGTGCAATATTCAGTATGAGTGAACGAGACTATAACAGATTCGATACTTCCGATGTCAACCAGTTTACTTACGGAAACGTGACCATTATTTGACGCGGTAGGGCGCATCTAACGATTTAAATTTTGATTGGGTTGATCATGATAATTATGTCCTCAGGGTCGGACGATGGCTGAATGTGACATTTGTCACATGAAGATGCAGCGAGCCAGTCTCAAGATGCATAAAGCTGTCAAACATGGTGGTCTTAGGCCAGTGTGCGAGGTGAGTTAATTTTTTTATTATAATAATATGACAAGTACACCGGCCACCTGATGGTAAGCGGCAACCACAGCCTATAGAGGCCAGCAACACCAGTGGTACCACTCCCGCATTGTCATCCTGTAGGCGCCAAAGGCGTAGCTAGGATTTTGTTAAGGGCAGGCGTAGAAAAACCTAGAATTTATCTACGGTAAATGCTGCATGAGCAATGGGACAGGTTACGTTAAATGAAAAACGAATCTAGATTCAACCATTCATAGTACAATCTTATAAAATTCGCCTGCCAATAGAATCAACTTTGTTTTTGTTTATTAATAGTCTACCTACGTAATATTACTTTACGGTTTGTGAGCATTCCTGTATCTTCTAAGATTCTTCATAATCTTCCAGGGGGGGCTTAGTAACCGTGGATTGGATGTCCACGGTGAAGCGAAATAGAACCCCAGGGAGGGGCTGCCCCTTCGGTCAACTCGACCAGGATACGCCCTTGATGTTCACACCTCAGTTGTTAAGTCTCATATGCCCCCTAATGTCACTACATTACCCTTCAATACACAATGACGTTAGGACATTATTACTTAAAATTAAAATTAAATATTCTTTATTTCGGTCATCTAGACCCATACACTCGTACATTTTGCATAAAATAATAATAATCATAATTAACTCAGGAATAATAATAATTACAATTAAATATTCACAAATTAAAATACAAAATAATTATAAGTTCGAGTCGCATCCAGTGGGCAAACACTTAGCCAACCCCAACACGGTTGGGGAAATTGGGATGTAAGCAAAACCTGGGGCAGCAACTTTAACTTTAGGGGCTGCCGCCGGGCCCAGGGACCGTTCCCCAACCCAATTTCTGGGTAGCGCGAAATGCTCTTTAATTGGGTTCCCATTTATGTTATGTAACATCTACGTCCCATGTTCATCCCTCCGGCGCAATGTTAGGTCTGGGTGGCGGTATGGGGACAGGGGGAGTCCCGCCACAACAATCCATGATGATTATGTTAGTAGTCATTAAGGTCGACGGCACATGACCGGCTTAAATAGGTATGTGTCCCGCTGCAGCAAATCTCATTTTGATGTTAATCTTGTTTCCAGCATTGCGGTAAATCCTTCGGCAATAAATTTCGGTTGAACGAGCACTGCAGAGCGAAGCACGGCTATGAGAAGTTCCAGTGTAAATACTGCGAATTCCAAAGCGCTGGGACTATGGCCATGAGGGTATGTGTAACATAAAAGACTTAATACTTAAGAGGTAGGGTGTTACAGTACAATATCTTTGTGCTGTATCTACAATCTACATCGCAATCTTATGTTCTTTATCGCACGTTCAATATCTATTAAATGTTTCTACTATCTGTTATCAACACGAAGTCACGTAGTCACGTAGTAATAGTCACGTAGTACACGTTAGTATATAAGATGCACCTTTGGATAATTATAACCAGACTATACTACGTCTTTTGTCTCATTTATACCTAATCATATACTGCCAAGAAGTTTGGCAAATAGGGCATAGTGGGAGTAATTCCACTTAAATTGGAGTTGCTGACTGGAGAAGTACGGTCAACAAAAGAGTTAGGTATACAGGCAGCTAATTCATAATCTGTGTTTTGATAAAGATAGTGTAATAATGTATCACGCAATATGTATCAAAACGTAGGTATTGTAAGCAGCTACATATCTAACCCTTTGGCACGTAATTATTTATGTCGAAATCTGTTTAAAAATGCATATTTCGTTTGCTATCTGTATACTTAACTCTCTGTTGACTGTACCTCCGCCTTGCAGAAAATCGAAGTAAAATAACATTGCTTTGGGCTGTGTTGTGTTCCTTACGGTGAGCAAGGTTGCCAGTGCTCCGCGAGGAAACGTTGTGTTGGCAGTGACTTTGACCCTTATACTGCCAACTCAACTATTCCTCTTTCGTTTTACAGTCGAGTCGGCAACGAGCAAGTGATACCCCTGGTGTTACAAGCGTCTATAGGCTACGGTAACCGCTTACCATCAGGTGAGCCGTATGCTTGTTTGCCACCTTAGTAGTACAAAAAAAACATTGACTACCGTCTTAAGGAAAAAAAACGCATTTGTAATTTTTATCGAAATTGAGTTACGTACATAATTAGAAATCAGTAAAAAAAGACGCATCTCCCAGTATTTTTATATTTGGCTTAAATTAACACAAATTAAATTAGCTTAAATTAATCAAAATCTTACTTTCAAACAAGACTCATCTGCTATAAATCATAACAGTTACTAAATAGAAAAGACATTTCTAACTTATCATAAGTTGGAAAGACGCATTTAACTAGAAGCGTCTTTACTATTTCCAAAATATGTACTTGATCATAAAATGAAAAGACGTTACTGCATGGGCATGAGAAGAAAATACGGTTCTGCGTAGATATGCCTTTTCATCTTAGCATTACGAAAAATAGTCAGGTGCAAGTGGCAGTTGTGCCTTTTCTACTTAGTATGGCTATTTGTGCGGGGTGAAGTGGACTCACGGTTTGGAATACTCTTTAATCAGTAGCGCTTGCGCCCTGGTAGTCGGGACGTACATACGCGCGCGCTATGGTGAAGTCGTAAGTAAAATTATCAAATTATTACGTACGTAAGAATATTATTTATACATATACGAGTACTTGAGTAATAATGTGTTAATAATTAAAGTGCAAACATAGGTATTAGGTGATACTTACCAAATTAATATATTGAAATAAAACTACTTTTTACGGATTTTATCGCTTTATATTGATATTATTAATCGCGACGTTTCGGACCCTTTACAGCGTCCATGGTCACGGGTAATATCCGTAAAAAGTAGTTTTATTTCAATGTATAATATTCGCGTAATGTCAGAAATCAATACAAATGATTATAGTTAAGTACACAGGCCATCACATCAAGCTACCCCAATCTGTCAAATTTCTTTGATTGATTTTCAACTTTATGACAAAGTGATAAATATCTTTTTGTATTTTTTGGCATTTTTTAGCTAAGATTTTAAAGTTTTAGTAAAGGAAAAATTCGACCGCGGGCAGGATTCGAACCTGCATCTTCTGGTTAGGTACACAACATGTGTTGAAATAATAAAATAAATAAAAATAAAAAAGCCTTATAATTCTCTAAATTTACATTAATAACTATTTTTTATAATTTATAACTTATATTTGAGAACTCCTGAGGTGAAGGCCTCCTCCAGAGAATGCCATCTTTCTCTATTTCTCGCTACGTCAAGCCAACGCGGTCCGGCTATGCGTATGATCTCGTCTTCCCAGCGTGTGTGTGGTCGTCCTCGTTTACGTTTGAAATAATATCGTTTCTAAAAAAATATTTCACATATTAGAATCACATGCACATATTTTTTTGTTAATTATATTATCGGTACCAGCAGTGATAGCCTAGTGGTACGACCATTGGACTGCCAAGTCGAAGGTCTCGAGTTCGAACACAAGGCACGCACCTCTTGGCATGGTCCGCGCTCCCCGCCCCTCTCCGCGCCTCTCGCCTCCCCCCGCGCGTCGCCATACATACATTAGCAGACGACGCGCGCCTCTTTCTCCCCGCTGCAGCTGCCCGAAGCCAAGTGCCGCCCTCTACCGATCGGACCTCGCCTCGAAGCCTTCGCCGAACCCAACTCACCCTACTCTTGCCTTAATGTACTTAAAATTTTAACCACTAGGGTTAAAATTTAATATTTTTATTCAATAAATTTGTATATTTTGTGTTCCGAGTGTAATTTATCTCCACTAAATAGTTCCCGGTGCAAAAAATAGGACGGGAAACTGTGCTCCCCGAGGCACGGAGGGGTCTCGATGTGTTAAGAATGGTCACCCATCCATAGACTGACCGCGACTAGCGCAGCTTAACCTCGCAGATCGGTTGATCAGCATAGTTATTACTTAGCCACGCTGTATTTATTTGTACATACATACACTCATGCTTTTTTCCCATGGGGGTAGGCAGAAACTAAAGAACGCCACTTGCTACATTCTTGCATACTTCTTTCGCTTCGACCACATTCATACATCTTGTCATACACACGCCGGTTGCGAGTACTACGCACCTAACCTTTTTGAAGAACCTCACCTTATTGGTGAGGTTCTTCAAAAATTATTATTATTTATTATTTGTATAATATTGCTAATTACAATTTTTGCTTCAAGTCAAATTATTAAAGTTCTTTTTTGTTTCAGGGTGACATAATGAAGCGTAATTGTTGTTCAGCTATAATTTCGTTGGTTCCATCCACCAGTTCTTCCCAAGAGTCACAGGCGGATATTACTCATCATGACCTACCTCCGACAAACGAGAATCATTCTTTGAATTACACAGATCCTCATAACAACTCATACAGCAACCTTGGTTCTGATGATTCGAATTTTGATAAAGATTATGTACCCTCAAATTTAGATTCGGATTCTTCTAGAAATACTATTCCCAACTCACACTCTATTAACGTTACCATCCCTGAGGCAAATGACGAAAACCAGTCGCAAAATCTAACAAAAACAGGTCAAATTAGAAAACGTAAGAAGTATCAAAAATCATTGGCACAGAGAAGAGAAATTAAGAAATTGAAAGATGCCGAATCTAAATACAAATTAAAACCAGGATGTAGTACTGATGTGTGTAAAAAAAAATGTCATAAACACTTTACAGAAGAAGTAAGAAGGAATCTTAACCACGACTTTAGAAACATGTCTTGGAAAGAACAACAATATTTCATCATAAATAACACTTTCAAAGAAGACCCTAAGAGAAGAACTTCGAAAATTCGAAAACAGGCAAGAAAAATAAGCGTATCATATTTTCTGACAAATGAAACGGGAACAAAAATCAATGTTTGCAAACCATTTTTTCTAGAAACATTAGGTTACCTTAAAACAAACGATAAATCTGTGAGGAACGCCTTAAACTCAAATGATACCCCGGTGGATAAGAGAGGTAGTAATCCAAACCCGAATAAAATTGATAACAGAAACATTATAGAACATATAAATTCATTTAATCCTTCCATATTACACTATGAGCGCGCACCAAATAAAAAATATCTTCCATCTCACCTAACAGTTACCAAAATGTATCAAGATTTTTGCGAACAGAAAAATATGAAGGAACTTCCTGTTAATGAACAAATCTCATATTGCCACTACCGGAAAGTTGTGAAGATGTTAAAAATATCAATTTCAAGAGAGATAGGGAGATAGTGGGATAAGAGAGATAGTGGGAGTAATTCCACTCAAATTGGAGCTGCCCGACTGGGGAAGTACAGAGCACATCAACCTACCACAATCTATTGATTTCTGACATTTACGCGAATATTATGTAACATTGAAATAAAACTACATTTTACGGATTTTATCGCGTTATATTGATATTATGAATCCCGACGTTTCGGACCCTTCACAGCGTCCATGGTCATGAATAGACTCATAAAAATCCGTAAAAAGTAGTTTTATTTCAATCTACCACAATCTGTAAAATTTCTTTGATATATTTTCAACTTTAATGCAACACGATAAGGTTCATTTTCAATTGGGAAAATTTGACAGTTATGGATAGCTTGACCTGCTGGCCTCCGCCACCTCCGCCTTGCAGAAAATTGAAGTGAAATAACACTGCTTTGAGCTGTGTTGTGTTCCTTACGGTGAGCAACCTTGCTCACCGTAAGGAACAAAAGGCCAGTGCTCCGCGAGGAAACGTGAAATAAAATTATTGTTTAATGCATGATATACTGTTTAAAATACAAAGGGGTTGGTGTATCCTTGTGGATAAAAATCCCAACAAAAAAAATAAAGATAAAAAAAACGCATAATTATTTCTAATTAGAATAAGCAGGTATAAACTAATAGTTATTATATTTTACATACATACATACCATCACGCCTGTATTCCCCGAAGGGTTAGGCAGAGGTGTACTAATGTACACCCACATTTCGCCGGTATGTTTAGGTCCCATGTAATAGGGGGCGAGCCTATTGCCATTAACCGGGCACAAATCCAGACTCCGAGCTGCTACTGAGAATTTCATAGAAAAACCCAATAACACTTTGCTCGACCTGGGGATCGAACCCAGGACCTTTAGCGTAGCAGTCGCGCTTAGGACCTCTAGACTAATGAGGCAGTCGTTATTATATTTTTTGTTTCTTAAAATTTAAAATGTTATGTTGAGAAAGCTTAAGAGGTTTGCCATTGTTATATAAGATTTTACGGATTATTAAACAAAAATTCAGAAAGCGAAGGCAAAATTCGACATGAAGGGTAGGTATCGCGGTGGCTTAGTGGTCATAGCGTCTGGTGTACCTAACCAGAAGACACAGTCGAATTTTTCCTTTGCTAAAAATCTTAGCATGGAAAATGGCAAAAAAAAAATACAAAAAGATTAGTTATTTTAAATTGAGAAAGCGAGAGGACTATATGATTGTTAATTTTGTTTTGTTTTTTTTGAAAAATATAAGACTGATTCTGATACTTTGTGTTTGATTTCATATTATAATAGATTCTTGGACAATTTCACACAGCACCATCTAGTCCCAAACAAAGCAGAGCTTGTACTATGGGTACTAGACAATCAAAAAAATAAAAAACTTCTTTTTTTTTGTAAACAAACACTTATAATACATAAGAAACACCCCGACAAACAAACACTTATGTTCATCTCATAAATATTTGTGTCTTGTGGGAATCGAACCCACGACCTCATGATCAGCAGTCCGTCATGCGAACCACTAGACCACAGACGTCGTCGAAACATATAACATGATAATCCATCTGGTATTAATTAATAATAATTAGTAATAAATATCATTGATCATTGTAACAATAAAAATGTAGGGTAGCTGTCAGTAATTATATCATCAAGACGCCCACCACCTCAGTCTACCCGTGACCATGGACGCTGTAAAGGGTCCGAAACGTCTAATATTCCGAAAAATTAAAGGTAAATTAAAGGAAAAGGTTAATTGGTTCTTCAGTTACATATGGTTTATGTTAATTAATCGTTTCTGCAGGTAAGTTCACTGAATATAGTTAGATATTGCTAAGTTGGACAGCAGCAAATGTAAAATTATACGTCTTTTTTATTTAGTTAATTGGAACCTGATTATTCATATCATTAAGTAAAAAAGACGTTTCATAAATCACTAAGTTAAAAGGACGTATCTAACCAGATACGTCCTTTCATTATTATTAGAGAGAGTATTTTTTTACTAGAAAAAAAAAAGTTAATGTAATTTATTTAATACATTATAGGTACTTATTTTATTAAAATTTATACTTATCTACATATATTTCGATACATCAAACTCCACGCCACACTTTTGCACAAAAAATATATTAGGTACCTGCTTTTTCTGTTTACTTTTCCACAGCGAATTTTAATTTTAGAAAGACGAAATATATTATTTTCTCAATTTTGAAGTTTCGGTAGATACGTCCTTTTTTCTTATGACGGCAGTAGGTATACCTACTAGTAGATCTTGTGGTGGGGAATTTCATCATTCATCATCATACCAACTCACTGCTGAACATAGGCCTCCCTCAAAGAGCGCCTATCGCCCATCCCGGTCTTGGGCAACTCGCATCCATCCGCTGTCACCTTCAAATCGTCGCTCTATCAATCGTTTCGCAAGGCGTCCCACACTACGCTTGCCCAAACGTGATCTCCACTCACTCTAACACTTGTCTACTCCATCGATATCGATCTATGCGGGCAGTCCGCACGCACAATTTCATACATTTTTGCTTTTTTTTTTCATACTACCCACCTGATGGTAAGCGGTTACCGTAGCCTATAATATAGACGCTTGCAACACCAGGGGTATCACTTCCGCGTTTCCGACACTGTAAAACGAAAGAGGAATAGTTGGGTTGGCAGTATCAGAGTCAAAGTCCCCCCCACTGTCAACACAACGTTTCCCCGCGGAGCACTGGTAACCTTGCTCACCTTTTAGGAACACAACACACTTCAAAGTTGTGTTACTTTACTTCGATTTTCTGTAAGGCGGAGGTACTTCCCCAGTCGGGCAGCAACAATTTGAGTGGAATTACTCCCACTATGCCCTACCTCTCATACAAAATAAGCAATCTACAATTATTTCCATCATTTCATATGAGACTACTTGTCGTAGAATCATGAGCGACGCCATCGTGGTGAGAAGCCGTTCGTGTGCGAGTCTTGCGGAGCCAAGTTCCACGCGTCGTATCTCCTCACGCAGCACAAACAATCACACAGAACTGAAAAACTTGTTAAGGTGAGAACTGCTGATTTGAACTACATAATAACATGCATATATTATACATGAATATAGCCTATGACACTCACAAATAATGTGGTTTTCTATTGGTAAAAGAATTTTCAAAATTGGTTCAGTGTATCCAGATTTTTTTTTATTAGGCTTTCGCAAATGTTCCGCCCATCTTGTATCGTCGTACGACGGGTTGTTGAGCTCCCTCTAATATGGTCGAGCTACACAATGACTGATGCATGCGTGCCGTCGGCTGGAATTAGCCTACTCAAAGCCGCTGTGGCTCTTTCTTCAAAAGGCCATTTCAGACATTACCCTACATTGTGAAACTCACATATTTGATATTATTATGTCTGGACTTTAAAAGAGACCATGATTCTCTGAGTTTGTTTCGGTGTTTCTTCTCAGAGGTCGTCAGTTAGGAAATGTCGGCGCCTTCTAGCATAAAAAAATAAAGCATTAACTTGTAAAAGTGTCTTTAAAAGATCTATTTAGGTACAGAAAACAAATATCATTTCATTTCAAAGATTTAAAAAAAATTAATTGAAGAACTTTACCTCTTTATAATATCTATTATTAGGTATAGATAATTATAAATATTTCGGACATTTTACACAGTTAGTTCCAAATTAAGTAGAGCTTGTACTAGGGGGACAAGATAATGTATTATCTTCTCAGAATGAGAGGAATTAGCCTCTGGTTAATGGCTTTTCCATGAAATTATCAGTAGCAGCTCGGAGTTTGGATTGAACCCGATAAATGACAATAAGCTCGCTCCCTATTACTTGGGACCTAAACATACCGGCGAACTGTAGGGATACAATAATATTACACTGCTGCCTAACCCTATAAGGAATACAGACGTGTTGGTATATTATATTTTGATTTAACTTGTTTTTTTTTTTCAGTGCGACCTCTGCCCCGCCAGTTTCAAAGCCAACAATAGTCTACACATGCACAAACTAACATGCCACAGCAAAGCGATATACCGGTGCACAATATGTGCAAGATCTTATAAGTGTAGGTATTATGCGGTTAAACATTCTAGACTAGCTCACAGCGCTTCTGGAGCGCCGCCGGTGATTAAAATGTGTCAAAGTCTATAAGTGCAACGATTTAGTGTATAATTAATTACTAGTGATGCCATGGTGGCCGAAATTCGACCTCTTTAGTTTTAATGTTACAGTCTCTGTTTTCGTATTTAAAAAACAAACTGACGTAACATAATGTAGATGTGTTTGACATAGACAGCTCGAACGTAAACAATGAATATTTTATTTAATTTGTAACATTTATTTTAGCTTTCTGCACTCCTTGTCCATGTAATTTTTAACTATGCCAAATCTCACACTCCTCCGTGCGCGCAATATTCTTTAAAAGGGGTACAAAATTCAGGGCTTCACGTATTAATATACAGATTACGTCAATGGAGCGCTGCCGGTGGTTAAAGTGTGTCAAAGTGTATAAGTGCAATGATCTATTGTATAATTGTAAATGTTACATCGTTAAGTAAGTACAGCGTCACTGAAACGCCGCCGGTGATTAAAGTGTGTCAAAGTGTATAATAAGTGCAATGATATATTGTATAATTGTAAATATAACGTTGATAAGTAAGCACAGCGTCAACGTCGTTTTAAGTTCAATTCAATTATGTCCATCCTAAGGTTGCCTGGAAAAAAATTAAACTAGCGATAAGGCCAACCCTTTATTTTTTTTATATTGCATCAAGTTCTTTAGTTGTATTTATTATTATGGTGTGCAATAAAGTATATATAAATGAATAAATAAATAAACGTCACCGGAACGCTACCGGTAATTAAAGTGTGTGAAAGTGTATAAGTGCAATGATATATTGTATAATTGTAAATATTACGTCGTTAAGTAAGCACAATGTCACTGGAATGTGACATACATAGTAAGTACATAGTGTGGAGAGGCGAGGTGTTTTGCCCCTCCAACTAAAGGGAAGATCCTCCAACCAGGCGGGAGTTTTGCCTGGCGAGCCGTATGCGTTGTATAACTTGTGTTGCAAATGTTGCTTGCGCGATTCAGGATTTACGTACGTAGTTCCATGTAGCGCGGTAGATGTCGCTACATCATTCCCCCCCGAGACCGGAGGTCGATAATCTTGATGAGTCAGCGGTCAGTGCGTCTGAAGAGCTTGCCAGTGCCAGTGGCGTGCGTGTTGCAGTGAGTCGGAAATGCATAGTTTTTTTTTTAAGTTTATTTAAAACAGAAATAAACATTTATTTTCGGGTTAATACTAATAAAATCTTTAAAATCGGGGCATACATACGGGACACCTGCTTATGGGGGCGGAGAGGAGTACTCCCTGTAGTTTCGGTCGGAGTTACTATTTTTCAAAGGGTAGGGGAGTAAGAACCAGTACTTCTGCTTTATCTCCGGCGCTGCGGTTATAGCAGCCCTTTCGCCTTTGCTTGCCCGACTGGGGAAGTACCTCCGCCTTGCAGAAAATCGAAGTCAAATAACACTGCTTTGGTCGCAAGTGCTCCAAAGGTCCCTCCTTGGCAGTGGGGGGGACTTTGACCCTTATACTGCCAACCCAACTATTCCTCTTTCGTTTTACGGGGTCGGCAACGCGCAAGTGATACCCCTGGTGTTACAAGCGTCTATAGGCTACGGTAACCGCTTACCATCAGGTGGGCCGTATGCTTGTTTGCCACTTTAGTGGTATAAAAAAAAAAACTTCTTTTTTTCTTTTGTGACCGTGTGCCAATTCTTTGTGGTGGTGGTTCCAGAAGTTGTATTCCTGTGTAGCAGAACCAGTAGAAGTATCTTTGTCTTATTCAATCGGGCTGCTATGCATTTCCGTAACCATATTTCTTCATTTTTGGATGGCTCTATCCCTGCAGAAGGTTCTTGGAAACCGCAGGTCTAAGAGAGTTGCAGTAGCCGCATGATTGTTGTATTCCATCAATCCATATCATTTCCCTTAATAAGACGTCTTTCGCTTCTTTAATGGAACTTTTCGGACTTTTCTCTTCTTCTTTTCTTATTTATTTTATGTACCTAGGTATTGATATAATTGGATCTCTAACAAGAAATACATTACTCAAGTTGGATGCACAAAAAACAAAAAAAGTTGTAGATCATATGCTTTCTCACTTAAAAGAGATGACATGCAAAATTATCTTTACACATAGAGAGAAAAAAAAACGAAATTAATCACTAGATGAGAATAAAAAAAAAAACTAAAAAATTAAGATTAGGGAATACACAATACCTACAATAAAAAAAATAGGATTACATACAAACCAATTCGATTAATAACGACTTTTTATTAGAAGTGTTCACCATTGAGTGTCATCGAACCATTCTCGTTGAGTGTGGTGTAACATTATTGAGTTCGGTATTCAAGCATTTATGCATGGGTATTATTTTCGAAATTGTAACGTATTTCTGGCCAGATGCTTCACGTGTTACGAACTCCAACGGCTTTAATAACGCAGTAAGTTGAGTAAAGAGTTTCAATTTCTAGAGCTCTTGGCTTATTCTAATTGTATACGGTTGTAATAATCTGTACCTAAATAAAAGTTATTATTCCATGTATTGTATTTTTATTTGCTTTAATAGGTATGGTAGCAAGTCTGCGAACTACGACAATACATTCGGACTAAAGGGTACATTGATCTATGATTCGGGCTTCTAAACTAGATAGTGTGGGGTCGGATTCCAGTCTCACCAGATAGGTGATGGCAATGACTGATGCATGCGTGCCGTCGGCTGGAATTAGCCTACTCAAAGCCGCTGTGGCTCTTTCTTAAAAAGGCCATTTCAGACATTACCCTACATTGTGAAACTCACATATTTGATATTATTATGTCTGGACTTTATCCAGGTTTTTATATTATGGATCCTCAGGATATTACCCAGAAATTGGGTTGCGGAGGTCTGATGGCAGTCGCTTCGTGTAAAATACTGAAATTCAGCCGTACCTGATGAAATGATGATGATATTTATTTTCTGTAAATAGATCTTTTAAAGACACTTTTACAAGTCAATGCTTTGATTTTTTTTTTATGCTAGGAGCCGGCATTTCCTAACTGATGACCTCTGAGAAGAAACGCCGAAACAAACTCAGAGAATCATAGTCTCTTTTTAAGTCCAGAAATAGAATAGTAACAAATATGTGTCTTGCAATGTAGCGCAAAGTCTGAAATGACCTTTTGAAGAAAGAGGCATAGCGGCTTTGAGTGACAGGGGAACACCTCTAACCTAACCTAAACCTTCACAGCCGTAGACTCAGATCAAATAATACCTAAAGTAAATAACCCTTGGACCCTGTTCCCGATACCGGTGGGCCTCCATTTTTTTATTTTTAAATATTTTACTATCTTTTTATATTATTGTTAAATATTTAAAAATATAATTCATAAGAAAAAGGATGGATAAAGTAAAAAATATTTTTTTTTTTTTATTTGATCTGACGCGAGATGAGATGAGATGTATGCTTAGAAAATCGTTGTGGGACAATGCTTAAAATAAAAAAATATGTATTGTTCAATATCTTATTTATTTATAACTAAGAACTTAATTAACATTATTTATTAACAACTGATTTGATATTATTTTAAAATACTCCGTCTTGTAAGCTTGAGTTTCTATTCCAAAGACAATTTCAACTTCATTATCAATCAAGCCTCTTGCTTTTTGTCTTCGTTGTGGGGCCTGTTCTCCTTGTCGGTGGTGAAAGGCCAACCGGGGGCCGCGGTGGACTGCAGGAGAGCCCACAGGGCTCCGCTATCGGCCCCGCTCGACATATCCAGTTCTATCGGCTGTAGAAGTTTGCGGGATTCACTTTTTATATCTGAGAGTATGTTAAGGATATTTTTGAGAGAGGAATATGAATAAAAAAAACATAACAGCTCGAAGTTGCAGAAAATCAAAGTGAAATAACACTGCTTTGAGCTGTGTTGTGTTAGTATCTGTGAGCAAGGTTGCCAGTGCTCCGCGAGGAAACGTTTTAGCAGTGGGGGGACTTTGACCCTTATACTGCCAACCCAACTATTCCTCTGTCGTTTTACAGGGTGATACCCCTGGTGTTGCAAGCGTCTATAGGCTACGGTAACCGCTTACCATCAGGTGGGCCGTATGCTTGTTTGCCACCTTAGTGGTATAAAAAAGTGTGGGGCTACATCTGTTAAGACAGGACTGTATTTTTGTATGTACAGCTTACATACAACACAACACAGTTCATTAAGAATGCAGTGAGTCATCAGTGTAAATGCAGGGTAATGTTGTATTCACCGTGGTGTTAAAATTAAATAATGATAAATGATATTTATTTCTGTAAATAGTTCCTTTAAAGACACTTTTACAAGTCAATATTAAACATTTTTATAAAGCTAGATGTCTCCGGCATTTCCTAACTGACGACCACTGAGAAGAAACGCCGAAACAAACTCAGAGAATCATACCTAGTCTCTTTTAAAGTCCAGACATAAAATAGTAACAAATATGTGTCTTACAATGTAGGGCAAAGTCTGAAATGGCCTTTTGAAGAAAGAGCCACAGCGGCTTTGAGTAGACCCGTCCCAACTGACGGCACGCATGCATCAGTCATTGTGTAGCTCAACCATAATTTAGGGAGCTCAACAACCCGTCGCACGACGATACCAGATCAGAGGATCTGATCTGTTATCGTCGTAGGCTAAATAGCCTACAAAGTAAAACAAATCAAACACAGGTTTATATAAACCTAGATCAGGCAGGTCGCTACATATCTCTAGTTTAGTACTTTAGTTTTTATTAAGACCCTAATCATATATGTATATACTAGGGACGCGTAGGGACTCTCTCGACCTCTTGTTCTTATATAAGCTTTTAAATAATCTAATCGACTGTACACAACTCGTTTCTAGAATTAATTTTAATATTCCCCACTAATACCCGCGGAAACCTATTAAGTTATTTTACCCATCCCATCGGAAATCAGTCTTAGGCCAAGCGCGCACTACGATTTTTTGCCGCGCGATAATTTTGACGCAGAAATGCAACGTATGAAGTTAGTACGGCAGTGCGCGCACATGCGAGTAATAAATCGCAGCGATTTTAAAATTATGATTTGTCACAATTTGCTGCGTTTGCTCGCGACGCAATTATCGCGAAAGTAAACTGCAACTTATGGAATTCTATGGTCCCGCGCGCACTGCGACAGAAAATCGCACACTCGTGCCGGCCGGAATTCGTGTTCCGTTCTTGTTGAGGGTGACCGACAGCCTTTCTTTAGCTGAAATTGCATTTAGCCATCTAGTATTTTTGTATTCTATATGAGGTCCAACAATTCTCAGTAATTTGTCAAATGTCTATAATAGCCATAGAACTTTTTGGGATATAGCCGAAGATCATTGTTTCTGATAAAAGAAACCTTTAGTAAATCTATCCGCTGTAAAAGGATGAGTCCAGTATTGACGATTATTTTTCTTTTTTCTTCTTTCCCTCCGAAGTAGTAAATAGAGACAAGCAACTTGTACCGAATCCATCATGAGACTGAGCAATGGCCACCGATTTTTTTATCGCAGTGCGTGTACTTTCTGCGATATTTTACAGCGCAATTCTAAAATCGTGTCGCAAGAAGTAAAATCGTAGTGCGCGCTTGGCCTTAGGCATTAACTCCCCAGTCCCCAGACTGTGTAGGCTCTTCAATAGATTTGACAGTAAATGAAATATTTTTGGCTCCACTCTAAATAAATACAAGAACCAAGTTTATAGAATCAACACGGAATAATAAAATTGTATATTTGTAATAAAAGTGTACCTATATTATTATAAAAGCATGTAAAAAAAAGTTGTATCAATTTGTCATCCGAATGTATTTTTTTATGAATGCTGTGTTTGCCGATTGATATTGTACACAGCGGATGTTTAACTATTGTGCATGTAACTTTACTATGAAAATGTGTAACAATTGTAGGCGAAACAATAAATACTTAATTAGAAAACGCAGGTTCGGATCCTACCCGCAGTTGAATTTTTCCTTGGCTAAAATATCTATTACAATGTATTTTAAAAAGGATACATCCTTTAGCCACGTTCGGAGGTGCGCTGAAGTCCCAACGTATGCCAGTCAACTCCTTAGCAAGCTCGTAAGTTTCCCTGAAACAATCGTAAACGATAAATCATAGAGTATAGCGTTGGGTAGGCCATTGGGGTGGTCTGAAAACACTGCATGCCGGTTCACAAGTACTTTATTGTCTTGAAATAAAAAAATACATAAAGTTGAACAGGGCGAATGCTTAGTTGAACTAATTAACTAACACACAAACTCATAGGCACAAGCGCGGGAAAACACGGGGACCGTGGCACCGCGCTGCGCGTCTAGTTCTCTACTAAACTATTGCGCGCGCAGCGGCGCGTAGTACTCCCGCGCACTCTAACGGGCGACAAGGGAAACACACTAACCGGGGTTGCCTACTATAATATAATAATGGCCACACGCTATAAGAGTATTTATTTCTGTAAATAGGTTTTTCTAAACACACTTACAAGTCAATGTTTTAGATTGTTTTTTTTAAATAGTTGGCGCTGTAAGCAGTGCTAGCCTAGTTACATGACCATTGGACTGCCAAGACAAAGGTCTCGAGTTCGAAATCAAGGCACGCACCTCTGACTTTTCGATATCACGTACTTACTAATAAATAATACAAAACAAAAAACTGAAGCTAATCTGAATTCTTAGAAGCAAGTAATTATAAATGAATTGTTGTTATGAATATTTTTATTAAGGTGGAATTTTCCACTTTAGTGCAAATAAATAAACCCGAGCTGGTATCAGGAAAAACGAGATCAGACGTATTGAGAACCATAGCATTTAAAAATAAATACATTCTACCTAAAACAATGGGTATGGGACGAGAGCTGCATATTTAGTACCTTACTTTCTTAACAAACTTCCAGATGACTTACAAAAGTTGTATAAAACAGGTTCGAGAAGTTACAAGTATAAGTTTAAACGTTTCTACATCCATAAAGCTAATAACTAATAGTTGAAATAATTTTATAGTATGTTGGGGTAAGATCGGCGCTGGGGCAAGAACGTATAAACCAAGTTTCCGTCTTATTCGGCTATACATTTTAATGCTAGCTAACTAGTTATGCGCGCGGGGCGGAACATGACGTAGCGTGAATTTGGCTAGCATTAAAAATTAAAGCTAAATAAGACGGAAATTTCGTTTAAACATTCTTACCCCAGCGCCGATCTTACCCCAACATACCCTACCTATTAAAATAAAGAATAGTATTATATATTTAAAAATATAAGACCGACTCGCCAGCACACAGATAAGCCCTGAGAGGTTTGCGTGTATGGCAAAAATATTGTAAAATTAGAATAAGTGTTTTGGAAATAAATAATAATTATTGTAAATAATTATGTATATTGTAAGATTTAACACAGACAGATACAATTGTAAGCGACTACGTTATTAAGAAAGCTGTGCTCGTCTATAATTGATGTAATCATAAGTCCTTATTTCTGTGATTGTTCTTTGTCAATGTATGTGATTATGTTGTTGACGTGCCTTAATTAATAAAAATAAAATAAGCTAACCAACCCAGCCCATTTAGCTGCCTGAATAGTCTAGTGGTCGTAGGCGCGTCACGGCGTCAGCTATACTAGACGTCTTAGGTTTTATTCCAAGGACGAGCAGTGTTATTGAATTTTTCTATGAAATCTCAGTAGCATGTCGGATTTTGGATTTGTGCCCGGTTGATGGCAATAGGCTCTCCTCCAATTACATAAATAGTGTACTAAAAGTTACGTTCATTAATTTGAACAAACAATATATACATAAAAAATATATCATCATCAACCCTTAGACTGTACCACTGCTGGGCACGGGTCTCCTCTCAGATTGAGAGGGATTAGCCTATAGCAGGTTTCCTCACAATGTTTTCCTTCACCGTTTAAGCGAGTGATAATTAATTATTAATACGCACATGATTTCGAAGAGTCAAACAACTAGACTATCATTGCTACAAATATATATTCTTGGACAATTTCTTACAGCACCATCTAGTCCCAAACTAAGCAGAGCTTGTACTATGGGTACTAGACAATGGATATAATACTTATATACTTTATTTTTGTAAAAACATACATATAATACATAAGAACACCCAGACAAACGAGTTGCGGTGGCTTAGTGGTCATAGCGTCTGGTGTATCTAACCAGAAGACGCAGGTTCGAATCCTGCCCGCGGTGTAATTTTACCTTTGCTTAATAACTTTAAAAAACAAACTCTACAGCCTATAATACCCATATTACTCGTAGTATAGATTTGACCTTTTGACCGCCACGGACGTGTATAAACGTCAAATTAAAACTTGCACACTACGCCAACGACGGCATGGCACGTCAAAAATACCACTTTTTTTAGTTCAAAAACAATACCTATACAAACATTTGTTGTTTTTTTTTACCTATTATCAGATAAGTACTAGAATTTGTCGCTTGGCGTAGAGAACACGGATTTTCGTTATTGACGTGGCGGATAAAAGGTTAAGAACCGTAGTAACGCTGTATAACATACCCCAAAAAAGGAAAACAACAACATTTATGAATGAAAAATGGAAAAACTATTAAAGTAGACAATTATTAGGTAAAATAGGTACGTAGGCCTTTCTGTTAAATAATCTTTTTTTATTTTTTATTATTATTCTTTAATTGTGTTTTCTTTTAGAAAAGCAGAGAGCTTTTCTAAATTGTTCTTTTAGTTTGTTTCTTTGCATTTATTAAATTTTTCTTTTAAAATGTTCAGTGGAAAAATTTTTACCTGCCTGCTTATTTATGATGCCACCAAGTGGGGTCTGGTGACCTATAATACAGGTTTTTTACTAAAACGTACTTCAGGCACCAGCTCTCACAATGTGAATTTGTAAAGTTCTGAACTGTAAGGTGCTAAAAAACCATTGTCAGAGAAAATAAAAAAAACATTATTATAATTTGGTTCCCTGACATGACAGCTGACAAAATTTGTGGCTTTGATAATTAATTATATTTTTTATGGGGTATTTTATAGATTTAAGGTTGTAATCTATGTCCACACTAACTTGGCGTTGTCCAGTCTGTTGCGGTCACTATCTGCGATGGTGAGGTGGGACTCGAAGGTCGCACACACTCGCTCCAGCTCCCCGCCGCGACGCGACAGCTCCGCCAAACGCTCACTCAGCTCATTCTGACGAGATTATTGCAGAAAGAAATCATACTAATATTATAAATGTGAAAGTTTGGATGTTTGTTGTTCTGAATAGGAACAACTTGCTCATTCTGACAAGAGCTTTTTTTTATAAAATTCTTACTAGCAGCACAGAGTTTGGATTTGGGCCCGGTTAATGGCTATTGGCTTGGCCCCTATTACATGGCAACTCAACATAGAGGCAACTGTGGGTGAACATTAGTACACCTCTGCGTAAACCTTTGGGGAATACAGGAGTCATGGTATGTTGTTGGTTGTAATAATTTGATAAATACCAAATACCAGTAGAAAAAAGTACCTATATTAATGTACCAATTTCCAACTAAATATGACTTAGAGCTAAAACTTGACCGAGGGATACTTAGAATCCAGTAAAGTATTTGACCAGCTTCTAACCAGGTGCGGTCCGGGTCTTAGGGGTTATGAACTCTCCCAAAATTACACAAGTCAAATTGACCTGTTTAAATGGTCTATACAATGAAATAAATAGGTAGGTTAGGTATAAAATTTTGGATGGGATTGCACCTACTTCTAACTAGAATAGTTTGAAGGATAATTTAGTCTGTGATATTCTTGAGCAAATGTGATTTATTGGCTCACAAAAAGCTATAAAAAAGGTTAAATAAATAAATGATAAATATTTTTGGCGAATTTTACACAGTCCCAAACTAAGCTTGTACTATGGGTACTAGACAATGTATATAATAATACATAAGAAACACCCAGACAAACACAAACACTTATGTTCATCACATAAATATTTGTGTTCTGTGGGAATTGAACCCACAACCTCGTTTAGCAGTCCGACACATGCACCACTACACCACAGATATTGTCAAAATCGAGTACCTGCTCTCAGGTATGTCCGACAAATACCAACTAAAACCTGCAATGATGGCCTTCTGAAACTGATTCAACTGTTGTTCCTTCACTGTTGAAACAGAACAGTTGAAAATTTAGATAGCTTTTTTAACAAAAATGTGTTTTTTTTTCTACTAATCTTTGTTTATACATACATACATACATACACTCACGCCTTTTTCCCATAGGGGTAGGCAGAAACTAAAGAACGCCACTTGCTACGATTCTTGCATACTTCTTTCGCTTCGACCACATTCATACATCTTGTCATACATACACGCCGGTTGCGAGTACTACGCACCTGACCTTTTTGAAGAACCTCACCAATAAGGTCGGTATAAGTTTTTCTAGGGCGTCCCCTCTCGGCGGTTCCACTGACATTCTTTGTTTATACTCACACTGTATTATAATAATTATATTTTTTTGGAAAGCCAAAGATGTATGTCCAGCAGTGGACAGTTAAAGGCTGATGATGAAGCAACACTCACATGTAATTTCATTTCTTGTGCCAATTTAGTCTCTAATTCTGTCTTTTTCTTGCATGCTTTCATTTGTTGTTGTTCTTTGTCGATCTTTTCTGTAAATTATTGACAAAGAAATGATGAATAAAGCAATAAATACATCGTTTAAATATGTTTAATTAAGCGTTGTATATTACCGTCCACTCGTTTCCAGAACTCGTCTAGTTTTTCTACAACGTCTAAATACCAAGTTTCTTTACATTCTGATGCCATTTTTGGTAAATTTTATTGATATTTTATTTAGAAATTCAAGAAATAATTCTCTAACCACAGTCACTTCCAACAAGGCAAACGACGTTTATAATTTTGAATTCAAAATAGTAAACAAATGCCACAGATACAGACAGTCACTTTACCATAGATAATTAAAAGAGAAGTCAGTGGATCTCAAAGTTTTTTCCGGTATATCTAATGCCTTGGTATGTATCCAATCGTATTGATAAAATGAAAGCGACAGTAGCGCTCAGTGGCAGTGGTGCCGAATAGTAGAACTATATTTATCGCCATTTTTGTGATGGCGGCCGATATTTATAGATCGTAAGGGTGTTTATTATTCAATAAATAAATGCATTAAAAATGGAGGAGACGAAAGTTATTTATTATATAGATGACGAGGAAACACCGTATTTAGTGAAAATCCCAATCTCACCGGAGAAAGTGACTTTGTTGGACTTCAAAAACCAGTTGAATAGGCCGAACTATAAGTTTTTCTTCAAATCTATGGACGATGATTTTGGTGTTGTGAAAGAGGAAATTGTTGACGATAACGCTCATTTACCGTGTTTTAACGGTCGTGTTGTGTCGTGGCTAGTGTCAGCGGAAGGCTCGAACCCCTCCGACGGAGCGTCGCAGTGTACTGATAGCAATGCTGGTAAAGGCAAACAAACCCATGGGGCTCCGGCCCCTGTCACCCGAGACACCTGTACGGACACCGACAGCACTATCAGCTCGCGCCCGGGCCACAGAGCATCCTGTGACAAATATAAATACCGGGGTTTACGGATAAACGGGCATTCAAAATATGGGAATCATGGTTTGGAATACGAGACAGCTTCGGTGCTAAGTTCGGACCTAGACTCCACTAGTCTCTTCGACAGCCAGTCGGAAATCACCACGACTACTGGCCGGCACACTAACGCGTCTGTAGACAGAGCCCTGACAGAATGCAGCAGTGTTTCCCATCTCCAAGTGAGTTCTCGAAAAAGGCCGCAGCGGAGACGAAAAAGACCGCAAGTTATGTCGAGAACCTCATCATACTCTTCTATCACAGACTCTACAATGTCTATGCACATTATTACGGTGACTTTGAACATGGATACAGTGAATTTTCTGGGTATTTCTATAGTTGGGCAGTCAAACAAGGGAGGAGATGGTGGTATATATGTGGGGAGCATTATGAAAGGTGGTGCTGTTGCTCTGGATGGCAGGATAGAGCCAGGAGACATGATTTTACAGGTATGTTTACTTCTTCTATTGTTTGGCATGAGTTACTGAGTTACTTCATTACAGCTCTGAAGTCTACTGCTCAGGTAGCAGTAGTCTTCAGAGCTATATTGATCATACTGTGTTCAAGATTAACCAGTTTACATTTTGGTAGAAGTGTTGACTTCCTAGAGGCTAGATCATTGGTATTCTCCACTTAGATAATCAAATTTCTTGCTATTCAAAAAGGATAATGCAAATATCCTTACTTCCCTACAATATTAATATTATAAATGCGAGAGTAACTGTCTGCCTCTCGTTTTCGCTTCTAAACTGCTGAACCAATTTAGATGATATTTGGTACAGAAATAGATTAGACCTTGGAGAAGGCTAGCCTACCTTTTGTCTCAGAAAGTCCCTTGAGATGTGAGCAAAACAGCGAGGAACAGCTAGTATCTAATATAGATAATTGTAATGGAAGAAAATCTAAGAAAAGATGGATATATTATGTGAAAGATTTAAGAAATAATTAAAATATATATTTTTTATGTCTATTATTTATTTATTAAATTAATAGCCAACAGTTAGCCAATTACAAGTTTTCACTTATAGTTTCGGACTAATGTGATATAACGAAAAAGAACAAGCTAGTGCCGGTTATTTGAAAAATTTAAGGCTTAAGCACCTTCTCGCTGAAGTAACACTGCACACAAATGGATCTATATCATAATTATAATAATAATACTATTTTATATCTCATATTATCTAAGAAACACCAAGTTAAACACAAACACTATGTTCATTACATAATTTTTGTCCTGTGGGAATCTAACTGACAACTCTAGTGATCAGCAAGTTCGACACTTGAACCATTCATACACAGATACATATAGTGTTTGGAGGATTGGTATTGTGTAAGGATGTATGTGAGTTTGTGCCTACGTAGTGAGTGTGGATATAGTATGGAAAAGGACAACATGATGATGAGTTTGGGACTCCAGGACTATATTACTTTGTAATACCATTCCAGGTAAATGATGTAAACTTTGAAGACATGACAAATGACGAAGCTGTGAGGGTACTCCGTGAAGTGGTGCAGAAGCCAGGACCTATCAAGCTGGTGGTGGCTAAGTGCTGGGATCCCAACCCTAAGGGGTACTTCACTATCCCCAGGACGGAGCCTGTTAGGCCAATAGATCCCGGTGAGCATGGAATTTTGTATCAAGTACAGTGGCCAGCACATCAAGCTACTCCAATCTGTCAAATTTCTTTGATAGAATTTCAACTTCAGTACAAAAGAATATGGTTCATTTTCAATTGGGAAAATTTGACAGTTTTGGATAGCTTGACCTGCTGGCGACTGTACATTGACATCCTAATTCGTTGGTGTTAAAAAGGGTTACACAGTAAAAGTGTTCGATGATTTCCTAATTTCTTTAGTTAAAGTGCGTTACAGTGGCTTTTACACAGTTTGCTTGCCGCGCGTTATGCTCGTGTGCTCGTGGTTGTGGACTATTTCCTAATTTGAAAAAAGATTTCTTTAAAATAAACACAATCCACAAAAAAATACAAAGCTATATAGCAGCATAAATATAACTATGAGCTCGCCACATCTCGCCCGAGCCGCGTCCCCGCTCGGATCGCTCCCCTGGTGTAAGAAACTATTAAGCATAATGACACTTACTTGAGAACCAAAGCTCAAAGGTTAAGCAAGCGAAAGTGGCAATGAGCAGGTCACATCTCTTGGAGAACTGATAAACGCTGGTGCAAACGAGTTCTCGAGTGGAGACCTCGTCTAGGTAAGCGTAGTGTAGGACGCGCGCCGGCCAGGTGGAGTGACGACTTGCGGAAGGCAGCTGGCAGTGACTGGATGAGGAAAGCCGGAGATCGGGCTTTGTGGCGTTCACTAGGAGAGGCCTAAGTCTAGCTTTGGACGAATATGGGCTGATGACTTGAGAACAATACTAAAATTATGAAGATTATTTAATATTATAAAATTATGAATACATTTATGAAGGAGGAGTTTTGGCCGAAAGGTGTACTGTTCCGGCGATTCCGAGGCCGGATACCTAACACCGAGCGACGCACGATGAATTTGAGTGTGAAGTAGTAATGTTATTGTTGTTTATCTAATATATAAAATTCTCGTGTCACAGTTTTCGTTGCCATACTCCTCCGAAACGGCTTGACCGATTTTGATGAAATTTTTTGTGCTTATCGGGGAGGTCTGAGAATAGGCCAACATCTATTTTTCATACCCCTAAATTTTTTTTTTTATGGCAAAACAACGTTTGCGGGGGCAGCTAGTATTTTATAGTATTTTATGTTGTGTTCTATTTTTATATGGGCCTTGTTGCCTGAAATAAATAACTAAAAAATAAATAAAATTAAATCTTAAAATTACTATAAGTATGTCGTCGTCAGTTACAAATTAGTTATTAATTAATTACCCATCCAATGCATTCATTTCTCCAGATTTGATTAGTTTGCGATTCGCTAGATTGTTTTGAATGCATCTAATGAGTTTACATTTCAACATATGCCATGGTATGTACGGTCGGGTCATAAGTACAGTAGCAGTTTCACAACTCTATCGCATCAAAACAACTCGCACTTACGACCTTTTTCTATAACAAACATTTTGCACACATACACGTTCTCGTATATCGCACTCTCATTGGTCCGATGCGAACACTAATATGAAGAAAACCAAACTATATCGTTATCTTTGTCTAGTATTGACTCCACACTATCACCTCGTAGTTATACTGTTTGACGGGTAAATGTTTGCATTGAAATCACTCACACATGTGTGTATACGCGCAGTACCGTGCAAGCGAATATGATCGTTGACATGCTACTGTAGTTATGGCCGCAGAGCCCAGACTGTACCAACTCCCCCGTTCTCCCCGTCCAGGCGCGTGGGTGGCCCACACTCAGGCGCTGCGCGAGGCGTACCCGCCGCCGCCGCCCTCGCTGTCGGCGCTGCCCGTCTCGTCCGTGTCGGAGCGCGGCGCCTCCGATGCCAGCACTGTGCCCGCCGGCGGCCTGGAGCCCCAGCTATCCGTCAACATGGATATGGCGCTCGTAGTCAGAGCTATGCTGAGGCCCGAGTCTGGTAAGTGACCATGACGTTGATATCTTAGCAATGATCTATTTGTTGTCTCCAAAGACCCGCAGTACCCCATGGATATAAATTTTAGCGAAAGGTGTGAGGTTGTAAGGGATAATCTCTGTATCTACTGAACTGATTTTAGCCTGGGTTCGGTCGGTTTCCCCGGTCAAGCAATAGTTATTGGGTTTTTCTATGAAATTCTCGGAGTTTTTAAATGTGCTCGGTTGGCAATAGTCAGACCGGCGAACTGTAGCTGTACTTTAGTATAGCTCTGGTTCACCTTCTGGAGAATATAGCTTGGTATGCTATGTAAACTAAAGATACACTCACGCCTTTTTCCCTTGGGGGTAGGCAGAAACTAAAGAACGCCACTTGCTACGATTCTTGCATACTTCTTTTGCTTCGACCACAGTCATACATCTTAGTACTACGCACCTGACCTTTTTGAAGAACCTTACCAGTAAGGTTGGCGTAAGTTTCTTCTAGGGCGCTCTCGGCGGTTCTACTGACATTCGCCATATAAATCCCTTTTGTTAGTCGCCTTTCATCCATTCTCTCGACATGCCCAAACCATCTCAACATATTCTTCTCAATCCTAGTCGCTACATCATCTTTTAAGCCGCAACGTTCTCTTATCACACTATTTCTCAATCTGTCATTCCGTCGTGTCGTTACACCGCACATACTTCGCAAGGAACGCATTTCTATAGCATTTATTCTACTTTCATGTTTCTTTTGCCTAAACTAAAGATGCAATTATATTTCTTATCATTCAGGTTTGGAGATTCGTGACCGCATGTGGCTGAAGATCACGATACCGAACGCCTTCATTGGCGCTGATGTGGTGGACTGGATCCTGCAGCACGTGGCTGGCATCACGGATAGACGGGATGCCCGGAAGTATGCCTCGCACATGTTGAAGGTACGTCTTTAAACGGTGGTAAGCATACGGCCCACCTGATGGTAAGCGGTTACCGTAGCCTATAGACGCTTGTAACACCAGGAGTATCACTTGCTCGTTGACGACCCTGTATTGAAAGAGGAATAGTTGGGTTGGCAGTTTAAGGGTCAAAGTCCACTGCCACCACAACGTTTCCTCGTGGAGCACTGGCTTGCTCACCGTAAGAAACCCAACACAGCTCAAAGTAGTGTTATTTCATTTCCATTTTCTTCAAGGCGGAGGTACTTCCCCAGTCGGGCAGCTCCAATTTGAGTGGAAATACTCCCACTATGCCCTACCTCTCTCTTGTTGGGCTTGCAGTCTCACCAAGGCCTAGACAAGTTACAATGTACTGTTCGAATCGGCGAAATATTAAATAGATTTTTTTTATACAAGTTTATTATCCATTATAATAAACAGAAAAAAAAGAGATTGCCATTGACAGTAAGAGCTGACCAGCCCCGACAGACGGCACCCGTTCACGAGTAAGACGTCGTTAAGTCGTCTCGTAATCTCTTCTTCAAAATTTTTCTAAAACGCCATTCGCCATATTAGGTTCCGACAAGACTAGATTTTTGTCGTGATCTGTTTTGTTTACTAACGGAGTGACGTCACGAGCTGAAACAGCATGGCGGTTAGCGTTTCCGCGCTAAAATTCAAAATCATAAATAAAAAATAGTTTTGGTCTAGTTTTTAAGGCATTTTATGGTTTTGTTAAACTGAAATAAATCAGAAAAAATAAATTATTTGTACAGTATTAATAGTTGTGTGCGTTTCAAATAAGAATAGGACTGAGCTCCAGCCATCTTGTGACGTAAATCTTTGAACGTGTATTTGCAGGCGGGCTTCATCCGGCATACAGTGAACAAGATAACGTTCTCGGAGCAGTGTTACTACGTGGCGGGCGAGCTGTGCGCAGAGCTGGCGGCGCTGCGCCTGCGCAGTGCGGACGGAGACAGTCTCGTCAGTGATACGCTGGCGCCGCTGCCCAACCCCAAGTTCGTGTTCTTTTCCGTTGACGATAGTGGTTTTCAAAGTTGCTATAAATCAATAACATGCTTAATGCTATATGCTTAATTTTTTTTTAAGCATGCTATTTTATGTGCTATATTATAGCATGCTTAATTTATATGCCAACTTGTTAACGTTATACGCGACGCCCGACGGACAGTTGGTTGATAGAGAGAGAGAGTGCTATGCGATATAAAGCAATAGTACATTATGGTACAAGTGTGTAATGTTGGTGATTACCGCTGAGGCGCCATTGAAACCCGAGCCGTTAGGTGAGGGTTTTAAGAGAGCCGAGGACGGTAGTCATCAGTACACACGTGTATCATACGACGTTTTTCAACACACTTGTGAAGAATATAACTATAATTTCAACAGTGAAAACGAGTTGTGAAAAAGAGTTGTGAAAAATTTTTCGCAATGGCGAGAAAAAATAATCAGATTTCGTATGCGCGCTCATCTAACAATGAATGAGGTTTTTTATAATTTTTGTTTTCAGCATAATGGGTCCAGGTTATATGCCGTACGCCGGCTCGTACGGGTACCAGCCCATACCGTTCAAGTACTCCTCCTGTCTCAACAGTGAACATACTGTATATGGGTAAGAGTTAATTAGCCAAATTACAACGATAATTAAAAGTAATTTTTCCACCCGGAAGAAGTCGTGGGCAGAAAATAGTTAATTATTAATACGCACATGATTTCGAAAGGTCGAAAATTCGAAAGGAGAGGTGCGTGATTTGGATTAGAACTTACCAATAGGTATCATGATTTAACTTTTTAACCGACTTTAAAAAAAAGGAGCGTTCTCAGTTTGACCTGTATGTGTGTATGTATGTTTGTCCGCAATTATCTCGCGTTTGGCTGAACCGATTTTGATACGGTTTTCAGTAAAGTATTTGTTATATTCTGGAGAAGGTTTTGGTATACAACAAAATATGGATTCCCCGTGACGTCATCCGCGTGGATCCGTTAATATGGGTACTAAGTACATCTCAACCACCCGTTACCCGTTTTCTTACATGACTCTTGTCCATCCCATGGTTGTCTGTAAGAAGTTGGTATAAGCGATAAAACCGCCAATTGTAGAATCTTAACGCGTTTATTTTTTATTTTTTTCTCTACAACGTGTTACAAAATACCCCGTAAAAAATATAATCAATTATCAAAGCCATAAATTGTGTCAGCTGTCATGTCAGGGAACCAGATTATTTAACAGAAAGGCCTACGTACCTATTTTACCTAATAATTGTCTACTTTAATAGTTTTTCTAATTTTCATTCATCAATGTTGTTGTTTTCCTTTTTTTGGGGTATGTTATACAGCGTTATTACGGTTCTTAAATATTGTGAATGGACTCGTTATAAGGCCCCATTTAACCTCCTCTCGGCTTTACGGGGAGTTTTGTAACACTGTATATCCTAGGAGCAATTCCGAAAGTTGAAGTTCGTTTTTCTTTTATTTTCTTCAGGTACAATCGCGAGGAGAGCGTGGTGTCCGGCAGCGGCGGGTCCAGCGGTGGGTCGGAGAGGCTCACAGCCAAGGAGGCGGCGCGCTCGCCCGACCTGAAGTCCTGTGCCAGCGAGAGGGAACCTGACCACGACGTGCCCCGGCCTGACCACTCCCTGTCGCTGTCCAGCGGAGACGACCGCCCCAACGACAGGCCGGTGCTCTTCCTATAACGGTGAGAACTACCATACATCACCCTCGCACACTTTTGTGTTGGCAGTATAAGGGTCAAAGTCTGCCCCCACTGCCAACAACGTTTCCTCGTGGAGCACTAGCAACCTTGCAAATTCATCCACATACCCTGAAACCACTGCTCATACCGTGTGTTTCGTTAAATAAAACGACGTGGTGTTTACTGTTTTACCAACAATTATATAAAACGACATCTAGTTGTATACATAGTAAAACTAAGTATAGTTTAGTCTTCACGCCGCTAGATGGCGTTATAGGTTTCAAATATTAATTTATAAGGCACCGTGCAATTCCAGAGGCATTTCCTCCTCAAGCTTAGTACCTAAAGCGTCTGGTGTACTTAACCGGAAGGATGCAGATTCGAATCCTGCCTGAAATTATTTTCTTTCGCTAAAATTTATATTTGATGGTATGTATTAAACGGAATAGTAGTGATAGCCAAGCTATATGACCCTTAGACTGCCAAGTTGAAGGTATCGAGTTCGAATCGTAACACACACCTCTGACTTTTCAAAATTATGTGCGTATTAATAATTATCACTTGCTTAAACGGTAAAGGAAAACATCGTGAGGAAACCTGCATGCCTGAGAGATTTTTTCTGCGGTGTGTAAAGTCTGCCAACCCTCACAAGGCCAGCGTGGTGGACTACAGCCTTATCCCTCACTCGAGAGGAGACCCGTGCCAAGCAGTGGGACAGTATATAAGTTGATGATGAATTATTGTAAATACTCTGAAATAAAACTACTTTTTACGGATTTTATCGCGTTAAACTTTTACGGATTTTACAGCATCCATGGTGACGGATAGATTGACAGTCTACCCGTGACCATGGACGCTGTAAAGGGTCCGAAACGTCGGGATTAATAATATCAATATAACGCGATAAAATCCGTAAAAAGTAGTTTTATTTCAATGTATAATATTCGCGTAAATGTCAGAAATCAATATATTGAAAATACTCTTTTTCAGGACCAGGCTCTGAGCTGGATCCTCTGAAAACTGCCAAATAACGCGTGCATCAACGTCAGATGCGAGGCGAGCTGCCGGTCGACACTAGCTGACACTTTAAGTACCGCCCAGGTATCTGGTGGCACTAAGGTACAGACAAGGTCAAGCTATCCAAAACTGTCAAATTTTCCCAATTGAGTATGAACCTTATTGTTTTGTATTAAAGTTGAAAATCAATCAAAGACAGATTGACAGATTGTGGTAGCTTGATGTGCCACTGTACACCATTGATGTTACACAATCTATATTTTATACAACTTGATTTCTATCGGATTCTCTATTGTACAGTTACTATTGTCAAATATCAAAAAGTCATGGTAATCATTATCGTCGTCGACGGTTTTTCCGTTAACATTGATTTTCGTTCGTTAACTAATTGATCAACTAGTTAAATTTATCAACGAGTTAACGTACTACGCGACGTAAACCGTTCTTGCCGTTATTTTTAATTCTACGCATTGATTGAAATAAAACTACGTTTTACGGATTTTATCGCGTATATTGATATTATTAATCCCGACGTTTCGGATCCTTTACAGCGTCCATGGTCACGGGTAGACTGACACGACTGACGGGTAGAAACCATGGACGCTGTAAAGGGTCCGAAACGTCGGGATTAATAATATCAATATGCGCCATAAAAAGTAGTTTAATTTCAATGTATAATATTCGCGTAAATGTCAGAAATCAATATCTACGCATTGATTAATTGTTTATTTTTACCGCTACGACATTCAATGAGTCTTTCTAAATCTACTGATCTGATATTTCATTATTTGATTCAATGTATTAAAGAAAAACGTTTGATTGAAAGCTAAGATGACCTTCCCTTCATAATTTTGCTTCAGGCTTTCATAAATCAACTCTTGGCTATGTTACTTAGAGTTCAAATTCGAATGTCGCTCGCAATCTATGGTGTTATTTTCAATTTAAGAGTTAAAGGAGGTCATCAAAAGTCCATACAACTCAGCCCAAATTTGTACCAGAGGTACATGACAGCTGTCAAGTTGACAGTTTTTTACTATTAAATCACTATGAATGTGCCAAAATAGCGTGCGTTTGACATTCCAAAACTGACACTGATAGCTATGAAGTTGACAGTTTTTACTACAAAAACACTATGAAACTGATACTAATGTGTTAAAATGGCGTGGGTTTTTTTCAAATTTAAAGTTATTTTTTCTCATCCCCTAGTGAGCATAAAAAAAAGTATGACTATAGTTTTAACCAGCGTAATACAGGGTATTTTTTTCAATAAGTGTACCCTCAGTACATCATTTGGGCAGATTTTAATGACATCCTTTATAGTCGTTGACGAATTCAACTAGTTGATTCAACGCCCATCAACAGTAATCATGGCTCTGGATTATCATGGTAGAGTAATGAAGCACCAGGTATTCTCTTCCCACGTTGGTACGCGGTGACGTCACGAATGTGTATCAGTGTTGCCGTTGCTTGACTCTTAAATACAAATAAAGATATTTATAATTCACGATTAATCTATACTATATAAAGAAAATAAAATATTAATATAAAGAAATAAAGAGTAAAATATATAAAAATAAAGAGATAAAGTTTGAGTTTGTAGGGGGTAATCTCTGGATGTACTGAACCGATTTAGAAAATTCTTTTACCAATAGAAAACCACATTATTTGTGAGTGTCATAGGGTATATTTATGTATAATATACAGGTTGGAAGGGACATCGACGCGCAACGGCTTACCATGACTTCAGTACATGATTCTGGACCCCCCTGCGTTGGAATTTTTCGTCGGCTTTTTCTTAAATTTTACGTTTTTTTTTGCAGTTTTTTCAACTTTAAACTGTATAAAATCATTATTTCTATCTAACCGAATAAAAATTTTAATTAAAAAGTCATTAATTCACTTTTTTCACTAAAAACAGCATTGTAAATTAAACTCGAAAGATCTTCTGGTCAGCTGTTTCCTTAGAGTTCACTTGCGAGTTGTAAAATTTAAGAAAAAGCCGACGAAAAATTCCAACTCAGGGGGGTCCAGAATCATGTACTGAAGTCATGGCAAGCCGTTGCGCGTCGATGTCCCTTCCACCCTGTATACATGTATGTAGTTTTCATCTATTTAGTTAAAAAAGTAAACGGTATACTACTAGTAATTCCAAAATTGCTTCATTATAGGAGCAATCAATAAAAAAAAATGCATTTTGCTCAGAGCATATCAAACGATTGTCGATGACGTCACTCACTTTTTTTGTTTACGGGGTTGGAAATGCTTTATCCACTATCCCCCGCTCCGGGGAGAGCGGTGGGGTGTGTCGGACTCCGCTCTGAAAAGAGCGATCTACCGACTAAAATCAACTTCGGTGTTTCGCGTCACAACTTTAGTGCCGGGGCCTAGGGAGCACTGTAGCATTCTTTCGCAGAATCGGGAACAGGATACCTAGTGTTATTCTACCATGTCTATCCCCTTTAAATTATTTTTCAACATTAAACCACACGAATAATAAAAATTGAAATTAATTTCAATAGAAAAGATTCCAATTATGAAGTTTTTACATTGAAAAATTTAAATAGGACTGAAATTGAAATTAATTTTCAACACTAAACGCCTGTTAAGTTTAAATTAATTTAAATAGAAAAGTTTCCTGATTAAGTAATAATAAATTTAATCACATTGCAAATAGGAAATAGAACATGAAATTAATATCAACATTCAACCATACTTTCAATATATGTTTGTTTATGTCAATTAACTGTCTCTAGCAAGCAAATCTGTTAACTGATTGGTTAATGCGAATGGTGATTAACCAAACTGACAATATAAACTCAAAACGTTTTAATTTAACCGTGGTAGAAGCTAGTTTGACCGACGACCGCCGAAATTATGATAATCTTAAATATTAATGATCGCCATATATTAGTAGTCTTATGTATATTATAGTGGATAAGTGTAAATATATTAATTTTAGATTTATATAATTATAACAATATAATACTTATAGACTTCAATATCAGCGAACTTTTGATTGCTGTTAATATTAACAACAGTGCTCCCCGAGGAAACGTTGTGTTGGGGGGGACTTTGACCCTTATTAACACAACTATTCCTCTGTCAATACAGGGTCGGCAACGCGCAAGTGACACCCCTGGTGTTACAAGCGTCTATAGGCTACGGTAACCGCTTACCATCAGGTGGGCCGTATGCTTGTTTGCCACCTTAGTGTTTTAAAAAAATTATTAACAACTTTTGCGAATAGAAAGAAAAACCCAACTTTTTTTTAAACTATATATCATACTATTACGCCTGTATTCACCGAAGAGTTAGGTAGAGGTGTCAAAATCAAACTAAAAGTAATTTATTTTAGATAGACATCCTAGGTAGGTAGCTAGGTAGGAGCACGAGGTTGTGGGTTCGATTCCCACAGAACACAAAAATTTATGTGTCGAACATAAGTGTTTGTGTTTGTCTGGGTGTTTCTTATATATTATAAGTATGTATTTACAAAAAAATAAGTATATAAGTATTATATCCATTGTCTAGTACTCATAGTACAAGCTCTGCTTAGTTTGGGACTAGATGGTGTTGTGTACAATTGACTAAGGCGTTTTTTTTTTGTGGCGAATTTCACGATCCCATGGCCACGAGAATAGGGCAAGTGAAGGTAAATAAGGTTTTTAGTCGGACACACTCCATGAGGAATTTCCGTACTATAAATAAAGTACTTTTTGAACATCATAGCATTTTCCATGCTAAGATTTTAAAGTTATTTAGCAAAGGAAAAATTCGACCGCGGGCAGGATTCGAACCTGCATCTTCTGGTTAGGTACACCAGACGCTATGACCACTAAGCCACCGTGACTCCCACCCGCCATTTTGAATTTTGCCTTCACATTCAGAATTTACGTCTTTATGGTGACGTCAGTAACACCTATTGAAAAGCAAGTTTTTGCTCCTCAACCGACACGACTTACTTTACAGTTAGTCCAATGCCGAACGATGCCACCTTACCTACTATTTTTTTTTGTATTTTTAACATTTGAAAGTTGTTTATCCGTCACCATAAAGACGTAAATTCAGAATTGAAGGCAAAATTCGTCATAGTGGGTGGAAGTCGCGGTGGTTTAGTGTTCATAGCGTCTAGTGTACCATAAGACGCAGGTTCGAATCCTGCCCGCGGTCGAATTTTCCCTTCGCTAAATAGCCTATTTACAAATGTAACATCTATAATATAATAATATTTTTGGGACATTTTACACAACACCATCCAGTCCCAAACTAAGCAGAGCTTGTACTATGGGTACTAGACAATGGATATAATACTTATATACTTTTTTTTTTTTGTAAATACATACTTATAATACATAAGAAACACCCAGACAAACACAAATACTCATGTTATATCCACACAAATATTTGTGTGATCAGCAGTCCGGCATTCGAACCGCTAGACCACAGAGGTCGTCTTTATGACTATCTATGTAACACATGAATGGAATAAATACTTGAACATCATTTTTACATTAAGACAGTCCCCAAAACCCCCGCCCTTTTATGGGATTGTCTCGACGGCGTGTGAAGTCTACCAACCCACTAAGCCAGCGTGGTGGACCATAGCCTCTCCTCTAAGAATGAGAGGGATCTCATTCTTAGAGGAGACCCGTGCCCAGCAGTGGGACAGTATATGGGTTTGGGTTGATCATGAAACATACTGTTGTAAATCAAGATATCTCTGTCTAACTCTTCGTTATGTAAGATTAATGGTATAAAAAAAAATGTTGTTAGTTTTAATAGTAAAAATAGCAATCAAAAGTTTGTAGGGTATTTTTCAAAAACCCTATATTTTATGTCCTATGCTAAAATAGGATGGTGAATTAAAAGAAATAAGTGTATCCTGTATAATATACAGGGTGTTTGGTAAAACGTTGAACATACGAAAGTGGTGGTTAGTTGGGGTCATCTGCTACCCACTTGGCCCAAATTATTTGACCTTGGCCGCACCGTTTCTTTTTTTTTACTTTTTTTAATTTTTCAGAAAATTACCAGTTTTTTTTAACTTTAAATTCGAATATCTTTACTTGTGACGGGTAAAACAGGCAGGATGTTGTTTTGTATTAATGTCTAATTGTAGCAGACTCTCATAAAATTATTGTTTGGTACAAATGTTTTGATGTAATCCTAAGTTCTCGATCGCTTTTAGTTTTTTTTCATCCTACCTGTTTTACCCATCACAAGTAAAGATATTCGAATTTAAATTGATAAAAAACTGAAAATTTTCTGTGAAATTAAAAAAAAGTAAAAAAAAAAACGGTGCGGCCTAGGTTAAATAATTTGGGCCCAGTGGGTAGCAGATGACCCCAACTAACCACCATTTTCGTATGTTCAACGTTCTACCAAACACCCTGTATAATCTTTAGCAACACCGAAGGAGATGTTTCAAAATGAAGGTTGTAGTGTGTGACGTCATACCTCTTCCCTATTATAAACATCCTGGCAGGGTCGCCATGTAATGTGGGGCCCTTGGTCACTAATAAAAGATACCACTTGTCCGGTTCAATGATAATAATATAATGTCTCAACTTACGAACTAAGTGTTTATATATAGGGACGAGGTATGACGTCACAGACTATAAGGTAGTTCAGGATTTTTTTCCTCGTCCTCAAGAGATCTAGGGCATAGTGGGAGTAATTCCACTCAAATTAGAGCTGCCCAATTGGGGAAGTACCTCCGCCTTGCAGAAAATCGAAGTGAAATAACACTGCTTTGAGCTGTGTTGTGTTCCTTACGGTGAGCAAGGTTGTCAGTACTCCACGAGGACACGTTGCGTTGGCCGTGGGGGGACTTTGACCCTTATACTGCCAACACAACTATTCCTCTTTCGTTCAAGGTCGGCAACGCGCAAGTACCCCTGGAGGAGCACTGGCAATTTGCTCACCGTCATTTTGAAACATTTCCTTATACTTAAACAATCTGAGATCTATCGATGTAACCTGTTAACGTTTATTACTACATCATGATAAATGAAGCAACAATATATATTATATTGTGTCATATTATCAATAATAAAATATATTATTACTAAATATCAAAATAGATCGTTTTAACAACCAATTGATTTTATATTCGAGTCTTGAATCGCCACTTTTATTAATCACAATTGGGTACTGAAATATATCACTACACTGTATAAAACAAAGTCGCTTTCTCTGTCCCTATGTATGCTTAAATCTTTAAAACTACGCAACGGATTTTGATGCGGTTTTTTTTAATAGATAGAGTGATTGAAGAGGAAGGTTTATATGTATAATACATGTATTTTATTAGTACATTGCAACCGTGCGCAGCGGGGGTGGGTCGCTAGTTAATAATTAATTTTCACTCGCTTCAACGGTGAAGGAAAACATCGTGAGGAAATCTGCATGCTTTAGAGATTATCTCGACGGTGTGTGAAGTCTGCCAACCCGTACTAGGCCAGCGTGGTGGACTATAGCCTAATCCCTCTCAATCTGAGAGGAGACCCGTGCCCAGCAGTGGGACAGTTGATGGTAAGACTCGTAATCAAGTGTTAAGGCAAAATGTCGTAATGAATTTAATATGATTTGGTCCTTAAAACGATCTAAAGTATTGGTAATGATTTGTGCCAGTTATTGTATAAAGCTGAGTCACATTGCATGAGATTCTGGCGAAACGATAAGCCACTGTATCTATAGTTATGTGCTTTTAAGGTTGTAATAGCGAAATTATTTGGCAAAATATTTTACGCGCGTTTTTAACGTAGAATTAATTCAGTAAACAAATATTTATAAAAGCATTTTCGTTTTGAATCTTATTAAATATACAAGGTGTTACATTAAAAGAAACAGTATACTAATCTAAAGAAGCGCTATAAAATCAGGAATGATTTTCATAATCAGCCATTATCCTCCTACTGTTTGACAACCAATCTATCTTTAAAATCTTTATCCGCATCTGAGGGTCTCCCTATCTCCGTCAACGAAGTTACGAGCCGTTCGAAAGTTCTCCGAAACTTCGGAGTCCGATAAAACAAGTGTCAAATTCAATTTTTCGAACGGGTAAAAACACATCGAGAGTAGGGACAACTGTCAAATTGTGTTGTCATTCATTCTTAGTTCGGGCCCCGAACGAATCATCCGTCCGTAGGTGATACGGAGTAGGAAACGCCCGTAACGAAGGTCGAAACTACGGACTTCGTGCTTAAGGAGTAGACCCTCTGAGGCAGCTGCATGTTAGAATTTTACACGAAGCGCCTGCTATCAGACCTCGGCATAATTTCGGGGCAATACCGATATACTATAAATGTATTAAAACTATTCTGAAAACCTTGAATACGATATATACTTGCGCGTTTGTCGCTAATACGCAACTAGATTTTTTTTCTTTACTTTTTGTATATATTTTTTTTCTTTATGTTTTTTAATAATGTATTTAGGTGCACATGAAAGCATTGTATACGTAGAGAATGTCTATTAGTAATGTAATAAATATGAGGGTATTTATTAGTACGATACGTAATTTATTAAAAAAAAGTCGTAAGAAGTAACGTAAATAAAATCGTGTATTCGGAAGATTTTACTAAATTATAATAATTATCTAATAATATTATTACTGTAGCGTACGACAACGATTTGCGTTCGCTGGTGATTTTTTAAGTGGTGCGATTTGTCGCTGCGATTAGTCGCTCCGATAAATAGTTGGTGCGATTTGTCGCAGTGATTAGTCGTCGTGTCGCAACGCTTTTTACAGTATTTAGAGAATTTGTATTGTTGGCAACTATTTTACATAACAAAAATGTAATTTTATGGCTTGCTCTTCTATGTAACCTACTAGAAAGTAGGAACTATTATGTAATTATGTATGTATTATAATTTATTTGGACATATCAAAAAAATGTATTTGTAAAAGCATTTTATTATTGTTGGTACAGACGCCAGCAGTTCAACCTATCCAAAACTGTCAAATTATCCCAATTGAATGTGAACCTTATTGGATTAGTATTAAAGTTGAAAATCAATAAAAGACATTTGACAGATTGCGGTAGCTTGATGTGCTCTCTGTACATATTGGAGACGTCGTTTAAATGAGAATTTCGACAAAATCGCATGGATTTTTTTACTATGTTGTAATTAACTTTCCATGTTTCTCAGTATTTGATGGGCAACTATTACCTATCTATTACAAAATATGTAATAATTGATTGATTGATTATTGTCAATGATTTCATTAATTTAACCGCCATTTTAACAAAATTTATTTATTGGTAATAATTTATACAATTTAAGGCCTGTTCAGATATCTGCAATTTTCGCTGCCGCTGTGGATACTGAAATCCGAGTGGATATGCGCTATTCCTCTCTGGTATACCTTACTCTACTTACGGTAATTTGATTCTTTGAATTGATAGTGAAAATCGTATCAAAATCCTTAGCTTTGTTTTAAAGTAGTAAGCGGAGTTCTGGTTTGACCGCCACGGACGTCTATAGACGTCAAATTAAAATTGCTCACGACGCCAACGACGGCACGGCACGTCAAAAATACCACTCAAAATAAATATATACAAAAATATGTTTATAGTGATATTTTTTACACAACACAGATTTCTGTTTTATTTCTGTTCTGATTGTTTTTTCGATCTAACAAATACCCCGCCGAATACTGGTCGTTACTTTTCACTATCCATAGCGGTAGCCTATAGCCTATCTTAATAGTCCTCTAAAAAAATAGACTGAACACTTAACGAGTGGACTCGTTAAATTCTTTTACACAAATCCAGTGATTATAGTTAAGCTTTTGAACGCTAGAGCATAAACATAAACGCACGCGAGAACAGAGCCAGCACGTCAAGCTATCCAAAACTGTCAAATTTTCCCAATTGAACATGAACTTTATGGCTTTGCGTTAAAGTTGAAAATCTATCAAAGAAATTTGACAGATTGGGGTAGCTTGATGTGCTGGCCTTTGTACCTTCCAAGTCACAAATTCACAGCCTACAAATAGATATTCCAAAACTTCATTGATTTGAACTGAATTCGTTCACAATTTTCGAAAAAAAATTCGTCATGACATTGAAGTTGTATTTTATTACATATGTGACTAACAAGTGCATGCTATGTACGCCAACGACACAAATATGTGACAAGGCGTAGGTACTTCCTCAGTCGGGCAGCTCCAAATTGAGTGGAATTACACCCACTATGGCCTACCTCTCTTAGTTTACAATAATCCCTCTGTTTACGCCTTAAGATTGAAAACTATAATTGTAATACTCATAAAAACTGAAGCATTTATTTTACAATTAAAAATGTAATAGATTTATAGCAAAGAAAGTGGAATTCATGACGAGTGACGCATTTATGAATTTACATTGCGTTTTGAAATTTAATTTTAAAAATTAAAGTCTATTTCTGTCAAAATTTTAATTATAAATTCTATGTGTCTGAAGTTAGCCTTCCGTATTAAAGACAGAGAACGACAGTGTGCAATATTCAGTATGAGTGAACGAGACAATAACAGATTCGATACTTCCGATGTCAACCAGTTTACTTACGGAAACGTGACCATTATTTGACGCGGTAGGGCGCATCTAGCGATTTAAATCTTTGGCAATAGTAAGGGTAGTAACTTTCATTAATGATGTCACTCGTTGCTTAAACAAATATAGTGTTGTAATCATAGCAGCTAGGGGCCCAAGTTCGTAATTTCAATCATAACAAAATGATCGTTCAATGGCACTAAATGACATAAGAGCTGACATCTGTCAAAAATAAATTCTGAAGTTATTGAACGACAATTTTGACACGTCACTGACGGGCTCTAATTTATTTAAATTGTGTACGTTTTTATTTTGTGTAAGTATATTATTATAATAATGTTTATTTTTTGATATTATTATTACGAGAGCGCTGTTCAATGTTTATATCGTGTAATTTTCATTAAACAAATAGCATTTTGTAAGTGATTTTTGGAGTTTTTTTTTTTATCCGACCTGAGACAGAGACGATATCCTAAGTATACTTGCAAGGTATATGCCTTTTTTTTTCGTTTTGAATCAATATTTCAAAACAGTCCTTGAACTGCTCCGAAATATTGTTTCTCATTGAATATTATGTAGACGCCACCAGGTCTTGTATCCAAAACTATCAAATTTTCCCAATTGAATATGAATCTTATAGCTTTGTATTAAAGTTGAAAATAAATCAAAGAAATTTGACAGATTGTGGTAGCTTGATGTGCTGCCCTCTGTACCTACTATTGCGAGATGTGGTGTTTGAAATGTTATGTTCGCCATACATATTATAAATCTACTAGCATTTGTTTTGTGGCAAAGGGAACTTTGAACCTTTATTATATCTATTCTGTTGTTATTATTAATAAATCGATACCAGCCAAAGTTTAAGTAAGAAATAAAAAATCGTAAGTACCTAGTATTTATATAATTCAGATCGAATTTCATTACATAAAGGGGATACTCTAAAATAAATTATTTTTTCTAATATCACAATTTCTAATACTTAATTTTACATGAGATTCTAAAATAAAAAGTATTAAATGCTTACATATATTGAAATAAAACTTTTTACGGATTTTTGCGTCTATGGTCAGGCGTGGTCAGTCTACCCGTGACCATGAACGCTGCAAAAGGTCCAAAACGTTGGGATTAATAATATCAATATATCGCGATAAAATCCGTAAAAAGTAGTTTTATTTCAATGCATAATATTCGCGTAAATGTCAAAAATCAATATGCTTACATACAGTTATTTACATTTTTTTCCTAGCCCGGTTCGTCCAACTGCCAAGTTTAAGAATCGAAAGAAATTGTATTCCGAACGCCACAACACAAGTTAAAATACAAAACAATAAATACAAGTCTTAACCTTTTAACCGCCACGGACGTGTATAGACGTCAAATGAAAACTTGCTCACGACGCCGACGACGGCATGGCACGTCAAAAATACCACTTTTCTTAGTTCAAAATAAATACCCATATAAAAATTTGTTGTTTCTTTTTACCTATATACTAGAATCTGTCGCTTGGCGTAGAGAACATGGATTTTCGTTTTTGACGTGGCGGTCAAAAGGTAAAAGTTTATTTAAAGATCCTATTTACAGAAAATAAATATAATTTCATGAAGTACAGACTCCAGCAGGCCAAGTTATCCAAAACTGTCAAATTTTCCCATTTGAATATGAACCTTATGATATTGTATTAAAGTTGAAAATCAATTAAATAAATTTGACAGACTGGCAGCTTGATGTTCTGGCCTCTGTATGTTTTCCTGTGCGATGTCAGAATAGGTCCTTATCTCAGCAGTATGCACATCAAGCTGCAGCGCTGATATTCTGATAGGGCCCGATGGTTAGGCCAGGGATAGACTGTATAATTTAATAAAAAAATACCAAGATATACCTACCCAAGATACAAGAGAAAATCCTAGTGGGGCAACATATTTTTAAGAGAAAAAATTTGTGGATTTTATAGTCGACCATAATATTTCTTTACCATCCTTAGAGTGGATGTCGTTTGGATAACACAGAACAACAAGGTCTATTTTTGCTTACAAAACCAAGTAACAGTGACATAATGGGTAATTGAGTTTATTGATCCTGTATTAATAGTGCAATTGGTGTTCGCTTGTAAAATAATGTAACTCATATCTTTTTATTTTGTAATTATAATGTGCATTTATTATTGTTACATTTGTTAACCTGTATGGATGGTTTTTCAAAAGTGGTAAAGCAATTTTATGGTCGACTACGTAGGGACCGTCCAAATTATATTTACGTGATCTGACTATAGGTAGGGACCGTCCATATTATGTTTACGTGATCCGACTATAGGTAGGGACCATCCATATTATGTTTACGTGATCCGACTATAGGTAGGGACCATCCATATTATGTTTACGTGATCCGACTATAGGTAGGGACCGTCCATATTATGATTACGTGATCCGATTATAGGTAGGGACCGTCCATATTATGATTACGTGATCCGACTATAGGTAGGGACCGTCCATATTATGATTACGTGATCTTGACCCTGTTGACGTGGTGCGGCGCCGGCGCAAGCGCGTGTATCCGCTGCAAGTGCCGCAGAACGTTGCGGCGCCGCGCGAAACTGTTCTCACAAACGCAACACTTGTACGAGTACTGAGCTGCCCTGTGACGGTTCTTGTGGATGCGCATCAACGTCACCGACTTAAACCGAGCCGGACATTGGTCACACTGGAACATCGATGATAACAATATACATTAAAAATATTAAATTTATTTTAGCGAAGGTAATATCGATTGCGGGCAGGATTCGAACCTGCATCTTCTGGTTAGATACGATCGGTCATAAGTCGAGTAGCAGTTTCACAAATCTATCGCAATCAAAACAAGTCGCACTTACGACCTTTTTCTTTAACAAACATTTTGCACATATACACGATCTCGTGTATCGCACTCTTTCATCATTAGTTAGGCAGAGTGCGATATAACGATCATTTGCTTTAATGACAAACCACACACTATCACCTTCTCGTAGTTATACTGTTTAACGGGTAAATGTTTGCATTAAAATCACTCACACATGTGTCTATGCGAAGTACCGTGCAAGCGAATATGATCGTTGACGTGGACTTGACACCAGATGCTATGACCACTAAGCCTGAAGTGTTCTCGAGACGCCACGGAGGAGTCTCGATGTCTTAGTAATGGTTACCCATCCACAACTGACCGCGGAGAGCTCTTTAAGAATCAAGAGAAGTCCTTGGCTATATTACCTGTACAGTCTTGTCAGGAAGGTGTATGGCCACGTGTTGTAAGTAACTACTCTTGCGGTGGAAGCCGGCGCCACACTCTGAACATACGTACGGCTTCTCTCCCGTATGAAGCCGTTCATGGATCTGAAATAGACCATTCCCGAGTTTTCAAAATCGATGCAATACATCCAGAGATTACGCCCTACAACCTCACAAACTTTACCTCTTTGTAAGCCTTATCCTACTAATTTTATATATGTGAAAGTTTGTGAGGATGGATGGATGCTTGTTACTCTTTCACGCTCAAACTACTGAACAGATTTTGATGAAACTTTACAGTATTATTATTTATACATCAGCATAACATATAGGCTATACTTTGTAACGATTTTGAGTTAATTATCCAAATTACAACGATAATTAAAAATAGTTTTCCCGGGCAGAAGCTAAGAATAGAAAAACTTAATCTAGATTTATTTTTTTATACTAAACAAGCGCACGGTCCGGTGATGGTAAGCGGTTACCGTAGCCTATAGACGATTGTAACACCAGGGGTATTACTTGCGCATTGCCGACCCTGTAAAACGAAAGAGGAATAGTTTTTGGTTTGGCAGTATAAGGGTCAAAGTCTCCCCACTGCCAACACAATGTTTCCTCGTGGAGTACTGGCAACCTTGCTCACCGTAAGAAACACAATACAGCTCAAAGCAGTGTTATTTCACTTCAATTTTCTGCAAGATGCGGGTATTTCGTAAGTAATTCCACTTAAATTGGAGCGGGCAGCTCCAATTTAAGTGGAAATCCAATTTAAGAATTACTCCCACTATGCCCTACCTCTCTTAAATTGAAAATTAAATAAATTGATTGGACCTTACCTTCACTTGCTCAGCGTTAGAAGCTCGGTAGTCACAGTAGGAACACTTATCAGTCTTCTCATAGCCATGTTTGGCCCTGCAGTGCATCAACAACAGTCTTCTTGTTATAAACTTCTTACCACAATGCTGTAAAGAATAATATAGTTCTAGTTACCAAAAATACCAAAGAGGTCTGTAAATGTCAAACATGGTTGAATAGCACCAAAGAGAAAATCATAATATACAGGGTGTTACAAAACTACTCGTAAAGCTGAGAGGAGGTTAAATGGGGCCTTAAAAATGAGTCCATTCACAATATTTAAGAACCTTAGTATCGCTGTATAACATGCCCCAAAAAAAGGAAAACAACAATATTTATGAATAAAAATAGAAAAACTATTAGGCAAAATAGGTATATAGGTAATATTTGGGTTTGATAATTAACTATATTTTTTACAGGGTATTTTGTAAAACATTGTATAATATTCCTTAAAAAAAAAACTATTCGTATTTTTCACTGTGTCCTTTAGTGTACAATAAACAATACTTTATTTATACCATCGCCCAAGGGTTAGGCAGAGGTGAATAATGTACACTGACAAGCCACAGGTATATTCAGGTGAAAATTTCATAGAAACACCCAATTTCACATTGCTCAACCTGGGAATTGGTTCGACCAGGACCTCAGGAGTCGCATTATTGACCATTAGGCTAAAGAGCTGGACGGTTTTTAAATTGCATTTTTTATTAAACCTACCTCACAAACAACATCAAATCCTGTATGTATTTTGTAATGATTTCTTAATGATAGCTTAGAAGATAATATTTTATGGCAATATTCACATTCAATCTCCTCTTTCACTCTCTCCTTCTTCTCTCCACTCTCTTTTTTACTCCGTAAACTCCGTCTCGCTGGCTTTTCAACATTGCTCTTCTTTTTTTTCGTTTTGAATAAGATTTCAATAGGTTTATCAACAATATCCTGAACCTTCGTTTCAAATTCAATCACCTCACTGTCATGGTTTTCAGCAGCATCGTAATTAAAATCGTTAACCTCCTCATGATTATTGAAAGTCTTAAAATCATTGACTAATTCTGAAATATCTATTGCTATGCTATTATCTTCCGTTTCGAATATGTTAGTCTCTATTTTGACAGTGTAAACGGAGTTGACGTTTACACGGTTTAGCAGCTGTTTGTGATTTTCTTCACATTTTTTACGAAACTTGTAAGAATTGTTGATAAAGTTAATACACTGTGTGCACATTTCTTGTGGTAGTGTATCATTCAATTCAACCTGAAAAATCAATAAAGTATGATATTGTAATTTTCATAATGGTACAGGTTTAATGTTGAAAGATCTACATTGAGTGATACTGTGTTCTATTTTTGCGAGCAATGTTATTGGTATATTCAATTTGTAGTTTCAATCTGTCTTATTGAATGACAATAGGCTCACTCTCCATCATACAAGACTTGCTAGAGCAAGCTTTAATATTAATTATATAATAATTTATTGCATGTAACACGGTATACGTAATATTAAAAGGTTTAAGATTTCCGCCAATTGCTCAGCATGCAAAATCTTTATAAAAAAACTACAGTTTAACTCATCAATAGCAATATTATTTTCGGTGGCTGTAGTTTGATAATACTCAATTTTCGGTAGTTTCTCGCAGGCTAGTTTATCGTTTGGACGTACCTTGAGGCCAGTAGCAGATAAAATAACTTCAGAATATTTGTCGTGATGTTCTGGAGTCTTGAATATAGGATGCAAGGACTCTACTCCCAGGCATGCTCTACAGCAGTTCCAAGGGTCCATAGTGATAAATTTCAGAAGAACAAAGAAATTTTGTTTAAATTTAAATCCTGATAAGTTTTGAATGAGGTTGCTATCAGCAATCAAAATAATAAATACGAAGGAATGCCAAACAAATCGACCATCTCCGGGCCTGTCCAAAATTGACACTTTGACTTTTGAGTCTTTGACAGTTTGACTGACAGTTTTATTTATCTCACAGAATCTCACTCACTGTCTCACACTCTCACAGTCACACTATACGATATAATACGTTTCGCTCGCTATAGCTATGACACGAGTTCGGTATCAACTATTTATTTATCATTGGGCTTGGCCAAATTGTGCTGTTTTCTTCAACAAGGACTACAAATATTTTTCGAGCTTTTATTTATCCAATCTAATAAAAAATATTCTAGAACAAGTAGTAATATCAAAACGTAATAAGCTAACTGAAACTGTCAATGTCAAAAAATCCAAGATGAAGATGGCTTTTGTTGGCTAGTTGTTTATGTTTTCTAACAACAACAATTTATAAAATACTTCTAAATTAATTAGTTACAATCAATTAATTTCCTAAGACTATTAAGTCATCATATCTTTATATTTTAAGTCATAAAACTGCCATTAATCAAAGTCGTATAAATAAAAATCGTGCGAAATGTTGGCGTTATTACTTTTAAATAGAATGAGCACAAAGCACAGGGCTGCAAGGCGTAAGAAGCTAGAAAAAGTAGAAATAACTGAACCGAAGCCACCAGAACAGGCTTACTGCAGGACTTGCTTGAACACGGACGATTTGATGTTGATTTTTTATAATAAAGAAAGTGAAGAGAAACGCACGCAGGACTTGAAGCTTGTCACCGGCTTGGAGGTAGTACCAGAAATAATTATACTTTTGTGTTTGCAATAAACGCTGCTTGCAAACTGGCCAAAGGTACAATCGCTATAGTGGCTGAGCGAAGGCTTCACGGGCAGTGGGTTCGATCCCCACACAAATATTTGTCCATTAATTTTTTGTGTTGACCTAAAGGTAGTTGTTCTAGGTTGTGTCACAACCAGAAGCAACAGCTTATTGTAGGTACCCTTATTTTTATAGAATGGTAAATCCTCATGGATTAGAGAGGCCACAGAGTATGTCAGACTCATATCAACTAAAAAGCGCACTTGCCTTCACTTACCCTAAAGTAATGGCCATGGGATCCGTGAAATACGCCACAACCATGACAGAATTTAGGTACCCTGACGCTTAGAAGAATTACAATCTACTAAGAATGGAGAGATAGATTGATGGTGGCAAATAATATTAAATAAATAAAAATAAGCAAATAATAAGTAGCTATACATACATACATACACTCACGCCTTTTTCCCATGGGGGTAGGCAGAAAGTAAAGAACGCCACTTGCTACAATTCTTGCATACTTCTTTCGCTTCGACCACATTCATACATCTTGTCATACACACTCGCCGGTTGCGCGCACTACGCACCTGACCTTTTTGAAGAACCTCACCAATAAGGTTGACGTTTCTAAGGCGTCCCCTCTCAGCGGTTCCACTGATATTCACCACATAAATCACTTTTGTTAGTCGGCTTTCATTCATTCTCTCAACATGCCAAACCGTCTCAGCATATTCTTCTCAATCCTCGTCACTACATCGTCTTTTAAAGCGCAACATTCTCTTATCACACTATTTCTCAATCTGTAATTCCGAGTTATAGTGCACATAGCTATTACGTAGGTAACTAAATACTATAAAATTTACAGATAAAGATGAATGATGGTTTATCGCAGCAGATCTGCACACAATGTGTAGAGACTATGAACTTAGCACTTCAATTCAGAAGAACCAGCAGGAAGGCGGAGAAGGCGTTACTTAATAAGGCAGCAGGTAGCTTTTTTAAATTTTATCCTGTATTTATTTATTATATTTGGCATTAACGCAAGCTAATCTCGATCTCAGGTCAGGTTTGCCCATGCGTCCCTCCCATTAAGTACACTGGATGCTTTAGCGAACGAAGCCACTGAGACCACTGCCTGTGATGTCGAATTTGTCTTCCTCATTCTTGTTCTATAGGGACATCACCCAAACCAAGATTTCCTTAACTGCAGGTAAACCCAAAAAGAAATACGCAACAAGACTGCAGAAGATTTCCAAGCCCAAGATCAAGAAGGCTAAAGTAGAGAGGGTGGAGTTGAATGATTACAGCTATGAGATCTACAGCGAGGAGTTCCAGAACGATGACAATGATTATGAGGTGTTGGTGAAGACGCAGACAAAAACTACTTTGACACAGGTTAGATTTATTTTTTATATATTTTTTTATGACCATTGGACTGCCAAGTCGAAGGTCTCGAGTTCGAACAAGGAACCTCTGACTTTTCGGATTCATGTGCGTATTAATAAGTAATTATCACTTGCTTAAACGGTGAAGGAAAACATCGTGAGGAAACCTGCATACCTTAGAGATTTTTCTCGATGGTTTGTGAAGTCTGCCAACCCGCACTAGGTCAGCGTGGTGGATTATAGCCTAATCCCTCTCAATCTGAGAGGAGACCTGTGCCCAGCAGTGAGACAGTATATGGGTTGATGATGATTCATTTAGTTATTACCTACCCTACCTTTCTTATACCCCTACAGGCTTTCATGTACCCCTATAGCCTGTAGGGGTCTACAGGCTTTCATGTACCCCTATAGCCTGTAGGGGTCTACAGGCTTTCATGTACCCCTATAGCCTGTAGGGGTCTACAGGCTTTCATGTACCCCTATAGCCTGTAGGGGTCTACAGGCTTTCATGTACCCCTATAGCCTGTAGGGGTCTACAGGCTTTCATGTACCCCTATAGCCTGTAGGGGTCTACAGGCTACCTTTCTTATACCCCTACAGGATACCTTTCTTATACCACTACAGGCTAGATAGGCACTGGCCTAGTGCGCGTTGGCAAATTTCACACACCGTAAAATCTCTAATGCATGCAGGTTTCCTCACGATGTTTTCCTTCACCGTTTAAGCAAGTGATAATTAATTATTAATACGCACATGAATACGAAATTCAGAGGTGCGTGCTTTGGAACTCAAGACCACTAGGCTATCACTACGTCAGTACTATTACTACTAACGTATAACTACAAAAATTTCACAGAAGCCGCCGCCCAAAAAGAAACGAATGACGCTACCCAACTGCGCGTCATACAAATGTTCCACGTGCAACAAGGAGTTCCGGATGAAGGCCACATACAAGGCGCACATGAGGTTTCACACCAACTACTGCGTTTGTGAGGTCAGTTATAGGGGTGATGCTTAATTACGTAACGCGATTTTGGCGATTTTTTGACAACCCTTCAATTCAATTCTTTAATATAATATAACTCTTTATTATATAAACTACTTTGGCCCATAGATCCATGCATTCCATACGTAATGTACATATAAATTAAAACAGATGGTAAGCTTAAAACTAAGGATAAATTATGGACCCTGTTGGACACAGCACAGCTCAGTATAAGATAGGGGAGGGGAATTTCTGACATTTACGCGAATATTATACATTGAAATAAAACTACTTTTTACGGATTTTATCGCATTATATTGATATTATTAATCCCATGTCCAGTCTACCCGTGACCATGGACTCTGTAAAGGGTCCGAAACGTCGGGATTAATAATATCAATATAAGTCGATAAAATCCGTAAAAAGTCGTTTGATTTCAATTTAAATTATAATTTTCTAAGTTATTTTGCACTTTTCATTATTTATTCGGGGAGATATCGAGAGATTTGACTTGACCCCTAATCTCACGTGAGGTTTTTTGCGTAATTAAGTTAATATATTCTTACAAGTTAAAAGGTTATTTCTTGTTATATAGTATTCTTGGAAATATGTTTGTCTCCCTCTGTTGTAGGCGTGTGGGAAGAGATGCCGGAACAACAACCAGCTGCAGGAACACAAGCGGGCGCGGCACGGGCTGCACCGGATACACAAGTGTGCCTACTGCGAGTACAGTGCTGCCACCAAGGAGGCGCTCACGGTCAGTCACGTCTTAGAATACTTTCAGCTATAATCATCCTTCGAGGCTATTTTAACCCCTACAGTCTACTTTTCTTATACCCCTCCAGGCTACCTTTCTTATACCTCTACAGGCTACCTCTCTTATACCCCTACAGGCTACCTTATACCCCTACAGGCTACCTTAACCCTTGCAGGCTACCTTTCCTATACCCCTACAGGCTACATTTCTTATACCCCTACAGGCTACCGTTCTTATACCCCTACAGGCTACATTTCTTATACCCCTACAGGCTACCGTTCTTATACCCCTACAGGCTACCGTTCTTATACCACTACAGGCTACATTTCTTATACCCCTACAGGCTACATTTCTTATACCCCTACAGTCTACCTTTCTTATACCCCTACAGGCTACCGTTCTTATACCCCTACAGGCTACATTTCTTATACCTCTACAGGCTACCTTTCTTATACCCCTACAGGCTACCTTTCTTATACCCCTACAGTCTACTATTCTTATACCCCTACAGGCTACATTTCTTATACCCCTACAGGCTACCGTTCTTATACCCCTACAGGCTACCGTTCTTATACCCCTACAGGCTACCTTTCTTATACCCCTACAGTCTACCTCTCTTATACCCCTACAGGCTACCTTTCTTATACCCCTCCAGGCTACCTTTCTTATACCCCTACAGTCTACCTTTCTTATACCCCTACAGGCTACCGTTCTTATACCCCTACAGGCTACATTTCTTATACCTCTACAGGCTACCTTTCTTATACCCCTCCAGGCTACCTTTCTTATACCTCTACAGGCTACCTTTCCTATATCTCTACAGTCTACCTTTCTTATACCCCTACAGGCTACCTTTCTTATACCCCTACAGTCTACTATTCTTATACCCCTACAGTCTACCTTTCTTATACCTCTACAGGCTACCTTTCCTATATCTCTACAGTCTACCTTTCTTATACCCCTACAGGCTACCTTTCTTATACCCCTACAGTCTACTATTCTTATACCCCTACAGTCTACCTTTCTTATACCTCTACAGGCTACCTTTCCTATATCTCTACAGTCTACCTTTCTTATACCCCTCCAGGCTACCTTTCTTATACCCCTCCAGGCTACATTTCTTATACCCCTCCAGGCTACCTTTCTTATACCCCTACAGGCTACCGTTCTTATACCCCTACAGGCTACATTTCTTATACCCCTACAGGCTACATTTCTTATACCTCTACAGGCTACCTTTCCTATATCTCTACAGGCTACCTTTCTTATACCTCTACAGGCTACCTTTCCTATATCTCTACAGGCTACATTTCTTATACCTCTACAGGCTACCTTTCTTATACCCCTCCAGGCTACCTTTCTTATACCTCTACAGGCTACCTTTCCTATATCTCTACAGTCTACCTTTCTTATACCCCTACAGGCTACCTTTCTTATACCCCTACAGTCTACTATTCTTATACCCCTACAGTCTACCTTTCTTATACCTCTACAGGCTACCTTTCCTATATCTCTACAGTCTACCTTTCTTATACCCCTACAGGCTACCGTTCTTATACCCCTCCAGGCTACATTTCTTATACCTCTACAGGCTACCTTTCCTATATCTCTACAGTCTACCTTTCTTATACCCCTCCAGGCTACCTTTCTTATACCTCTACAGGCTACCTTTCCTATATCTCTACAGGCTACATTTCTTATACCTCTACAGGCTACCTTTCTTATACCCCTCCAGGCTACCTTTCTTATACCTCTACAGGCTACCTTTCCTATATCTCTACAGTCTACCTTTCTTATACCCCTACAGGCTACCTTTCTTATACCCCTACAGTCTACCTTTCTTATACCTCTACAGGCTACCTTTCCTATATCTCTACAGGCTACATTTCTTATACCCCTACAGTCTACCTTTCTTATACCTCTACAGGCTACCTTTCCTATATCTCTACAGGCTACATTTCTTATACCCCTCCAGGCTACCTTTCTTATACCTCTACAGGCTACATTTCTTATACCCCTACAGGCTACATTTCTTATACCTCTACAGGCTACCTTTCTTATACCCCTCCAGGCTACCTTTCTTATACCTCTACAGGCTACCTCTCTTATACCCCTACAGGCTACCTTATACCCCTACAGGCTACCTTAACCCTTGCAGGCTACCTTTCCTATACCCCTACAGGCTACCTCTCTTATACCCCTACAGGCTACCGTTCTTATACCCCTACAGGCTACTATTCTTATACCCCTACAGGCTACCTTTCCTATATCTCTACAGGCTACCTTTCCTATATCTCTACAGGCTACCTTTCCTATACCTCTACAGGCTACCTTTCCTATATCTCTACTGGCCACCTTTCTTATACCCCTACAGTCTACTATTCTTATACCCCTACAGGCTACCTTTCCTATATCTCTACTGGCTACCTTTCTTATACCCCTACAGGCTACCTTTCTTATACCCCTACAGTCTACTATTCTTATACCCCTACAGGCTACCTTTCCTATATCTCTACAGGCTACCTTTCCTATATCTCTACAGGCTACCTTTCCTATACCTCTACAGGCTACCTTTCCTATATCTCTACTGGCCACCTTTCTTATACCCCTACAGTCTACTATTCTTATACCCCTACAGGCTACCTTTCCTATATCTCTACTGGCTACCTTTCTTATACCCCTACAGGCTACCTTTCTTATACCCCTACAGTCTACTATTCTTATACCCCTACAGGCTACCTTTCCTATATCTCTACAGGCTACCTTTCCTATATCTCTACAGGCTACCTTTCCTATACCTCTACAGGCTACCTTTCCTATATCTCTACTGGCCACCTTTCTTATACCCCTACAGTCTACTATTCTTATACCCCTACAGGCTACCTTTCCTATATCTCTACTGGCTACCTTTCTTATACCCCTACAGGCTACCTTTCTTATACCCCTACAGTCTACTATTCTTATACCCCTACAGGCTACCTTTCCTATATCTCTACAGGCTACCTTTCCTATATCTCTACAGGCTACCTTTCCTATACCTCTACAGGCTACCTTTCCTATATCTCTACTGGCCACCTTTCTTATACCCCTACAGTCTACTATTCTTATACCCCTACAGGCTACCTTTCCTATATCTCTACTGGCTACCTTTCTTATACCCCTACAGGCTACCTTTCTTATACCTCTACAGGCTACCTCTCTTATACCCCTACAGGCTACATTTCTTATACCTCTACAGGCTACCGTTCTTATACCCCTACAGGCTACCGTTCTTATACCCCTACAGGCTACATTTCTTATACCTCTACAGGCTACCTCTCTTATACCCCTACAGGCTACCTTATACCCCTACAGGCTACCTTAACCCTTGCAGGCTACCTTTCCTATACCCCTACAGGCTACCTTTCTTATACCCCTACAGTCTACCTTTCCTATATCTCTACAGTCTACCTTTCTTATACCCCTCCAGGCTACCTTTCTTATACCCCTACAGTCTACCGTTCTTATACCCCTACAGGCTACCTTTCTTATACCCCTACAGGCTACCTTTCTTATACCCCTACAGTCTACTATTCTTATACCCCTACAGGCTACCTTTCCTATATCTCTACAGGCTACCTTTCCTATATCTCTACAGGCTACCTTTCCTATACCTCTACAGGCTACCTTTCCTATATCTCTACAGTCTACCTTTCCTATACCCCTACAGGCTACCTTTCTTATACCCCTACAGTCTACTATTCTTATACCCCTACAGGCTACCTTTCCTATATCTCTACAGGCTACCTTTCCTATATCTCTACAGGCTACCTTTCCTATACCTCTACAGGCTACCTTTCCTATATCTCTACTGGCCACCTTTCTTATACCCCTACAGTCTACTATTCTTATACCCCTACAGGCTACCTTTCCTATATCTCTACAGGCTACCTTTCCTATATCTCTACAGGCTACCTTTCCTATACCTCTACAGGCTACCTTTCCTATATCTCTACTGGCCACCTTTCTTATACCCCTCCAGGCTACCTTTCTTATACCCCTACAGTCTACTATTCTTATACCTCTACAGGCTACCTTTCCTATATCTCTACTGGCTACCTTTCTTATACCCCTACAGGCTACCTTTCTTATACCTCTACAGGCTACCTCTCTTATACCCCTACAGGCTACATTTCTTATACCTCTACAGGCTACCGTTCTTATACCCCTACAGGCTACATTTCTTATACCTCTACAGGCTACCGTTCTTATACCCCTACAGGCTACCGTTCTTATACCCCTACAGGCTACATTTCTTATACCTCTACAGGCTACCTCTCTTATACCCCTACAGGCTACCTTATACCCCTACAGGCTACCTTAACCCTTGCAGGCTACCTTTCCTATACCCCTACAGGCTACCTTTCTTATACCCCTACAGTCTACCTTTCCTATATCTCTACAGTCTACCTTTCTTATACCCCTCCAGGCTACCTTTCTTATACCCCTACAGTCTACCGTTCTTATACCCCTACAGGCTACCTTTCTTATACCCCTACAGGCTACCTTTCTTATACCCCTACAGTCTACTATTCTTATACCCCTACAGGCTACCTTTCCTATATCTCTACAGGCTACCTTTCCTATATCTCTACAGGCTACCTTTCCTATACCTCTACAGGCTACCTTTCCTATATCTCTACAGTCTACCTTTCCTATACCCCTACAGGCTACCTTTCTTATACCCCTACAGTCTACTATTCTTATACCCCTACAGGCTACCTTTCCTATATCTCTACTGGCTACCTTTCTTATACCCCTACAGGCTACCTTTCTTATACCCCTACAGTCTACTATTCTTATACCCCTACAGGCTACCTTTCCTATATCTCTACAGGCTACCTTTCCTATATCTCTACAGGCTACCTTTCCTATACCTCTACAGGCTACCTTTCCTATATCTCTACTGGCCACCTTTCTTATACCCCTCCAGGCTACCTTTCTTATACCCCTACAGTCTACCTTTCTTATACCCCTACAGTCTACCTTTCCTATATCTCTACTGGCTACCTTTCTTATACCCCTACAGTCTACCTTTCTTATACCCCTACAGTCTACCTTTCCTATATCTCTACTGGCTACCTTTCTTATACCCCTACAGTCTACTATTCTTATACCCCTACAGGCTACCTTTCCTATATCTCTACTGGCCACCTTTCTTATACCCCTACAGTCTACTATTCTTATACCCCTACAGGCTACCTTTCCTATATCTCTACAGGCTACCTTTCCTATATCTCTACAGGCTACCTTTCCTATACCTCTACAGGCTACCTTTCTTATACGCCTAAAGACTACCTTTCTTATACTCCTACAGGCTACCTTTCTTATACTCCTACAGGCTACCTCTCTTATACTCCTACAAGCTACCTTTCCTATAGGAAAGGTAGCTAGCTAGCCTGTATATAATAAAGGTATGTAATAGCCTGTAGAGTGATACCTCTACAGGCTACCTTTCTTATACCCCAACATACCCCTGTAGGGGTATAAGAAAGTGTTTACTATTGGCTGGTTGCTCCCGTAAACAGATCCATGAACGTCGTCATACGGGGGAGAGGCCCTACGTGTGTGACCACTGCGGCGCGACCTTCCACCGAAGGTCCAACCTGGTGCAGCATATAGCCATACACCTGCCTGAGAAGAACTTCCAGGTAAGCGGTGTGATCATTTTTATATTTCTTAATACTCGATTATATTTGCATCGAAATATATAATCGATGACGTCTGTGTCTTATGGTAGACAATAACCTTAGCTTCTTTTGTAAATGCATACTTAAAATACTTAATAAACACGCAGACAAACACAATCACTTATGTTCAGCATTTATGCACGACATATTTATGTTAAGTGGGAATCGAATCTACGACCTCGTGATCATATATTTCGACACCTAAAATGACCCTATAAGTTTCGAGCCCAAAATGATCTCATAAGTTTCGACCCCAAAATTACCTCATATATTTGATACCAAAAATCACCCTATTTGTTGGACCCCAAAATAACCCCATATGTTTCCACCTCAAAATGACCCCATATGTGTAAACCCTAAAATTACCCCATATGTTTTGACCCCAAAATGATCGCCTATGATTCGACAAAAAGATGACCCCACAAATTTCGACCCCAGTGCGACATGTGCCCCAAGCGGCTCAAGTCGCGCAAGTTCCTGCAGATACACAAGCACAACGCGCACACCGGCAAGCGATATGGTTACTTGTGCGGAATATGCGAGCATCGCTTCGAGAAGCCGAACAAGGTGCGCGCGCATATGCGGCGCGTGCACGGCGTCGCCGACGACCAGCAGGGGCCGATTGTTAGGGTGCAATTGTAGAAAAAAAAAAAGTTTTTTTCCTACCATGACCTAGAAAATTTCAGATAGGAAATGCCGATACTATCTAGTAAAATATGTACTTGTAAAACTATCTGCAAAAGTCTCATTTGCCCAGTAATGTCACTGGCTACATTGCTCTTCAAACCGGAACACAATAATAATAGCAAATATTATTGCTGGCAATATTTCATATTCATTCTCAATATTTGGTAATGAGGTGCTACTTCCCCAGACGAACTCCGCAGTAATATTATTAATAAGTAGATTTTTATATAGTGATATTATTATAAAACTCCTCGAATACCTAGTTGTTTAAATCTCATAATCTCTTATATTGGGGTTCAAAAAGACCCCGTGCTAAGCCATATATAAAAATATCCCTAGGGGATATTTTTACCCCAAACTTGGGGTCTAACGCCTAAATAGCTGCCATAAATAATTATGTAAACATTTATTTGATAGTTTTAGTTTTGGATGAGATAGATACTTAAATTATAAGTTGATATAAGATTTTAAAATGAATTGATCTCTTAAAAAGTATTATGGTGTAGACAACTCGGAAAATTGGCGCTTAATATACAAGGTGGAAGGGACATCGACGCGCAACGGCTTACCATGACTTCAGTACATGATTCTGGACCCCCCCTGCGTTGGAATATTTCGTCGGCTTTTTCTTAAATTTTACGTTTTTTTTTGCAGTTTTTTCAACTTTAAATTGTATAAAATCATTATTTCTATCTAACCCAATAAGAATTTTAATTAAAAAGTCATTAATTCACTTTTTTCACTAAAAACAGCATTGTAAATTAAACTCGAAAGATCTTCTGGTCAGCTGTTTCCTAAGAGTTCACTTGCGAGTTGTAAAATTTAAGAAAAAGCCGACGAAAAATTCCAACGCCAGGGGGGTCCAGAATCATATACTGAAGTCATGGTAAGCCGTTGCGCGTCGATGTCCCTTCCACCCTGTATTTGAGATAAGAATTCACTTTTTACAGGGTATCTAGTAATTAATGGATAACCTTGAAATAGTTTATAGCAGAACTTATGGCCATTCAGAAAAAACATTTGTTGTTTTTTTTAGTGCTTCATTTTACTTTATTTTATATTCTTGTACACTACGACCAAAAAACTAAAGAATCGCATCAGTTTTTTTGTTGACCTATTATCACATACTTACTTAGCCAATAGGTAGGCATAAAAAAAATGAAAAGTTTGTACATATACTCTCTCTCTCTCTCTAGGGTCGGTCTCTCATGTCTGAGGATCGTGGTCAGCATCAGGGTTGCATCTAGATTATCTGTACTGACGCCAGTAGGTCAACCTATCCAAAACTGTCAAATTTACCCAATTGAATATGAACCTTATTGTTTTGCAATAAAGTTGAAAATCAATCAAAGAAATTTGACAGATTGTGGTAGCTTGATGCTGCCCTCTGTACATATACACTATGTAACAAAAACTTTGATACACGCTGTATATTTTATATGATTTATTTATTTATTCTTATTATAATAATTGTAAACATATTAGTTAATTAACCTTTTGACCGCCACGGACGTGTATAGACGTCAAATGAATACTTGCTCACGACGCCAACGATGGCATGGCACGTCAAAAATACCACTTCTTTTAGTTCAAAATACATACCTATATAAAAAAAAATTGTTTTTTTTACCTATTAAATACTAGAATTTGTCGCTTGGCGTAGAGAACACGGATTTTCGTTATTGGCGAGGCGGTCAAAAGGTTAAATAATAATAATGATAATTGTTGTGTGCTGACTTTATCTGACTAAATCTATGGACCTGGTCGGATTTTTTTTATTATAATAGGATATTATTTTATATTGTACTAGCTGACCCCGCAAACGTTGTTTTGCCATAAAAAAAAATTTAGGGGTATGAAAAATAGATGTTGGCCTATTCTCAGACCTCCCCGATAAGCACAAAAAATTTCATCAAAATCGGTCAAGCCGTTTCGGAGGAGTATGGCAACGAAAACTGTGACACGAGAATTTTATATATTAGATTTTCTTCTGAACAGCCATACATTCTACTATAAGCTATTTCAACCTTGAAATAGAACTTACCTTATCCATTATTTACCGCACGCTCTGAATAAGGTATTAAAAAATTATCAGACTGTATTGTAGGATGGTAACTATGCAATCGGCCCCTCGCTGTCAACGCGGATCTTTAAAGTGAGGTACGGGCACTTATTGTTTGACTTACCAATTAATTATTATTCTTTTTACACTTTTAAGCACTAGTGGTTGACATAAATGACTTATATAACATTTCTAGAAGATTTGTTTGATGATTTTACACTTACGGGATATTATACATTCAAATAAAACTACTTTTTACGGACTTTATCGCGTTATATTGATATTATTAATCCCGACGTTTCGGACCCTTTACAGCGTCCATGGTCACGGGGAGACATGTGGTGGGCGTCTTGATGATATAATCACTGACAGCTACTCTACATTTTGTTAATTATGGCCAATATTGCATCCGGATTAAACACACGTTAAAAAAATGAGTGTTTCGTGTGACCTTGTATAAAGCATTATAAAGTAGCGTGTTTATTATTTAAAGCATAAAGCAAATGATATCGTGGTTCGCACTTTATGCTATAAAGCTATTTGCTTTATATCGCATAGTACTCTCTCTATCAACCAACTATCCGTCGGGCGTCGCGTATAGCGTTAGTAACAAGTAGGCATATAAATTAAGCATGCTATAATAAAGCACATATAATCGCTTGCTTAAAAAATTAAGCATATAGCATTAATCATGTTATTGATTTATAGCAACTTTGAAAACCACTAGACTTTGCTGATCTGGTTTCGTCGTGCGACGGGTCGTTGAGCTCCCTAACTAATAGTTGAGCTACACGATGACTGATGTATGCGTGCCTATGACTATGGCCCTTTCTTCTAAAGATGCGGCATAGTGGGAGTAATTCCACTCAAATTACTCAACTGCGTCTGTATTTCCGAATACGTACAGACGCCAGCAGGTCAACCTATCCAAAACTGTCACATTTTCCCAATTGAATATGAACCTAATCTTATGTTTTTGTATTAAAGTTGAAAATCAATCAAAGAAATTTGACAGATTGTGGTAGCTTGACGTGCTGGCCTCTTTACAACCCGGATCTTAGCGTGAACAGGCATCTTCTGGGTATTCTCGCTCCATCGTCGACCTCATCTTTGCTCCGAAGCTAAGGTGAAGTCAAGAGCAAGCCCATTTAAGATAAAAAAATTGGAAATAATAAAATGTCGGGATTAATACAATATAACGCGATAAAATCCGTAAAAAGTATTTTACAGTCGATTTTCTTTTCGAAGTTCTATTATCAATAGGAATTACCACTAAAATTATATTTTCTGTTTTTTTTTTTCTAATTTTATTTTGTCAACTACTAGTGACATTTCTTGTGATTTTTAGTAACTTATTTAGTCTTTATGTCAAACACTGGTGCCGTTACCTTACTTTTTAATAACTGTGTTCTTTTTTGGATTATACTTAGTTTTTTAGTTGACAAGAAACTACGTCCACAGACGTAGACGTTGTGAGACTTTCTCTTGACGTCTATACACGTCATTATAAACATAAAACAAAGAAATTCAAGGTGTCAAAATACATAGACACGCTTATTTCGAAAATAAAGAACGCCACTTGCTACGATTCTTGTATACTTCTTTCGCTTCGTCCACATTCATACATCCAGTCACACACACGCCGGTTGCGAGTACTACGCATAGCTGGCCTTATTAAAGAACTTCACCAATAAGCTTGGTGTAAGTCAAATAAATCTCGTTTTTTTCCTCAACAGTGCAGTGTGTGCCACAAATGGGAGAAATCAAAGAAGCGTCTCCAAGTCCATGAATACAAAGTTCACAAGGAACACAAATACAGGTACATATGCCCAGTATGTCAGGACACGTTCGCGAGGCCGGCCAACGTGCGGCTCCACCTCGCCAGGAGCCATGGGGTCGCCAGAGAGCACCAGGGGGTCATCGGGAGATGTGAGGTACTCAAAAATGAATTTCTTTTGAATGTACGTCTATTGACGTTCGGACCCAACTTCGCGGAACAAATCTGCGACAGCTATCAGCTCTCCGCAAACCAATGGATTGCCAGTGCTCCACGAGGAAACGTTGTGTTGGCAGTGGGGGGGGAGGGCTTTGACCCTTATACTGCCAACCCAACTATTCCTCTTTCAATACAGGGTCGGCAACGCGCAATTGATACTCCTGGTGTTGCAAGCGTCTATAGGCTACGGTAACCGCTTACCATCAGGTGGACAGTATGCTTGCTTGCCAACTTAACGGAATAAAAAAAAAACTGTGCCATACCGATTTTCTGAGGATAGACTGATACCGATATTCTGACTCTGTGTTTTAGTAGTTCGAGTGTCGGACTTACTTTTTTTTTGTAAATATATACTTACATATCACATCACCAGTGATCGGCGTAGGCAGTGCTATTTTCGGTCAATGACCCTGAATGATTATGTTAATATGGACATGTCCCGGGATTTTCGGGGTTCACGGGAATATTTTTCGGAATGTTGATGTAAATGAAGTTATACTGTTAAAGATACCATGAATATGCACTGCGTCATATCAGACTACTTATTTCTGGTTTAACTTATTACGAATAAATTTTGTATCCTGTATCAACTAGCTGCAATGCAACCCACTTAGCTTACGAACACTTGCGGATGACGTCATTTTTGACAACGTCTACTTCATTTCTAGCAATTCAGCTTACCTTATCGTTTAAGAAGAATACAGGTCCCGTCGAAAAGTGCAACAGAACCACAGTGTCAAATCGTAGTCCGGTAAAGCAAGCCAAAGTTGTACGCTAGATAATATTCACAAATCCGTTAAACTAGCCTTGGTCAAACAATAGTATCACTTAAATCACACGTGCGCACTCAAACTACCGAAGAACAAGTGTGTAGTAGTCGAATGAGACAAATAGACGACCACTACAGTCCTTCTCTCTCACGCTATACCTGCGCGAGAGTCTGAGATGAAGAGTGCCTCTTCTATCTCACTCCCACGTGTAGTTCTGTCTCTGTCACATATTATGTACATAGCGCCGCGTATTGTGTACTAGCTGTACCCGCGATTTCGTTGGCGATTGCCATACTTGCGGACAAATTACCCACACTTGACCACAGTTTCTCTCTAATTAAGAAAAGCTGTGCAACAACAAAGATCAATTTGCAGAATTGTTGTTGACCTGTTACAATTTTAATATAAGTACACATATTTATTAAACTACGAATTCCTAAAAAAGACCATGGATTTAGACGGCATATCCATGTTAAGTTAACGGTCACTAATTCCCGTGAATAGCACTACCTACGCCGATAACTACACATCACATAAATATTTGTGTATTGTGGGAATCGAAGCCACCACCTCGTAATAAGCAGTTCGACACTCGAACCACTAGACCACAGACGTCGTAGTTATCATATAAAAAATACTGGTTGTCAGGTTTTTTATCCCACCTGTATAATATACTCCTTTTTGACAAACCATAATCGCTATCGCGTTAGGTTTGATAGACCTGTAAAGAATGATTAAATATTTTTTTTATACGAGATAGGTTCGCGTTTGACCACAATCTCACCTGATGGTAAGTGACGATGTGATCTAAGATGTAGCACGCTTACCTAGAAGATACCTATTCACTCGTGACTTGAAGACCCCCAAATTGTACACGTCAGGAAATACAGACTCAGTCAGCTGATTCCATTCCCTCGCTGTACGGATAAAGAATATTCGATGCAAAACGCTTAGTGCGGGTTTCGGGAATTTCCACCATGAAACGATGACGCTTCTCAATTTGCCGGGTTGTGCGATGGTAAATACTTAATAATAATTAAATATTCTTGGACAATTTCACACAGCACCATCTAGTCCCAAACTAAGCAGAGCTTGTACTATAGGTACTAGACAATGGATATAATACTTATATACTTTTTTTTCGTATATATACATACTTATAATACATAAGAAACACCCAGACAAACAAACAATTACGTTCGTTACATAAATATTTGTGTTCTGTGGGAATCGAACCCACGACCTCGTGATCGGCAGTCCGACACAAGAACCACTAGACCACAGAGGTCGTCAAAAATTAATAATGTAAAGGCTCGTTTCCGTTGCCACAGATACAGGTGCCCTCGATGTCCGAAGACCTACAAGTGTCCTGACCACGTCCGCCGCCATCTTGTTAACTTCCACGACGTGCCGAGATCAGACCAGGGACCTATTGAGAAATTCCTCGTACAAACGGCATCACAAAACGCTTAGCTAAATGTTTTATTTCAACTACAACATTAATAAAGGTATCTTTTTGTATTTTTTTATCATTTTCCATGCTAAGATTTTAAAGTTATTTAGCGAAGGAAAAATTCGACCGCGGGCCGGATTCAAACCTGTCTTCTGGTTAGGTACAGTCAGGGTCATAAGTCCAGTAGCAGTTTCACAAATCTATCGCATCAAAACAACTCGCACTTACGACCTTTTTCTATAACAAACATTTTGCACACATACACGTTCTCGTATATCGCACTCTCATTGGTTCGATGCGAACACTAATATGAAGAAAACAAAACTATATTGTTATCTTTGTCCAGTATTGACCCCACACACCTTGTAGTTATACTGTTTGACCGTTAAATATTTGCATTGAAATCACTCACACATGTGTCTATACGCGCAGTACCGTGCAAGCGAATATGATCTTTAACGTGCTACTGGACTTATGGCCCCAGAGTGTACACCAGATGCTATAACCACTAAGCCACCGCGACTCCTACCCGACAGTTCGAAATTTGCCTCCACATTCTTAATTGATGTCTTTCTGGTGACGTCGAGGAGTCGCGGTGTCTTAGTGGTCATAACGTCTGGTGTTCCTAACCAGAAGACGCAGGTACTGCCCGCGGTCGAAATTTTCCTCACTAAAATAACATTAATATAGTTACTTTTGAAATGTCAAAAATTATACTTCGTAAAAACATGGTAGAATAGTAACAGGTATTCTCTTTTCCGTGACAGCGTGATGGACTTATAACCATATCCCTCTCAGAGAGTCTTTCTGAGAGGAGACCCGTGCCCAGCAGTGGGAAAGTGTATGGGTTGATAACGATCTACTCGTTTTAAGTATGTACAGTCAACAAAAGAGTTAGGTATGGAGATAGCGAACGAAATCTGCATCTTTACACAGATTGTGATATAAATAATTACCCGCCAAATAATTTGGTATGTAGCAGCTAACAATATCTGCGTTTTGACATACATATTATGTGATACATTTCCACAATATTTATCAAAACACATATGTTAAATTAGCTGCCTGTATACCTGTCTTTTGTTGACCGTACCTAAATCCGAGGGCCTCCTTCAAGCCCAACTATGTTCGAATCGGCTTTCTGTCTAACCAAATGCGGTTGAATATGTGTAATATAATATTACACAAAGCAACCAAGGTGACCAATCGATCTGCAAGGTTAAGCTGCGCTAGTCGCGGTCAGTCTGTGGATGGGTGACCATTTCTTAACACATCGAGACCCCTCCGTGGCTCGCAGAACTCGTAAAGCTGTGGGCCCTGGTTGGCATACGAACACCTATGACAATCGTTAGTGGTAGTCGGAAGCCTAAAAGCCTGACAACCAGTCTACCGTCAGGATATCGGTATTATCCAAAAATTGGGTTGCGGAGGTCTGATGGCAGTGGCTTCGTGTAAAGTACTGATATTCAGCCGCATCTGGTTACTGGAAGCCGACCCCAATATAGTTGGGAAAAAGCTCTGAGAAAGAAAGAATATTATACAAAGCAACTCTCACTTTCTCACTCTTCACTTCTATACTTATGTATATAATTGTTGTTATTTAATATAAGTATATAGATGTAAGTAATATAATTACTTAGAAAATTAAAAGAAAACCTTTTTAAATATTCTTTATAATTTGTAGAGGCCATCACATGTATGTATTCCCGATGTCCCCATTCACGCATCCGGAACTCAATAAAAATTATTAAAAATTTATTCCCGCTGTCCCCATTGACGCTATCCCTGTTAGTGGGGACAACGAAACTCAATAAAAATAATTAAATTTTACTCCTGTTGTCCCCATTGACAGTGTGCCTGTTAACGGAGATAAGCGAAACTTAATAAAATATTTTTATTAAAGTTTGCCTTACATTGAGTAACTTTCAATGGAGTTTACATTGGTATAATAATTATATACCTATACTCCATTTGGTAAGGTACAGAGGCACATTAAGCTACCCCAATCTGTCAAATTTCTTTGATAGATTTTCAACATTAATACAAAACAATAAGGTTCATTTTCGATTGAGAAACTTTGACTTTAACTAAAGGTAAACAATAAAAAAGGTGGCGTTGGCTTTACCTTATGAATTGGGAAGTGAACTGAATATGAGTTTTAATTATTAACTGGCCGCAACAAGGCTATGGCGTCGCGTTCGCGCGGTAACTGGACTTCAGTTAACGCGCTGAACTCCAGAGCGAGTACACATATCTGAATAGATAAAATAAATAATTTTTCCCCAAATGTTCGCGCGATAGTATACTCCTTTTGGACGCAACGGTCCCGTGGGATACGCACGAGAGAATGGCGGCGAATTCGTCCTTTTTGGACAAGCTCTTAACCGCTGAACCGATTTGATGAAATTTTGTACAGAAACCTTGGAGGATAGGCTTCCTTTTGTCTCAAAAAATCTTTTGAGATGGGAATCCGAGAGCAACAGCTAGTTATTTTTTTTTTAAAACGTTGCCCCACACTAGAATTTTCTCCTGTATCGTCGGTGCGTTTACAAACACTAACTTTCGCATACACAAACACCCGGAACAACTACATGTAGATCATACAAAAATTTGTTCCTTGCAAGGATCGAACCCACAACCCGTGGCGCAGAAGCTGATAACTCAGCCGCTGCGTCAAACGTGTCGTCAAATTGTTATAAATAAAATAACACAAGACTAGTAAACTTATTTTATTTAATTATTGTGCGTCGACCATTTGTACAATGGCCAGCACATCAAGCTACCCCAATCTGTCAAATTCCTTTGATTGATTTTCAATTTTAATACAAAGTAATAAGATTCATATTCAATTGGGAAAATTTGACAGTTTTGAATAGCCTGACCTGCTGGCGATTACATACTAATCAAATAAATGCTACATAATTTATGCTTTGGCATTTTTTATTTACAATAGAATTATATTTAAATACATAATTTTGTATTTTCTACCTATCTATGTAATGGGAAGAAGGCGTGAATGTGTATTAAAGTTATCAACTTTTTGTTAATTGGAGGTGTCGATTTCTTGTGTTTCGTAAATTCATGATTTCTCTTAGAATACAAAGATTTAAATCGTTAGATATGCCCCGCGTCAAATAATGGTCAAGTTTCCGTAAGTAAACTGGTTGACATCGGAGTATGGCAACTTCAGAGGTTGCTAAAAAACTATGTCGCTTAGCATATAGTTAACAACATAATTATTGTAATTTAAGTAAGCAGCCATGTTATAGGTACTTATAGTCTGGTAACTTAACATTGTTAAAGGCACGATGGGGTTGACATATCTCTTTAGATACAAACCCCTAAACAATAAAAGAATAAAAAAAAATCGGAGTATGGAATCTGTTATTGTCTCGTACACTCATACTGAATATTGTACGCTGTCGTTCTCTGTCTCTACTTGGAATGTGTGCATGCACTCATCTTTATATGGACACGTTTTCGAGTGGTATAAGTATAGTGAGGGCAGATCTAACGATTTAAATCTTTATTAAAATATAGTTATTACGTATATAATCTTTATTATATAGAATATTAGTTATATAATTTAGGCTTTCACATGATAGAATTACGGTGCAGGAAAACATCGTGAGGAAACCTGCATGCCTTACCGAGATTTTTCCCGGCGGTGTGTGAAGTCTATCAACCCGCACTAGGCCAGCGTGTTGGACTATAGCCTAGTAGGTAGGTATGCTTTATGTCCGTAAACCAAGTTAATGAATTTTTCTACATCCATTTTCTAAGTTTCGACGTACGAATGTGTTTTAAAATACCAACAAATTCGGATTGTTATCGGACGTCGGAACTACACGTACGGTCGACAAAAGAGTTAAGTATACAGGCAGCTTATGAACATCTGTGTTTTTTTGAAGATTGTGTAATAATGTATCACGCAATATGTGTCAAAACGCAGATATTGTAAGCTGCTACACATCAAACCCATTGACGGGTAATTATTTAAATCACAATCGTTGTAAAGATGCAGATTTCCGTTCGCTACCTGTATACCAATCTCTTTTGTTGACTGTACGTATACGCTCGACTAACTCACGCCCAGTCTGCGCGCTCCCATAGTACAGACACCAGCAGGTCAAGCTATCCAAAACAGTCAAATTTTCCCAATTGAAAATGTACCTTAGCTTGTTGTTTTAAAGTTGAAAATCAATCAAAGAAATTTGACAGTTTGTGGTAGTTTAATTTGCTGGCCTCTGTACTTGGAATGTCGGGGTCGTTCGTGCATGTTCGTACGTCTACTCACGAGTAAAATTCGTACGAAAACGTGTCCAAAGTGAGCGCGACCCTCATACTGAGAGAAGACCCGTGCCCAGCAGTGGGACAGCATATGGGTTGGTGATGATTAGAATTAGTGTCTGGTATTACCTGAGAACAAGTCAAAGTTAGCATTATTGGATTCAGAGGGTCTACTCCCTATCTCCGTCAACGAAGTTACGAGCCGTTCGTAAGTTCTCCGAAACTTCGGAATCCGATAAAACAAGTTTCAAATTCAATTTTTTGAACGGGTAAGAACACATTGAGAGTCGGGACAACTGTCAAATTGTGTTGTTATTCATTCTTAGTTCGGGCCCCGAACGAATCATCCGTCCGTAGGTGATACGGAGAAGGAAACGCCCGTAACGAAGGCCGGACTTCGTGCTTAGGGAGTAGACCCCCGGTTCCCCTCTTACTAATATTGATCGTTCGCGATTGACATACATACTATTGTATAAGAACAAACTAGATGAAAACAATAATTGACTATTTTTTTTCCCTAAATATTATTCTAAATGCACACTGTCAGAAACTATCCATAAAAAAAGATTTTTACGTATATAGGTATTTTGTGAATTTATAAATTTTCCAACAAAGTGCACGCGAACTTAAAACTTTTCATTAAGAAATTCATGATTTATTACAACCCAGGTTCCCGTTAACCTTTTGAACGCCAACTACGTCTATAGACGTCGTCAAACGTAATCTCAACGTCCATGGACGTAGAATAATACAGCTTTTTGAAATAACGTCGTCAAAGGATCTATGGTTCCTTGTCGGATCACGAGGTTTTGATTCCCACAGGTCCCAAATATTGATGTGATGTTATGTGTTTTTGTTTGTCTAGGTGTTTCTTAATTTATTGTGTACAATGTCCCAATCGAATACAATATTCTTTTTCATATTGCAAATATTGAATGCTATAATATTATTAACAAATTCAAACTGGATGAAAAAGTAGAATATGATCATTGGACTACCAAGTCTTTTCGAAATCATGTGCGTATTAATAATTAATTATCACTCGCTTAAACAGTGAAGGAAGGAAACCTGCGTCTTAGAGATTATCTCGACGGCGCTGTGTGAAGTCTGCCCACCCGCACTAGGCCAGCGTTGTGGACTATAGCCTAATCCCTCTCAATATGAGAGGAGACCCGTGCCCAGCAGTGGGACAGTATATCGGTTGATAAGGAATAATATACAGAGGTCAGCACATCAAGCTACTCCAATCTGTTAAATTTATTTGTGATTTTCAACTTTTAACACGAAATAATAAGGTTCATATTTATCTTTTATCATGTTCAATTGAATTTTTTTTACAGTTTTGGATAGCTTGATCTGCCGGCGTCTGTACCTAGATAATACATGGATTTTTGTGTGTTTATTATGCATTTGTGACATTACATCGGGGGTAATGCCGATAAGTTTAACCCTTTGACCGCCACAGACGTCTATAGACGACAAATTAAAACTTGCTCACGACGCCAAACGACGGCATGGCACGACAAAAATATCACTTTTTTATAGTGCTTGGCGTAGAGAACACAGATATTCATTATTGACGTGGCGGTAAAAAGGTTAAATCGTGGCGTTCAAAACGTTAAAGGTTTAATTTAAATAGAAAATATGACTATGGTCTATGACTATGATACTTATGCTGCCGTCATTAATCAAAAAGCGTTATCTCAACCAGTGTTTCAGAAAATTAAGATTTTGTACCGTCAGCAACGAAAGTAGCTGAACATGTTGCAAGTTTCAATATGATTTTTAATAAGTCTGAATTTACTGACTGTGAAGGTTATGCGAAATAATTGCATAGATGACTATTCAATATTTAGGTTACCTTAATAGAAAAAACCGTAGTTTGTAGAATATTCTTACGGAAAGATACAATAAGTAAAATTGCGCAGGAAATTGGAAAATTTCAGAAAAACTAATGATTATATACTTTTTATCCAGGTAGACGAAGTTGCGGGTAGAAGCCAGTTTTGAATAAATCAAAGACTTCAAATAGCCAAATGGAGTTTCTTGCCGGTTCTTCTCTTCTGTAAGACGGCACTTTTTGAATGCGTGCAACTAGTTTTGACTTTTCAAAAGTGCTATAATAATGGTCTAATTGAGATAAAATATTTGACTGACCTTGAATTGGTTAAACTAATAGAGGCAACAAAAATAAATATGATTAGAGATACCGTTTTTAGCTTCTGAGAAGAATAGAATTAACCTTTTGACTGCCACGGACGTGTATAGACGTCAAATGAAAACTTGCTCACGACGCCAACGACGGCATGGCACGTCAAAAATACCACTTTTTTTAGTTTAAAATAAATACCTATACAAAAATTTGTTGTCTTTTTCCTTATTATTAGATACTAGAGTTTGTCGCTTGGCGTAGAGAACACGGATTTTCGTTATTGACGTGGCGGTCAAAAGGTTTTATAAGGCGAAAATTAGGTACAACAAAAATCTCGCATATATCAACAGTACAAACATACTCTATTATCGATATATATCGATAAAGTATTGACTATCTCAGACTATTGGCCATCATGGACCATTGTGTAAATGGCATTACCATCATGATGATAGTATGTTGTAATGTGTTTGTGGCAAGACGTCGGCACCTCTACTGCTTTCAGCGTGACGAGAACCCAGGTACAAGTTTCCTGAAGTTTCTCGTATCTTCGAATAAACTTTTGACGAAAATAACCTGTAAAGATAACATTTATTTATTTATTTCTGACATTTACGCGAACATTATACATTGAAATAAACTACTTTTCACGGATTTTATCGCGTTATATTGATATTATTAATCCCGACGTTTCGAACCCTTTACAGGTAGTCAGTCACGGGTAGACAAACCATGTCTACCCGTGACCATGGACGCTGATAACGCGATAAAATCCGTAAAAAGTAGTTTTATTTCAATTTATTTATTTATTTATCTCCCATAAAACTATCATTAAAGGTTGACACCCAATGCGATAGCAAGGTCTTAAAAATTTATACACTATGTGGACCTCGACATTTCATGAGTGCCTGTATATGGTTTATATGAAAATAAAACTATTTTGATTTTGCCTAGTTTTACAATAATAATAGTTTACATACTACATTAAAATACTTACACCCATTACTTATATCCTATTTAAACTATACGGAACTTTAATTCTTATTTTAATTTATAACATAGTATATACAGGATGTTTGGTAGAACGTTCAACATACGAAAATGGTGGTTAGTTGGGGTCATCTGCTACCCACTGGGCCCAAATTATTTAACCTTGGCCGCACCGTTTTTTTTTTTTTACTTTTTTTTAATTTCACAGAAAATTATCAGTTTTTTTTAATGCAAGTCAAAGTTATGCATCGTATTTTTTTACATCTTTTTGTACCTTTAAAGACTCATAACTTTTTTTCCCATTAAAATCTGTACCAAACAATAATTTTATGAGAGTCTGTTACAATTAGACATTAATACAAAACAGCATCCTGCCTGTTTTACCCGTCACAAGTAAAGATATTCGAATTTAAAGTTAAAAAAAACTGGTAATTTTCTGTGAAATTAAAAAAAGTAAAAAAAAAATCGGTGCGGCCAAGGTCAAATAATTTGGGCCAAGTGGGTAGCAGATGACCCCAACTAACCACCATTTTCGTATGTTCAACGTTCTACCAAACACCCTGTATAAGAGGACTTTCGCGAATTCACTCTGATGGCAGGTAAAAATATCAACAAATTTATGGACATCATTGATATTAATCCTATATTGATATTATCCTACTAATATTATAAATGTGAAAGTTTGTGAGGATGAATGGATGTTTGTTCCTCTTTCACGCTAAAACTACTGAACGGATTTTGATGAAACTTTACAGTATTATCCCTACTAATATTATAAATGCGAAAGTAACTCTGTCTGTCTGTTACACTTTCACGCCTAAATCACTGAACTGATTTTAATGAAATTTGATACAGAGATAGAGTTGACCTTGAGAAAGAACATAGGATAGTTTTTATCTCGGACTTTTGAAGAGTTCTCTTGGAAACGCGATATAACCGAACTCGACGCGGGCGAAGCCGCGGGCGGAAAGCTAGTTATTTATACATCAGAATAACATATAAGCTATAATTTATAACGATTTTGAGTTAATTAGCCAAATTACAACGATAAGTGATAAACCTGTGTAGACTCACCTGGGTAATTCCAACTAATAACATTAACAGTAGATGTCCTATTGACCATGTGAGTACTCTGAAACAACAACATTATTCATAGAAAATTAAATAAATGACAGTTAGGTTAGGCCGAGGTGTACTAATGTACACAAACATTTCGCTGGTATGTTTAGGTCCCATGTAATAGGGGGCGAACCTATTGATATTAACCGGGCACAAATCCAGACTCCGAGCTGCTACTGAGAATTTCATAGAAAAACCCAATAACACTGCTCGACCTGGGGATCGCACCCAGGACCTCTAGCGTAGCAGTCGCGCTTAGGAACACTAGACTAATGAGGCAGTCAAATAAAAAAAAAAACTAAATAAAAAAAAAAACAATATAGCATCACGCTTCTATTCCCCGAAGTGTTGGGCATAGGTGTACTAACTAATGTACAGACGCCAGCAGGTCAACCTATCCAAAACTGTCAAATTTTCCCACTTGAATGTGAACCTTATTGTTTTGTGTTTAAGTTGAAAATCTATCAAAGAAATTTGACAAATTGTGGTAGTTTGATGTGCTGGCAGCAATATAATATACTAGCGGCCCGTTCCGGCTTTTCACGGGTGGATATGTGATCGCGGACCTCTATTTTTTTTCTAAAATAATAGTAGCCCAAGTTACTCCTTATAACATCAGCTGTCTGCCAGTGAAAGTCCCGTTAAAATCAGTCCAGCCGTTTCAAAGATTAGCCGGAAAAACAGACAGACAAACATTTTAAAATTTGTTGTTTCTGTGTAAGTACCGTATCCTCTACAGATACAGTTGCTAATAAAAGCTGTTAATTTGGAATTACAAATAGACACTTCGATTTTATTTATATGTATATATATGTCCTTGTAGGTAATAGGGGCGAGCTCATTGCCATTAGCCGGGCACAATACCTATATCCAAACTCCGAGCTACTACTGAAAACATTGTGTATAATTTTCCATTGTAAAGAGATTTTTCCTTCGCTAAAATAACTACTTACTACTGAGAATTAGATAGATAAATAACACTAAAATTAATTAAAGTTAGGTAAGGTTATGACGGAGACACCTAGCTTAAAAAAATTTTAACCATTGACTTGTAAAAGTGTCTTTAAAAGATCTATTTTTTTTATACCACTAATGTGGCAACCAAGCATACGGCCCTGATGGTAAGCTGTTACCATAGCCTATAGACGCTTGCAACACCAGGGGTATCACTTGCGCGTTGCCGACCCTGTATTGTAAGAGGAATAGTTGGGTTGGCAGTATAAGGGTCAAAGTCCCCCCACTGCCAACACAACGTTTCCTCGTGGAGCACTGATTTTTTTCGAAGTTTTAACGGTACATAATATATAACAGTGCAGAAGTGGGGTGGAGGGGAGTGCTACACTGGCAACCTTGCTCACCGTAAGGAACACAACACAGCTCAAAGCAGTGTTATTTCACTTCGAGTTTCTGCAAGGCGGAGGTACCTACTTCCCCAGTCGGGCAGCTCCAATTTGAGTGGAATTACTCCCACGATGCCCTACCTCTCTCAAAACTTACAGAAATAAATATAATTTAACGTAACATTCACAAACACTTTCATCTAGTGATGTTGATAATCGATTAATCGATTATTGATAATGGATTGAAACAGGTAAAATTATCTTTTTTCGCACGTCTATCGTCAACTTATCGTTTATCGTCTACGCACGCTATGACCACTAAGCCACCGCGATACCTACCCGTCATGTCTTAGTGGTCATAGCGTCTGGTGTACCTAACCAGAAGACGCAGGTTCGAATCCTGCCCGCGGTCGTGTTTTTCCTTTTCTAAATAACTTTAAAATCTTAGCATGGAAAATGCCAAAAACTATACAAAAAAGATAGTTAGAAGGTAAGGTGGCATCGTTCGACACTGAACTAACTGTAAAGTAAGTTGTGTCGGTTGAAAAGCAAAAACTTGCATTTCAATAGGTGTTACTGACGTCACCATAAAGACGTAAATTCAGTATGTGAAGGAAAAATTCGATCGCGGTGGCTTAGTGGTCATAGCGTCTGGTGTACCTAACCAGAAGACGCAGGTTCGAATCCTGCCCGCGGTCGTATTTTTCCTTTTCTAAATAACAGGTAAAATTATCTTAATTATCTCAAAGGTCATGAATGGATGAAGCTAAAGATTTATTTAATAATTTTGTTTCCTGTCATCTCAATGCTGTGATAGTGATGTTGATAATCGATTATGGATAATCGATTACCAACATCACTACTTTCATCACAAAAATTTATAAGCGTACACTGAATCCGTCAGCTCACCTGTCACACATCTCCTCGGCGAGGTTCCTATCCCTTGCTTCATGTGCCGAGTGCGACTCTTGAAGCCGCCTGGCGACGGAGACCTTGTCCTTGACCCTGGACACCGACTCCGAGATATCACGAACCCTCATCATGTAAGTCTCTGCTGCGTTCCCTGTGAAAATAAGTCATCAACTCATATAGTGTCCCACTGCTGGGCACGGGTCTCCTCTCAGATTGAGAGGGATTAGGCTATAGTCCACCACGCTGGCCTAGTGCAGGTTGGCAGACTTCACACGCCATATAGAAAAATCTCTAAGGCATGCAGGTTTCCTACTGTGGAGAGGCGAGGTGTATTGCCCCTCCAACGAAAAGGAAGGATCCTCCAACCAGGCGGGTGTTTTTGCCTGGCGGGCCACGGCCCGACGGTTGATGTCGGGCGGTTGTATATTTATGCAACTTTTCGTTGCGAATGTTGCTTGCGCGATTCAGGCCTTCGTAGTTCTATATAGTGCGGTAGATGTCGCTACACTACCTTCACTGTATAAGCGAGTGATAATTAATTATTATGCCTTGGATTCGAACTCGAAACCTTCGACTTGGCAGTCCAATGGTCATACCACTAGGCTATCACTGCTATTTGAAAATAAATAAATCTATACATATAAATAAAATTGGAGTGTCTATTTGTAATATTGAAATAACCGCTTTTTACTACATGCATATGAATATATATATATACGGTACATACACCAAAATAACATTTTTTTAAATTTTTGTCTGACGGTGTCTGTTTGTTCCGGTTAATCTCTGAAACAGCTGGACCGATTTTAACGGGACTTTCATTGGCAGATAGCTGATGTTATAAGGAGTAACTTAGGCTACTTTTATTTTAGAAAAAAAAAATAGAGTTCAGCGATCACAATTTTTTTTTTTTATATATCCACCCGTGCGAAGCCGGGACGGGCCACTAGTAATAAATATTCCTGGACTTTAAGAAAAAGCCGACGAAAAATTCCAACGCAGGGGGGTCCAGAATAATATACTGAAGTCATGGTAAGCCCTTGCGCGTCGATGTCCCTTCCACCCTGTATAACAACAACCAGACAAACACAAACATGAACTCTTACCCAACTCCATTTCCTTATCATCGTCATAGTCTTTCTCTTCTTCAATAGCGGCTTCTATCAACAGATCGAAGAACACCTATCAACAAATAAAAAAATGGGATGAATTCGTTAAGATCGCTGTATGTCGGAAGTTAGGATCTGAAATGATCTATCATTGTACAGAGGGCAGTACATCAAGCTACCACAATCTGCCAAATTTCTTTAATGGATTTTCAACTTTGAAGCAGGTTCATTTTCAATTGGGAAAATTTGACAGTTTTGGATAGCTTGATCTGCTGGCAACTGTACATTAGACCAGGGGTCGGCAAACCGAGGTTCTTTGAAAAATCAAAATAGTTTTATTTTCATATAAACCATATACAGGCACTTATGAAATGTCGAGTCTAGGTGCACGGTTCCAAATTAGTCGTTTCCTATGGAGAAGAACCGGCAAGAAACTCCATGGTTACTCTTTTAAATTATCGTTTTGTACAATGATGCGCTGACCTCTGTACCAATGCGGTTTCGTCTTTAATCTGTGAAAAAAAACAAAAGCTTACCGTTTTCTGGCTGAAAGTACTGAAGGAATTATCGAAGCATATTCTGTAGTCTCCATTAAGCGAGGCGGTGTATCGGTGTGCGTTCTCCGGCTTCTTGAAGTCCGAGACTATGACGCGACCCACCGGATCGGCTAATTGGAACGATATGTCTAAATCGCCATGAGTTGAGTCTATCACCTAGGACAAACAAATTAAACTGTCAAACATATTGATTTCTGACATTTACGCGAATAATATACATTGAAATAAAACTACTTTTTACGGATTTTATCGCGTATATTGATATTATTAAATCCCGACGTTTCGGACCCTTTACAGCGTCCATGGTCACGGGTAGACTGAGGTGATGGGCGTCTTGATGATATAATTACTGACAGCTACCCTACATTTTTTATTGTTACATGATCAATGACATTTATTTAAACTGTCAAGTTACAAACTTATAAATGAGAACGCGCCGAGATCTCGCGAGCTTATAAAACCTAATCATAGTTTATGCTGCTACATTGTTATGTGTGGATTATGTTGGTTTTCAATAAATGTAATTTTCTTTCTTAAAGAAAATTGCAGTCTATTTTGCTATGGAGAAGAGGTTTGTGGATTTTATTTGTTTTTATACCACTAAGGCAAGCAAGCATACGGCACACTTGATGGTAAGTGGTTACCGTAGCGTATCGACGCTAAAAAACGCTGTTAAAAGTAAGAGAAATAGGTGGGTTGGCAGTATACTTAGTAGAGAGGACATAGTGGGAGTTATTTCACTTCAATTCAACTTGGAGATAAGGGTCCAATTGATTTATTCAATTCTCAATTGTTTTTTTATTCTACTAATGTGGCAAACAAGCATACGTCCCACCTGATTGTAAGCGGTTACCGTAGCCTATAGACGCTTGCAACACCAGGGGTATCACTTGTGCGTTGCCGACCCTGTATTGAAAGAGGAATAGTTGGGTTGGCAGTATAAGGGACAAAGTCCCCCCACTGCCAACACAACGTTTCCTCGCGAAGTATTGACTGAAATTATATGTTGTTACGAACATCGTATTATCAAATAATGTGATAGTATGTGATGTTTATTATTATTGTGGAGTCTTTATCATCCGTAGTTATTATGGTCGTAGCAGTCCCCCCCACCCCACTTCTGCATTGTTATATTAGGCACCGTTAAAACTTCGAAAAAATTCAGTGCTCCACGCGGAAAAGTTGTGTTGGCAGTGTGAGGACTTTGTCCCTTATACTGCCAACCCAACTATTCCTCTTTCAATACAGGGTCGGCAACGCGCAAGTGATACCCCTGGTGTTACAAGCGTCTATAGGCTACGGTAACCGCTTACCATCAGGTGGGTGTATGCTTGTTTGCCACCTTATGTAGTATAAAAAAAACAATTGAGAATTGAATAAATCAATTGGTCATAAAATTAAGTCATATCTTGTTTACTAGTAGAAACCATTTTATTTTTATTATCTCTTCGTTTATTGCTCAGATAACGAAAGCAGTTAACTGTAAAATCGTGATACAGGTAACGTACTTTTTAGGTTCATTTATTATGTGTTCCTCTTTTCGTCAGCTAGAAAATGCCGGCGCCATCTAGTATTAGGTAGGTACTTAAAAATTCACTTGTAAAAGTGTCTTAAAAAGATCTATTTACAGAAAATAAATATCATTTATCTTTTTTTTTAAGTTATTTTAGCGAAGGGAAAATTCTACCGCGACACCATAAAGGCGTAAATTCAGAATGTGAAGGCAAATTTCGACCTGGACGGTGGGACTCGCGGTGCCTTAGTGGTCCTGCCCGCGGTAGAATTTTTCTTTCGCTAAATTAACTTAAAAAAAGGAAATCTTAGCATGGAAAATGCCAAAAAATACAAAAAGATCATTTGTTTATTTCTCTCGTAGCTAAGTTAGCTACGCTTAGCCTGTGGATGGGTGACCATTCCGAACACATGGAGACCCTACCGGAGAACACATAAAGTTGTCTGTCCCCGATTGTCATGCAAACACAATCGTTAGTGGTAGTCCACATAGTTTATACTTTATGCGTAAAATATCGGTCGTGGCGTCACGAACTTTGTACGGCCATAAAACTAAGTCATATATCTTGTTTACTAGCATAAACTATTTTATTTTTTTTATTTCTTCGCATAGTAGATGTGGGTGTCCAAACTGCAAGGTTAAAGGCGTTGGGCTGGCCACGTCAGTCGCATGCAACCGGACAGGTGGGCGAGAGTAGCTACAGAGTGGGTCCCTTGAAATGCTATTCGTGGACGAGGTCGACCGAGGAGACGTTGGCGAGATGATTTTGATCACTTTTTGCCAACGTGGTGTGAAAAAGCTCAGGATAGAGAGTCCTGGACTAAGATAGGGGAGGCCTTTGCCCTGTAGTGGGAAAAGAGGCTACATAATAAAAAAAATATATTAAAAAAAATCTCTCTGTTTATGGCACAGATAATTAAAGCACTTGTAAGGCAAGGGAAGGCAAGTGTGGTTTTAAAGTTGTCTGTATGACAGTGGTAGTCAGAAGCCCAAAGAGCCTGCCACCAGCAAGCTACCAGGATCTAGTATTGATCAGTTCACTTAGATGATTGTCCAGGAATTCGATAGCGGGGTTCTGATGGCAATTGCTTCATAAAAATACTGATATTCCAGAGTCCAGACAAACCATGAGGATATTACGGTCTACCAGGAAATTATGGAAAGTAATAATCGTGCATCCATACAGAAATACACTCACTCCTTCTCCCATAGGAGTAGGCAGAAACTATAGAATCATTATTATCATCAACCCATATGCTGTCCCAGAGCTGGGCACGGGTCTCTTCACAGATTGAGAGGGATTAGGCTATAGTCCACCACACTGGCTTAGTGAGGGTTGGTGGTGTGTAAAGACACACCATTGAGAAAAGTCTCTAAGGCATGAAGGTTTCCTCAAAATGTTATCCTTCACTAATTTATTATGAATATGCACGTGATTTCGAAAAGTAAGAGGTCCGTGCCTTGGAATAAATAAATAATAAATTAATAAATAAATAGAAATATTCTTGGACAATTTTACACAGCACCATCTAGTCCCAAACTAAGCAGAGCTTGTACTATGGGTACTAGACAATGGATATTATACTTATATACTTTTTTTTTGTAAATACATACTTATAATACATAGAAACACCCAGACAAACACAAACACTTATGTTTTAACCACACAAATATTTGTGTCCTGTGGGAATTGAACCCACAACCCCATGATCAGCAGTCGAACTCGAACCACTAGACCACAGACGTCGTCATCGTCGGAATCATCATATCACTGCAGAAAATAAACAGTGGCACTAAATAAATAATAACAACTGGTGTTGCTGGTGTATGTAGGCTGCGGTTGCCACTTACCATCACGCTCATATCGCACCGCCGGTGCGACACTGTCACTTATGCAAAAATGAAGTTTTTCAGGAGAAGCATTTAAAACTTTGACACCTCACAAAACAATGACTTAAGAATATACATATAGATGAGATGAACAGCTGTAGTATAAGCTGTCGTAACGTTACTTTTGGATAAATATTAATCACTTTACATTGTAAAAAATATACTTTCTCATTTTTGGATTTTTTGCAAAAGTGATAGTGTCGCACCGGGGGTGCGATATGCTAATTTGTCATCTTAGGGCAATGAAAATATACTATAATAGGTTATTAGCCCACCAAACCCACATCCATAATCCAAGTTTATATTTTGTTTCATATTTTACAATAGTACTGCACCCGCCCGGGATACTCCATGACTGTACTTCTAGTGCAGGTATGGAGTGTCCCGGGTTGGTGCCCCATCCCATATTTAGATAAAAGCTCTCCAAGGGGCCTTTACATGTTGGACCTGTTGAGCTGATGTCTTCCTCACGGGATATATGCCGAGATATCAAAAAAGGATACAAAATAATAATCATAATTTTCTTTATATTATAATATATACCATGAAAATTATACTTCATTTGGAATGTACCTGTATGTTCCTCAAAACATTATTCAGATTGTTTTTTTTTGTTACTCAGTTACACATAATTTGTTTATGTTGGAAGCAAGCCAAAAATTAGGATTATTGTGAAAAGAAACGTCTCAAGTACACCAAATAGCGACTGTATCATTTTGATAATATGTTCAGACTTCAGATTAACTAGTAAATTAAAATTTCAGCATTATTTTTTTTATCAGCTGTGTCTACGAAACAGGTTATCAACCTACTAAGATAAAGTATTTTATTTCGCCTTACCTGGTATTCTATGTCGATAATATCATTGGGAAGCACTTTATGGTAGAAACAGTCCACTTTTCCTGCCTGTACCATGATTGTCATATCTTTTTCGTAAGCAAAAACGACGCTAAATATAGTTGTGAGAAACGCGTACCGCATTTTAGTGAAAAATGCCGCTTAAACTGATTGAAACTGTGATTGAATCAGCAGGGGATGTCGGAAAAGTTATTTATAGTTATCTGAGTTCGTTGTTTGTGTTTATAAATAGCGCAAAACGACAGAAAATGTTGAATTATTGTCACTAACAAATAAACAGAGCTGCGTTCCGTCCGAGCCGAGCGGATGTTCACACTCGTTCTGAAATTTTTGTGACTAAAACTAAATGTCATTAATGACATTTCATTTCCTTTCATGAAAAGAGGATTTCCTTGAGTCACAAAAAGTTATAATATTATGGAAGACAATAATTATGTGTAGGTTAGATATACCAAACATTAATTGCGACATTGTGAAATAATTGTGACTCTAAGATTGAATTCAACATTCAGTGCAGCAATTAAATAGGTAACGTTCAGAAATAAAAAAATAGAACGATCAAGATTTTGAGCCGTTTTGAGCATATATTTTTGTCTCGTTTCCACTTACCTCTAATTTCAGTTGAAGTTCTTTTAATAATGCTTAAATTCGATGTTGTGCGATAAAACATCGTAAAAGGAAAAAGAAAATAACAAAAGCCAAAAGACTTGAAAAGAATAAACTTTTTGAGTTACCTTTTTAATTTTAACATTAGGTAATGTTGAGTTGTATATAAAATTAGTAGACCAATATTCAAATTAAAGTTAGAAATGTCTTGTGGCAACGGCACGGGTGCTCCGGCCCCCAGTGGAGTAGTTCGAAGCAGCGCATTGTCCTTCGTTGCGTCTGCGCAGCCCACGGCAACAGCTGACAGTGTCCCAGGGAACTCGCAGGAAATGGAAAGAGAACAGATGGGACAAGCAGGTAAGAGTATTCACCTTATCCTTATTGAATTACTGATTTATAGAACAAGTTCCTTCTAAAATAAAATGATGACTCAACCGGCCCTACGGCTATAGTGGCCTGACCCTGTCACTTCTCGGCATGGACCTTGTCATATAGGGAACTCCAAGATGACACTGACACAGGAAGGGGTATCACTAAGACTTCTTCATAAATTCTTTGAGGGAGAAGCAGAAGAAGGTCTACCAACCTGCAATCTGGTCAGCAGTCAAAGTCAAATGTTTTATTTCAATTAGACCATTAAAATAGCACTTTTGAAAAGTTATAACTATTTGCACTGTTCCAAGAAGTGGGTCTTGGAGAAGAACCGGCAAGAAACTCCATTGTGTGCACACCCTGCCCATTTCTGTTTGATGCTCTTTCATCTATGTTCCCATTAGAGATTTTCTAGCCTGGTGGAGGTTGGACTATTTAGCCTAGTCCCTTACACTCTGAGAGATGATCCACAACCGGTTGACTATGATATGTACATAATTATCTCATTCTTCTAGCCTTTTTGGTCAGTATTGGGGTTTTCTGTGAAATTCTCAGTAGCAACTTGGAGTTTAGATTTGTGCCTGGTTAGTGGCATATCTCACCCCAATTACGTTAGAGTGAAACATAGCGGCAAACTGTGAGTGTACTTTTGTACATCTCTGCGTAACTGTCCGACGAATACAGGCATGATAGTTGTATGTAAAATGTATGAACTACCTTTTTTTTTTGTTTACGGGGGTAACTTTCAAAAGGCTACCGGTCTACGCAGTTTGACCAGGGAGTGTGGGATTTTTACCCACTAAAACCAACCCCCATAGCGACCATCAGCACATGGAGGGGGGAACTGTGTCCACTTAACAGACCACCCCAGAACCCCCCTGTGCAACTCCTATTAAGGCACATCCCTGGGCTGTATGAACTAAACATATAATTGTACCCTCAGATCGCCTGGTGCCAGCAGGACTAACAGCATTATGCGAGACTTGCTCCAAACTCTACCCAGATCAACCAAACCCTCTCCAAGTCACCACCAGACTTAAGTATTGGTACGTAAGACATCCTTAAGATTTTACATGCTTTTTTTCAGGACCATGACTTAGGGGGCCCTGGGCTAATAAGCCCCCTAAGTCATGGTCCGTATAAGTAGTATTATTATACTACTTAGGGACCCACCTAATTACTCAAAGTATAGAAAAAAATGAGATAGTAAAATATTTGATTTATATTATAATATATTATGCCCCCTTGAATCCACGGGGCCCTGGGGTGAAGCCCAAAAAGCCGTATGGTAGATCGGCTCTGCTTTTATTTATACATAGTAACTTAAATATGTGGATAAGTTTAATAGTTGTGAGTTACACATTTACCAAGACGAGCGCGAAGCAAACACTGCCGTACCATCCTTTACTGGAACCATTTCGCCGCATTTTCAGGCCCCTATTTGAGAACCTCTGGATAAGACCAGAACGCAGAAATTTTCGTCATCTAGTAAGCTATAATCTCATACCTATAATACAAAATTTTAAGTCTGTAGGTCATTTAGTTCCGAAGCGAAAGCAAACTTTCGCATTTATGACACTCACTCACTCACTCACTCATGATCATCAAAATAGAACTAGTACTTCCCATAAACTCAGAGAGCTGAAATTTGGTACAAAGTTAGGGTTTAATGGCCACATATAGGGAAAACTATAAAAACTAGGATAATCGAAGATCTGGAGTACCTGGTGACCCTGATTAGAAAACACAAGAGCCCAAACAAACTATTAGAGATAAAAAAGAAAAAAACTGTGTCAAATAAGAAAATCTAATAAAATAAATCAATAAGCCCACACTTTTACAAAAAGAAGTGAAATCCCATTAAAAACATTCTGTAAAAAACTAGCCAAGTCTCGATGGAGCTGCTTGTTTATCTCTAAAAAGTAATGAAATCTAGACAAACTCGTGCCAAGTCTAAGGTTCCTTACTGCGATTTCTTTATTATTTATAGTTAATGTTGTGTGACTTGGCCGTTGCGTAGTTTTAAAGATTTAAGCATACATAGGGATATAGGGACAGAGAAAGCGTGAACATTTTTTTTATTTATTTATTCCCAACAATATCCTTACAGACTAATTCCAATTCGATGTTGAGGTATCGTAATTTCTACAATTATAAACTAACTAAACATGACAATTAAGGCGTACATAGCGCTCACAGCAAAGTATTACTGCCTATCACCAAACATAAATAGAATTAATTAGCTGCAATTTTTTTATTGTATACTGTAAGCATTGTGTGTAACTGTTTGTTTTCCCAAATATAATAAATAAATGAGAGGTGTCAAGGGACACCCGGATGGAACGAAGTTCCTTTCATTAAAATTTAATAATTAAAAATAAAAAAACCTGTATACATTCAACAATTCACAACGCGCGAAATTCAAATATTGTCATTCACTCAATAATTCGAAATTCAAATATTGTTGACAAGCAAAAAGTGTCGTGACAACTTTTCGTAAGATTTTTTCCGTCTAGCCCCCTTTCACAACGCGCGATAAATTATATACAACTATGTAGATGGTGGCAATCACTATAATGAGCTCCCTAAATAATGAGCTACATGATGACTGATGTATACGTGCCGTCATTAAAGTCTGGTCAACTCAAAACTTCTATGGCTTTTTCTTCAAAAGGTCCAGTTCAGATTTGCCTACATTGTAAAACACATCCAATAAGCATTGAATACTGTTACTGTCTAGACTTGAAAAGAGACCATGATTCTCTGAATTTGTTGCGGCGTTTCTTCTCAGAGGTCGTCAGCTAGGAAATGCCGGCGCCATCTAGTATTAATAATTAAATATCGACTTGTAAAGATTTCTGACATTTACGCGAATATTATACATTGTAATAAAACTATTTTTTACGAATTTTATCCATTGTCTGCCCGTCAACCCATCAAGGTCAACCCGTGACCATGGACGCTGTAAAGGGTCCGAAACGCGACGAAATCCGTAAAAAGTAGTTTTATTTCAATTGTAAAAAAAAATTTAAACGATCTATTTACAAAATAAATATCAATGTGATTATTATGTTCTCCTTTTTCTTGCAGGCTAGGTGGGCACGACCCTTTGGACTACATCAGCATGTACTGGAACCCAGGCAGGCCTGAGGAACATATTCCTCCTCATTGGCATTATGTCAGGTTAGTGAGTGAAGCTGTTCACGAATGGTTATTTTTTTTTTTAATACCACTGTAGCGACATCTACCGCGCTACATAGAACTACGAAGTCCTGAATCGCGCAAGCAACATTCGCAAAGAAAGTTGCATATATGTATACAACCGCCCGACATCAACCGTCGGGCCGTGGCCCGCCAGGCAAAACACCCGCCTGCTTAGAGGGTCCTCCCTTTTCATTGGAGGGGCAATACACCTCGCTTCTCCACACCACTAAGGTGGCAAACAAGCATGCAGCCCACCTGATGGTAAGCGGTTACTGTAGCCTATAGACGCTTGTAACACCAGGGGTATCATTTGCGCGTTGCCGACCCTGTAAAACGAAAGAGGAATAGTTGTGTTGGCAGTATAAGGGTCAAAGTCCCCCCACTGCCAACACAACGTTTCCTCGCGGAGTACTTGTGTATACTATGTAGAAGTGTACCTCCCTCAGTCCTTTATTTGTGGGGTTAAAACATAAGTGTATGTGTTTGGCTCGGTGTTTCCTATGTATTATAAGTATGAATTTTTTTTTACTTTTTAAAGTAAATAGAAAAGATAGAAAGGTTACACATGCCAACGAAAGCCTAGTCCTAATCTCAAAGTGGTTTGCAGCAAATAATCTTGTACTCAATGCCAACAAAACCAAATGCCTTAAATTTTCATTACCAAATGTCCCACAAGTAGAATTAAATTTAACGCTTGACGGCAATAAACTAAACACAGTTAAGGAAACAGTATTTTTAGGTATTACTATAGACAGTCAATTGCAATGGGGTGCTCACATTAAGGCCTTGTCGAGTAGGTTGAGCTCTGCTGCATATGCGGTTAGAAAAGTTAGGGAGCTTACCGATGTTGCTACAGCTAGGCTAGTATACTTTGCATATTTTCATAGCATCATGTCCTACGGCATCCTTCTATGGGGCACAGCAGCTGACAGAGATTCGATTTTTATTCTACAAAAGAGAGCTATCCGCGCGATCTATAATATGGGGCCTCGGGAGTCTCTTAAAAACATATTCAAGGATATCAATATACTTACAATGCCGTCACTTTATATCTTAGAAAATATTTTATACGTTCGCAAAAATCAGCAGAATTATAGTATTAGGAGTGATATCCACAGCTTAAACACACGTTACAAGTATAAATTAGTAATACCAAAATATAGGTTGTCTAAAACAAGTAAGTCATTTTTGGGTAATGGAATAAGATTTTATAACAAGTTGCCCAAATCTGTATTAGAACTTACCGATGGAAAGTTTAAGGCACATGTTAAACGCATCCTAATTAAGAAAGCTTATTATAAAGTACAAGACTATGTCGATGATAGGGACGTTTGGGGATAGTTGGACTGATACATCTGCACATGTGGCTTCCCTGGAACCTCTGTAACGACGTATGAGTATATCTATTAACTAATCCCAATTTAGTCATTTGTTTTTTATATTAAATATCATTGTTTTTGACTTGATACTGACATATATAATTCGTAAATCTTGGTGACAAGTTTTGTCAGTTGCTTTATATAATTTATTAGTTTCTACCGTTTGTAAATGAGAGAACTGTTTAGAACTTTCTTTTATGCCTAGCTGTATTTTATATAATTGTAATCTTCAAAACATTCCTAAATTGTTCTCTCATGTAAGTATCCAATCCAATTTATAATCCATCATTGTACAATACAAAACGATATTTTAAAAGAGTAACCATGGAGTTTCTTGCCGGTTCTTCTCCATAGGAAACGACTACTTTGGAACCGTGCACCTAGACTCGACATTTCATAAGTGCCTGTATATGGTTTATATGAAAATAAAACTATTTTGATTTTGATTGATTTTGAATTTACAAAAAAAAGTATATAAGTATTATATCCATTGTCTAGTACCCATAGTACGGTCGACAAAAGAGTTGTATACAGGCAGCTAATTAAACATCGTGTTTTTTTAAATATTGTGTAATTATATTTCACGCAATATGTGTCAAAACGCAGGTATTGTAAGCTGCTACACATCAAATCCATTGACGGGTAATTATTTAAATCACAATCTGTGTAAAGATGCAGATTTCGTTCGCTACCTGTATACCAAACTTTTGTTGACTGTACAAGCTCTGCTTAGTTTGGGACTAGATGGTGCTATGTAAAATTGTCCAAGAATATTTATTTCTTTAGTTTTGGGCTATCCGACCTGCATGGTGATGGCCGCGTGCATCCGCCGCCGGACGCGTCTCCGGACGCACCGTCCGGCTACGGCTTCGAGCTCACTGTCCGGCTGTCCGCAGAGGATGGGTTGACCCAGCCGCCGCTGTGGCCCGCCGCGCTGCTTCAAGCGCTGGCTCGATATGTCTTCACTACTGGTGAGTGAGTGTTCTTCTATTGAAGGGTTTGCCTCCATCCCCATTTTTTTTAAACGTGCCTCACACTAGGGATTTCTCCTTCATTTTCTTCTTCTCTCTTGCGTTTACAAACACCAACTTTCACATACACAAACACCCAGACTCGGAGTACCTGTAGATCATACAAATATTTTCTAAACTCTGGTCTCTTTGGCTCTTTCGTCTTTGGAGTAAACATCATCATTAACTCATATACTGTCCCACTGCTGAGCACGGGTCTCCTCTAAGAATAAGAGGGACTAGTGTGGTCTAGTGCGCGTTGGCAGACTTCACACGACGTCGAGAATATTTCTTAGGCATGCAGGTTTCCTCACGATGTTTTCCTTCACCGTTTAGTGTGACAAGTGATAATGAATTATTGGTACGCACATGTCTTCGAAAAGTCAGAACGGTGTGCTTTGGATTGGTACTTTAACCTTTTGACCGCCACGGACGTGTATAGACGTCAAATGAAAACTTGCTCACGACGCCAACGATGGCATGGCACGTCATAAATACCACTTTTTTTATTTCAAAATACATACCTATACAAATTTTTTTTTGTTTATTTTTTAACTATTATTAGATTCTAGAATTTGTCGCTTGGCGTAGAGAACACGGATTTTCGTTATTGACGTGGCGGTCAAAAGGTTATCACTGCACTTTTAGGCTAGGCACGAAGCTTTGGATTCGAACTCGAGACCTTTGACTTTTCAGTCCAATGGTTACATCACGAGGCTGTCACTATTTTTGTGGAGTAGGTAGACATAAATGAAGTTTATTTCTGTAAATATATCTTTGAAAGACTCTTTTCCAATTATCAATCAATTTTATCATAATTTAATAAAATAAATGTGAATATTGTTAAAATTTCCAAGTTAATGTTTCATCACCTTTTGTAGGGAACAAGCTGTGCGCGGGCGATCATATTTCGTGGCACCGCGCCCTGGACGGTGGCGGTGGGGGGAGCGGGGGAGGGGCTCGAGCTCGGCTACGTCACCTGCTGGTGGCCGCCGAGCCGCAGCTGGCGCCCGCCCGCACGCCGCACGGCGCCGTCAGCTTCCTCCAGGTGATGTTATACTCGCGGGCAGACCTCCAGCCTCCATGAGTCCTGGAGCCTGCGGACGGCCGACTTAGGGACTCCACTACCCGACCACATAACGGCACCAGTAGACGGTGTTCAATGTTGCTATAAATCAATAACATGCTTAATGCTATATGCTTAATTTTTTAAACAAGCGATTTTATGTGCTTTATGATAGCATGCTTAATTTATTATGTCTACTTGTTACTAACGCTATACGCGACGCCCGACGAACAGTTGGTTGATAGAGAGAGAGAGTGCTATGCGATATCAAGCAAAATAGCATTATAGCATGAAGTGCGAACCGCGATATCATTTTCTTTATGCTAAATTGTATAATAAGTACGCTACTTTATAATGCTTTATGCTAAATTAACCATCACTAGTAGGTGCAAGGACTGACTTGGAGAGTCCACTACCCAAGCACATAATGGCCCCAGTAGGCGCCTTTAAGCACGTTGCGAGGCCAAGCCAAGGACCTGGACAGGATTTGTAGGTACCACGCACAGCATGTCATGGTCATTAATGCCTACAATTGAATTCTTACTCACCGGCCGCTGCAACGACACCGCTCCATTCCATTTTAACTTTCTTTTTAACCCCCGACGCAAAAACTACGGAGTGTTATAAGTTTGTGTGTGTGTGTGTGTGCGTGCGTGTGTGTGTGTGTCTGTGGCATCGTAGCTCCTGAACGGATAAACCGATTTAGTTTTTTTTTTTGTTTGGAAGGTGAATTAGTCGGGAATGTTCTTAGCGATGTTTGATGAAAATCGGTCCAAGATGGCCGCTGCCACAAAATGGCGGATTACATATTTCTTCACAACTCCCTCAATTATATTGTTATTTAATTTTAGTGTAATTGATAGTACGGAAATATTCATAGATTACCCATTTGCCTTCACTTGCCTTATAGTCAGGGCCATTGGATCCGTGAAATTCGCTACGATCATAAAGATAAAGATAATTTATTTGTCCCAACATGTGTACAATGAGGTGTTAAAACATATTATACATATAGTTCCAACATGTTCTGCCCATTTCAGGACATGCAAATATTAAACATGAAATAAATTCGTAATTAATCTAAATTATACATAGCAATTATAATTATTAAGAATAAATGACAATGTTAATACCATTAAATTTCAGAAATTGACTCTAAATGTAGTATTTATAGGGAGGCTTAACTAAGTTAATATTAATGTCAATGTTTGCAGTTAATGTTATAGTTTCGGGAAATGTCAATAGATAGTAGCAATGTCAGCTAAATGAACAAGTCACATTATCCTCTTGACCGCCACGTCAGTAACGATAATCCGTGTTCTGTACGCCAAGCGACAAATTCTAGTATTTAATAATAGGTAAAAAAAAAAAAAAAAAAATGTATAGATATGTACTTTGAACTAAAAAAAAAGTGGTATTTTTGACGTGCGATGCCGTCGTTGGCGTCGTGAGCAAGTTTTCATTTAACGTCTATACACGTCCGTGGCGGTGAAAAGGTTAATGTTTAAATTAAAATACAAATACAGATTATATTATTGACCATGTAGAGTAGACTGGGGTCCAGCAGTCGTTGGACCCTTTCAATTAGCGAGCCTTGCCTTGCATCCGAAGGCACGAATGTGGTAAACTCGCATGCCATCTACTAGGGCTATTGGTCGGGTGACGGAATACCCAATTCAGCCGCCCACAGGCCACAATTTCATTCTAATCTACCATTAATAAGTCTATAACTATATAGTTTTTATAATTATTTTGACTCGGTGTATCTCAGGTTGTCGGCTGTACTGGTAGAGAGCTGAAGGCTGCCCAACGAGGGTCGGGCTTTGAAGTACTGAAACTCATGAGTGAAGATCCCAAGTAAGATTTTTTTTTTAAACGTTGCCCCACACTTGGATTTTCTTCTATATCGTCAGTGCGTTTACAAACACAAATTATCACACAATTATTATTTACACGTCTTTTTTTTTTGTTGCATCGTGAACGCGTACAGGAATATTATACCAACCAGTAATGTAACATTTCACTCAAATTGGAGCCACCCGATTGGGGAAGTACCTCCGCCTTGCAGAAAATCGAAGTGAAATAACACTGCTTTGAGCTGTGTTGTGTTTCTTACGGTGAGCAAGGTTGCCAGTGCTCCGCGAGGAAACGTTGTTTTAGCAGTGGGGGGACTTTGACCCTTATACTGCTAACCCAACTATTCCTCTTTAAATACAGGGTCGGCAACGCGCAAGTGATACTCCTGGTGTTGCAAGCGTCTATAGGCTACGGTAACCGCTTACCATCAGGTGAGCCGTATGCTTGTTTGCCACCTTAGTAGAATAAAAAAATTCTTCTCCATAAGATCAAACATTAGGAACCATGCATAAACATGCAACCGTTTCATAAGCTTGTAAAAGTTTATTTGAAATAAAAATCATTTTAAATTTTAATTAAATGCAATCGAATCGAGCTTAACTTTCGTATTTACAATAATTATAGATATAATGTGTATTTAATATAATCAGTTGCGGCGGGTCCTGGTTAGTGACGCGTATGAACCGTCGCGCATCAGCTCGGCGCGTGCGCACTCGCTGCGACGCCAGCGCCCCCGCACACCTCGCCGGCGTCTCCGCGAAACTACGATGGCATGTGTGGACACCGGTAATATACATTGTATTCTTCTTACATTCCACAAACATAACGGTAACCCTCCCCGTCCCTTGCTCGAACCAGCCCGTGCTGACCTAGTAGCTTTAAATTCGTCCCAAAATAATTTTAACCCAGTAGCCGTCCCTAGCTGAAAGCAACGCCCTAAGCCGAGGTCCGAGTCCCGCAGGGGCCCTTAGCTGTGTTGCTTAGTTTATAAGCAACACAGCTAACATGAAACCAGCATGTAGTACGGTCGCCAGGGCTCAGTCTCCAATATGTCGTACTCTAGAGATGCTCAATGCCCTCCTGGCAGTCAATCCTGAATGTGATTTGTTTGCCGATGGATGGAAAGAAATTATGCGAGTTTGTTTGATGTTCTGCGAGAGAAAGTATGCGAGAGTGTCTACTGTTCCCACTTAGGTACTTATTTAAATAAACTGTGTTAATAGTTGTATTTAATGTAACATATTGTTTCTATGTTAATTAATGTAATTGGTTTTAATCAACCGTTTTAATTAACTATAAATAAATAAGTTGCCCCTGGCTGGAGGCATTTGGTGCCTCGCCACCTAGTTCGGTTAAGTTTTAAAACTTTAAAAAACATTCCACAAAGCACGACCTAGTCCCAAACTAAGCAGAGTGTGTACTTAACCAGTGTTGTGTTGTATGTATTATTATAAAAGTTATTTAGCTAAGGAAAAATTCCGAGTCCCACCCATGACGAATTTTCTCGCGGTGGCTAGTAGTCATAGCGTCTGGTGTACCTAACCAGAAGACGCAGGTTCGAATCCTGCCCGCGGTCGAAGTTTTCCTTCGCTAAATAACTTTAAAATCTTAGCATGGAAAATGACAAAAAATACAAAAAGTTTCATTATTATTAATATTCAAACAATTCAACCTGGATGAAAAAGCATTAAAGCAGAATATGACAATTGGACTGCCAAGTCAAAGGTCTTGAGTTCGAATCCAAGGCCAACCTTGGACTTTTCGAAATCATCTGCGTATTTATAAATTAATGATCACTCGCATAAAACGGTGATTGAAAACATCGTGAGGAAACCTGCATCAATCAATTATCAACTTATATATTGTCCCAGTACTGGGCACGGGTCTCCTCCCACAGGATGAGAGGGATTTGGCTATAGTCCACCACGCTGGCCTACTGCGGGCTAATTGCTAATTATCACTCGCTTTAACGGAGGAAACCTGCATGCCTTAGAGACCGATGACGTAGCGTAATCAGAGGGATTACGCTGGGAGACCCGTGCCCAGCAGTGGAACAGTATATGGGTTGATGATGATGAAGTATCTAAACTGTGTTTGTATTTCCAGCCCGTTACGGATGAGTCACCAGCCTCTCCCTCCCACCTCCCACCATCAGTTGAGCAGCAGATCAAAGAAACTCTGCAGCGAGGACTTAGCTCTATGAGCGACAGAAGCGGCCCAGAAGGTAATATCATCACGACTGTATCTCCGATTTTTTTTATACCGCTAAGGTGGCAAACAAGCGTACGATCCACCTGATGGTAAGCAGTTACCGTAGACTATAGACGCTTGTAACACCAGGGGTTTCACTTGTGTCGATACTGTAAAACGAAAGAGGAATAGTTGGGTTGGCAGTATAAGGGTCAAAATCAACAAAAAAGCCACTGCCAACACAACGTTTCCTCGCGGAGCACTGGCAACCTTGCTCACCGTAAGGAATACAACACAGCTCAAAGCAAGCAGTGTTATTTCACTTCGATTTTCTGCAAGGCGGAGGTACTTCTCCAGTCGGGCAGATCCAATTTGAGTGGAATTACTCCCACTATGCCCTTTTTATTTTTATTTACGATAGGCCTACGCTTGACCACTAGTTCGCCTGCTGTTAAGCGACACTGCGATCTACGGTGGAGCGCGCTTGCCTACAAGAAACCGATTCACTCGAGATTTAAAGACATCCAGATTATAGTTATTGAGGAAGACCCACTCAGGAAGCTCATTCCACATTTCAGCGGTACGCATGATGAAACTTGATTTAAAGCGTTTGCTTCGAGTTTTTGGGATGTCCACCATGAATCGATGACGCTTTTCGTACCTCTCTTTCCGATGGCAATAGCTGGCTGATATGATGACGAGGGATTTATTTGATGTTGTGCAGGTCATATGTCGACGGACAGCTTCGAGATGTCGAGTATGGAGCGAGCGTTGCCACGTATACCAGAACTTATGGAGGTAAGAAGCGTTTTTATTACTCATCACACTATCACACTAATATTATAAAGGCGAAAGTTTGGAAGTGTGTATGTTTGTTACTTCTTCACGCTAAACTGCTTTTTTATTTTATTTATTGGAACGAAGTTCCTTATCGCGCGTTGTGAAAGGGGGCTAGACGGAAAAAATTCTTACGAAAAGTTGTCACGACACTTTTTGCTTGTCAACAATATTTGAATTTCGAATTATTGAGTGAATGACAATATTTGAATTTCGCGCGTTGTGATTTGTTGAGTGTATACAGGTTTTTTTTATTTTTAATTATTAAATTTTAATGAAAGGAACTTCGTTCCATCCGGGTGTCCCTTGACACCTCTCAAGTTTTTTTTTATTTTACTTTATTGGGACATAAAACAGTTACACATTACAATATTACAATATGACAGGATTAGCCTAAAATAAAGTAAACGTGTAACTCACAACAATGTCCGCGAAATAATAGTTATAGTGAAAACAGAAAAGTGAGCACTCTTAGGTATTTTAAAATTTCTATTGCCAAATTTTTAAACTGCCAATGAGAAAGTGTGAAAATATCAAAGTCGATAAGGTGAGCGTTATATGTCTCCACTTAGCGTCGAAGAGGCGCTCGTGCACCAGCAGCAGCGTGAGTTCTGCTACATGTAGCGTGTAGCATGTTGCAGTGTGGAACTGTCGGTTCCCTGACATGACAGCTGACAAAGTTTTTGGCTTTGATAATTTAATTTTTTACGGGGTATTTTGTAAGTTTTATAACACGTTGTATATAAAAAGAAATATAGGTATATCCGTGAGACGCGGGTCAAATTATATTTAATAGAATAAGTATTACAGTCTTTCTGACATTTACGCGAATATTATACATTGAAATAAAACTACTTTTTACGGATTTTATCGCGTTATATTGATATTATTAATCCCGACGTTTCGGACCCTTTACATCGTCCATGGTCACGGGTAGACTGTGACCCGTAAAAAGTAGTTTTATTTCAATATTACAGTGTTCTCATTTTTCAGGGTTCGTGGCGCGGGGAGGCCAGTGTGGAGTATCTGGAGGGAGTACATATAGTACTTAATCCAGAAGGTGCCAGCTTACTTCCACTGGCTATCAAGTAAGTGGATATCTGAGCATTTTAGGGTGGAAACGCTCGGGTCGTGGAGCCCTAGTGCTCGTCTCCTTATCCGTCTACCTTATTATTTTTTTAAGCATATTTAACGTATTAGTCGCGAAAATATTTTATCGTTACTAGCGATAAAATATTAACGTTATATGTTAAAATATTAACATTAACTAACGATTCGTTAGCAAGTAATGTTGTTATAGTATTATAAATTAAACTAGTTTTTAGTAACACTACCGAATTGAAATGTTAAAACTATTTAGTTTTAATAATGGAAATGCTTACTTTTTGTTTTGTTTTTTATTATGTTGGCACTTGGTTGCCAGTGTTGTTAGATGCATATTTTTTTAATTGACTTTTTCTATTTTTTTTTGTGTGTCTTTGCTATTGTAGTGTCTGTCACATTGGCCTTTGGCCCAGTAATGGTTGTGTGTCGTTTTGGGTGAAAATAAATATTTTTTATTTCTTCTTCTTATGTTTTTTTTTAAATAATGTACACTTAAATAAATTGGAATATTTATAATATCATTTATTTGCATTTCACAATGTCATATTAGATGGTTTACATATTTGCTTAAAAGCTAGAAACAATTATGGACCCTGTAGGGCACAGCAATTTTTGTCGTCGTCGTTAAATTAATTTATAATATTCTGTAATTGTTTCAACAATGTTATAAATTATTATACATTTATTAGTACATCTTATACTGAATATCAAAGTCAAAGTCGAAATGTTTTATTTCAATTAGACCATTAAAATAGCACTTTTGAAAAGTCAAAACTAGTTGCACGGTTCCAAAAAGTGGGTCTTATGCAGAAGAACCGGCAAGAAACTCCATAGACACTCTTTTGAAAAAAAAAAAAATGATTACAATGTTAGTTTTGGTTTACAATGATATATGATATATTTATTTGCGAGAAATGTGGATAAAATAAGGTGTTACAAATATAATTTTAGCGCAGCACATTTCACCATTCCAGTATGCAATGTTTGTTATGAATAGTTAATGAGAACAATGCAGTTTGATGTGTACCTTCTAATCAATTGATCCAGTATAATAAGTAGAAAAAAATAAATAAAAAAGATTGCCATTGACAGTAAGAGCTGACCAGCGCCGACAGACGGCACCCGTTCACGAGTATGACGTGTGTGGGCGTCGTTCGACTCAACCAATATCGTTATTCCTTCACATACTGAATTTCGGAAAAACTCGACATGACGGGTAGGTATCGCGGTGGCTTAGTGGTCATAGCGTCTGGTGTACCTAACCAGAAGACGCATCCTGTCCGCGGTCGAATTTTTCCTTTTCTAAATAACTAAAATCTTAGCATGGAAAATGCCAAAGATATACAAAAAGATAATATCGTTTTGTTTTCCAGCGGTCGTGTATGTCACGGTAGTCACTTCACATGGCGAGCGTGCGGCACGGCCGTGACGGTGCTGCCCCCCTCCGTGTCGGGCGCCGCCGCCAACAGCGCCCGGCCCTACGCCGCTCACGCCACCTGGCTGCAGGTCAGTGTAACATGTCCCACAACTGTCTGTTGTTATCTGCGATACAAGCCCCGAGCTTAGTGCAGTAACCACCGCAAAACCATTCTGTGTATTCTATTTGAAATAAATTTTGATTTGATTTCATTTGAACTAGAGAGGTACGGCATAGTGGGAGTAATTCCACTCAAATTGAAGCTGCCCGACTGGGGAAGTACCTCCGCTTTGCAGAACATTTAGGCTGCTCGCTTGACCTGGTGTTACAAGCGTCTATAGGCTACGGTAACCGCTTACCATCAGGTGAGCCGTATGCTTGGTTGCCACCGTAGTTGTTTAAAAAAAGAACTACAATAAACTGAAATATTCTCTAATAATTAATGCGATAAGGGAGACCTTATTCAGATTTTTTTCGTCCACAATGCTACATTCCTCTTTCAGTCATAGATCCCATCACCACCTACGTACAATACTTATTGTACGTAGGTGGTATTTTTTATTTACCTACCAAAATATCCACTAGAAATAATTTATATGGCAAAACCTTTTCCGTTTTAATATAAATGTAATATTATTTCAGGTGGTAATACCAAAAGATTTGGCGCAAGACATGTCAAAAAAAGTCTCCTGTTTCTCAAGACTCGCTGATTCTGACTCCGAGCCGGACAGCGAGGACGAAACCTCAGGGTTGGAACCCCCCACCCTGCCCATCTCTCTCACGTGGCCAAAACATAGATTGAAAATATCCGTAGTACACGACAATGAATTCTAAATAATAAAAATGTGTTTTAAGACCGATGTAGTTTGTCGCACTGTAAAATAGCCTTATTATACAGTGCGACAAACTACGACTGACTACTTTAAATGTCTGTATATTTAACCGTATTGTATAGATAGGTACAGTCAGCAACGAAAGTCGCTGAACATGTTGCAATTTTCAATATATGATTTTTAATAAGTGTGAAGTTACTGACCTGTGAAGGTTATGCGAAATAATTGCATAGATGACCATTCAATATTCAGGTTACCTTAATAGAAAAAACCTCTGGACAAGTTTTGGAGCTGTGATGTTTTCAAAATTTTGTTATGTTCAGCGACTTTCGTTGCTGACTGTACATAACTACATACTCAAAATAAAAATACTAATAGAATAAAATTGGAATTCGTTTTCTTTTGTTTATATTAATTACTAGCGACCCGCCCTGACTTCGCACGGGTGCAATGTACTAATAACATACATATATTACATATAATTATAGCCTATGACACTCACAAATAATGTGGCTTTCTATTGGTAAAACAATTTTCAAAATCGGTTCAGTAGATCCAAAGATTACCCCTTACCACCTCAGAAACTTTACCTCTTTATAAGTAGGAAACGCCCGTAACGAAGGTCGAAACTACGGACTTCGTGCTTAGGGAGTAGACCCTCTGATCAATTGATGTGCAAGGATAAGCTGTGCCTGTCGCGGTTAGTCTGTGGATAGGTGGCCGTTCTTACTACATCGAGAACCCCCGTGCTTCGGAGAGCACGTAAAGCCGTCGGTCCCGGTTGTCATAAGAACACCTATGACAATCGTTAGTGGTAGTCAGAAGCTTAAAAATGTCCGTCAACCAGTCTATCCTTAGGATATTACTTACCCAGAAATTGGGTTGCGGAGGTCTGATGGCTTTTTGTGTAAAATACCGATATTTAGTCACTTCCCCAACCTACATAGGTAGTTAGGAAAAAGATGTTCTCAAAGGCGTATCAAGAATGAGGGATTAAGACCACGAGGTTAAGGATTAAGTCCACCACGCTGGCCTAGTGCAGGTTGGCAAACTTCACATAGGTACCGTCCAGAAAAATTTCTAAAAGCATGCAGGTTTTCTCACTATGTTTTCCTTCACCATTTAAGCAAGCGATAATTAATTATAATCCTTAAATAATCTTACAAACATACACACGCCTTTTTCCCATAGGAGTAGGCTGAAACCAATGAACGGCACTTGCTGTGATTCTTGCATAATTATTTTGCTTCGAACACATTACATGATCTTGTCATACAAACACGCCGGTTGCGAGTACTACGTAACTGACCTTTTTGAAGAACCTCACCAATAAGGTCGGCGTAAGATTTTCTAGGACGTCACCTCTCGGTTCCACTGACATTCGCCATATCATATCCCTTATTAATCTTACGTCATATTTATTTATGTACTAGCGCTCAGTGCCGGCATCGCACGGGAGGATAATAATATGTTTTCGAAAATGTCTCTCTGAGAATTAAACCCTCAAAAGCAGAGCTTTGGACTAGTAAACATTGGTATGCACAAAAGTTATACAGTATGTATCAAAAACCCTGTCCGATCCTTAAGGGTCGTATAAGGTGTCGTATTACGTACACAAACACGTAAACGATATTTAGATAGGAGATATTTTTTTTCCCCGATTAATTTAAATATAATTTAAAAAAAAACTAAACCTTTTACATGTCAACACTCAATCCACGAAATAAAGTTTATTGAATTCGATCTACACTAGTGTCAAAGAAACCGCCCGAGCAATTTGCCGCTTTTTGATCCTTTGTCATGTGCCGCCAGCCCGCTCTGTCGCGTGCCGCGTGCCGCGTGATTAGGCATAGTTATGTTTACCTAATAATTGACGTTCTTTTGTGTGTTTTCATAAGTATCAGCTGTTAGGTATTAGTCATAGGGATGATTACCTCCTACCGGGCCTACGCGTAGGTATCAGCTGGTATCGTACAAGCATCGTGATACCCAATACTTCCGCTTACGCGTGGGTATCTGCTGATATCGTACAGGAATAGTGTTGCTTACCTAATAGGTACCTAAATAATTATTGACGTTGTTTTTCAAGAAACAATGAACTAAATGTATTGCTTTGTTAAAATTATTTTGTAATACATGAACTTGATATCTACAAAATTCTGCGATCGTGTTCCTTAAGTGAACTTCCAATAGGTACTTACTAATATTCCACGTCGTGTTTTCGTGGTCTTTCGGCATTAGGGTATTGAGTCTTGTACTCATTCATGGACACTGCTTGACACGTGTTCGTACACGTGTACACGTGAACTTCAAGTTCATGGAGACGTTAGATACACGCTCCGACGGCACTGGCATACCTTGCCTAGCAAAATGCACCCCATACTCTCACTCACTCGTAGTCTTTTCGAACATCTGCATAATTGCAGCATAAGCACATTGGAACACGACATTGACAACAGATTGGAATACGACATTACTCACGATACGATGGGTAATCGAGGTGATAAGAGATTCACGGACGTCCGATCGGAAGCGAACTCTACGCGAGACTGTCAAGGACAACAATTGGCTTACACGTGCTGCTCTGTAGGTAGTTAGGTACAGTCTGTCGGCGACGACAAAGCGCGCACGGAGCGGCGCCGCTTGGCGGCATCCTTTGAGGTAAAAATGAAAAATAAATTGGTAAATATTAAAAGATTTCGCCGCTGGGTGGAGTATTGTCAACTTATGAAATTTTCCCATATTTAGTGGAGAATTGTGTAAGTTTATTAGAAGAAAAAAAATCGATACTTTCTGGTTTCTTTAATATCGTATTTTTATTTATGTTTATTAGTAAGTATATAAGAAAAGGAATACGCCTCTTTCGGATCGGACAGGGTTTTGTTACATACTGTATATTTAGCTTTATATATAAATATCTTGTTCTTTCTTTATAAATATGTTTTAAGTATTCCTTAAATATAAAATGATTACGTTTTTATGTATGTTTTAAATTTAATATTTAATTAACGATAGTCGATAGGAACCAAATACTAAAAAGACTTGTATTCGAAAACAGTCTATTGATAAAAACATTATACATGTGTCAACACTTTTAGGTTAGTTAAAAAACTACGGTGAAGCACGGTGGCCAAACCGTTTCGGTATTTGTATCGGTGCATTTAATGTGATACAGTTACAAGTAACTTCCTCTGAGTTACGATAATATCGTATAAATAACGGTGTAAGAAACTAACGTGTTTGTGCAATAACAAAATGCGAAAAAATAACTCATTGTTGTGGAATTATTTTGATAAACAATCAGATTCAAAATCTGCTAAATGCAGATTTTGCAATAAAATATATTCATACAATTCTACTACTGGCAACCTGAAGAATCATATTAAGCGAGTGCATCAAGAAATATTTAAGAGTAAATTTCTGAATATAAGGAATAAAGAAGGTAAGTTTAGATTTAGATTTCATTTAAAAAGCTTAGTTGGATAATTATATATGTCATATTTACCTATGTCTATTGACATTTGTGTTGTAACGTAGTGGAAAATGTGTTTAGTGGAGATAAATTACACTAGGAACACAACGTATACAAATTTATTGATACTAGGGTTACAATTATAATACGTTAAGCAAGACTAGGGTGAGTTAAGCTCAGGGCGGGTTCGGTGAAGGCTTCGAGGCGAGGTCCGACCGGTAGAGGATGGCACTTAGCTTCGGGCAGCTGCCGCGGGAAGAAAGATATGTGATTTCAAGACGTAGAAATGAATTACCGTACAGCCTTAGCAATTTACCCGTTATTCATCATGTTTCAATTATTAATGAGATACATAAAACAGTTATTGGTATAATAAACAATCTGCGTTTTTAACAAATGAACTACATTAGGTACATTTTAATATTGCGATACAGTTTCGGAATTTAATAAGTACTATTCATTTTTATTAGGTAGAGAGGTACTGATCAAATCGATATGATATTTTTCAGACGTTAGAACTCGGCGTGTGTAACTCTTTACAGAACCGACTCACTGATCCGAATCACTGAAGTGATCCAAAAGATTGGTTCACTCGAAACGTTTGAAACGTATCATTTGGATCTGAAACATTACTTTGCTGAGCGCTCATTTCGCGCGACGCGTCGCTCGCGAGGTGACTGAGCCGCGAGTGAGAGAGAAAAAATTGAGACACTGAGTAACTTAACTATTGACTCGCATCTCGCGACTGGCGTGTGAGCGGGCGAAATAATTACAATCCGTACAAGTCAGAAAGAGAACAAATGAGAAGTGCATCACTCAATTCGTACTGATTTTCGGTGTCGGTATTCATGGACGTAAAAATGACCACTAACGCGCTTACGTATCAAATACTATACGGTCGTTTTTTGCATTCTGTATCATATTTTGAGTCGATGATCCAAATGAGCCAAATGAAACATCATGTGTTTCGGAACATTTCAGTGATCCAGATGCAAATGTTCCAATCGCAAAAATTATACACTTTGCCCACCTCTAGTTAGAACTGTCATAGGATTACTGACAATTGACATTGACACTGATAGTTAGTTATTTAATAGTTAGTTATTTTTAGCGTGTGTTAAACGCGCTATTTTGACCGAGATAACGCGTTTCGATTGATCATTATTCGCGTTATTATACTAGTTATTGTCATGGATAACGCCACATTCAATTTCTGGGATTATTTCGAAAAACATCCTATTAAAGATAGCGAGAAACAAGCCACTTGTAAAATATGTAATAACATCTACAAATACACTTCGACTACTAATAACCTAAAAAGTCATTTGAAGAGGCATTCTGATATTGTCGATATATCCGACATAGCTAAAAGTATGACACGTCGAAGTAAGCATAAAACAAATATCTGGGGATATTTTACGAAAACTGATATTGGCAAAAGTGCTAAATGTAATATTTGTCAGAAAAAGTTGTCATATAAATCATCGGTTTCAAATTTGAGTGTGCATTTGGCAAAATTACATCCCGATGCTCACGAGAGTTGGCGGAATAGAGAAATACCACCTTTGGAAGAATTTTCAATTGACTGCAACGAAAGCGGTAAGTTTATTTAAAACGGTTTTTTAACGTGTTAATGGCGTTAATAATTATATAGTTATTTGAAGGTAACTATGTAAATATAACTATGACTATGTAACAATACCTACGTTTTCTTTAATAATTTATTTAATATGCTTCGATTTTTTATTTGACATTGCATCAATTTTGTAATTTGTTCAACAGTAAGCTTGTACGAGTATTCTCTTTTGAAACTATATTATATTATTAAGACCTGCATAGATTATTTTTGATAACTCACCAAATACAAATATTATGTAGGTAGGTACCTATTTGGGTTTTTCGCAAATAAATTGTAGGCGTATATAACAATTTGTGGGTTCTTGAAGATATAAATCGCGAGAGTAAATAGGTACCTACCCTTTTCACAACTTAATTTTAAAAAAGAAAGACAGCTTACAACCCAAGACAAAATAACACGAAAAACTGGTGTATTAAAAGTTAAAACCTTTTCTTAGAAAATTAATACTTATAATTTAATTATTTCCAATTTTGACCAGACAGTACCTATTTGGCGTTACGTACTGAATAATACAAATACTGCTTACTTATTTGGGGACTAATTATTATTTTATTACTTGTTATTTTGAATACCCGTTTCACCCACGACAATTAGTTATTCTTCAAAGTTCTAGATGGCGCTAGCTGTTCTTGAAACGTAAGTTAGAAAGTAACAATAAATAGGTAGGTACCTACCTAAACTGCGTAATATTTTCAAAGATTATAGTAGTTTTCGTTTAACGAAGATTATAGATAAACATGTTTTTTTTTAATCATAATAAGGATAGTCGAAGACTCGAAGTAGATATTCGTGTATGTACAACTTACGATCGTGTCGGAGAATGGGTTGATGGCGAACTTTCTTTTACTTTGTAAGTATTTTACGAAATTAAAGTACTAAGTTAGCTCCTACCTTTTATTATTTTAGTCTTCACCTGACACTTGTCTGTGAAAAAATTGTTTATGTAAGTACTAATAAAAGTTCCCCTTTCGATACAACCCCACCTAGCTCATTCATAACAGCCGGACCAGTATATTTTGATATGCGGTGAAATATGGAACTAAATTTAAATACTAAATTTCACACATTTTTGACATTTATCTTTACAAGTAGCGCCACAAGGAAATGTATTGGTTTTCTTACGGTGACAGGGAAGGGGGAATCAGTCAATCAGGTGATTCTCCCAAGTTGAAACCTTGAATCTTGATTTGATTTCGGATGGTTTAAACACATTAGCATCAGTTGTAGAGCCTGGATTACTTAGTTATTTAGAGGAGCATATCGAAAAGGAAAGTGTAAACGTAGGAAAGTATCTCCTAAATTAAATATCTACCTACAAATTCATATATCAAGCCTGCCCAAGCTAATTCTTACTAAAAATCGCTTGTCAAAACTTCACTATGTTTTTCAACCTCTTATCTAAAACTGAATAGGTAACGTGATTTCAACAGCACAGCGCACTCGTCAACACGACCAACCGTAATACATTATATTTTATACCTAAAGCTCTCAGAAATAAGGCTACATTTCTCGTGAAATAACTTTTTGTTTACATCCGAACGCCATTTTGAAATGTCATAACTCTTGCAGTTTGCTAGTGAAGTGACACTCTTGAACCGTTACGATAAGGAGTTTTATCGATTAGCAACCGTTATGGTTTGCGTGAAATATTCCTGTAGGGTGTGTGGAGAGACAGCGGATTGTTTTCGACGTAAGAGCGGCAACGTCGCGTTGCTATGTTGTTTATATTGATCATTTCTATAAATGGAGTTACCGAACTACCTGGATGGACCAGAGAGATGTTACGTAAAACTTTTACGGTAAACGAAGTATTTTATTTAGGATATCATAATGAGTACGTAGGGATCTACAGTTTACTCAAATGATTAAAAAAACTTATAAGTACCTACCTAGGTAGTAACAAGGAGGTTTTGTTTTTAAAACATGACGTAAAACAACAACAATATTAATTACATAGTAGGTACTATAGATGGAAGAGCCACCGACCTAATAGCAAGATCTACTTAATACCTAGGTAAGTACATACATATCTACCTAATAGACCCGTTGTTGATACTTAAACCAATATTTAACTAAGTAAGTAGGTATAATTAGGTAGGTAATTACACAACTTTTATTTGGAAGGTACTTATTTAAAAAATACTTATAATACAGTATACTACACTAGTTACTTTTGTGGTGGCTTTGGGATTCTCTATCGTCGTGCGACGGGTTGTTGAGCTCCCTCTAATACGGTCGAGCTACACAATGACTGATGCATGCGTGCCGTCGGCTGGAATTGGCCTACTCGAAGCCGCTGTGACTCTTTCTTCAAAAAGCCATTTCAGAAATTGCCCTACATTGTGACACACATATTTGATATTATTATGTCTGGACTTTAAAAGAGACCATGATTCTCTGAGTTTCTATCGGTGTTTCTTCACAGAGGTCGTCAGTTAGCAAATGCATAAAAAAAACAAAACATTGACTTGTAAAAGTGTCTTTAAAAGATCTATTTACAGAAAATAAATATCATTTCATTTCTTAAGTAACCTAGTCGTAATATTTAAATATTATTTGTTCATTAATTGATGATTTTAATTTAGCATTTTGTGACATTGATTCCGAGGTCAATTCGGTCATTTCGAGATCATCCTTCAGATGATCAACAAGTCAAATATTGTTATCATCACCCTTGTTGTATTCCGAGGGATTTGACGGATGTGCACTGATATGTCACCTGAATGCCTGATGTTGACTTGATATTCGGTGGTATGGTATTTATGGTCCTACATAATTATGTAGTGTTGCCAACCGTCCGGGTTTCCCCGGACTTGTTCTAGTTTAGAGAGCGTCCGGGGAGCGTCCGGGCGGGGTTTAATTTGTAGTCCGGGCTTGAAATTATCAAGCCATCGGTCGCCATTGGGTGGCCATCGGCAAAACTCGTTGGATTTATGACATGTCCGGGTTCTCCAAACTCCAAGCTGACAGACAGATACCTACTAAGAAATAGGCTGACTGCTTAGACATGAATTACCTATAAACATTTGTATAAACTTGATTGGCCCCAACAAAGTTAGAACCATTATCGCTATAAATATATGTTAGGTATCTTACCTATGTAGGACGGTAGAAAACGAGAGGAGTGTTTATAGAGACATTGCCTAGAGGAATCAAAATAAAAAAAAATAAAAAAATGTGTGTGGTAAGTATACCATTGCTGAAGAAAATATGTATTTAGATAAATAGGTATATTTACTTGGATTTTATCGGACGATTTCGATATTATCAAGTAAACGTCATGAGATATTTTTTACGATAACTATCGTTTTCAAAACAATTGACGTAACGTTTTGATTACTCCACGAGTACGACGAGTCCTTCCGACATCGACAGTTCCTCGGTACATTTAGGTCTCATGTAATACGCCGCTATAGCATGCCATTAACCGGGCACAATATCCAAATACGGCGTGTGTACCTCAGATGTTAGTTTTCAAAACAACAACTGACGTATATTCATGATTACAAAGCTGTTTTTCCTTGAAAACACGACACATTTGTGCAAATTGTACAATAATAATGAAACAACAGAGTTCATGATAGCATAGCCGAATTATTTATGACGATGACGTCATTTGTTAACCAAATATTATGTTTGGATATTCGGAAAACATTAGGTCTTTAGGCGTTTCGCACCACGAGCGATTCGAACCGCGGTGTGAATCGCCCAAGTACTGTTTTTGAATGGTTGCTTCGTGTAAAACAATTATTTATTCGTACTCATACACTGCGGTCCGAATCGACCCCAATACAAAATGTTCTTGGGCGATTCGAACCGCGGTGCGAAAAAACCCATTCAAAAAGAGCTCTTGGGCAATTCACACTGCGCTTCAAACCGCTCGCGGTGAGAAACCACTAAGGACCCAAAACATTTTTAAGAGAGGTAGGGCGAAATAAAATAACACTGCTTTGAGCTTTGTTGTGTTTCTTACGGTGAGCAAGGTTGCCCAACTATTCCTCTTTCAATACAGGGTCGGCAACGCGCAAGTGATACTCCTGGTGTTGCAAGCGTCTATAGGCTACGGTAACCGCTTACCATCAGGTGTGCCGTATGCTTGTTTGCCACCTTAGTAGAATAAAAAAAAAACATTAGTTATGAAAACGAGGGGCTTGTTTGGCTCGTGGCGAAGTTATAAGTACGTTGATCCATCGATCTTCAAGGATAAGCTGCGCTAGCCGCGGTCAGTCTGTGGGTGGGTAACTATTCTTAACACGTCGACACCCCACCGTGTCGGAGAGCACGTCAAGCCGTCCACCCTGGTTATCATGCGAACACCTATGACAATCGTTAGTGGTAGTCAGAAGCCTAAAAGCCTGACAACCAGTCTGTCCTCAGGATATCGGTATTACCCAGAAATTGGGCTGCGGACGTCTGATGGCAGTCGCTAATTTTATCAACAAAACCCATAATATGTGAAAATTAAAAAATATATTTAAAAAATCCTAAATTCATTGACCCCCGTGTAAACAAAACGGTATAACTTTTAAACTAAATGATCTATCACAACAAAACATACTCAATTATGATTAGTAATAATTAGGCGTCTAAATTGGGGAATAAACTGTGCTCAATTGAAAATTACGATGGCTTTTTAAACAAAAATCTTCTTTTTTTTTCTACTAATTTTTGTTTACACGAGGTTCGCACTAGCGAACAATAAATTTAAAGCATGGCTTTTGTCGATAAAATTAAGCATATGTAGTTTCCTTTATTTTAATATGTGCTCATTATGACGACACACTGTATAATAAATAATAATTCAATTGAAAATTGCAAGCTGCAACCCACGGGTGTCATACGCTCACGCTCAAGCAATGCTATTGTAATATGTGTGTAATTCGTCCGCTTGTTTAAAGTCGGGTAAAAGAAAGCCGATAAAATGTTTACGGCTATTTTATTTTCCTCAGCCCACGCTTCACGTAAAACAGGAAGTAACTGCAGTAAATCTATAATTAATTAATGTTTTAAACCAGAAATATGCAAATGTGGCCACGAATGCATCAACGCAGCGGCTCGGCACCATGACCGGTTAGAAGGTACCAACTACCAAGGGCTGCCAACATTATAATCGGCTGAAAATATTAAAAAAAACACACCCATATTTCTAGGGTTAACCAGAGGTGTACTAATGTACACAGTTGTTCGGCATGTTTAAGTTTTATTTTATTTTATTTGGGAAACAAACAGATACAATAAAGAAAAAAAACATACAAATAAAACCAAACACAATCCAAAACAGTTTCGACATAATTATATACAATACATTAGCGTAGCGCCAAAATAGAAAAAAAACTAAACATGAATTTATAATTTATAATTTTATGAATTTATAATTTTAGTTAATTGGAGCAGGAACCAGACAGTTTTTTTTTTTTTTTATGTGATAGGGTGGGCAAACGAGCAGACGGATCACCTGATGGTAAGCGATTACCGCCGCCCATGGACACCCGCAACACCAGAGGAGTTTCAGGTGCGTTGCCGCTCTTTTAAAAGGTTTGGGCCTCCGGTATCCTCACTCACTCGACGAAACACAACGAAAACGTTATTTCCGCCGGTTTTCTGTGAGGCCGTGGTATCAAGTCCGGTCGAGCCGGCCCATTCGTGCCGAAGCATGGCTCTCCCACGGCTAAAAAAGCAGTTGTGTACAGACTTTTTAAATTTGTGAAAAGAAAGGTGAAATATAAGTACAGTCTGTGGCCTTAAGTCCAGTAGCATGTCAACGATCATATTCGCTTGCACGGTACTGCGCGTATACAGACATGTGTAAGTAATTACAATGCAAACATTTACCCGTCAAACAGTATAACTACGAGAAGGTGATAGTGTGTGGGGTCAATACTAGACAAAGATAACAATATAGTTATGTTTTCTTCATATTAGTGTTCGCATCGAACCTATGAGAGAGTGCGATATACGAGATCGTGTATGTGTGCAAAATGTTTTTTATAAAAAAAGGTCGTAAGTGCGACTTGTTTTGATGCGATAGATTTGTGAAACCCCTATTACGAGCCTTTTTTTTGGGTGGGGAAATGCGCCTTATGCATGCCGTGGGATCACGGGAATTGCTCTCGCATGATCCGCAGTCCCACCACGGAGTCCAGTGTCGGACCCTCCTCGAGAGCGAAGTGCAATGGGCGACCCCCGATTCCGCCCAAGGCCCGCTTTGCGGCGGGACAAATGTCCGTGGCCCCGCCGTCCATACCACGGTCGCAGAGGGTAGGAGTGGCGCATCGCAATACCGACACTCTTCTCCCTCTGCGGCCGAGCGGCCCACAGTATTCTGCGGCTGCGACCCCGCTGAGGCCACACTTTTTTATGTGATACAATGGTTACAGGTTATTTACAAAAAGCATAGCTTTCGATCTCACTGCTGCTTGTATAATTATGTAAGTATTTATTTAAAAAACTGAGCTTATTTTGTTTTATCAAATAAAATTACTAAAATAATATCACAGTTAGGTACTCCTAAAATAAAATAATAATTAAATAGTCTCCATAAAACATAAAAAAAATACTATTCAAGTAATACGGTTGGCAACCCTAGTACCTATCTACTTACTAGTTTGTGGCACGGCAACCTTTCCAAATACAAAACTGGCTCCTCAGTCCACAGTTCCACAGAACATCAATAAACTGGCCCTATGTTTAAGCCTCTATCCATTTAAACGAATTGAAATGAAACGCTTGTCATTTCTCCGTCAGAAAGATATAACTAAATGTAAATACATATATTATTTTTAGCTTATTCCCGTGCGCTCCAAATCTATTGTTCTCTAAAATTAGGTGGGAATTGGACCCACAACAGTTGTAGTGAGGTGAGCACCTTTATCCCCTACGCCAAACGTAGTCAAAGTCACTTGTGTGCGTGATATTTGAGGCTAATGAACGTGTAGCGACATCTACAGCGCTACATGGAACTACGAACAAATCCTGAATCGCGCAAGCAACATTCGCAACGCAAGTTGCATATATACAACGCCACGCCCGACATTAAACGTCGGGCCGTGGCGTGCCAGTCATAACACCCGCCTGGTTGGAGGATCCTCCCTTGGGATGGATGGTCAACGCACGTCGCCTCTCCACACTGGTGACCCCGACGTGATCCCAGTATCTCCACAAACGTATTTTCTTATTTTTGCATGCTGCTAAGTTCGTCTGTACCGTCTTTTTAAAATAATTAATGTCATTAGCGGCTATGCAATATTAAACGTCTATTAAGTACCGTGTTCCGGTTTGAAGGACAATGAAGCCAGTTACATTACTGGGTATATGAGACTTAACAACTGAGGTGTCAAGATGACAGCGTGAGTGATACCACCGGTGTTGCTGACGTCTATAGGTTGCAGTTTCCGCTTACCATCAGAAGGCCTGTACGCTTGTTTATCATCTTATAATAAAACTATGTACTTAAATGTGTGTAAACAGCGCCGAATTTAAGGCTGTGGAGGCCCTAAGGTAATCGAGAAGTGGAGGCCTTGAAAAAATTGATGGAACAGACAAAAATATCCCCTGTGGAGGCCTCAAGGCTTGAGCCCCTGTTGCCCAGGCCTAAATCCGGCCCTGTGTGTAAATGTAAACTGACAAGTTATCCGAGGTCATCCAAACCAGCTAGGGTTACGGATGCAACGCAGTTGTCTCTCCAATTACTTCAATTTGCGCTTTATTGGGTAGGTCTTTGCTCCAGCGAGGTCGGGTGGTGCTATGTTTCACTAATACTGAGGGGAGAGGACCGAGAAGCTAATGGGTTTCTTCGGTGACTGACCCTTGTTAAAAGTAGTGATTGCATAAGTCAGTCAAGTCTACGTCAAATATTTTATTTCAATTATATCATTAAAATAGCATTTTTGAAAAGTCAAAACTTGTTGCACGTTTCCGAAAAAGTGGGTCTTATGGAGAAGAACCGGCAAGAAATTCCATAGACACGTTTTTTTTTTAAGTGTAGAAGTATGACCATTGGACTGCGAAGGTCACGATTTCGAATATAAGGCACGCATCTCTGACTTTTCGAAATCATGTGCGTATTAATAATTAATTTATTATCACTCGCTTAAACGGTGAAGGAAAACATCGTAAAGAAACCTGCATACCTTAGAGATTTTCTCGACGGCGTGTGAAGTCTGCCAACCCGTACTAGGCCAGCGTAGGGAGACCCGTGCCCAGTATTTGAACCCATTTGCGTGCGTTTTGTTTTCTTATTTTTTAGCCGCCCTTACACCCATATCCTGTAGTTTGGTTGTAGTTTGTTGTAATTCCCACTTTATCAGATTGGAATTACACCTTCCCATTTGGTTATGGAGTCCATTCAGTATGTTTCGGTTATCGCTTCGGTATTAAATTTAAGGAACTAGGAAGATATCATCCTACATAGCACGTGGTATTTGGCAACAGGCCGAGAGAGCGTCGCTGTGATGGAAAACATACATACTGTAAATGTCACATAGCTCATTAGTTCTGAATTCTGAACGATACAATTCTTGGGTTACTTTTAAAGTCCTATCGCGGTAGTCAGAAGCCTGACAACCAGTCTTTCCTGAGGATATCGGTATTACCTAGAAATTGGGTTGCGGAGGTCTGATGGCAGTCGCTTCGTGTAAAATACTGATATTCAGCCGCATCTGGTTAGACTGGAAGCCGACCACAACAATGTTGTGAAAAGATTCGGAGGACGATTACAATTTCATTAAAAATAAGTACGTGCCTTGAACTGCCCTATTTTAATCACGTATAAGTTTAACTAATTATATGTCAACTATTTTCACCAACAAAAACCTTTTGATACTATTATTCCTAACGAGATATTTTAAATGAACAACCTTGACACAAATATGTCTATAGTTATCACTACATAGTATAAAACAAAGTCGCTTCCCGCTCAGTCTGTCTCTATGTATGCTTAGATCTTTAAAACTGAGCAACGGATTATGATGCGGTTTTTTTTTTATAAATAGAGGGATTCAAGAGGAAGGTATATTTATGTATAATACATGTTTGTTATTAGTACATTGCACCTGTGCGAAGCGGGGGCGGGTCGCTAGTAATATTATAAGGCTGAAGAGCAGGGTCGGATCTATCATCAGGCTTTTTGGGCTTCAGCCCAGGGCCCCGTAGATTCAAGGGGCCCCCAGCTAAGACAAGTCAAAGTAAAAAATAGACGATAATGCGAAAGAGACCATAATTTTATTAAATTAAACAGATCGAGTGCAGAAAGGTTTCTTTATAATTTGTCAATTTATTAATTACGGTTGTATAACACTAAGGCATAATATATTATACATAAATCAAATATTTTACTGTCTCATTTTTTCTATAATTTGAGTAATTAGATGGGCCCCTAAGTAGCATTAGCCCAGGGCCCCCTAAGCTCACGGTCCGGCCCTGCTGAAGAATATTTTGTTTGTTTGAAGTTTGAACGCGCTAATGGCTGACTCTAGCAATCACATTTGAAAAAATATTTTTGCATATGAGTGATCCCAATCCTTGAGGAAGGTCCAACACGATCCTTAGCAGCAGAGCAAAAAGGAAAAAGTCATGGTGGGAGAAACCACGAGGCACAGCTAGTGTGAGCTATAGTAAGAATGAAGGTACTTGTCCAATTGAAAGAAATAAATTGGTTGATTCAAGAATCGTCACGTGATGTGTCTTAGAGGTCAGATGACGGTTGCTGTGTTGACAATACGAGCTCAAATATTTTATTTCAATTAAGTAGACCATCAAAACAGCAATTGAAAAGTCAAAAATGGCTGCACGGTTCCAAAAAGTGAGTCTTATAGAGAAGAACCGGCAAGACTCCAAAGACACTCTTTTAAAAAAAACCTGATTACAGTGTTAACCACTATATTATTATACTCTGGTTCTCAATCAGTATATTTTTAAGATATCGTTATAACCTAGAAATTGGGTTGAGGAGGTCTGATGGTAGGCGCTTCCTGTAAAATACTGATGTGTTAGGCTGGATGCCGAGTGCTGACACCAACGATGAGACACATCTATCAGCTAAAATGACAGGGAAATGACCGTGCCTATATTTTGCCAGGCAAATCACAGCCAAGTGTCACGGTATTCTGTCGAAATCTGATTGAATTACTAATGCAATGTCACAACAATCATTTTGTAGTAAAACCTTGCGGTCACGCTCTGAGCCGGAAACATGCAATACTGCATTTTGGAATAGTGTCAGTCAACAAACTGTCATTTCGGTTGTCAGGGCGAAAATAAATGACACATGAAAAAAAAAATAAGTTGCGTTTTTTTGTTGTGTGTCGGGTCGCTTTGTTCCCTACGACATGGTTGAGTCGAACGGCGCTGATACACACGTCATACTCGTGAACGGGTGCCGTCTGTCGGGGCTGGTCGGCTCTTACTGTCAATGGCAATCTTTTTCTGGATCATATTTAATATTGTACACATCAAACTGCATTGTTCTCATGAACTATTTAGAACTAAATTGTAAACCACGAATAACACTGTAAATCATGTTTCTTAAAGCAGTGTCTATGGAGTTTCTTGCCAGTTCTTCTCCATAAGGCCCACTTTTTTAGAACCGTGCGAACTAGTTTTGAGTTATCTAAAGTACAGACGCAAGCAGGTCAAGCTATACAAAACTGTCAAATTTTCCCAATTGAATATGAACCTTATTGCTTTGTATTAAAGTTGAAATTCAATCAAAGAAATTTGACCGTTGTGGTAGCTTGGTGTGCTAGCTAAAACATTTTACTTGACTTTGGTTAATAAAAGATTGGAGGGCGCAGGCTGTCTTTTGCACTCCTGTCTCCGAATATGCTTAAGATGGACCTGTTGGATTTCGGGTGGTAGAAGGTAAGGTAGAGGTTCATGGTGGTGGTGCATTTCACGGATCCCATGGCCATGATTATAGAGCAAGTGAAGGCAAGTGCGGTACCTATGTATAATTATTTTGACATTATTAGCTCTGGTATTTTTACCTATCCGTTTTAAACTAGAAATTCCCATAAACAGTATGTAAATACGTCTTAAAATAATTATTTAGCAAACGCGAATGTTTGGCCTTGATGTTAGAAGTGTAGGTAGGTATTAGAAAAAACTAAATTATCACACTAATTGCTATACTTACTGCGCAGAAATGAGTTTGTTTTGTTTCTCCAGAACATTCTGTGCGTTTGTTACCTACTACTATTAAATATCTAATCTGTGGTTGGACTAAAATTTTTGCATAATAGAAATTCGAGAACATCCTGAAGCTCGCTTTTTGCTTTGTGAGAAGCACAGACATGATGTGTGGTTAGGATTGCTCTACAATTAACCAGGACAAGAAAAGTGAATATCCCGGATTTGGAGCTTAGAGCTTATTTAGTGGCTTACCAACTAAATATACACACAGCATTACATGACTTAATATTAATATCTATAATATATAATCTTAATATTAATCTTATGTATATTTAAATTATAGATAAACACAGCGTTATTAATATAATTAAGATTACGTGAGCCATTACATTTTAAACTTTAGCAATAATGAACACAAAATGAAAAAAAAAACAGAAATAAAAGTCCAGCTTAGCTGGTCATGTCGTGAATCTAGCGAATCGGTTTCACTAGGCGCGCCGCGTGACAAACGGAGAAAGAGAACGCCCGGATGCTCCCCGGATGCCCTCTAAACTAGGATAAATCCGGGGAAACCTGGACGGATGGCAACCCTATAAACCCTACCCTTCTTGTGTGTGTGTGTGTGTGACGAGCATTACTGCCGCCTCCGGATAAATTTATTTTTTATTTGACCTCATTCTGTTTCGGACCCTTTACACTACCCATGACCATGGACGCTGTAAAGGGTCTGAAACGTCAGGATTAATAATTATATCAATACATATTATAACGTAATAAAATCCCTAAAAAGTAGTTTTATTTCAGTTACAGAGTATATAATATACACAGATTAAATAAACTATGTATATGTATGACAATTAGGCAAGAACAATAGACTGCTTTGTGTCTGTAATTTGCAACTCCATGGGATATCCAGACTCTCTTGTTACATGATGGCTTCATACAATATCGACGTGCCGAGACTGTAAACACCATACACCCACATATTTTTAAACCATCAGAATATCAATTGGTATGTCGACATTTCGACACAAACAACTTATACAGAATATCAAGCAGATGATGTATCACTATTGACTTCAAAAAAGGAAGAGGTTCTCACGTCTACTCATTTTTTTTTGACACGCTAATAATAGACATTGTAATCGTCAAAGACAAATTAATATTTATTGCTTACTTTGTATAAGTGTAAACGTACATTTATTTCATTTATGTCTCCGTAGCTGATCGGGGCATTACAAACTGGACCCATCTGAAAACCAGCGCTGCGATATTTAGTTTTGAATGTTGTAGCAATATGCTGAGATAGGAGCCTTTTTTGAGTTCGTGCAGGTTTTTTATTTTTGATAATGTAAATGCTGTTTGATAACTTCGTTAATTTTCTATCTCTGTTTCTACGAGTATTTTCCCAACTATGTTAGGGTCGGCTTCCAGTCTAACCAGGGGTCTACTCCCTAAGCACGTCCGTAGTTTCGACCTCCGTTACGGGCGTTTCCTACTCCGTATCACCTACGGACGGATGATTCGTTCAGGGCCCGAACTAAGAATGAATGACAATACAATTTGACAGTTGTCCCTACTCTCGATGTGTTTTTACCCGTTAGAAAAATTGAATTTGACACTTGTTTTATCGGACTCCGAAGTTTCGGAGAACTTTCGAACGGCTCGTAACTTCGTTGACGGAGATAGGGAGTAGACCCTCTGATGCGGCTGAATATCAGTATTTTACACGAAGCGACTGCCATCAGACCTCCGCAACCCAATTTTTGGGTAATACCGATACCCTGAGGATAGACTGGTTGTCAGGCTTCTTGGGCTTCTGACTACCAAATTTCCTGTGTTAGTCCAAAATAAATCATTTTTCTTTATTTACACTTATTATAAATAGGTACTTACTTACCTATTTATTGGCCTTTTTCAACCGTCGCATCCTATTTTATTCCTTATAAATGTGAAATTTTATGAAGATGGATGGATGTATGTTTGTTACTCTTTCACACCAAAATTACTGAACGGATTTTGATGAAACTATACAGTATTATTATTACTATACACATGAGACTGGGAAGAGACTGTACCCCACGACACAGGGAATCCTAGTGTGGGGTACAGGGATACAGTAATAGTTAATAAGTAAATTAGCTTTAAGTGAAATTGTTACTTGTTTTAATATTGTACTTGAAGTGTTTCGATAAATGAATATTATTATTAATACATCAGAATAACATATAGGCTATAATTTATAACGATTGTTGGTGACCATCGAGACCCCTTCGCACCTCGGACATCACGTAAAGTCGGTCCCGGTTGTCAAACGAACACTTATGGCAACCGTTAGTGGTAATCAAAAGCCCAAAAAGCCTGACAACCAGTCTATCCTCAGGATATCAGTATTACTTACCCAGAAATTGCGGAGGTCTGATGGCAGTCACTTCGTGTAAAATACTGACGTTCAGCCGCATCTGGTTAGACTGAAAGCCCACCAAAACATTTTGAAAAAAGGCTATGACATTATTACATAACAACCGATACAGTTGAATTCTATCGAATATTTTTGACAAACGAGCATCACTTCGGAGCCGCTGTCCTATTTGAGTGCGCACGGAGCGGCAACGTCGCCTTTCTCTCGCTGTTAGTGGCAGACATATTGCTTTTATTATTACTTGTGAGTTGTGACACTTTAGTACTTTGGTACTTACTGTTTATTATGTTTTATGATCTGATTGTCTATTCAAACAATTTAAGTTTTAACAACTAATTCAGGTTGAATTATGTTTTTGAAATTTACTTTGATAATATTGTAAATAAGTTTATATTATTTTACTTACTTAAGTATCTATTTTTATGTTTTTAGAAATAAGTAAAAGGCATTTACCTATATGGCGAATGTCAGTGGAACCGCCTAGAGGGGATGCCCTAGAAAAACTTACGCCGACCTTATTTATAACAATAATATTTTTGGGACATTTTACACAACACTATCTAGTCCCAAGCTAAGCAGAGCTTGTACTATGGGTACTAGACAATGGATATAATACTTATATACTTTTTTTTTTTTGTAAATACATACTTATAATACATAAGAAACACCCAGACAAACACAAATACTCATGTTATACATATACCACACTAATATTTGTGTCCTGTAGAATCGAACCCAGGAGTTGATCATAGGATCAGCATTATTGGTGAGGTTCTTCAAAAAGGTCAGGTGCGTAGTACTCGCAACCGGCGTGGGTGTATGACAAGATTATGTAATGAATGTGGTCGAAGCAAAAGAAGTATGCAAGAATCGTAGCAAGTGGCGTTCTTTAGTTTCTGCCTACCCCCATGGGAAAAAGGCGTGAGTGTATGTATGTATGTAAATAAGTAAGTAAGTACTACTTATTACAAAAATACTGGAGATCTTTACACCTTCCAATTGAAATCTTTGTTCCAATGTACCTTTCAAATCATGCATTTATTACCTATCAAAAATATTTGATAGTAACGTAGGAAGAAATTGAATTTGAAAAGTTTGTCTATCCAGGGGGCTTATTTATCTTACACTTTCTTGTAAATAGGTACGAGTACCTACCTACTACAGTTAGTAAGTGTAAGTAGTACTTACCTATACCAAATTAAAGCATTTAGCACCCTACCCTATGGGGGGCCAGCTAGAAAGAAACACATGGGATGGAGGACCATGGACTATGGGATTGACCGCGGCTGAACTTTTCTTTCACAAAAATTATAAATTTAATTTACATATTCATAATAATATTTTGGCGCGCAATATAGTCATATCATACGACATACGACGCCATTTTGTAAACGTTTAGCAGGAAGTAAAAAGTTGCCCTCACGAACAAGGAAGGTCTGCATGACTTCCGTACTTCTTGCTGTTTTCCTCATCGATTCTGTATCACAAAATATAATATAATTATTATTATTCTGTAAACATACCTGCTAAGTATTTACTAACTGCTACTTTTTAGATAATAATACACTACTTACATCAAAATAGGTATTAACAAAACAGTCTACTTATATCCAAAGATTTAAATTTAAATCTTTGCGCGGCCTATCATAAAATACTAAAAAAAAAAATTGAAAAGCTGGATTTATTAATTATAGGCAAACTATAGCAGCAGTGATAAGATCGACTGCCAAGTAGAAGGCCTCGAGTTCGAACCCAAGGCACGCACCTCTGAGTTTTCGAATTCATGTATCACTCGCTTAAACGGTGAAGGAAAACATCGTGAGGAAACCTGCATACCTTAGAAATTTTTCACGACGGTTTGTGAAGTCTGCCAACCCGCACTAGGCCAGCGTGGTGGACTATAGCCTAATCCCTCTCATTATGAGAGGAGACCCGTACCCAGCAGTAGGACAATATGTGGGTTGATGATGATGACAGGCAAACTGACAAATTTTAATTTTATATTAAACTAGCTGATCCTAGATCCTAGAGGTTTTTTAATATTTGGGATATTTCACAAAGCACCATCTAGTCCCAAACTAAGCTTGTAACTACTATGTATGGATATAATAATTACATGCTTTTTTTTGTAAATAAGTACTTATCGTAAGAAACACCCAGACAAATAACCACTAATTATCTTCATCACATAAATATTTGTGTCCTGTGGGAATCGAACCCTCGACCTCATGATCAGCAATCCGAACGCGAACCACTAGACCACAGACATCGTCAATTAATAATATGGGGATAGTTCAATGAAATGAGTGTGTTGTTTTGAAATTTTCGTGCCTACTAGCTCTTCCCACAAGAGACTTTATTTTTCTGGATATTTTATCCAGAAAAATAAAGGCAGTAATCCCAAAAATAAAAGTGTTGGTAATTGTTTATGAATGCTTTTGAGCATCATTTTCGGCCCACGTAATGCTCTGTCTATTCCTGTACAACATTCTCATAACATCAAGATTTTAATCTAAAATTATCTTGTTTATTACCAACACATCACACGACTTCTGAGTCACTGGTCTGGTAGGGTAGGCCTTTATATGAGCTTATTTTAAGTATGAAAATGATATTTATTTCTGTAAATAGATCTTTTAAAGACACTTTTACAAGTCAATATTTTACATATTTTTGTAAGCAAAATGGCTCCGGCATTTCCTAACTGACGACCTTTGAGAAGAAACGCCAAAACAAACTCAGAGAATTATAGTCTCTTTTAAAGTCCAGACGTAAATTAGTAACAAATATGCGAGTGTTACAATGTAGGGCAATGTCTTTTTTTTTATACCACTAAGGTGGCAAACAAGCATACGGCCCACCTGATGGTAAGCGGTTACCGTAGCCTATACACGCTTGTAACACCAGGGGTATCCCTTGCGCGTTGCCGACCCTGTATTGAAATTGTGTTGGCAGTATAAGGGTCAAAGTCCCCCCACTGCCAACACAACGTTTCCTCGTGGAGCACTGGCAACCTTGCTCACCGTAAGGAACACAACACAGCTCAAAGCAGTGTTATTTCACTTAGATTTTCTGTAAGGCAGAAGTACTTCGCCAGTCGGGCAGCTCCAATTTGAGTGGAATTACTCCCACTATGCCCTACCTCTCTTGAAATGGCCTTTTGATAAAAGAGCCATAGCGATACTCAATTAAACAATTATTGTTTTACAGTTTATGGTATCAATCTTGGACCCTGTCAGGCACGGCAACGTAGGAGAGAGGAAGAAGGCACTATATTTATTACTCTACCTAGTTGTTTGCAATATTTCCATTTATTTACAAAATTCATAAATGATAAAATGATTGCTAAATTTAATAAATGATTGCAGCTGTTAATATTGTATTTAGTGCCTGTATTTATGATGACCCTATAAATAGTTGTCTTCCGATTGCTTAGTGGTCTGAGCTTGTCATGCTCTGCTGATTGTGGTGTTGTGTGTCGGTTCGTTTTATTCAACCTACAACATGGTTGAGTCAAACGACGCCGATACACACGTCATACTCGTGAACGGGTGCCGTCTGTCGGGGCTGGTCGGCTCTTACTGTCAATGGCAATCTTTCCTGTTTAATTATTATACTAATTGTTTCATCATCATCAACACATATACAGCCCCACTGCTGGGCACGGGTCTCCTCTCACAGAATGAGAGGGATTAGGCTATAGTCCACCACGTTGGCCTAGTGCGGGTTGGCAGACTTCACACGCTCTTCATTTTCAGGTATGCCGGTTTCCTCACGATGTTTTTCTGCACCGTTTAAGCAAGTGATAATTATTTCACACATAATTTCGAAAAGTCAGAGGTACGTGCCTTGGATTCGACTCGAGACCTATGACTTGGCAATCCAATGGTCATACCACTAGGCTATCACTAGGCTATTTTAATTGTTTAATTGAATTAAAATATTTCACTATGCAGCACTCTACCTCGGTTAAACGAAAATCCAAGAGTCAAATTATAGTCACTTTAAGTAGGTATATTAGTTTCTGTACTATAGTGACCAACAAACATTAACGACGTACAGCTCGTCGAGGACTTAAAACAATGCACATTACAAAACACACAACCTTACAAAATTATCATGCGAATCTAACATTTGATATAAGGGAATAAAGACTACAATGGTATGAAATATTTGTGCTGACAATGGCAAGTAATACTGCCCTTGTATAGGTCATTGGCTCCGTACTAGAATTATGTCCTCGGATAATCTCATTCTGTTAATCGCTTGGCACAGATCCAAAAGCTATTTTATCTATTTGTTGACTATGTTTAATAGATGTTAGGTAGGTATAGATTGGTAATGCACAAAACAGTTAATGTAACACATGAATCACAATTTCTATATTTAAAATTAGAATGCTAACCTCTTTTTTATTTTAGTACATCTTTTCTAAGATATCGCACACACTCTGCGACTCTCGAGTGCGACTAGACGCAACGACAGGCTTAGGCCAACAATATTCATACCTACTACCTATAATATTTTGATTTCTGACACTTACGCGAATATTATACCTACATTGAAATAAAACTACTTTTTACGGATTTTATCGCATAACGGCTTTATGACGACGACGACGACGTCTGTGGTCTAGTGGTTCGAGTTCGACTGCTGATCATGGGGTCGTGGGTTCAATTCCCACAGGACACAAATATTTGTGTGGGTAACACATGAGTATTTGTGTTTGTCTGGGTGTTTCTTATGTATTATAAGTATGTATTTACAAAAAAAAAGTAAGTATATAAGTATTATATCCATTGTCTAGTACCCATAGAACAAGCTCGGTGTTGTGTAAAAATGTCCCAAAATATTTATTATTATTATTTATAAAATATTTTGTTTAAAGATTACGTCTGTGGTCGGTTCAAGGTTTTTGGATGCTCATATTTCTTTTAGTGATTTTGTTTTGGAAGAAAGGAAGTAATAGGGGCACGTTTTAGGTAGATCTAGATTTTTTGGGAAAAAATCATAGCTAGAGGCATTATCCACGAAGAAAACAGCAGAATACTTTTGTAATTTGTATGGAGAAATGCCCACTAGAGTCCCTTCTCAACTGCTGATCACTCGTGTTCGATTCCCACAACACACAAATATTTATGTGAAGGACTTATATGTATATTATAAGTAGTAGGTATTATTGATATCCATCGTCTAGTACCCATAGTACAAGGTCTGCTTAGTTTAGGACTACGTGGCGCTTTAGAAACATGTCCTGAATATATTATTTAATAGTCCCGCACACTTGGTGTCGCGTTGCAGAGTCGTAAGTCGCAACGATACGCTGCGACGGACAATTCACAAAATGTAGTAGGTATATAGGTACCTATATTTTTGTCAAAGCTCCGCAAACTGCTATTCTGGCTGGAACACCAGACTACGCATATAACTTCTAAAACATGGACCGACTAATTCCCACAGCTTATATCTAATTTCGACCAATTAGCAACTAATATTCTGTTCAATCAGGATTGAAATCAGTGGTGCTGCAGTCAGAAAAAGTAAAAAGCTTCCTACTTCACCTACGACTTACGCCACTCAAACTATGGAACTCGTCTGAGTATTAATAACATTTTAAAACTTGGCAACTGTCGGTATTTTTTTTAACACAAAGGTGGCAAACAAGCTACAGGCCGCCGAGCTGAGCCTATGGACGCTAGCGAGGTGGCAACACTAAGGCAATCATTTTCATTTGTCCACCCTGAGACTTCAGTTGTGTACGACGTGATTTGCTCAGTAATTGCAATGGAGCGCTACATTATTTCCCTTCAAACCGGAACAAATCACTAGTAGCACACTACATAGGAACTGCTTAGAGGTACAACACCACAAGAGACAGCTATCACCAGAACACTTGATATTAATGCTTTTTGGTTTAACTCATTTGAGAAAAACAATTAGGTCTTAAATCTCATTTGCACAATACTTTCCTAGGCTACATTATTTACCTTCAAACCACCGGAACACAACAATATTATCACAGCTTAGTGGTAGAAGAATTTCAGCATAACAGCTACCACAAAACAATCTAAATATTTAAAGTACTTTTTGTTTAACCTCATTTGGGAAAACCGGTATAGTTACGTACAGAAATCGTATGTTTTCGCATCACTACCGTAGCGCGTGACGTGACGATTTTTGTTTGACGTCACTTAATGACACATGTTTCGTAATCACTGCGGGCTTAGAATAACATGAATGTCTTCTCAGTTTAAATAAACACGCTGCTTGCAAGTGTGAAGATTATTTCAGCTTTTTCCCATATATGGCGACGGGTGACACGGGTTTTTCTCAAAAACCTATCTCTGGCACCAGTGTCTCGCAATGATGGAATATTGTCCATGCAATAGGTACATAAAGTAACGATAAATTCTAAAACAACCATCTGTGAAGAGAGAATAAATGATATTTTATAAAATATTGTCGCATTTCTTTATTTTCTTATTAACATTATACCTATTTTAATAAAAACACAAAAAGTCAGTCTACTTACTGGCCGGCCTCGGGGAGCTACCGGCAGAGAGTAATTTCATCAAATCGTCACAATGCGTCCCGTGTTGAGGAGTAGGTACCGTTTTCTAACTAAACTAGTCGAAGGAAGTACCTACCAAAAAGGAAATATTATACAATAATAATAAAAACACCAATACAGATTAAATTTATGAGTTATTTATTATGTCATGATGACGTCGTATTTACCTGAAGTAACTATCATGCTATAGACGCCTTATACAACAGAATAAGGATAGTAGGCGGCTAGCCGCGGGCGGTAGGCGAAACCGAAATACTGGCCGACTAGTAATAGTCCCATGGCCATGACTATAGGGCAAGGAAAGGCAAGTGCGGGTTTTTAGTCGGTAGAACGAGTCCGATATATTTTGCCTCCTCCCTGGACCAGACAATCCATGAGGATTTTTCGTACTATAAAAAAAGACATATAGGTAACAGAATAATACCTACTCAACATCCTATTCTATGATTTGAATTTTCTAGTGATGGAGGTTTCACCAGCTTGACAGCGCCTGGCAGTCAAAATTAACTGTTTTCCAAAATCAAAACTTTAAAAATAGCTGATAAAAGTTGAACGACGAATGATTTAACTTTCGTAAAAAACTAGGTCATCTTATAGGTAGCTACATATTATTATAATTATTTTTTTTAATGTTCTGACTACGTAACAATACCTCTGGTGTTGCGAAACTGTCATAGTGACGTCAGGATCGCGTCATGACCTGTGACGCGGAACTGTTTCGGCAAGTAGCAGTGACGTTTTATTAGGTACTACATCAAAACGCGGGTTTGTCCCAGCAAAAAAGAACATCCTTATTCTTGGAAAGTATAAATTTTAATAATGTAAGTACTGATATCTAATACTTAATACATTATTTACACACCGGTATTCCCCGAAGGGTGAGCCAGAGGTGTAGTTCGCAGGTATGTTTAAGTCCCATGTAATAAGCGGCAAGCCTTTAACTGCTTTAACATTTAAAGCAGTAATAATAAATGTCCATTATACCAGTCTACTAGACAAAAAATAAACTTATTTGTGTTTGCACTTTGACAGGGCACAGGGTTTCATAACTTTAAAATCCATAGGCGAAAGCTACGGGCGAAAGCATATTTGCTTGTAACTTCTTACTTTTCTAATACACAACACGAATCGGAGGGAAGTGCATATGAACTCTTTTCATGCGTAAAATAGCTATATAGGTACGTAATTTCGTTTCTGAACAAAACAAATCAAAATAAATGAATCTCAAAAGTGTTACTAGATGGCGCTGACTTTTCATTTGACTTCTTGAGAAATCATAATAAACCTTTTTTCATATCATTCCGTTCTATAATAATAATTAACCCAACATAAACTAGGTAAAAAAAGTGTAGAAAATATAGAGAGCCCCTACGCCCCAGGAAGAAGAACGACAAGAACGAAAACAAATACCGAATAACAGCAACATACCAGGTACAGAACAAAGTACCTATACATTTAGGTAAGTATTTGGTATTAGTATGAAATAACAAAAGTGATAACTGTGATTATTCTTTCTATGTAATGCACCAGTGATTTCGTTAGCAGTTTAGAGCTGCTCCTAAACGCTTTCTCAAACCTATACGAGTACGGCTACGGTGAATAATCTTGTTTCTACTAGTTTAGTAGAATTCTTGCGATGTTGGATCAATATAGCTACAGACTATAGTGGCGTAACATTTGGATTAAGTAACGGATATTGGAGACTGAAAACAGCACATCATTAAAGGAAAAATATTATCCGGATTAAAAATCTCCGAAATCAAATCTTGTATGACAAAATTAATATCGTGTATTTATTGCCACTAAGGAGGCAAACATGCGATGAACTGATTATAAAATAGTAGTATTGAATTAAATATAAAATAAAATGATGCTCAAGAATTTATTAGGTACTTACCAATTATGTATGTATTATTTAGTAAGTTAATTATCTAATTTGTACTAAAACAGCTTTCACGATTCTAAGCATCCTTTTAAAGGAAGTCACGTGCAAAAAATGTGTTTACTACTTTGGGTCTCAACCCCATTGAAGACGCCTAGTAATAGCTAATTTTCTATTGTATCGGGTTGAATTAATTTTTTTTCAATGAATTATAATTAAATATACTCAACGATAAAACTGCTAATCTTTATCTAACATAATTATTTTTCGTGAATATAATAGTGGGATTAATTTGTATGCGCGTGCTGGCAACACACATTTTGACAACTGACAGCAGTGAAGTGATTGCAAGAGAAGAGACTCGTAATGGAGCGGTGAGTATTTTCATGATAATATTATTTAGAGCTGTTATTTCACGCTGCTATATCAGATCTTCTTAGGATAAAGATTTTAATACAATGTTTGAGCCATGAATAGCTTAATAGATTATTACTTTTTAACGGGAAAGAACATGTTATCGTGAATGTATGATTTAGAGGTTATAATAAAGACATGGCGTTTTGTTTGTTGATTAGGATCACGTAAACCACAAATACTTATTACAGTTCATTATATCTGTGAAACAAGATAGGAATTCATATTATTTGATTAATGATAGGCACCAATTTTTAATAACAACTTAAATTAGTTAATATAGAGTACAGAGGTACCTACTTATGTACGAACTTCGTTAAACAACGCAGACGTTCTAGATTATTATTGTTAATATTATTAGCGCGCATTATTATAATATGGGTGACGAACGGCTATGAGACCAAATACATTATATTAGGTACTTAGTATCTAGTTTTTTAATTAGTATGTAGTTAGTTGTATGTAAACTAATTCGTAAGGACCATACTACTTCAACTTGAACAAGAACTTGTTCCTAATATTATTGTCCATGATGCGAGTTTATCGTAGGTAGGTATATTGGAAGATAGTTCCGTGATACAAAACGAACCTAACTGAAAACGGTTGCTCAAATAGGTATAATATTATCATGTATTATTTACATAATTATGCACATTGTTTTTGCAAAATGAGAGCTGCGTGCTTTTTATTTGAATTCGAGATCTTGTCAATATTTCGTCGTAATATTGACAGTACTTACATAAATAAAAAAAAAACTAACTGTTTTCACTGAAGAACAAAATACATTTGTATCGCTGCCATGGTCGTTATTCACGAAAAAAGAGCGGTTCACAGCGACCTTTAATACCTGTAACAGTCACTATTCCTGCAAAACAACTATTAGTAATTTAAAAATACACTGGGAACAAAGCCACGGAGACCTTGACAAAATGATAAACCGGTACAATAACAGCGATAATAATGGAGAACAGTGAGTTCTGCAGCTATTTTTGATAGATACTTTTTAGTGGTGGGATTACTTAGAGGTAGGTACAGAGTACTACAGAGGCCAGTACATCAAGCTACCACAAGCTGTCAAATTCCTTTGATTGATTTTCAAAGATAATACAAAACGAAAAGGTTCATATTCAATTGGGAAAATTTGACGGTTTTGGATATGTTGACCTGCTGGCGTCTGTAGGTAAGTACATAAGCAGGACCTGGGGGAGGCCTATGCTTTGATTATATACTTGTCTAGATGGAGCAATGCAAACAAACGACACGCGAAAACTGGGGCCAAATTGCGTGATATGTGTGAGTACCGCTTGTGTACTTATTTTAGTCAAACTGTCAAGGTGTGCGTGTTTAGGGATGCCTGCTCCAAATTATTAACTTACCTTTTCTCCATTATTTAATGGGATGACAGTTAAACGAAATAAGCTGAATAAAGTAATTATTTTGTAGATTAGTGTTTTATTTATTTTAATAAAAACAAAAAATACAATGAAAAAATATATACAGCAATTTATAGATCAAAATCCATCTCTTTGTATTTGTTTTCGAAATAGTTTTTTTTTTATATTTCATTTCGTGTCCGCTGTATAATGTCTCTCCAGTCTTAAGAAATCTGAAGCCCAAAATATTAGAAAGAACTAACAAAAATACTATCTAGTGAATGACTTCATTTATTTTGTGAAGGCATGCACTTCACATTTCATTTTTTTATCATTTACTGATCAAATAAATTATGTAAGTATTAAAATAATAAAATTTTCTCCTGATCGAAAGATGATGACTGATATTTGCATTTTATCTCCCATAGTTTCGCCAAATCTCCCTTGTAATAAATTGACAACACCGGCTAATCTGTCGAACCTACAAATTAACGAATTGAAAAATCATGTTTTCATAAAATAATAGAGGTTAAATAACAAAACTTACCGATGTAATGTGATCTTAGTGTAATTATACGGTTTTCCCACATAATTGCGACACAATTTGACAGCACATACCGACATAATTAATTATTTTTCGAGAACTCGACACCCTGAAGTGATCCAAATGACACTGACGTAGGTGAGAAGAGAGTCTACCAATTTTAGTAGACTTTATTTGGGCCGTTCTGTACGTGTCAATGTGGCATCTAGACAAGTATATAATCAAAGGGCCTATGTATGTCGTATGTAAAATAACCGCTTCATCTCATCTTCTTTTGTAGGTACCTAGTAAAGTATTTTTTTTCTCGGTGATTTCACCCACGAAATTTGACAGCTTGCTACATTTCGATGGCAGTAATTTTTTGGTTAAATTTTGTTACTGTGCAATGAATATTGGTATAGTATTAATGGCACTGCTTGACGAAATGGAGCAGGCGTCGTATTTAGGTGTAACATAAATGTGCGGTGTGTTTTGCGCATAGTTGAACACTGGCTGTTTTTTTTTAAATAAAGCTGTGATATGCCCATTGTGCTTTGCATTGTGCACAGTAGGCAGGGCCGGACCGTGAGTTTAGGGGGCCCTAGGCTAATACTACTTAGGGGCCCTAATTACTCAAAGTATAGAAAAAAATGAGACGGTAAAATATTTGATTATATTGATTTTGACTTGACTTAGCTGGGGCCCCTTGAATCGACGGGGCCCTGGGCTGAAGCCCAAAAAGCCATATGGTAGGTCCGGCCCTGCAAGTAGGTAGGTCTCGCGTTCGAATCCAAGGTACGCACCTCTGACTTTTCGGAATTATGTGCGTATTAATAATTAATTATCACTCGCTTAAACGGTGAAGGAAAAGTCTCGACGGCTTGTGAAGTCTGCCAACTCGCATTAGGCCAGCGTTGTAAACTAACCCTTCTCATTCTGAGAAGAAACTCGTGCCCAGTAGTGGGAAAATAGATGGTTGATGATGAATCTTTAAATACAAATAAAAATATAACAGTGGTATTAATAATTTGTTGGCACAACTTAATGTTATAATCTTAATGAGACATAAGTATGAACTTCTTTATTAACGGAAACCTTCCAAAAGCTCAAAACAATCACATGACGTGTCTGATATCACAAAACGTAATTACGTTTTTAATTAAAAATGGTTGCCAGTCCAATAACTCGCATATCATGTATTGGTTATTAATGCGCATATGAATTTGTGAAATCCTCCGATTGCTCAGAGAGCACGTAATGCCGTCAAGCTATGACAATCGTTAATGGTAGTCAGAAGCCCAAAGCGTGACAACCAGTTTATCCTCAGGATATCGGTATTCCCCTGAATTGGGTTACGGAGGTCTGATGGCAGTCGCTTCGTGTAAAATACTGATATTCAGCCGCATCTGGGGGTCTACTCCCTAAGCACGAAGTCGGTTTCGATCTTTTAAGCACGAAGTCGGTTTCGATCTTTGTTACGGACATTTCCTACTCCGTATCACCTACGGACGGATGATTCGTTCGGGGCTCGAACTAAGAATGAATGACAACACAATTTGACAGTTGTCCCTACTCTCGATGTGTTTTTACCCGTTCGAAAAATTGAATTTGACACTTGTTTTATCGACTCCAAAGTTTCGGAGAATTTTCGAACGGCTCGTAACTTCGTTGACGGAGATAGGGAGAAGCCGACCCCAACATACCTAGTTGGGTTGAAAAGCTTGGAGGATGATGTTTTCGAAAAATCAGAGCTGCGTGCTTTTTATATGAATTCGAGACCTTGGCAATTCATGGTCATAACATCACTGTTTCTGAACACCGTAACTGTTTTCAGTAGACAAGTAACGTCGTCTGACTCGTCGGTATGGTCGTTATTCACGAAAAAAGACCAGTACACAGCGACTTGTAACACCTGTAATAAAGACTATTGCTACAAAACATTGGGTAATCTAAAAAAACATTGGAAACAAATGCACGGAGACCTCGACGAAATAAATCGGGAGCAGAACAGCAATGATAGTGATGGCCAACAGTGAGTTATTCACAGTATTTTTAAATTGAACCTGTTTTTTTTTAATCAACCTTTTGACCGCAACGTCAATAACGAAAATCCGTGTTCTCTACGCCAAGTGATAAATTCTAGTATCTAATAATAGGTAAAAAAAATGTATAGGTATTTATTTTGGAATAAAAAAATAGTGTTATTTTTGACGTGCCATGCCGTGGCGGTGAAAAGGTTAAAATGTTAAATTCATATAATTGTGATCGCAACGTCTATCCGTCAACAATATAATTATGTAGTAATTGAAATGTGATTCGCTGACTTGCGCGTAAAAAGCGGCAGGAAACATTTTTTGTCACAAAAAAAATAAAGATAATTTTGTGTGACGGAAGGTCTAATAACGATTGTTATAGATATTCCTATGACAACTCGGACCCACTTATTTAATTGCAGCTTAACCTTACAGATAGGTTGACCATCTTAGTCATTATTGAGCCAGAAACCCCTATGCCCTATACCCGATAACATCTAAATAAATATAAAATCAGAGGTTCCATTTATTTTAATTCATGACCTTGGCAATCCATGGTCATAATTTCATAATTTATAAAGTTGTGTTGTGTTTCTTACGGTGAGCAAGCTTGCCAGGGCTCCAAGAGGAAACGTTGTGTTGGCAGTGGGGGGACTTTGACCCTTACTGCCAACCCAACTATTCCTCTTTCAATACAGGGTCGGCAACGCGCAAGTGATACTCCTGGTGTTGCAAGCGTCTATAGGCTACGGTAACCGCTTACCATCATCAGGTGGGCCGTATGCGTGTTTGCCACCTTAGTAGTATAAAAAAGTGTATATTCACCCACTGTATCTTAAAAATCACTGTATCGTTGATTTCTGACATTTACGTGAATATTATACATTGAAATAAAAATACTTTTTACGGATTTTATCGCGTTATATTGATATTATTAATCCGACGTTTCCCTACCCTACCATACATGTGACCGTGGACGCTGTAAAGGGTCCGAAACGTCGGGATTAATAATATCAATATAACGCGATAAAATCCGTAAAAAGTAGTTTTATTCCAATCACTGTATCTTAAAAATCGTTTTCAGTAAACAACAAAAAACATCAGATCTATGGTCGTTTTTCACGAAAAAAGACCCATACACAGCGACCTGCAATACATGTAACAAAGACTATTCCTACAAAACATCTATGAGTTACCTAAAAATACATTGGGAACAAAAGCACAGAAACGTCGACCACAGAAAACGGGACAGTAACAGTGTTATTAGTGTTGGGGAACAGTGAGTTCATAACAGTTATTTTTATTAGATACTTTTTTAATAGCAACACTACTTAGGTACGTGCCCCGAGGGCTGGCTCGAGGTAGCGTAAGAAAAGGAAGAAAGGTCTTGAGAGAGGCCTTAACTTGGCAAAAATAAAATAATGCTTCTTTTATTTTATTTCATAGCTTATTAATAATTAAAAGTTGTGAAATAATTTTACAGTCTATCCTCAGAATATCTAACGGTATTGCCCAGGAATTGGATTGCGGAGGTCTGATTGCAGTCGCTTCGTGTAAAATACTGATATCCAACCATATCTGGATACAGGAAGCTGACCCCAACATATTCGGGGAAAGGCTCCGAGAATGATATTTTGGAAAAATCAGAGCTGCGTGTTTTTGCATTTGAATTCTAGACCTTGACAATCCATGGTCATAATCAGAGGTTGAACTTAGGTAGCAGAGTTATTTATGTACTTACACTGATTTCATACAGCGAAAGAATAAAGTGGATATGCCTCAAATTAGAGAGAGAATAGGAGAGGAAAGATGTTTGGCCACTTGATACGACACGACGATTAGTTTAAAATTATACTTGAAAAATTGAAAGAAAACGAGGAAGGGAAAGACCGAGAGAAAGTTTTCTGGAACAAGTAAAGGAAAGGGTATGGATCGAGACATATCAAGAGATGAAACGGAAAGCTGAAGATAGAGAACAGTGGCGATTGCTCCACCGACAAGAGCTCAGCTCTTAAATTGAAAAAGAAGCCTCAAATTCCGAGATTAATTTTAAACAGCAGAAAAACATCCGTGATTTATTAAATAAAAAAGTTATTTACTTTTACACAATTTAAACCAATGCACGCGCGACGTTACCAAACTTACATCAACGACATTGGATGTCCGAAGTTGTAAAATTCCAATGCGCAAACGCGCGATGTTGCCACATTTGTAGTACGCACAATATAGCCTGTGAGAACAAAAGAAAACAACAGCGGAAATGCGGAGCACTCACCGCTTAACAAAATGTACTAGATTTTAGAAATCCCGGAAGGATCCATATAAATATCAACATTTCGATGCAAGTACATAAATAACACTAGGTACCTAAATCCGACTTCTGGTCATAATATCACTACATCTTATAAAAACCGGAACTGTTTTCAGTTTACAAGTAATGTCACATGTGTCGCCGGTATGGTCGTTATTCACGAAAAAAGATCGGCACATAGCTACCTGCAATACCTGTCACAAAGACTTGACCTACAACACAGGTAATCTAAAAAGACATTGGGAACAAAAGCACGGGAACCTCGACAGCAGAAACCGGGACAGTAACAGCGATGATAGTGATGGGGAACAGTGAGTTCTTCACAGCTATTTTTATGAATATTGCCTCATAGTTGAATAATGCTTTCTTTTATTATTTAATGAATCTTTAAATACATATAATTGTGGTCTCGACGTCTATCTGTGAAGTGTGAACAATATAAAATGTGATTTGCTTGCACTAAATAGTGAAAGCAATCATTTTTGTCACAAAAAAATAATTATAATTTAATGTGACATACGGAAGGTCTACTAATGATTGCTAAAAGTGTTCGAATGACAACTCGAACTACTTATCCACACAATAACCGCGGCAAGGGCAGCTTAACTTTATTACTGCATTACTGAGCCAAGAAAGCCTATACCCGATGCCACCTACTAAATATAAATAAATAAAAAATCAGAGGTTCAATTTATTTGAATTCTGCATCTTAAATATCGTTTTCAGTGAACAACAAAAGCCATCGGTGCTATGGTCGTTATACACGAAAAAAGACCCGTACACAGCTACCTGCAATACCTGTAACAAGGACTATTCCTACAAAACATCGGTAAATAATCTAAAAAGACATTGGGATCAAGTTCACGGAAACGTCAACGACATAAAATTGTTCAGGTAATACAGCGATAATAGGTAGTGATGGAGAACAGTGGGTTCTTCAGTAATTTAAATTAGATACTTTTTTACTGGTGATACGTTTTGTAGAAATATACCTAATCTTTTTTCACGGTGATTTCAATTTTGAAATTTCACAGCTTGCTACATTTCGATCGCAGTGAGTTTTTGATCAAACTGTGTTTGAATGACACATTTGCTACTTTGCAATGAAATAATTGTATTAAATCACTGGCGCTGCTTGACTGTTTTCAGTAAACGAGTAAAGTCACCGCTATGGTCGTTATTCACGAAAAAAGATCGGTACACAGTGACCTGTAATACCTGCCACAAAGACTATGCCAACAGAACATCTAATCTAAAAAGACATTGGGAACAAAAGCACGGGGACCTCGACAACATTATTAAATGGGACAGTAAAAGCAATAATAGTGATGGGAGACAGTGAGTTCTTCAGTTATTTTTATTAGATACTTTTTAGTGGCGATACATTTTGTAGAAATGTACCTATTCTTTTTTCACGGTGATTTCACCAATGAAGTTTTACATTTCGATCACAGTGATTGATTGACACATTTGCTACTTTGCAATGGAATATGTGTAGTTCAATGGCGCTCCTTGACTGTTTTCAGTGAACGAGTCAAGTCACGGGTATGGTCGTTATTCACGATAAAAGATCGATACACAGTGACCTGCAATACTTGTCACAAAGATTATGCCAACAGAATATCTAATCTCAACAGACATTGGCAACAAATGCACGAGAAACTCGTCAACATAAAACAGGAGAGTAACAGCGATAACAGTGATGAAGAATAGTGAGTTCTTCACAGTTATTTGTATGATGTTTGCCTCATAGTTTAACAATGATATTTTAATGGAAATTGGTAAATTTAATTATTTCAATATATAATTGTGCTCTCTCATAGCGGGAATTTTAAATGTGCCCAGGCATTATGAATATTAATAACTTTGTCCACAAAATAATACATTTCATCACCGTTTATGCGAGTAGTAATTAGTAACTTATACCGTTTTCAGTGAAGAACAAAATCCATCAGTACTATAGTCGTTATTCACGAAAAAAACCTGTGAACCTGGAATACCTGTAACAAAGATTATTCCTACAAAACATCTGTCACTAATCTAAAAAACATTGAAAAAAAAACACTGAGACCTCGACGATATAAACCGGGAATCAAAAGCGGGAATCAATTTCTTTTATTTAATGTATCTTTAAATTCATATAATTGTGATCACGACGTATATACGTGAACAATATATTTATAATTTAATTCAAAATCACAGAGACAAGTTTTGTCAATAGCTTTAAACAGTTTAATATGTATTTATTAGATCACATTTGACATCTGTCAGTTTCAATTGTAATAATATTTTTGGGACTTTTACACAACACCATCTAGTCCCAAACTAAGCAGAGCTTGTACTATGGGTACTAGACAATGGATATAATACTTATATAAGTACATTTTTTTTTGTAAATACATACTTATAATGCATAAGAAACACCCAAGTGAGCAGTTTTAACGTCGAAAAATTTATACGCCGCGCACCGTTATAAGGTTACGTTATTGAATTTTGATGAAAAGACAAATGTGATCTAATAAATTGGCCCTACTTTAGTCTATGTTCTTTGTAAATGGGAGAACTGTTTAGACCTCTCTTTTATGCCTAATCTGTATTAACTATATATAATTGTAATCTTCGCAGGCCTTCCTAAATAGTTCTCTCATGTAAATATTCAATTTGTAATTATTTTTGTATTGAACTTCATTGGTTAGAAGAACGGATGGCCGCTGGGGAAATAAAGTCCTGGAGTGGCGACCACGCATAAGCGCAGCGTAGGACGGCCCCCAACTAGGTGGACGGACGACCTCGTGAGGGTCACAGGGAGTCGGTGGATACGGTCTGCGCAAGACCGATTTTTGTGGCGATCATTGGGGGAGGCCTATGTTCAGCATCGTCCGTGGCTGATAGATAGATACAACATCATTGTAAAGAATAATTTAAAGGAGTTTCTTGCCGGTTCTCCATAGAGATCGCCTAATGTGAAGTCATGCACCAAGACTTTTCATTTCATAAGTATTCCTTTTTTAAGTAAATTTAATTGTTTGATTGATTGATTTTAAATTGAAATGTGATTTGTCAGAACAGACATCGTTGCTGACATTAATAATGTTTAGTCACAACAGAATGAATGTTATAATTTAATGTTTAATGTAAATTGTGTCTCTGGAAGGTTGCTGGAACTTATAGCTCAGGGTTTCCTTTTCAGCAGTAGATACCTACATTATCAGATCATTCTTCTGCATAACTTGCACTGATTATAATATTATGTGAAAATATCTGTGAAATAATGAATACATTATTATTATTTTTAAAAAATGCGGAAGCTCTCAGTTTTTCAACGAAATTCATAACTTAACTATAAGAAACGGAGACCTTCCAGAGGCTGGTAGTGATGCAAATTGTGTAGGTTTTACTTTTTTTTGTACGAAGTTGCAAAGACTTGATTAGTTTTTAATAGCGTAAATGATGAACGGTTATGAGACCAAGTACATTGTAACAGATACTTGGTAACTTCTTTTTTATGTAAACTGATTCATAAAGACCAAATAATATAACCAAGGGTAATAAACCAACTTATTAAAACTACTATTTTGTTCTATCAATCGTTTTTTTTATACCACTAAAGTGGCAAACAAGCAATGGCCCACCTGATGGTAAGCGATTGCCATAGCCTATAGACGCTTGCAACACCAGGGGTATCACTTGCGCGTTGCCCTGTAAAATGAAAGAGTAGAGTAATAGTTGGGTTGACAGTGTAACGGTCAAAGATCGCCCATTAGGAACTTGCTCACCATTAGGAACACAACACAGCTCAAAGCAGTTATAGTTTTATTATTCTGCCCTAGATGTAGGTCATGGATATTATTCATAAATACCGGTTTATTTAATCATTGCAACAGGTATTATCTTTTCGCCCGTACATAAAAAAAAATTCAATCAAACCGGGCATTATGAATAATCACTTGGTCCACAAAATAATACATTGGTTCACCGTTTAAGCAGGTAATAATTAGTCATTAATACGCACATAATTTTGTAAAATCAAACATGCTTTTTATTTAAATTCGAGAGCTTTGCAATTAACGGTTATATACTACTAACATTGCATCTTTAAAAAATCCGTACTGTTTTCAGTGAACAGCAAAAGCCATCGCCGCTGTGGTCGTTATTCACGAAAAAAGATCAGTTCACAGCGACCTGTAATACCTGCCACAATGACTATTCTTACAAAACATCTATTACTAATCTAAAAAAACATTGGGAACAAAAGCACGGAGACCTCGAGTACGTGATAAACCGGGACAGTAACAGCGATAATAGTGATGGGGATCAGTGAGTTCTGAACAGTTATTTTTATTAGGTACTTTTTAGAGACTCACCTAGGTATGGACATTGGCCTGGTTCGAAGTAAGAAAAACGCGTAGTTCGAAGTAGCGTATAAGTGTGTGTTCTCAAAAATATTTGTACGCCATCTGATATGGCTAAACATGGGTGAACTATAATTCAAATGTTATAATATCTTGCATGCTCTTGTATGTACACACATGTTTAACAAATAAATATGATTTGAAAAAAGTAACAGGAATGACATAGGGAAGGCCTATTACCAGCAAAAAAATATTGATCGATTTAACTAATTATTTTTTGAAGACATGATGATTTATTTTCAGATTAATTAATTCATCTATGAAATTTCACGGCTAATTTTATTTATTTACTAAATAGATCTTTTATAGACACTTTTACTTTTTTTTTTAAGCTGGATGACTCCGGCATTTCCTAACTCAGATAATCGTAGTTTCTTTTAAATTCCAGACATAGAATAATAACAAAGAGTTGAGTCTTAAAATGTAGGGCAAAGTCTAAGTGAAATGGCTATTGAAGAAAGAGCCATAGCGGCTTTCAGTAGACCAGTCTCAACTGACGGCACGCATGCATCAGTCATTGTGTAGCTCAATCATAATTTAGGGATAGAATAGGAATATTATATGCATTACCTTAATATGGATATATGAAAAGTTTTGGTCCTGTTTTCAAAATTGGACTGTGTTCAGATACTTTCGTTACTGACGGTACTATGTACTGTTGCCGAAGAAGAAACTGTTGTTTATAAGTTATCTTTTTAAATGCAGCATTGTAATCCTTGGCTCCGTTATTTTTTTTTTTGTTTTGGTTCTTTTTTTTATTACAAGGAAAAAGTCTCCCCGATCTCAGTTAAGGAAATTCTATCTAATTTTAGTATTTTATTTTGTAGTCTTTTTTTTTCTATTAATATTATAGTATAAAATATGTACGATCGGCATAAGAGTTAAGTATACAGGCAGCTAATTAACATCTGTGTTTTGTTAAAGATTGTGTAACAATGTATCACGCAATATGACGTGTCAAAACGCAGGTATTGTAATCTGCTACACATCAAACCCTTTGACGGGTAATTATTTAAATCACACTCTGCAGATTTCCTTCGCTACCTGTATACCAATCTCTTTTGTTGACTGTACGATAGCTTATTTCAGGAAAGCATTATGTCGATCGCTTCAGGATAACATGAATATTACCAAAACACTTCTGTTTTCAGTGAAAATTCGTTCTTAAAAAACAAATCAAATCCAACTTGGAAATACTACGACGTTCTAGACTCGGACAAGTTCGAGGCGAACTGTAAGTTGTGTGGGGAGAGTATACCTTATGAAACCGTATCTGACCTCGCGAAGCACGTCAGGGATCATGGTGAAGAGCCGAGGGACACCGACGATGATGATGATGACGACTTGGGTGAAATTATTGAAGTTCAGGAGACTAAGTGAGTATTGTAGAGGTCGCTACCAGGAGTCAGCATATGACTGGCTGGTTTAAGAAAAAATAATCATTTGAATTTGATTGTAGAATGTTTAGTCAAGTGATTAATGGTTGTCACATTGAGAATTCCCTTGACCTTTGAAGAATAAAGTCCTAAAGTACCTTGAAAACCGAGAGTTTCTTTGAATAGCCTCCTAGGATCCCATCAGGGTCATTTAATATTCAGGTTTAAAGAAACTTTATTGACTGCCTCATTAGTCTAGAGGTACTAAGCGCGAATGCTATGCTAGAGGTCGTGGGTTCGATCCCCAGGTCGAGCAAAGTGTTATTGGGTTTTTCTATGAAATTCTCAGTAGCAGCTCGGAGTCTGGATTTGTGCCCGGTTAATCGCCCCCCTGTTACATGGGACTTAAACATACCGGCGAAATTTGGGTGTTCATTAAGTACACCTCTGCCTAACCCTTCGGGGAATACAGGCGTGATGGTATGTTATGAATAAAATAATGTCACTTGAGAACAATACTATAATCTTAAATCTACCATAATTTTGTCGTCGTCAGTTACAAATTAGATAAGTAATTACACATCCAATGCATTCATTTATTTATAATTCTTTCATGCATTCTTCTTCATTCTCTTCTTCATGTTGGAATCGACTTCCAGTCTAACCAGATGCGGCTGAATATCAGTATTTTACACGAACCGACTGCCATCAGACCTCCGCAACCCAATTTTTGGGTAATACTGACACCCTGAGGATAGACTTGTTGTCAGGCTTTTTGGGCTCCTGACTACCACTAACGATTGTCATAGGTGTTCGTATGATAACCGGGACCGACCGCTTTACGTGCTCTCCGAGGCACGGTAATGCTACAGTAGAAGTCTTGGGTTTAATTCCCAAGTCGAGCAGTATTATTGGGTATTTTTCTCAGTAGCAGCGAGTTTAGATTTGTGGTCTATGGCAATAGGTTCGCCCCCTATTACATGGGACCTAAATATACTAGTGAACTGTAGATGTATATTGGTACGGACACCAGCAGGTCAAGCTATCAAAACTGTTATAGCGACATCTACCGCGCTACATGGAACTACGAAGACCTGAATCGCGCAAGCAACATTCTCAACGAAAGTTGGATATATACAACCGTCCAACATCAACCGTTGGGCCGTGGCCCGCCAGGCAGAACACCCGCCTGGTTGGAGGATCCTCCCTTTGGTTGGAGGGGCAATACACCTCGCCTCTCCACACTGTCCAATTTTCCCTTATTGAAAATGAACCTTATTGTTTTGTATTAAAGTTGAATATCTACCAAAGACATTTGACAGATTGTGGTAGCCTGATTTGCTGGCCTCTGCATAGCTTTAAAGAGTATTTAACCTTTTTACCGCCACGGACGTGTATAGACGTCAAATGAAAACTTGCTCACGACGCCAACGACGGCATGAGACGTCAAAAATACCACTATTTTTTAGTTCAAAATAAATACCTACACAAAAATTTGTTGTTTTCTTTACCTATTATTAGATACTAGAATTTGTCGCTTGGCGTAGAGAACACGGATTTTCGTTATTGACGTAGCGGTGAAAAGGTTAAGTTAATCTTTTTGTTATTAATTGTTTTTTTTTTTAGGAAAAGACGTAATAATTCAAAGATGTGGCAGTATTTTTCTGTAATAGACGGGAAGGCTAAGCTAGCTGTTTGTATATTCTGCAAAAAGGTTTTTTCTTATAGTGGAACTATTACCAACCTGAAGAGGCATTTGGTCAGGAAACATCCTCAAGTAAGTACATTGTATCATTTTTTATTGTATTTCATTATCTGGCGAGCCTTTTCCCAATGTTGGGGTCGGCTTCCAGTCTAACCAGATGCGGCTGTATATCAGTATTTTACACGAAGCGACTGCCATCAGACCTCTGCAACCCAATTTCTGGGCAATACCTATCGATATTGTGAGTATTGTTAGTCTTTTTGTGCTTCTGACTACCACTTTTTTTTTACGCCCGAGAGTGAGTTTATTGCGATTGTGTACGCTAAAAACCCTGCTATTTGATACATGGTTGTATTAGTAGGCTACAAAACTACCAATAACGGCTGTCATAGATGTCTGTATGACAAACCGAAAAATACTTTAAAAACTATTTTTATTTAAGAATTAGAATTTTCGCGCGGAAACGTTAGCCGCCATTCTGTTTCGGCACGTGACGTCACTTGGTTATTAAATAAATACACAGAGCACGACAAAAATCTAGTTTGTGTCTACTATCGGAGTGACGTCACGTTGGAATCCAATATGGCAAATAGCGTTTCAGACATTTGAAAAACAGATTCAAAAAGATGATTTTTAAAATTCAATTATAAAACTTTTTTGCGTTTGTCGTTTTGCGATATCTAGAAAAAACATGCATTTTCTTATTTTGTCTTACATTGTGTAAAATAATCTACTGTCCATCTTATTACGAAGTAAAGCTGTATGTTTAGTTATTCATACGTATAGCTTTTGACAATACGTACATACGCCAGCACATCAAGCTACCACAATCTGTCAAATTTCTTTGATAGATTTTCAACTTTAACACAACATTATAAGCTTCATTTTCACTTGGGAAAATTTGACAGTTTTGGATAGCCTGACCTGCTGGCGTCTATACTTAAATTAATTTTAAAAAAGCTTAAAGCATTCACAACAGAACTAACAAATATTTACTTATAGGTTAAGAAAATGTTAGTATCAACAAATGGAAATATATACGTGGATGCTGCATCGCAATTGGTTGAGGACCATGAGGTAAGATTAGTGTTAAAAAAATAACTCTCAAACAAACATTGTATGTTTCTATTTTCTCATGCGTACCGCTAAACACTGAAATTCCTTGTCGAAGTCTGTGTTTCGGCTGTTTACAATCTGATGGTCTTTAAGTTCCGAATGAATACTTCTAGGCACGCACTTAACATAAGGTTAGATAGAAAGAAATAAGAAAGAAAGAAAAAATATTTATTTGGCCAAATCATGTGAGACCTTACGAGTACACATAAATGAAAAATAAAATACTTACATAAACATGCAACACTTAAAATAAAGTGCAATAAAAGTACTAAAAAGGTTATGCATGTGTCTCACAGCTGGGCCAAATGGTTAGTATAGGCTACTATACCAAAAAAAAAACATCCAAGCATTCACATTTATAATATTATGCTTACCTTACCCATATACTGTCCCACTGTTGGGCATGGGTCACCTCTCACAGAATGAGAGGGTAGTATGAAGAAATTTCAAGACTTTTTTGATAAATTAATTACATAGGAGAAAGTAGGTAATAAACAAATTGTCCTTTCCAAAGATATACAATTATATCTTGACGCCTGAATTAATAAATATGTGTAGAAAAAAGAAAGAAAGAAAGAAAATCACATTTATTCCGACAAGGTCCGTACAACACAGAATGGGTTGGAAGCTCAGCATTATGCTGGGCGTATTTATTACTCGGCGCTGGTTTTCAATTGGCACCCAAGCAGTGACACACGGACACAGAAAACATGAATAAATAGGTAGTGTAGGTATGTACATCGCACTTCCTATGGCTTGTTCGTGGTTGTAAACGGATAAGCAGCACATTGTGCAGGTGGCTGAGACGCCAGCGCAGCCCATCGTACAGTGCGCATACAGTACCAGTATAAGTTGACCTTGCATTTAATAAACTTTCCTACACTTAGATACCAGATTATACTGGTCGTATATGGCACGTTGAGTAGACCGTATGAATATTTATAATTTTGGCTTAGTCAGCTCCCAAATCGCTCGCCCTTGACCGCCTCCTAGTGTTGTTGTTAGGAAGAAGAGACAACAAATTCCCCAGCAATACATTTCTTTTTGTAAATTAAAATAAAAAAAAACACTTCATAAATCCTTCATCTTTCATTTCAAATAATGAGTCGTTGCATTGTTCCAAAAAGTAAATCCGTTGGAGAAGAATCAATAGTGTTATGATCACGGAATAGAATCTGTTCTGTGGTTATGATTCACAATAGAAATTGCGAAGAATCCATAAACTAAATTTGATATTTTTTACAGAAAGATCCCATTGAAATGGACACAATATACCTTGAAGACCTAGAAGAATCTATGGAACAAATTGAATCACCACAAATCACCAGAAAGTCTCCAAAAAAGTCTTTCAAAAGACCTTTCGCAGAAATAGCAAAAGAACAGGTTAAAAATAGCAGTAACCATTTCTATGAAGAACCGGTACCAAAACAAACTAAACCGGACACCATGGGAACTATAGATTATTTTGGACAATATGTTGTTTCTTTATTAAAAGAAATGCCAAAATCGGCTGCGGATCAGTTGCAAAATGAAATTATTTTGCAGATTTTTACAAAAAAAGCTGCTTTAGAATCGCAGAGTTCAAACAAGTTCTCAATCACTGTGAGCAATAATCAGCTTTGTCACTCAGATGAAATTATAACGGAACCTGTGACCGTCACTATTCGTGAATCAGATGAAGTTACAGAGGATAACGTCAACACGGAAGTCGATGCCGTAGAGCATGGATAGATAATTATGAAGGATTCATAATTTAGTTTAAAAAAAAATTGTATTAAAATATATAGACTTTTTAAGTGCAGCCTGTTTATTTTCCGACACGCCCCGTACCTACGACAAACAAAAAAGAAGTTTTTTTTTTTTTTTTGACAAATTTACCCCCTCTCCCCTTGGTGAGATGTCGTGAGATTTGGCTCGACCCACTCTAATGTCACAAGATTTTATTTAAAACATCATTTCCTTTATTCATTATTTCCGTACCCTTTCCTACGACAAATAACCAAAAATTTCCGACACGCCCCATACCCTTTCCTATGACAAATAAAAACAATGTTTATTTTTACAAATTGACCCCCTCTCCCCTTGGTGAGATTTGGCTCGACCCACTCTAATGACACATAAGATTTTATTAAAAACATCATTTCCTTTATTTGTTTAAAAGACTGTTTGACCCAATTTTCCCGCAATTTCACACTGTTTCTTGTGGAAAAAATAACGAGATTTGCCGATAAACCCTCTGGGGAGAAGGGCCACGTGAGATTGAGTGAGATTCGGCTCCCCCTAAACTTGTCACACTCTTCTAAGCTGTGTCTATGCATGTGGCATGTGTATCCCTCTCCTAATGAACACCACAGAGCCTGGGTCTTTGGCTCTCATCATCAAGACACTGCCAGCTGCAGGAGACGTCTGTGGTTCGCATGTGGGACTGCTGATCACGAGATCGTGGGTTCGATTCCCAGAGGACACAAATATTTATGTAATGAACCTGTTTGTGTTCTTCTGGGTGTTTCTTATATATTACTAGCGGCCCGTCCCGGCTTCGCACGGGTGGACATAAGATTTTAAATATAGCCTAAGTTACTCAGGGTGAATGTAGCTTTCCAATGGTGAAAGAATTTTTGAAATAGGCACAGTAGTTTTTGAGTTTATTCATTACAAAAATACACACAAAAATACAGATCTTTCCTCTTTATAATAGTAGTGTAGATAATATGTACTTATATAGGTATAAAAAACTATTATAATCATCGTCTAATACCCATAGTACAAGCTCTGCTTAGTTTGGGACTGGATGGTGCTGTGTGAAAAATTGACCAGTATTTATTTATTCAAATTGCTTTGACGTTTATCTCTACTGTACTCTTACTCTACTGGTACAGGCGCTTAACATTACGAGTAGGTACACACACTTATTGTTATTGTTTCCCTAAAATGTTGACTGTTTGAATTTGTTATCATTTTGAGAGTTGAGACCTCAGTTTTAATTCTTTAAGGGCATAATATGAGACATAACAACTAAGTAATGTCACTGGCTACATTGCCTTTCAAAACGGAACACAAGTATTTGTAATTAAAATATGAATCGACATAATTATTAGGTGTTCGTTTCCTCATAATGTTAGTAGGTATGAACAAATGTACAGTCATACTTATTAGTTGGAAACTCTTTCGTAATGCTCAAATATCCTTAAAAATTTGTTTTGTATGATTTTTTCCCGTAATCGGACGCCACCCTAAGAAAAACTAATTTCATGTTAGTAAAAAATACGTTGAAAGACGATTTTTTAAATATTTTTTATTAAGTACAGGCTATATTGTTGTCATGATTCAAAGTCAAATATTTTATTTCTGTTTTTTTAAGCGTCTATAGGCTACGGTAATCGCTTATCATCAGATGGGCCGTATGCTTATTTGCCATCTTAGTGGTATTAAAAAATGAGTCCAACGTTATTATTACAGTCAAATTTGCGTTACAGACAGTTCACAGTTATTTTACCTTTGACATTTAACTTAACTTCCAGATAAGATAAATAAAGTTAAGGTATTCCTTGCTGCCAAGTGTGTTTATCACGTCTTCAAGCTCCTTTGATTAATATTTTGAACAGGGAAGTCGTGAAAATCATGTATCTACATAGAGCTCAAGCTAGCCAACCTTACAACTAGAGGTAAAATAACTGAACGGACTGTAATTGTTTATTTATCAGTTAGTTATACCATCGTTATTTTAGTATAAGCATTTATTAAGTCGTGTTATTACACGATAGCTAACAAAGGAATTAAATCTATAGGTACCTACCTTGAATTTTAAACATAGCTACTCGTATCCTCTAGGTACGTCTTACGAAATAATTTATGAACGAAAAGCAGGTGGAGAAACCAGAAGAAGTATATGAATCTATTAGAGAGTTCTTGTTATCGTCCAGTATTTTCTACCAGTGCCTACCCCAATGGCAAAAAGGCGGGAGTATATAGGTGTGTTATTTATTTTTTAAATCAGTACACAAGGCTATTATTTTTCCATTTTCCTGCGCAATTTTCTTAATTTTTCTTTCCGCTTACGAAAATATAAAATATAAATAAAATAAAAATTGAGGAAATAATACTTTGTAGTGAACTACAAAGTATCAGAAAACTTAAAAAAAAAAGAAGGATGAAATCGGTAACGTCAAGTTATGACGTGACCAAGGGAAAGGGAAACAGGGATTCATTTTTAAACAATGTGTTTGGAGAACGGTTAACGATACTCATCGTTTTTACGTTTTCTACTCTAGCGCAAAAATAACCCCGAAAATGTTACATATGTTTTCATGTCCAAACAAAAGTATTTAAATCAACCTATAAAATGATACCAAAATATTGACACTATGTCAATTATTTTAAGGGTTATTTTCATTTGAACATAGCCCTTAAATATAGCTATAGCGCTTAAAATAATTGGTGTACAGTCAATATTTTGATACCATTTTCAGGGGTGGCGCAAATACTTTTGAAAAAACAATTTATCAATGTAAAATTTCGTAATTTCACATTTTTTTGGCTCGTTTTGCTAATTATTTAGGACATTTTGTTAAATTTTCCAATAGCGTCGACGTTTCTCTTTACAATAAGGTCATTGCACATCTATAGGTCTCTTAGATTGAAAGATATCAGCATTTTATCGAACATACCGTTTAAGCCGATTAAAAAAATAAGATGGCTGCCATTTGCGGGGTGTTGGGTTAGGAGGAGTATACTTATATGATAGTGCATTCGTCGATAAAAATGAGGATTTATTATACCCTTAAAGTATCGGTAACCGTTCTCTAAACACTTGTATACATAAAATAAGTACCTAGATCATAAAATTATTCTGCGCTTAAAATAACGTTTTGTCCTAACAAAACGCTTCCTTATAACTATCTGTTGGGAACATAACAGGCGGAGTTTACTAACGTTAATATTTTCTTCATAGATGGCGCTACGCATTGGATTCTGCACGCCTGCGTAATATTATAATGCTACTAAATTAAAGATACACACTAACTTCGAAGGATAGCGTAAAAGAGTAGCCTTCTAAATTTACCGGTATAAAATACATCACTGTCGTAGCGCTCAAAGCTTATAGTTTATTACGTTAATTTTAGGTTATGTGTTTAATATTATAGCGTTAACGTTGCGTAAAGTTCTCTCTGTTATAACTTGTGTTAAGTGTTGTGTAGTTGTCAATTGGTAACGAATATGGTTCTCTCGAAGCATTTTAGAAAAGATCACACCACTAAAACCGCGGAGTGCAACTATTGTGGAAGACATTTGTCCTTTAAATCTACTTCAGCTAATTTAAAGGAGCACTTACGCCGCTTACATAGGGATGCTTACAATATGTTACCTTTAAATACTAATAAAGAAGTTAATTCAAACCTCCTTCGTAAGGATATCTCAGTATGGAAACATTTTCATAATATTAGCACCAAAGAAATGATTGCTCTGTGTAATTATTGTCAAAAACAACTCTCTTACAAATCCACTACAAGCAACTTGAAAGACCACTTAATTAGGCAACATGAAGAAAATTGTGCAGATTTACTTCCCAAAGATCCAATATTGTTAGTTAAAGACGAAAGTAGTGATCTAGACTCTGAAAGTACTCAGATAAATTACAAAGATATTAGGATTTCTCATAACCCTTTATGGAAATATTTTAAACGTAATCAAATTACTAAAATTGCTGAATGCTTTTTCTGTGGAAATTGTATCTCATATAAAACCTCGACTAGTAATTTAAAAATGCATTTGAAAGGCAAACATAACGATGCGTACGATCAGTTATGTCGGCAGTATAACAAATCTAGTTCGGAGAAAGAACTTGTTTCCAGTGATTCTGAAGAGACGTATCGTTCAGAAAAAATAGGTAGGTGGGTGAATTTCCTATATGACTTATTTTTTGTCTTCGGTGAAATTTAGTATTTGAAAAAAGGAATATTGTTCTGAATTATTTTTTTAGTATTCAATAGGTAGTTATTGGGTTGTGGCAAAAATATAATTTACCTAGGACTATTACCTACAAAGGTAGAAATAAATACTTATAATAAAAGTAAACCTCAATTTTTTTCAAATCGGTGCTGTCCCTCTACTTTTTTTACAAATAAAAAAACTTGAGAGGTGTCAAGGGACACCCGGATGGAACGAAGTTCCTTTCATTAAAATTTAATAATTAAAAATAAAATACCTGTATACACTCAACAATTCACAACGCGCGAAATTCAAATATTGTCATTCACTCAATAATTCGAAATTCAAATATTGTTGACAAGCAAAAAGTGTCGTGACAACTTTTCGTAAGAATTTTTTCCGTCTAGCCCCCTTTCACAATGCGCGATAAGGAACTTCGTTCCAAAAGCTTATACATTAATAAAAATAAGTACCTACCTAAGTTAAGTATATAACTTATTCTATTTCATAGAATATTAGTTATGTTATTAATTTATAGCATATTTTATTCCATAATTAACGATTATTATTACTGAGAGGCACAAACATACTTGTCCTGCAAAATGTTCTCATATTGCTGGACAAAAGTAATTTAAACCTAACTTTACATCGACGAGTCCGACAGCGTCCCCATGGACCCCAATTTTATTTCTCTCGTTCGTTATAGTGTGTGCTAGTGAGCAGTCAGGACGGACGTGTGTCAAATCGCTGCATATTCCCGCCATTATGTAAGTAAGTACGCCATATCTGTTGCTCCCGGACAATTATTTTATATTATCGGTGGTTGCATTTTTCTAGTGTAATGAGTAGTTTTATTATTGTTGTTTGGTTCTAACAGAGTAGTGAGTGAATTAGCTTCATTGACTGTTATTGAATTTAGCCTAGATATTATGCATTTTTTAAAATTTTCTACAAAGTGTGTTATTTCTCACGTCGCTGTTCTCATATCGCTGTAATCGGTGGTCTTTATTACTACCGATGTGATACTTAACACCGAAATAATAAGAAAAAATCAATCGGTGCCTTATATCTAATATCGGTGTTTTGATTCATGATCAACGCACAGTTTTGTCACATCTGTGGATTGCTTTATCATATCGGTAGATATTTTATCATCTCGGTGAGTAATTTTATCTTATCGGTAGATCCCGTGTCACAATGGAACATACAAACACATAGGAATGGAACGTGATGAATGAAAGAGAAGGAATAATAACGTGTAAGGTGTGAGAAAGAGAACGAGTGAATGTTATGGATGACGTACGATTTGATGACATTGACAAGGGAATGAGAGAGACGGCATAAAACAAGGAAGACGTGAAGACGATAGATATTTAATTATGACAAATAAATTCAACAATACTAACGGAATCTCCTTATTTTATTTTGTCCGAAGTAGTAATTATCCCCACATACATTATATACATACATATATACCTACATACAAATATTCATACATGCATACATACTTACCTACATAGACTGCCAAAATCATTCCCTCGATACCACTGGGTAGTAGATGTATAAATGCATCATTAGGGGAGGTCAGTATTCGGTAATGTACAGACGGCAACAGGTCGAGCTATCCAAAACTCAAATTTTCCCAATTGAAAATGAACCTTATAACTTTGTATTAAAGTTGAAAATCTATCAAAGAATTTTGACAGATTGGGGTAGCTTGAATGCTGGCCTCTGTATGTCTATAGGCTGAGATGATGATGGTGAGGTGGAGCAATTGAACTCATTAAAGGTTTCTCTAGAAAATATTTTCTAGTTAAAAAAATAGTAAGTACCTACATAATAATAAATACTATAATAAATAGATAAAAAGAAAACATCATAATAGCTTAATTTTGTTTAAGAATGCCGACGCCAAAACTAAAAGAGGAGGAGAAAAAAAGAGAGAAAGAAGTTGCTGGAAAGAATAAGAAAAGCTAAAATCAACAGCGATCCTGTGTTAAGAGAGGAGCATTTAAGAAAAGATAGAGAACGTTTAGCTAGACGAAAGGCAGCCGGACTTATCCCAACCCGAAGCTAAATGAATGCACATGCACATCGCATTGCACAAAAAAAACCGAATTAGTGCCCGTGCATATTATCAGAGGAAAAAGCTTAGGCAAATGCTGCCCGAAACAACCAAACAAGTGTTTCAGTGACCAATGATATAACAGAATCGCTACCGAAAAATCGAGATACTAAGCCTGATATTTCTCAAGAACCAATAAGACCTCATAGCCCACGGCTATTGCGACAGAATGTTCGATGTAACAGTCCTAATATGCGTATTGATGCCATGGTAGCGAGTAGTTCTCACTATTTACGTACAAACAGTCCTCTAGGTTTGTCAATGGCATCTCCTTTACGAATGCCAAGTATTAGTTCAATAAATTCAGAAAAATCAACAATACGCCCAAACAGTCCTAACTTAGAGTCGTCCCTTGCAACTATTAAATTTAAAGCTGTGATTATTGTAGTGTGGTTGTGATTAATTTTAAACTTAAAAGGCTGATTAATTAGGTATATAAAGTTCGTATTCTTATTATTGTTAAACCTTTAAGGCTTCAATGTTTTAAGTGTACACACGGCAAAACAATTAGTTGTCCGTCCACAGTAACAAATGTGTATTGTGCAATTTTAACCTTTAAGAGATTTTTGATTTTTTTATACTTCATTTTAACAAAGACAATGACAGTAAAAATAAACGTTCTTTTTTTTTTATTCTTAGTACCTATAGTACTTAAATATAATAAAAAAAGAAAGTAAATATAATAAAATAGGTACATAATTTTAAAAAATATATTTTAATTGGATTTCTAAGAACTCAGTTCTCTTTGGATGAGATCTACTTACATAAGACCCTCAGTTCAGGTCTTCAGTTCTAAGTCACCCTTGTAAAAATATATCGGTACCTACCTTATATCTACTAACTATTTCCTTTTTGATGTTCAAAGGTGGATAGATTATCATATCGCTGGATAAGTACATCATTTCGGTGGATAAACTTATCATATCGGTGTACAGAAAAAATAATCGGCGCCGGTTTGTCATATCGGTGGAAACCAGAATTCAAACTGAATTTTCTCCTTAATCTTAAATGTTACGTTGATAATTTTTTTGGGGATATTTGATATCCTAAAGCTTACCTATAACCTGAAAAATATACAAAAAAAATATGAATTAAAAAGTTAATCGATATGATAAAAAAATTGCATTTGTTGAAATTCACACAGGTGCTAATTTTAGTACTTACTTGCTATATTTTAATAGTTTCAGAAAAGGACCAGTAAATGTTGATATTTTTCATTATTTGCTATGAAAAATAACATACCATTTGAGGGTCTTATTCGGATATTTTTACTAAACAGTTGATTAACTAATTATGACTTCATTTATGAAAGAAAAATAAATTTATTTACGTTGACATTAATAAATAATAAATAAAATCTTTATTACCTAACACTTTTACAGTATTTCTATCACAGCTAAATTATAGTGTATTTTGTAGTACCGTTTTAACTGATGCTTAAAAGTGTGATTGAAATACAGTAGTTTATTTCAATTACACTTTTAAGCATCAAATTTTGTAATGCAAATTCGACGACGTCTGTCGCCTCTGGTCTAATGTTTTGAGTGACGGACTGCTGAGCACGATGTCGGTTCGATTCCCACAAGGCACAAATCTTTTTGTGATGAAAATAAGTGGCTATTTGACTGGGTGTTTCGCATAATAATTATAATTGAATATATTTTTAGAAAAAGTAATAAATTATTAGATAGTACAGAGGGCCAGCACATCAAGCTACCACAATCTATCAATTTTATTTGATAGATTTTCAACTTTAACACAAAATAGTAAGGTTTCATATTCAATTGGGAAAATTTGACAGTTTTGGATAGCTTGACCTGCTGACGTCTGTACAAGTTGAAATGAAATGAAATTATTTATTTTGCGCTATTATAGTTCTTACAAATGTACCTACAATGTATCACCATATTCAACCTTAACGGTATGCAAAAAACAAGATAGTAATGAGTCTAAGAGATTAATTAAAATTCACATTCATGCTTTTATTAATATTTTTACATAACAGATAAATATTAGATATTATTCATTAAACAGCAATCCAAAACAACACAAATATTGATATACATTAGGTACTATACTCGTAGTTTAGTTTTTTTCCTCAAGATAACTTGCTATTGAGTAATATGATTTTCTAATTAAGAAATGGAATAATTCCTTTTTGAATTTATTTACGCTATCCGTTAATCGAATATATTTAGGGAGATTATTATATATTTCTATATAAGTTTCTATATATAAGTTATGCTTTAAATTCTGGGACTAGATAGTACTGCGACTAAATGTCCCATACATATTTAGTTAGTTAGGTATTGGGGATATATTATTTAATAAAAACTTTTCTATAACTGCTTTTTCTGTGTTTCTATTTGGGGGTGTCTTCAAAAAGGTCAGGCGGTTAGTAACTACTCGCAACGTGCGTGTGTGTATGACAGACAAGACGTATGAATGTGGACGAAGCGAAAGAAGTAGGTATATGCAAGAAGCCTTTTTCCTCATGGGGGTAGGCAGAAAAAACTAAACAACGCCAATTGCTACGATACTTCCATACTTCTTTTGCTTCGTTCACATTCATACATCTTGTCACACACATACACACACACACGCCGGATGCGGGTAAATACTACGCACCTGACCTAGGTATTTGAAGAACTCCAACATAGTAAATTGTTTTATTTGAAAATAAAATAAAATAAAATAAGAACACTACCAACATAATAAATTATTTCATTTGAAAAAAAAGAGTAAGTCTTTTTAGGGTGTCCCCTCCCTAAAAATCTTAGTACATAAGGATTTTTAAGCATCTTAGAATGTAAAAAGTTTCTGATGGAAATGTTTCCTCTACAGACGATGATGCCGAAGAATCTCTGCGGCTCACTGAGATCTGGAACTACTACGAGGAGGAGGGGGAGAAGGCACGATGCGTGGTTTGCAGGGCCATTATGAGCACTGAGTATGAAGAACTGAAGGCACATTTGAAGGAATACCACCCTAAGCTACTCCTGCAGCTTATGCAGGTACCAATCAGTTAAAAACACATATCGACGGTCTCCAGCTCTACCACGGAATAGATAACAAGGTTGGAAACTTTGATTATATACTTGTCTAGATGGAGCAATGCAAACAAACGACACGCGAAAACTGGGGCCAAATTGCGTGATATGTGTGAGTACCGCTTGTGTACTTATTGTAGTCAAACTGTCAAGGTGTGCGTGTTTAGGGATGCCTGCTCCAAATTATTAACTTACCTTTTCTCCATTATTTAATGGGATGACAGTTAAACGAAATAGGCTGAATAAAGTAATTATTTTATAGATTAGTGTTTTATTTATTTTAATAAAAACAAAAAATACAATGAAAAAATATATAAAGCAATTTATAGATCAAAATCCATCTCTTTGTATTTGTTTTCGAAATAGTTTTTTTTTTATATTTCATTTCGTGTCCGCTGTATAATGTCTCTCCAGTCTTAAGAAATCTGAAACCCAAAATATTAGAAAGAACTAACAAAAATACTATTTAGTGAATGACTTCATTTATTTTGTGAAGGCAAGTTATCATTTAGTGATCAAATAAATTATGTAGGTAATTATTAAAATAATAAAATTTTCTCCTGATCGAAAGATGATGAGTGATATTTGCATTTTATCTCCCATAGTTTCGCCAAATCTCCCTTGTAATAAATTGACAACACCGGCTACTCTGTCGAACCTACAAATTAACGAATTGAAAAATCATGTTTTCATAAAATAATAGAGGTTAAATAACAAAACTTACCGATGTAATGTGATCTTAGTGTAATTATACGGTTTTCCGACATAATTGCGACACAATTTGACAGCACATACCGACTTAATTAATTATTTTTCGAGAACTCCACACCCTGAAGTGATCCAAATGACACTGACGTAAGTGAGAAGAGAGTCTACCAATGTTAGTAGACTTTATTTGGGCCGTTCTGTACGTGTCAATGTGGCATCTAGACAAGTATATAATCAAAGGTTGGAAACGCAATTTTGTATAACGACCAGTGTCACCGCTCGACCGACTCCCACTATTTTAATTTCTAACACATACGCAATACTATGTTTTTTATTTTATACTACATAAGGTGGCAAACAAGCATACGTCCCACCTGATGGTAAGCGGTTACCGTAGCCTATAGACGCTTGTTATACCAGGGGTATCGCTTGCCGACCCTGTAAAACGAAAGAGAAATAGTCGGTTTGGCAGTATAAGGGTCAAAGTCCACGCTTCATCGTGGAGCACTTGCAACCTTGCTCACCGTAAGAAACACGACACAGCTCAAAGCAGTGTTATTTTAAATTGAAATAAAACTACTTTTTACGGATTTTATCGCGATATTGATATTATTAATCCCGACGTTTCGGACCCTTTACAGCGTCCATGGTCACGGGTAGACTGATTAATAATATCAATATACGCGATAAAATCCGTAAAAAGTAGTTTTATTTCAATGTATAATATTCGCGTAAATGTCAGAAATCAAAGTGTTATTTTACTTCGATTTTCTTCAAGGCGGAGGTACTTCCCCAGTCGGGCAGCTCCAATTTGAGTGCAATTACTCCCACTATGCCGTACCTTAATAATAATTAATGTTTACAAATATTTCACATAGGTACAACCAAATCACACAAACATAAATCTCAGGGCAGCTATTCGTTTGCACACGCTGTGCATCATCAGCATCTATTTATTCCGTGGTCTCTACAAATAGACCTCCATCTCACCCTCATCCTCCAAGGCTTTTCCCAACTATATTGGGGTCAGCATTCAGTCTAGGACGTAGTGTAGGACGCCCTCCGGCAAGATGGGAGGGATGATTTGCGAAAGACTGCTAAAGACTTTGATTTGTTAAAGATTGTGTAATAATGTATCACGCAATGTGTCAAACAAAACGCAGGTATTGTAACCTGCTACACATCGAACCCTTTGACGGGTAATTATTTAAATCACAATCTGTGTAAAGATGCAGATTTCGTTCGCTACCTGTATACCAATCTCTTTTGTTGACTGTACATAGGTACTTAATTTTTTATTTCAAATATTAACATGCACATTTACTTGGCAGGATAAAGATGATTCAGACGCGGGTTCCAACAACGGCGGAGAGGACAACACGTATACCGAAATAGTGTACCTCGAACAAGAATCTGAAGATGTTAAACCTAAAGACAAAACTATATATATTCCCAAACAAAGTCCCATCATAACAAGAAAACGCATAAGACGATGCTCTACTCCTGACGAACCTGTCCCTTTGAAGCAAATGAAAAGCGACGACAACGACGAACTAACAATATTTATTAAATACATCACATGTTTACTAAAAAAAATGTCGCCAGAAGCATTCAGTCAAGTCCAAGTTGAAATTATTAACGCCATTTTGAAAGCAAATACTAACGCATCAACCAGTAGTGCAGTTGATAGCAGCCCGCGCATTATTATAAATAAAGAACTGCCTGCTACTTCTGTACCTAATATAATAACTTTAAACGAAGTACAACCTGGGAGTAGCGGCGAATTGGGTAACACTAACTACACTATTACGGTCGCGACTAAAGATGGCGGCGAAATAGAAAACAGCTGATTTAAAATGAGTTAAAAAAAACATTAGATTTTTTTTTTCTAGGAAGTGTGACTTTTTTTTAACAAGTATAAAATTTGTGGATGTGGTCGCTATGACATAAAAAAGCCGTTTTGTATTTTTTCTCAATCTTGATTTAGATTTGTAGTTTGTTTGTTTTGTTCGTCGTTCGATGGCGTGCTTATTAACCCTTCGCGTGGGCTCCCGCCCCACCTTGCTTGCTTTCTCTAAAGCGAACACTCCTGTTCGCGCCAATGCAATGGGTCGAAAATTTTGAAATATTCAAAATACGTATTAGGTGTTTATATTAGTGTATTCGTTATAAATTTATATTATGCATGTACCTGCCTCATTAGTAAGGCTTGTAAGCGCTAGAGTCCTGGATTCGGTTCCCATGTCGAGCAGTGTAATAGGGTTTTCTATGAAATTCTCAGTAGCTGCACGAAATTTTCATTTGTGTCCGGTTAATAGTATTAGACTCGTCCCCTATTACATGGGACCTAAACGTGGGTGGGGTACATTTGTCCACCTCTACTAGGGCAGAATTCCCCAAAGGATCCTAATCCTACAGGAGTGATTATGTATGTAATATACATTTAATATTGGTACGTACATTCCTTTCCAGACGAAAATCTCCTTGTTTACTTACCTTAGAAGAAGTAAGCTGAGAAGCAGAAAGTAAGACGCGGAATACAACTGTTTTTATTCTATTATAGATAATGATTATTAGGTGACGATTAAATAAGTTTACCATAAGTATGTATGTACCTACAATAAATATTTTTTAATTATATTGCTCTTTGTTTGTGTTGTGAAGCAATTTAATAAAGGTTAATAATGGCAGTGGAATAATGTACTATAGCCTCATCATATCAGCTACAGGAGGTCCACTGCTGAACAAAGGCCTCCCCCATAGACTTCCACAAAGACCGGTTATATGCGGCCTGCATCCAACGACTTCCAGCGACCTTTACGACTATACTATAGCCTAATCCCTCTCAATCTGAGAGGAGACCCGTGTCCAGCAGTGGGGCAGTATATGGATTGAAGATGATGAATAATCTAAGCAGTGAATAATAACAGTTGTAATCATCGGACTGCCAAGTCAAAGACTACACACACTATCGAGTTGGAATCCAAAGCACTATTAAGTAATAATAATTAATTATCACTCGCTTAAACGGTGAAAGAAAACATTGTGAGGAAACCTGCATGCCTTGGAGATTTTTTCGACGGCGGCGTGTGAAGTCTGCCAACCCGCACTAGGCCAGCGTGGTAGACTATAGCGTTAATTCTTCTCATTCCGAGAGGAGACCCGTGCCCAGCAGTGGAACAGTATATACATTGATGATGAATGTAAAGGTCGCTCGGTTAGACAACCGAAATTTAGTTTTATATCTCTTTCAGAAAATGAAAAAATATGATATTATGTTATTACTTACCTGCATAATGTGGTCTCTGTTATAAAATAATATTAATAATTTATTTCGGACTAGTTTGTCCATAGATTGTTAGTAATACATAAAAATACACAGACATACAAAAACACTATAATAATATTAGTAATTACTAGCTGACCCCGCAAACGTTGTTTTGCCATAAAAATAAAATTTAGGGCTATGAAAAATAGATGTTGGCCTATTCTCAGACCTCCCCGATAAGCACAAAAAATTTCATTAAAATCGGTCAAGCCGTTTCGGAGGAGTATGGCAACGAAAACTGTGACACGAGAATTTTATATATTAGACTAGCTGACCCCGCAAACGTTGTTTTGCCATAAAAATAATAATTTAGGGCTATGAAAAATAGATGTTGGCCTATTCTCAGACCTCCCCGATAAGCACAAAAAATTTCATCAAAATCGGTCAAGCCGTTTCGGAGGAGTATGACAACGAAAACTGTGACACGAGAATTTTATATATTAGATTATCCTGCATGTAGGTGAATCGATCAAAAGACCTGTCGTATTGTATGTATGATATGAATCAGAGTGCTGGGCCGTTAAGAAGGTGGATGAAAAAAGATTACATGCAACGGAAATGAGAATGTTGAGGTGGATGTGTGGAGTAACTAGAATGGACAAAATAAGGAACGAGTATATTAGAGGAAGTTGAAAGTGGCGCCAGGGACAGAAAAATTGAAAGGGAACCGTTTGGCATGTGATGAGGAGAGATGAAACGCATGTTACTAAACGAGTGATGAATATGAATGTGGAGGGATGGAGGGGTAGAGGGAGGCCAAAGAAAAGGTGGATGGAGTGTGTTAAAGCGGACATGATAGAAAGAGAGTGACTGATGATGTGACGGCTGACAGAGATGAATGGAAGAAAAGGAGATACTGCGCCGACCACAAATAAATTGGGACAAGGGCAGGAAGATGATGATGTAGGCGAATCCAGGTCCTCCATATAGGATTCAAAATGTAGAGCAATGATCCTCAGGTAGTCGCTGGGACTGTCTCGCATCTGCGCATCAGCGATGCTGCTCTTTTTCTGATTATTTCTTTAAAGTAAAGAAATACGATCGTGGCTAAGTAACCAAAAGTCAAGATCCCGCTGTGCCTCGGATATCTCGTAAAGCCGTCGGTCCCGTTTGTCATACGAATAGGTAAATATGACAATCGTTACTGGTAGTCAGAAGCCCAAGAATCCTGACAAACAGTCTATCCTCAGGATCGGTATTTACAGAACTTGGGAAATACAGATATCCTGAATTGTTTGCACGAATCAAGTCAAACAACCGTTGGATTTTTATATTTTTATAAATCAAATGCATACTTGCCTCCATTATTCCCAAGCTTAAATTATTCGTCTTGTTGTAAGTATAATAAAAAAACATGTTTCATCCAGCTTAATTTATTTTTTAAACAAGTTTTCTAGTAAGGGTCAACGTTTTTTCTATTATTATTTAGTAAAACAAGTTGTTGAGAACCAGAGTTGCTTTGTAAAGCATGATAACAATAAAATTTACCTAACTTGAATGGTATTGTTGTGAAACACTGAGAGAAACAAGGGCGCTCGGCACTGAAGACCCGTTCTGGCATAGCATAACGCCATTTCAATTCATGTAAGGTGTTATCATCTCCTGAGCTTTTTTTATACCACTAAGATGGCAAACAAGCATATGGCCTACCTATGGCTTGTAACACCAACACTCTGCCACATCCTTCGGATAATACAACCGTGATGGCATATTATAAGAATAGTTTCAGCAGTTTAGGTTACTGTAATAAATAGACAGAGTTGACTTTACGTCTGTGGGTCTATTGCTGATCATGGTCGTGGGTTCGATTCCCACTGGACACAAATATTTATATGAAACATAATTTTTTGAAGTTATTTTTGCGTAGGAAAAATTCGGACGTGGACAGCAACACCAAAATTTTTCTTCGCTAAAATTACTTTAAAATCTTAGCATGAAAGTGCTAAAAAATACAAAAAGAATAATTGTTTGAGTTTGTCTGGGTGTTTCTTATGTAAAAGTATGTATTTACTAATAAAAGTATTTATGTATTATATCCATTGTCTAGTAGCCTAGTACAAGCTCTGCTTAGTTTGGAACTAGATGGTGCTGTATAAAAATGTCTTAAAATATTTATTTTTTTATATATTTTAATAAAAGTTTGGATTGTGTAACGCAAAGATATTTATTATTTATTACTAGTGACAATAATAATAATATATGTTTATTAATCTGACGTAACATTTGCATTACACATTAGCATTGAGCTACAAACTGAGCATTACTTGCATCTTGTGGTTCTCAAAAATAACAATAAAGTGTTAAGTGAAAAAAATAAAAACAAATTAAAATTGTGACGTTAAAAACAGAACAATACTGAGTACAAAATATACGATAAACATCACGAACAAATTCTTAATATCGTATCTGATCTATTACTTATTTCCAATCCGAAACAAATCGCTCTATCTGAGTCGCTCTGTGTGTATATGTCAGCCTCATAAAGAGAGAAAAAAAAATCATCATTTTTCTATAAAATACCCGCTCTATTAATTACTTTTTTTTTTATAATACGGAAAATCCTCACGAAACAAATACTAGAATGGACTCGTACCGAACTACCGACTAAAAACCGCACTTACCTTTACTTGCCATACAGTCATGGCCATGGGAATCGTCACAGAAGAGAAAAAAACTGTTTTTTTTCTGTTCAGTGGGATCCATGAAATTCACCAACAACCATGACAAGGGCTCTTTACCTAACCCTTTTTGTAAAAAATCCGGTGTAGAAATCGTTTCTATCTCAGTTTACTGCTGGTTGCTAATTACTTAAAATTGATACGGCTTGAAGTGTTGTGTACCATCGTCCTTCAAATAGCGCGTTACCTAACAACTTTGGATCGACATAATATCGATTCTTGGCCTGTCCTCGTATGTTTAAAATTCAATCTAAAAGTGAGTCAAGGTTTGTCTGTGGTTTCGTCGCCATGTTAAAAACTATATGCCGTTTTTTATTATATTGTTTATGTGAGGAAAATATACTGAGGGACTTTGAATTAATTAGCATCATTAAAACGTAGAACCTTAGATGATATTTATATAAATCTCAGACGTATAACTCTCAACCGTCAATTAATTTATTAATTTGCACCACACAAATGTTATATTATTTAGCACATTAAAATACACATATTTGTTTTAAAGGCCAAAATCATTTATTCAAGATGGATAACTTAGTACTTTTCTTTCATGGATTTTTAGACGGTTTAGGACACAATCAAATTAAGAGTTATGGTACGTAACATCAATTTTCCCATAAGCTGACCTCGTATTGTATGTTTGAGGTCAGATTATTTCAACATGATGCGAAAACATTGTAGCTACCCCTTTTGCGCGCACTCATTGCGCGCTGGGAGGAGTGAGAGATTTGGCATAGTTAAAAATTACATGGAGAAGGAGTGCAGAAAATTATACAATTAATAATTAAATAAGTTACATAATTTGTTTTACAAATATTAAATTAAATAAAACATTCATTGTTTACGTTCATGCTGTCAATGTCAAACACATTTAGGTGTAAATGAGCAGTTTTTTAAATACTTTCACCAGTTGAAAAGACTCTTTAACATTAAAACTTAAAAAGGTCGAACTTCGGCCACCGTAGAGCCACCTAGTACAGGTTAATATAGCTTGATGTCTTACCAATACATATTTTCATAGCTCCAATCAGATAAATATATGTATAATAAAGCTAGCTGTGGGCCCCGCGGTGCTGCCTGCATAGTTATCGGCATCCTGCTGGTCCAACGGTTTCGCTAACTCCGTGGGAATTGACACATTTCCTTTGTATCCTACTAGCCTTAGCGTGTGTCTACAATAATATGGCTCTACATGCCAAATTTCAAGTTTCTCAGCTTTATGGCTGTTGAGATTTCGTTATTAATCAGTGAGTGAGTTATATTTCACTTTTATAATTATATACTCCATTCATTATAGATAACGTGGCGTTTCCCTATGGGAAAAAGCCGTGAGCGTGATTGTATGTAGTTATTAAAACATTGTATTGGCTGCCATAATTATTATTGTCGTTTGTCAAAGTATGAACACGTGTTGCGTAGGAGAGTTAACGGGAAAGTTTTGAGCAAGAACATGGGGGAATAAGGGAACACGGAGACCAAAGAAAAGATGGATAGACTGTGTGCGAGATGATATGGCTACATAGGAAGTGAATGATAAGATGACGGATAAAAGAGATGTATACATACATAGAAGGAAAAGACATAAACGCCGAACACAAATAATTTGGAATAAGGGTTGGAGGATGAGGAATACCATCATTATTTCGATGAGAGTCTAATAAGCTCTGCTAAATACAAGGCTTCTAATCTGTTTACCATTTACAAATAAATGTATACTTTAAAATGCATTAATTTCCACAATATAATACAATAACTGTCTGTATTTCGCCGTTATTTGTTTATTGCTGTGTTAAATGAAGTATAGATAAAACAAATTGATCATGAGCTAAGCATGCAGGAAGGAAAGTGAATTACAAGGAAAGTACACACAGCTTCATAATTCTTATCTATGGTAACCTCTATGACACAGACCTCGTGGCTGTTACATACGTTAGAAACTGCTATCAGTTGAGGCTCGATAACGTATATAAACAAAATAACTCATCCAATACTATGACGCAATTGTGAAAAAAAAATCTAAAGTTGGGTCCCGACCTAAGGAAAATGATCAACAGATGGAAATGTCGATCAATACAGAGAGTGGAGACCCAGCTTTATATAGAACTTTTGTCATCATTGTGACATCATGTAAACAAAAAACATGATCATTAGGTAATTTATCTGTAACACAATACTGGTTCTTGACTGGTAGAATTAATCATGAATTAGAAAATTATTAAAATCTATCAATTAGCTTCGTACAGTTAACTTTCAACGGACAATTTATTAATTGAATGGTTCCTGCTCCTGTGCGAGTTGTAAGACATGCGCTATAGGTTTACCTAATTTTGTCGTCGACAAGTGTCACGTTTGAAGTTTCGACATACGCGAACACGACAAATTATAATAAGCTTCACATTTGTACCTAGTTTCTAGTAATACTGTTGTGGACACTTCCTAAAAACATTTACTTAGTTAATAAAAATGCGTCAGACCATAACGATTTATATTAATCCGACACAAATGTTAATGCGTTAAATACTAGGTATAATTGTAATTAGGTAATAAGGAAATAATTACTAAAATGATCATTATGTACACCACGTGGTGGTCGACACGTGGTCTTTAACTTTACACAGTGATGACGTCAAATTTCTTTCAAAAAGTTCGTATTGAAATTTTGAAACGTAATAAAAACTACCCATAAACCCGAACCGTCGAACCGAAAAGTCGAACCTCTACGGAATTTTATTTATTCGTGGATAAAGTAATATTATTATCTAGTCAGCGACTCACTGTGGGTACAGCGGAACACTTCTGCCTTATCCATCGGGAATACAGGCATCATGTTAAGTTACGAAAAAAAAAAAGAATTGTAATAGCGACAAAGCCAGCCAGCCGCGTCATGCGGGTATTTTTTTTAATGATTGATACTTTAAAGCATAGGAGTATACAATTTGACAGCTTTGTTTTTTTTCCCCTACTCATACAGGGAATTTTGAATAGGATTTTATTTTATCGGGTTAGAGCAGTTATTAAAAATATTTTTTGAAAAAGAGTGAAATTTATACAGAAGTACCTCATACACAATTACAACGCAAAGTAAACTAAAACAGGCGTTATTAAAAAATACTGTATTTAGCCGTTGTTAATGTGTAAACTGATAACAAAACAACTTTGACCTAAATAACAGAAAAACAAGGCGATTAGGTACATGTACATACACGTACGTAAAAAATATGTTTATCCAAGCTAAAGAACAAAAGTAGTCGCAAGTTCCGTATTAATAATAAATATTTCAAATTATGTTAAAAATATTTCAACAGCAAAATCAAGCGATATAATGTTTTAATTTATATGTATTTATAGAACATATTGAGGTCGTATGACGGACTTCGGAACTAGGTATCTAATAATTATTAAAAATTAATGTACGTTATAGGCTCTAAATAAGAATTTAATTTTGTTTTCGCCAATTGTACTTATTTAAACAATGTAGCTTCACAAAAATAAAGTAATCGCGATAATAATTATGTTTTATTTAATGACAACAGATTCACTTTCTTCCCGAATATTTTATGTTCTCCGCGCTTCGTAAACATTACGAGTAGGTACATACTAAAATCTGTAGGTACAATTATTATATCAATTTGTGAAAATATATTAACCAGAAAAAAAAATTTTAGCGTTCCTACAGTTGAAGTTGACTCTTTTATTTAGAAAACTCATACTTTTAAATCAACCCTAACTTTGTAAGCAATCAAAGATAATTATCCAGAATTTGCAAGTGGCGAAAGAAACCCCATATCCGCACGTGTTTTATTTTCTGATTACATTCAATTTTTTATATTATACATAGGGATTTGGTTTTCTTAATTAATAAGGAAAAAGGATTTGCTGCTATGTTAGTGAATTTGTTTTTCAGTTAGATAGGTTGTTTGTTTTATATTTGCGGAGACGCTAAAATTTTCATTTTCCGTTAACGAGTTATATCAGACAGTCGGTCTGCTGAAACCTGTTTATTTTTTCCACAAAAAAGTTACCTTTTGATAATTGTCAATTTTTTTTTCTCTTCAGAGAGTTGGTAACTACGACAACGCCTAATGCATATGCTATGCTATTGAGGTGTACAGTTCCAATTATGGATGTTATGGATATATAATTTCGGATCCGGATATGGATATGGATATTGGTAAAATATAATATCGGTTACGGTTATGGATATTAAAATATTTCGGATTATCCGATAGTTTCGGTTACGGATATTAATCTTTTAAGGAACTGTAAAATGAAAAATATTTAAATGTATAATAAACGGGTGCGCGCGGTGGTGTGCTGGCCGGGCAAAAACAAAAACTTGTCACGACGTGTCATATTTACTATAAAGTATAACCCGTACGAATTAGCTGTGCACTTCGCGCTGTGACGTCATTAGGTAGCGGGAGAGGTGTCGCATTCCAGCGGAGTGCACAGTTAATTCGTACGAGTGCAGTATTTAGTTAGACTCCGCCCTATCTGAAACTATCCAAAACTTTTATTTCGGATCCGGTTACGGTTACGGATATTTTTTTATTTCGAATATCCGATAGTTTCGGTTTCGGATATCCATAACAACACTGGTCCCAAGCATCAATAAACATACCAAAATTCTAGAGCGATTGTATGTATTACGAACATAGTATTTTCAAAACTATAATTTAAGTGTTATTTAAAAGCTGCTAAATCATAATTTCGCAAATATGCATTAATATGCATTAAAAATGTCTTTTAACTTTTAGTAAGTGTATATATTATTACTCAAAAATTGTATAATCATTCATAATAAATAATATGAGGAGTTAAATTTTTAAGACTATTTGAAAATATGAATAGTAACATATGTTCTGAATCTGGAGCAAATTTAAATATTTTCTCGCACACTTTTGATAGCAAGTCAACATAACTCGAATCTTACTGGATAGCAACCGGATATCATCAATTTACAAAAAATACTCTAGTCATTCAGTGACTCACATAGCAAGCAGTGTTGGGTTCAAAATTACGGTTAACATAACTGCGATGTGCAGCCGGTTGCATCATTGGCTCTTATCTGCGTTCTAGATGATTCGTGAAGTTTTTATTAGTGAAAAGTGATACCTAATTAATTTATATTTGACTTCCGATTGAAAAGTATCAAATAAATCGGTCCATATAATTATGTTACGCACATGATCACTACAAAACTGTCAATTGTCTGAGAATAACCCGTTTTCCCATATTACCAACCCCATAACCCTGCAATACTTAAAAAATAATTATTTTTACTTAAAAAAATATAACATGTTATGGTTTGAAGGGCAATGTAGACAGTGACACTGTGATATTACTGAGGATAAAGACATCATAACTGAAGGTTTCAAGATGTCAACGCTCTAGTGATTTTATTTAGTGATACTGATGTTGTTGGTGTTTATCCAGGTTACGGACTTACGGCTACCATTAGTTGGAGGCCCGTATGCTTGTTTGTCATCTTTAACAAAAAGAAAAAAAAAACTAGTTTATTGTAAAATTATTTTGATCGAAAACCATTCCAGAAAATAAATGAGGCCAAATAAATCCAAGTTTTGTTTTTAAACCAAACAATTCACATTAAAATTTGACAGGTATAGTGTGCCCAGTTTTACTTCCGATTTAGCGCTGCACGTAATAAACTCGCAGTTTGCCGCTTGTCAGGAAAATACTGGGCGCACTGTACTTACTTTTCTTTCAGCTGTCTATTTATTGATAACTACTTATTGACTGCTATGAAAAATAATTAATTATTCGGTTTGTAGTGTAAACTAAAAGTAAACAATAAATGCTAAGTATTTTTACTGCCGATATCGGCTTGGTGTAAATTAACAACAATGTAATAAGCGATGTTTATAGGTTTTATGTGTAGTCACATTTCTCCAAATAATTTTAAACCTTAAAATGTTGACAATAAATTCACAAATCTAATGAGTTTGTGAGAGGTGTGTGGTAACTTAACGTTCTGTCGACTGACCTAAATCATAGAAAACTTAGTGATGGTAAAAAAAAAGTAATATGCAAAAGCAACAATTTTCACATGTTAGCATTTTTTTAAAATAAATGTTTTCCATGTGTATTGCAGGTATGCCAGAGCCTAAAACAATATTTACTCGCATTGCGTGCTTCTACTTTATAGACTCCGTTTGTTTATAAATAAAAAAGCGAATGTCTAGGAATTATTATTATTATTTGGGGATATTTCTTTGATAAGCAAATTAATTATCTTTAATGCATAGTTGTTAAAATCAATTATTATTAATGAATGGTAACTTGTCAATTTAACAGCTGTTTCTGTAGGATGAATGGTAATTGACCTCAGTCATAAAGCCTGGCAAAAATGTAAACAGCTGCTTGTCAATGTCATTGTATGCTCACAATCAGCTGTATGTATTCTGTTTTAAAAATACTTTTTTTCTAAAGCAGTCACAAAGTTACTAATATCATGATAAAAATAAATATATAAGCTGGACTTTTATGAGCAATGAAAGGGACAACACTACAAAATCATCTGATACAATACAATACAACAATATCTCATATTGTATTTTTGTTACCCTTAAGTAACCAACCACTCTCATATAGTAAGTTTGACAAAGAAAGATTAAATTGGGATAAAAGTTCCAATGCTAACTATGTACAAATGCCAGCAGGTCAAGTATCCCTGTAAAATTCTCCCAATTAAATATGAAACTTATTTTGAATTAAAGTTGAGTCAAACAAATTTGACAGATTGTGGTAGCTGGATGGCCTCTGTAGCCATTTAATATCCATTATTGGCAGCATAAATTATGTGGATCACAATGAGAAAGATAATGACAATTTCCAAGATAATGTGGGATACATTATCTTTGTAAACAAGTATATACCTGATATTAATTTCAAATAATAATATCAGAAACTGAAAATGTTTACATAATAATATTATGATAGGTAGGCTTCAGTGAAAAGTAAACAATGAAATGTAATGATGATATGCAAAATAGTGTGAATTAAAGAACATACCAAAATATCAGGATCTAACGCCATTCTTGATGTCATGTTCTTGCTTCAGAGCTGGTAGTATCCTTGCTTATATTTCTTGTAGTCACTATTTTTCAGTCATTTTTCTTGCTTCTCTTGTTTTTTTCTTGCACTAAAATATAAAAGGTTGCTCCACTCGAGAAGAGTGAAGAGCACGTTTTTGACGTCTGCCAGAGACTTTGAACCATTTGGCGGGCTCCGAAGAGCCCTGGGGAACAGGACAGGAACAAGGGATGGGACAAGGTGGGACAGGATGCTGCGGACAGTCCAGCGTAGAGCGGCCACCGCCCACGCTCAATCTTCACTTAAAGTATTACATTACAAATTAATTATAAAAAACTTGTAAAATTCCAAATATACTCGTTTTTTTTTTGTACATCACAGAAAGCTCCTAGACGAGAAGGCCGCAGGTGCCCGCAGCTGAGATCAATATACTATACTGTACAAACATATATAATAGACTCCCAATCTTCAACAGTCGGCTTTCACATTTACCGTATTGTTAAATTTTAAAATCTACAACTAGGGTGTGCCGGGCCTGGCCTCTCACACGTACGTTTAAAGCTTTGGACGGCAGGTCCTCCCGCCGGAGTCAGGCCCGGCGCTCACAAATAAAATACACATCGCTCTCAAGATAAATAAACGATACGACTAGCGACGCGGCAGTGCGCGGGCGCTGGAGCCGGCGGCGCGGCCCGACAACATAAGAGGCCCCCGCCGAGCGCGCGCGCCTGCCGCGCCCCCCACCAGCGGCCGCGAGGCGCTCCGCCGTCGCCCCATTCATTTTTTTGTGTTTTTTCTCTTGTTTAGGGCCAGGGCGACGGAGGCAGCGCCCGCGAGGCCGCGGCTGCACTTACCTACTAAAATTTTCACAAAATAATACCTAACGCCGGAATTTGGTCGGCGGCGGAGCGCGGCCGCAAGCGGGTCGCGCTCGCGGGCGGCCGCGCTTCGCGCCTCGAAATAAAAAACTTAGCACTGAGCGGCGGACGCGGCCCGACGGGGAGCCGCCGTGCCGCGCCCGCGCCACTTATCACTAGCTTAGAGTCCGTATGGCGGGCGGCGCTCTACGCCGTCACGTTGAGGAGCAGCTTGAGCGGCAGCGCGCGGTCGGGTTCCGGCCGGCAGCGACCCTCACGCCGCCAGTGAGTAGGTGGCGGCGGCAGGGCTGCGGCGGCGGGCGCTGCGCCCCACTTGCTGGCCGCATAGCGGTCGGATCGATCATCGCGCCGCTCACGCCGCAGCGCTGAGCGTCGCCGCCCGCGGGCCTGCTGTGCGCCCGCGGCGCTTGGGGGACTCGGCCGGTTCATGTTGCTCACCCCCGATTCTTCTTCTAGATGTTGTTGCTCCTTCACTTTCACGTTTGCACGGACACTAGTATATTATGTCGACGAGCACTGTGTTGTTTCAGTCAGGGTGTGCTCCGTCGCGACGCTCGCGTCCTCTAAGCTGGGCGCGACTTCGATGTTTCACAAGATGGTCGCCGCTCGCACGCGAGATTGTGTGTATATGTGGCTTTGCTCGATCGCCGCGATCCGCCTGGGTCGGCCTCGAACGGCTGTCGATCTGCTTGGATGACACGTCGAAACACTGCACTGCTTCACTTTCACGACAATACGTCGGCGGTCGCGCTGCTAGCTCCTATGATGTTGATCGATTATTATGGGAATAAAATATGGACGCCACCTCTCCATTATTCGCACCTTCACCTCTCGATTTCGACTACGTGACGTCGGTGGCGCTCGCAGTATTTATACGGTAATGGCGGCTGCGCGACTCTGGTTGCGCAGTGGGGATTTAAAGCGGCCTATTCATGCTAATACTTTTTTATCAGAACAACAGTAAAATGTGTTTATTTCGGACAATTACCTTATTCAGGGTATTAATTAATATCGGTGATAGATAGTAAATATTTTTAATAATAGCATACTAGCTGTTTGTGCCTGTCGTCCGGGAGAATTCAGTGGATTTAAAAAAAACTCATAATAAACCTTTTCCCGACCAAATTAAAGCCTGATTATCTCGTTAAAAACAATAAGGAAATGTTATTACTTACATTTCCTCCATGTTTCCGTGTACGTTGTGTGTTTTTGGTAACCTGTGGAAATGTACAAATGTACATTTCCACAGGTTACCAAAAACACGTTTCTAAGCATACTCAATAAATATACGAAAGAATAAATATTATTAGTCAAAATTCAGCAGTTCTACCGTTGGGCTGTAAAATTAAAATTTTGGAAAACGAAACAATTAACCTCCCTATTTTTCTTCTTCTGCTGCCTTTCAAATTACCAAAGGCGGCTAATCCTGAACATTGAATATTACATGGATATAAACCGATCAACGCCGAATATAAAATGGATATCTTTTTGTATATTTTTTGGCATTTTCCATGCTAACATTTTAAAGTTATTTAGAAAAGGAAAAATACGACCGCGGGCAGGATTCGAACCTGCGTCTTCTGGTTATGTCGAATTTTTCCTTCACATACTGAATTTACGTCTTTAAATTCAGTATGTGAAGGAAAAATTCGACATGACAGGTAGGTATCGCGGTGGCTTAGTGGTCATAGCGTCTGGTGTACCTAACCAGAAGACGCTGGTTTGAATCCTGCCCGCGGTCGAACTTTTCCTTTTCTAAATAACTATAAAATAGATATTTATATATATTAACGATTTTTATATAATTGCATATATTAATTATTCATTTATGTACAGACGCCAGCAGGTCAAGCTATCCAAAACTGACAAATTTTCAAAATTGATAATGAACCTTACTGTTGCAAATCTATCAAATAAATTTGACTGATTATGGTAGCTTGATGTGCTGGCCTCTGTACATTATGTTATCAAATAATATAAAAATATTGTAAAACATTTAAAAATAGTAGCCCACCGGTATCGGGAACAGTATCCAAGCTACCGGTGGTCAGGGCCCCAGCGAGAGGAACCTCCTGCCGATGCGCGCCGTGTCCATATCGGCATCAAACCCTTGAACCAGCCGCATAACGAAAGCATCCTCTTGGCTATTAGACCATTGGCTGAAACAACTATCGGCATATTAACTACTGAATCCACATCCACATGTCAAGAACATCGCGTGTCAAATCAAGATATTTAATTTGTTTATATTTCTCGGCTTTCACGAGATTCTTGTCATGCGGGATGGTGATATCGATAATCATTGCGCGACGTTCTGATCGATCTATCACCACTATATCAGGCTTATTGGCCATAATAGTCCTGTCAGTGTTAATAAATCGATCCCAGTTTAAGGTGACATGGTCATTTTTGAGAACTGGGTCGGGCATACCTGTAGTACGCTACCTCCGAATCCACAAGGCGGTATTTCAAGGAAAGTTGTTAATTAATATTCCTGGCTACTAGATTGTGCCGGTAAAAGTACTCCGTGTTAGCTAGATGAGAACAACCAGAGATAATGTGACGGATAGATTCACCAGGAAAAAAGTAATAAAAACAGTAACACTAGATAGAATACATATTTCTATCCACAGTATATAATACATTAATTCAGGCTGGTCTAAATATTTATATTATTTCGATTGAATCGTTATCCTGTAAATAAATGCCATGTTTATTTCAGTAGTTACTGCTAATCAATATTTTATCTTTATTGGGATGCACTATTTGACATATAGAAATATAAGTCTTGTTGCGTATTCTAAGACCGGTGAGCTCTAAAATGAAAGTTATAGGTATCGTCATAGTAGCCCAAAACAGATATAATTGCGACACTAGTAAATATACCTACTGTATGTATATATAGGTTTTTACTTATTCATATGAGGCTTGTCAACTTTGTCTTGTAAACCTGTAAATGCACCTAACAAGAACGTTGTTGCAGTATTTGTTCAAGTATGGGAAATTCACGCCACTGTTATCTCTTATCTTTCTTTAGTCATTAGCAAAGTGGTATTTCAGAGCTCTCTACGCATTAGAGGAACGTAAAGAAAATGCATTTCTAAATAGATTACTAGCGCAATTAAGTGCTATTGTGACTCATGCAATAGATACTTAAGACAAATCGACTTTTGAGTTATTAATATTCATTACAGTTAGGCTCATAAAAAGATTATCATTTATCTGAATTATGTCTGAGAACTTATTTAGGTTAGCTGCAATTTATATTTAAATGAGTAAATTAAATTATTCTAAAAGACCACTTTAAAGCAGGACATAGACTGTGGTTTAATTGACTGTTATATTGCCGTTTTCATCTTGTATAATATAGTCTAAATACATAGTTAATATTTTAAATGCTACATAATACTTGATAAATATTTTCATTAAAGTTCATCCATCGAAAAAATATAATAATTGTTCATATTAAATTACTTTAATAATTGTTTTCTCGAAATTGCGACTTATAGAACAATCTCGAAAAAGTCGTGTCGCAATTACCTCAAAAACACTCAGTTTCGCATGTATGGGGAGCTTTATTCGTAGCCTAGTACCAATCCGATAGTAGCAACGTTGAAAAAAAAAATACGACGTTGAAAACAAGGAGGTTGAGGGTATAGCCCGACCGAGTTCGGATGGACAGCTATACAAAGAATCCCGTAAATTTACCATGATGTTACATTTTGCTGGATATTGCATATGGCGGTTGAGTACTTGTGTTGTGTTATTTTCGCATTATGCCCATTGGTAGATAAGGTAGTTGTTTGTTTTCGTTTCAATAGCTAACTACTCTAGTTATCTGAGCTAATAATAATATACGTATAAAATGATATATATGAATACATAGTTTCATAACAACCTTTTTTAATACGTAACAATATACTTTGCATGTGTAGTAGGTAGCCAGATTAAGGCAGCAAAAAATTTTTCTTTGAAAAATGTAAAAACGTAAACAATTGTCTATTTTGGTCCTATGGATACGTGTTGTTAGCTTATAGCTAATAGCGCTCTCCTGCAAGGTAAAGTGAAAGTATAGAGAAATGGGTTGGTTGTAAAAACACTACTCCGATGGGCACGAGTTGGTAAATTAATTTTGCAATATTGCAAAGTTTCGACTAAGGTTTCAAACTGCGTCACTTAAATACGTGATCGAAGTCAGAAACGTGCGTATTGCGTATAATTTTGTTTATTAGTCATTGTTTGAGGTCTTTTCCTCATACTTTGCGTATGTTTAATGTTTATATTAAATCTTAAATTGAGAAATATAGGAATCTGGGTTTTTATGACATTTTAATTTTGTAATAGATACGAATATTTCAAATCGGTGCGGTCCTTCAAAAAGGTCAGGTGGGTAGTAGGTACTGCCGGTGGGTGTGTATGTATGACAAGGTGTATTGTAAGATGTGGACGAAGCAAAAGGAACAGGTAGACACTTATTCAAGAATCGACGCAATATTTCTCCATGGCTATACCGTAGAGCCAAGTAATACCTAATTATTGCCTCTACGAGATAAGGCGTAACCGCATACGTGCGTAAACAAATTTAATGTCTTTTTTTTGGTCGTACATAGTTAATTAACCGGACTTGGTGGGGAGAGACCGTATGCCTCCAAACCAGAAGTAGATACTTACCTATTTAAATACTTAGCAACAGCAGCTAAGGGCGTCCCCTAACGAAAGTCGGACCTCGGCTTAGGGCGTTGCTGGGGAGACAACTAGGGACAGCTGGATGATGATTTAAATTATTTATTTAGGGGTGAATTTAAAGTTATTAGCTCGGTGATGGCCCGCTCTAGCAAGAGTCGGGGGTAATTCCTGAGTCTTCGCGAGGACGGTACCTATGTCAAAATCGTAACTCCTTTAAAAAATGTACAATTTTAGCTGCAGTTAGTGAACTACAGTAGGTACATCTACTATTGTTACTGCAAACATAATAAATTATCACTTTTAACAATAAATTTTGAACTAAGTAGTAAGTAGGTACCTTTATATGAAAATTCAATGTTGCCAACAATAGAATAGAATGTAAGTAGGTATTCTATTCCTGTCTTGGGAACGTTACCAGATGACAGCGATGTGGAGGAATACTTTGACGCTTGGACGTGATAATTATTTATTAGTTCTTTTCATTTTCCTTTTTTTTTGTACATTATGTAATTAAATAATAAATAATCTTATACATTTAGTTTTTAATTTATAGTTACAATGAATGTTAATATTCCTGTCTTTGTTTAGATAAGTAGTTAAAAACTCAGTAAACTAACTTTTATCCTCTAGGTATAATATGAAGATTTAGAATTCCGTGGTATTCTTGGAACACTACTGGTGAATTGATATAAAACTACTTTTTACGGATTTTATCGCGTTATGTTGATATTACTAATCCCGACGTTTCGGACCCTTTGCAGCGTCAATGGTCAAAGGAAGACTAGTCTACCCGTGAATGGTATAGACATGAGTCCATGCCATTTTATTTCAATGTACATATAATATTCGCGTAAATTTCTGAAATCAATACTACTCTAGAAGTTGCGCTAGTTGCTATACCGATGTAAACGCACCTTTACAGTGCTACCAGAATACAAAAATATTTAGGAAATACATATTTTTACACAGCACCATCTAATCCCTAATGCAGAACTTGTACTATGGATATTTTACCTAGTATACCATTGTCCCTAATTAGGTACATCATCATTATCAGATAGTCGTTAACTGTCGGATCAACTAGTTAAATTGATCCTTAATAATATTAGAATGCGAAAGTAACGTCAGTAAGAAATATAAAAAAAACTCTTAAACTTTATGCTTCTATACCCGCATTGTTGAAACAGGTGTTTTAAAAGTCATAGGGTTTGTTAAGTATTTTATGTATTCTGTTCTTTGTTAAGTTATTTACACAATACAGGTCGATCAGTTTAACGGTTATAATTATAATTAAACGGACGCGTTTATCTATACATATAGTTAAAATTGGAGTGTCTGTTTGAAATATTGAAATAACCGATTTTTACTACATGCATATGAAATATAAACGGTACATACACCAAAATGACATTTTTTTTATTTTTGTCTGTCTGCCTGTTTGTTCCGGCTAATCTCTGAAATGGCTGGACCGATTTTGACGGGACTTTTATTGGCAGGTAGCTGATGTAATAAGTATCTTAGGCTACTTTTATTTAAAAAAAAAACTTTTATTTTCTAATTAACTTTTTTGTTAAATTCCACGCGGACGAAGTCGCGGGTACAGCTAGATAAATAGAATAAATATTCTTGGACAATTTTACACAGCACCATCTAGTCCCAAACTAAGCAGAGCTTATACTATGGGTATCAGACAATGGATATAATATAATACTTATATACTTTTTTATACACTGCTAGCTTTGCTCGCGGCTTCACACCTATCTAAAATTTTAAGACGGATTTTTGAGACAATATGTAATCTATGTCCTTCTTCAAGGTCTAATCTATCTCTGTACAAAATTTCATCAAGATCGGTTCACCTGTTTAGGCGTAACAGACGGATAGAGTTACTTATGTATTTATGATACAAGTAGAGATTATAATTAGCCCTACCTATTCATTTGTTTCAGTCCTATGTGAAAATACAATTAATGAATTATGAATTGAGCGGGAATGAAAGCGAGGCAGTCCTGTCTAAACAGTGACAGCCTAGCGGTACCTTTGATGAGTTTGAATCCAAGGCACCTCTGACTTTTCAATAATCATACGCTTTTTAAACGGAATATAATAAACCGCGCATCAAAAATACTGATTGAGCGACAAAATTACTGATTAAGCAGCAAAATACAGATATCGGTTAGGTTAGGTTAGAACTGTGACCACACATCGAATCAAATCAGAATGATACCGAATCTGAAAACCAAGAAAGTGTATATAATAACACTTTGATGAGCAAATTTAGTGTGCAATTCAGTAGTGCTAATTTCGAATATTTTGATTGAAAAAAGGGGATTTACAGTTAAAGTATTAAATACCACCCTTTTTAAACGGTGAAGGAAAACTTTATGAGGCTGAGGAAACCTGCAATACAATGAGATATTTTTTCAACGGCGTATGAATTCTCAACCCGCAGTAGGGCAGCGTAGTCTACTATATAGCTTAATCCCCCTCTTTCTGAGAAAAGAACCATGCTAGTAGTCAAAAATCCATTTACTGACAATGGATTTTTGATGATAAAATAGAAGAATGGCTTCACATGGCCAGCCACCCAAGTATACTTACATTGCAAATACTTATCAGAATAACACCCATTTTTTAGAGCTGATAGCAGCCCACACACTGCTCAAAACACACAAATATATACATATTTTAATATGCACACATTTAATAGTTCACAAAGGTCAACAGAGGTCACGTAACTCGGCCCAATTATTTTTATCTGAATATCTTTTAATTTTTGGGTTAAACAAACGCAATTTTCCACTGTTGCTCAATACTTTGAGTAATGCGCTTCAAGCAAAGAGGTTAAATATTATTCGTCCTACGATTCTTTTTTTAACTATCAATACTAACATCATTTAAGCTTTGTTTCTGTTCAGGACTTCAGGCTAATTACAGAACTTGTCATGGTCGTGGGAATTTCGCGGATCCCATGGCCATGAATAGGGCAAGTGAACCCAAGTGCGGTACGAGTCGGACATACCCTGCCACCTCCCGACATAGGTGTCGGGCGATCCATATGGATTTTCTGTAGGTATTATAAAAAAAAAACGAATCTCAGAAACTACTAAACGGATGTTCATGCGGATGACGACATCTGTGGTCTAGTGGTTCGAGTGTTAGACTGCTGATCATGGGGTCGTGGGTTCGATTCCCACAGGACACAAATATTTATGTAGTTAAAACGTAAGTGTTTGTGTTTGTCTGGGTGTTTCTTATGTATTATAAGTATGTATTTAAAAAAAAAGAAGTTTATAAGTATTATATCCATTGTCTAGTACCATAGTACAAGCTCTGCTTAGTTTGGGACTAGATGGTGTTGTGTAACATTGTCCAAAAATATTTATTTATTTATACGGTGAATAGAAAGAGATTATATCTCTACTAACATAATAATAAAAATGCAAAAGTAATTTTCTCTGTCTGTTACGCTTCTACGCCTAAAGTGCTATACCGATTTTGATGAAATTTGGTACAGATATTGATTAGACCATAAGGACATAGGCTTTTGTCTCAATATGTCCCTTTTTGATGCAGGTGTAACTGCGGGCAATAGCTGATAAGTTATAATTTTTAAACATAGAATGACCGCGGCAAGACTTGCAGATTGATCATCAGACTAGAGCTATTAATTAAAAAAAAATGCCAAGAGCTTCATTTACATAAAATAATACCTCCGTAATATTGTCTGTGTACAATATACCAAAATGGCTGCTTTATTTACAGGAAAGACAGCTGATTTTACTTTAAAAACTCTTAGACAAACTGACTAAAATATCATGGCACGCGGCAAAATATGGAACTACATTTAAATGTACTGAGTATAACACTCGGTCTTTGTAAGCAGCGCCACTGTTGAATGTCAAACTATACTGGTTTGACTCTTTGTATATAAACACAACAACATCTGTACAACCTGCCAGGATGTGGGTTACCAGCTGATGCATTTTGTTTTTGTTATGTTTCGTCCCTTTCTACCCTACACGGAAGATAGAGAGGGATAATCTTCGCGTGGGAGCTGGTTCCCGATTTCCGACAGTTACTTTGATAAAAAACAGGGGATGGAATGCTGTGTGCCTGTGTCCATCGCGTGATCTCGTCGAGCGAGTTTTTTTTTAATCTTAGGCGCAGGGACTTTGTTTATGCTGCTAGGCGCGCTATCTAAAAGGAAGTTTAATCATTGAATCTTTATACACAGTTTTAGATAATCGTAAAATTAATAATCTGTACCTAAGTTAATAAATGAGGTTGAAAGAAACGTTTTTATTTTTTTTATTCTGCTTTTATCATTCCATTGGAGGGCAAAGGCTACCATACTCTCCTTCCACTCGTCTCTAAAGCCTTCTGCGGCCAATTTTTACTGTTCGAGTATGAATTTTAAATGCTGTTTGTCCAGAACTTTGCCTATTCAACAGCGTCGTCATAGCAGCGCAGAGGTCCTTCCAATAAAAGAAGCTAGCTATTCTCTAGCTCGTCTCGCCATTTCCTTCTGGGCCAGCGACGCGGGTATTCCACTTAGTGTTGAGTTTTGCCCATAGTCCGTCTGACAAGCAGCAGATGTGACCAGCCCAGTTCCACTTCAAGCTTGCAGCTATCTGACCAACTTTAAGGACCTGAGATTTGGACCTTTTGTTAGATCGAACATAGTTTAGGAGAACTATAATAACTTAACCGGATTTGGTGGCATGGGAGTGTATGTCTGATGTATATTATCTAGTATGTGATGATCATTATCGCTATTGTTCCCAGTTTGCTAAGTCTTTCAGCTAAATCTTTCGTTCTACGGACCTCCTCATTTCTGATTTGGTCGTGTAGCTTTGCTTGGTATTTCCAAGCATAGCTCTCCATACCTCGCTGAGTGACCCTGAGCTTTCATATGAGACTACATCTCGCTATTTTTCATTAATTATGTGACATTGTCTAGTTTCTAGTGATGTGCGTGATTTGTAGAGTCGTATGTATGTTTCGTGTATCAATGTTTTAATCATTTCTGCGTCACAGTGAATTTCCAAAATGCAATAATTTATCTTTCTTCTTATCGTAGAATCATTTGAGTTGTTATTTGAGTGACGATCCTGTTATCTACATGATAATAATATTATATTCATTGATAATGATAAAAAAGGTTTTATAGTAATAATGTGACTGGTCTTTTTTTACGAAAAACATCAATGATTCATTCCAAGAAATTATTGGCCATCATCCTTATACGTATAAATGTCGTAAATAATTAAATATGCATAAATTTTAAGAGAGGTAGGTCGTAGTGGGAGTAATTCCACTCAATTGGAGCTGTCCAACTGGGGAAGTACCTCAGCCTTGCAGAAAATCGAGTTAAACAACATTACTTAGAGCTGTGTTGGGTTCCTTACGGTGAGCAAAGGTGACAGTGGAGCAAGGAAACATTGTGTTGCGAGTGGGGGGATTTTGACCCTTATACTCCTAACCGAACGTGAAGGTGGCAAACAAGCATACGTCCCGCCTGATGGTAAGCAGTTACCGTAGCCTTTAGACGCTTGTAACACCAGGGGTATCATCACTTGCCAAGCCTGTAAAAAAACTAAAGAGGAATAGTTGGGTTGCCAGTTTAAGGGTCAAAGCCCCCCACTGCTAACACAATAATAAATAATTTCCTCGCGGAGCACTGAGTTAAGCAGAGGTATACAGCACTAATGTATCCATACAGATCACCGGAATGTTCAGGTCCCTTATAAAAGGCGATACCATTGTTAAGTTTTACACCACTGTTAGGTTCACAGCAGTGTATAGCAGGGTATCACACTGTCAGAAGGAATTAAATAATTAAAGTCCCAGGTTAGAACAACTAGTTTAATTACCACGAAATACACGTACAAATATAAGTCACGCGTGTGCCTACCCTGTGCCCTAAGGATAACGACTGAAGTACATTATGTGAGCGGGGGGTCAGCGAGCTCTGAAGGAGCTGTGTCAGCATGACAATGTCGCCACACCATTAACGGCGGCACAACTTTAAACTCCAGGTTGCTGAAAAACCCAATGACACTTTCCTCGATCTTGGAATCGAGACCCTCTCTATTAGTAGTCGGTCATACGACAAAAAGTGAGTAGGTAATCGGTCTACTGATAACGATTAAACTCAAAATCCTGTGGCACCTAGAAAATACTGGAACAAAAATAATAATAATCAATTTAAATGAGTTATTAAAACAGTATTATCAATCATAAACAAATGATATCGCTTTGTTTGTTGTTAATTTATGTCATAAATTCAATAACAATAGATAAAAAGGTTCCACACTGGCTGCTATATCACTATACCTATTTTATTAAACACAAAACGGTATGACTATATACCTATCGTATCCTGTAGGTACTGGCTTAAGGTGTACGTACAAAAAATACATCATCTGAGGAGATTAGATACACACAATATACCTATGAAACATTTACGTTAATAATTATGCTGTGGCCGCATCAGGAAATATCAAGTTACACCGTAAAGTGAGTAAACCGTTCAGGTTTACGTTGCAAGTCGACATCAGTAGCACGTTAACTCGTTTACAAAACTAACCAGTTTTATATGCAGTAAAGTGGATATTATTGCCAAAGGTATAGCAAATATTTATTATTTATATTGTCTTTAAAGCAAACGTATCATTTGATACAATAAAAAGCCGTGACCATAAAGAGTTTTCCTATTGTCTTCAAATTGTTCCTTGACGGGTTAATTTGGTTTATCGTTGTTTACGCAGATATCTATCTAAAATACGTTTACTAAAAGTAACTGAAAGAATTTTGTCTAGCCAACGTCTTGCCACGTGCGGCGCAATGCCGTCTCCCGCACGACACAAACAAACTCCGAAGTGTGAATTACGATATAAGTTTTAAAATAATATTTTTCCTGTTTTATTTTATTAGTCGTTTTTATCTATTCCAGTTTCTGAACGATCAATAAACCTTCAAATAAACGATTTGTCTTTGTCAAACTGCAAAAATCAAAATAGTAAACGTCAATGTCAACTTGGCAGTTGAATTTCCAAGAATCTCGTAGAAAACTGAAAAATACACAATTATAAAAACGAAGAAATGCGAAGAGAATTCATACTAGTTTTGTTGGGAATCATATGCATATCGACACTGTCGTCTTTGCTATCAGGATATGTACAAATAGAAACTGATAAATTACTGCTGGACACGGTCGTTGGTGCGGTGGGAGCTGGTAACTTTTCATATTGGCAATTAGGTCATACAGGGCCTTTGCTGGTGGAATTGACGTCTCTAACAGGCGATGCGGACCTCTACGTCTCCGATACTGCGAGGTTTGTCGAAAAAACAAAAGTATTTTTTTAAATAACTGTGATCCCCCTTTCAGGGTATGTTTTGGTTTTTATTTAGCCTGGAATGTTTTTTTTTGCTTGCGAAAGACAAATATGTTACCTGCTGCTTAGAGAATATGGTTAATAGTGGCACGCTTGCCAGTAAACTATATACCTACATGACTTGAAGGCTTCAAATGCTAAAAAATACAGAAAAGATTAGCTATTTAGTGTAAAAAGGTCAGCTTTTGTTTGTGAAACCTCTTCACTCTATCCTTTGCCTTCTGTTGGTCAGATGATCAAAACAGGACAGTTGTCCGGTCCGATGAAACTTGAAGGAGGCAAGGGCACTATGAACAATGGACTTTTTTAGCAAAAACTTCGCCTAAACAACTCTTGATTTAGTGCTATGTGGAAGGGTGGGGAAAACACAAAGTCCTTGAAAAGGTCTTAAGTAATTTGTTGATCAATTTTAAGATCTCTGTAAGATTGTAAACATTTCAGTAAGTAAACCGTAGTACCCCATTTCATTTCATCTGACTAAATTCATTCTCAGTTTTATTTTTTTCCAGGCCTAGTTATGAGGTTGACAAGAACAATTTGAGCTCTGTGACCTGTGGCCCAGACATGGTCAATATACCAGCTGACTTCCCAAGACCTATTGGTGAGTATGTGACATAATAGGAATAATTATGTCTATCTTTTCATTGATACATTCTGTGTGTGCTGAATATTCTCAGAAACTGTTTCTCTGTGTACGGGTAAGGTAAATGATAAACGAGATGAATGTTTGACCTTTTGACCACAATGTCAATAACGAAAATCCGTGTTCTCTACACCAAGCGACAAATTCTAGTATCTCATATTAGGTAAAAAAAAACAACAAATTTTTGTATATAGGTACTTATTTTGAACAACACACTCTGTAATGTACACTCTGAAATGCGGTGTTGCTAATTAAAAGAAAGAAAATATTTATTACTGCACAAAAGAATATATAATAAACACTGCCATGAAACCTAATTTAAAAACAAAAAACGAATTGCGTCCCGAAAAAGTCTGAGGTATGAACATTTCCGTTATTACAGAATAACAAAGTAGTTACAATATATAATTTTTTTCTTATTAAAATAAAAATAAACAAATAATAAGACTGAAACAAAATAGAACTATTTAAAATCCATTGAAAATAAATTTAAAACTAAAGTTAAATAAATAAATACAGCATTTTAAGTTGATCTGAATTTTGAAGAATAACTTTTCACTTTACAGGCATTGGTGTCTTCGGTCACTGGTCTCACTATCTCTCAGAGTACAGTATCCAGGTATTCTTGGATGCTTCTACTGTGCTCAGCGAGGAACAAGTCCTGGCTATTGAGAGGGCACACCGTGGACTTGGAGAAAAATATAGTACGTGGAATATTTTTTGTTTTTGGCCTTAAATTAATGTTATATAGTTATTAAGCAAAGTAAAAATTCGATCGCGGGCAGAATAATTCGAACCAGCGTCTTCTGGTTAGGTACGCCAGAAGCTATAACCACTAAGCCACCACAAGTCCTACCCGCTATATCGAATTTTTCCTTTGCTTAATAAGTTTAAAATATTAGCATGCCAATAAATACAAAAAGATAGTTAGTAGGTTAGGTGGCATTGTTCGACATTGAACTAACTGTAAAGTAAGTCATGTTGGTTGAGGAGAGAAAATTGCTTTTCAATAGGTGTTTCTGACGTCACTATAAAGACGTAAATTCAGAATTGGAAACTGAAGCTTGCTTTGGAAGTACAGTCAGCAACGAAAGTCGCTGAACATGTTGCAATCTTCAATATGATTTTTAACAAGTATGAAGTTACTGACCTATGAAGGTTATGCGAAATAATTGCATAGATGACCATTAAATATTTAGGTTACCTTAGTAGAAAAGACCTGTTGCCAAGTTCTGGAGCTGTGACAATAAAAAAAATTTGCTGTGTTCAGCGACTTTCGTTGCTGACTGTACTTGAGAACTGTATTCTTCAAAAGTCAAGGGAATTCTCTCTGTAACAACCATCGATCACATTTGTACTAGTCATTCTACTATTTAAAATTCAAATGATTACTTCTTCTTAATACTAGCCAGTCATACTCTGACTCCTTGTAAGAATCTCTAAAGTACAGTCGACAAAAGAGAAAAGTGTACAGATAGCAAACGAAATACACATTTTTATACAGATTTCGATATATTCGTTTAGGTATGTAGATGCTTACGTTTACTACTTCGTGCGACGGGTTGTTGAGCTCCCTCTAATATGGTCGAGCTACACAATGACTGATGCATGCGTGCCGTCGGCTGGAATTAGCCTACTCAAAGCCGCTGTGGCTCTTTCTTTAAAAGGCCATTTCAGACATTACCCTACATTGTGAAACTCACATATTTGATATTATTATGTCTGGACTTTAAAAGAGACTATGATTCTCTGAGTTTGTTTCGGTGTTTCTTCTCAGAGGTCGTCAGTTAGGAAATGTCGGCGCCTTCTAGCATAAAAAAAATCAAAGCATTGACTCGTAAAAGTGTCTTTAAAAGATCTATTTACAGAAAAATTAATATAATTTCATATCATTACAATACCTACGTTTTGACACATATTGCGTGATACATTATTACACTATCTTTATCAAAATAGATTATTAATTAGCTGCCTGTATACCTAACTCTTTTGTTGACCGTACCATGGGAAAATCTAAGAATCTATTACAAATCAACTTACAGATTTGGACAAGAGGAAAGAGAAGCCAGCGACTCGCAAGACAGATGAGGAGCCGAAGCCTCGCTTCCTGAAACTGCTCAGCATTCTGGATATGATCTTTGAAATGTTTGTTCTATAAGTAAGTTTTTTTATTTAGTCATTTATGTCAGGCATCCATGGCCCATAGATACCTTACAAACTAACATTTCATCATCATCAACCCATATACAGTCCCACTGCTGGGCACGAGTCTCCTCTCAGATTGAGAGGGATTAGGCTATAGTCCACCATGCTGGCCTAGTGCGGGTTGGCAGACTTCACACACCGTCGTCTCTAAGGCATGCAGGTTTCATTTTCATTTTTTTTATTAATTAATTAACACTGTTAAACGATGAAGGAAAACGTCGTGAGGAAACCTGCATGCCGTAGAGATTTTCTCGACAGTGTGTGAAGTCTGCCAACTCGCGCTAGGCCAGCGTGGTAGACTATAACCTAATCCCTCTCAATCTGAGAGGAGACCCGTGCCCAGCAGTGGGACAGCATATGGGTCGATGATGATGATGATGATAATGATTAATAATTTTGTTAATTTTCAGGTTTCATGGAGGCTTTTGAGCCAGTACCTGTTTCTAACACTAGGGTACCAGGCATACTCTCTTGGGAACTCAGTGATTTAATCCAGTTTAAGCCCCACGAACACTATGAGACGGACAGTTGTAATACTTGGTATTACACAAGAAGGTTTGTGAAGTCTGCCAACCCGCACTAGGCCAGCGTGGTGGACTATAGCCTAATCCCTCTCAATATGAGAGGAGACCCGTGCCCAGCAGTGGGACAGTATATGGGTTGATGTATGTGTGCAGCTGTTAAGGGCAGAGCAGTATAGTTTACATTTATATTTTTCTCTGTATATTAGGCTGAGTGTATGATAGCTGAATAATCGTTAAGGACGCTTTTACATTTTTCTACAAATAACAGTGCTTTTCAGGTACCATTTTAATATATAAGCAAACACAAATGTGAAGATATTATGGTCTCAATTTAAAGGTAATCTATTCATCTCCCGATTGAAATCATAAAAATTGTATGACATCATACAAAATTTTCGCATAAATCGGTTTTCACCATCACAATAATCACAGAAAATTTACAAAAATGGGGTCTGATTAGGTACCATTTTAGGTAATTTGACTACATATTTTATCTTCAAAAATAGATTAGATTGCGGCATATACAGTCCTCTATATGTTCAGCTAATTATTTTGTACCTAAGTCATTACATTTTTCAATTATCAGCTAAATAAGAACGCTTGCAAATTTCTTCATACATATTTCACTCGCGGTGCATCATTCTGCGCTCAGACGCGCCTGTGGAAGGACGGGTGTATCGCTCTATCGAAAAAAATAAATTACGAAAAGTCGCGCGTCGTCGCGTAGAATCGTCGTTTATCGTGACCGGCAGGAGTTGATACTTTTTCGAACCGATATAAAAGTAAGTATGTACTAGTTTCATACTATTATAAATTATTTTTAAAATGTAATTTAGAAATTGTAGATCGGGATTTGAATACGAACGGCTATGCAGTTGTTGATAAGGTTAAGAAATGGATGGGTGGCGTTATGCAGCTCTTAGTAAAGTTAAGATTTAGATTAGGTCGTGGGGCTTGAAAGTAGATGGATGGTCTTAAGCAGCTGTTGGGAAGGTTAAGAAATGGATGAGAGAGGTTAAGCAGCTATTGGACAGGTCAAGAAATGGATGGGTGAGGTTAAGTTTTACTAAAGCAAAGTATGAATAAGTGGGGTTAAGCGTCTGTGGGTGAGTTCAAGAAAAGGATGGGTAGGGTTAAGCAGTTGTTTAGAAATGAATTGGTGGGGTGAAGCAGTTCTTACTGAGATAGTAACTTAGTTTTGAGTACCATATACCTATATACACGATGATTTTGTAGTCGTTTTGGAACCGAAAATTTTAGACTCTATATCAGTAATAGAACCTATTAAAATATAATTTAAATTAAATAAAAATATATTATTTTATTGATTATTAAAAGTAATATCATATTCGAACAAAAAATGAGAACTCATGATAATTCCACTCAATGTTACGTACTACGATCACTACGATCGATGTCATTCAATGTTACACACACAACACTAAGCGGTAAAACATGCCTAGACACGTTATCCGCCCATTGGATGCGGCGCGGCGCCCGCTGCCTACAATCCACGCACACAGCTGTAATGTATTATGTACCTACCCCTAGTAACAGGCTGCGCGGCGCCGGCGCGGCGAGCGCTCTCGCGTCGTCGCGTCGCCCGCGCCGCTCCCCGTTAACCACCCCGCACGGCCGCACCCGCCACTCCAGTTCTGTTGCAACTCGCGCGCGATAAAGGTTGCATTTTTTACGTTTTACGTAGCCACGCGAAAATGAGTCTTCAGTATGAATATTCGAACGTGGAGTAGGTACTTGACAATGGTTCAGCTGTACACTGTTACTAGTTACAATTTGGAAGGCCAAAGCTGAGGCCAAGCGGTTGTATTCCCGGCCAGAACATTTAAAGGCGCTGCGGCTACGAGGGATTGAAAGTCCTCAAGTACCTTCAACCCCTACCAACTTGGCTGCAACCCAGCGCCTTCTCAATCATGGACAATTCCGTGTGCCGGCTCACACGCAAGGTCGAGGGCGCCTAAATGACTCGCAGGAGAACGAAGACGCTATTCTGGAGTAGGTACTTCGAGCGGGCTCCGCGGCGAAGCACGAGAATGGCGGCACAAGAATTTAATGTTAGCTAATGCTTTGTATGGAAAACATTAAATAATAATGGCTTAACATCCCTATAAGTTCCGTCGAGTTCACGTCATCAACAACAATGATGCACCGGCAAGAACTGCCCTATGTCAGCTGCCCGGCTCGTTATGCAAGTGTTGTGCGTGCTTACCCAAACAATCAGTTCCGTGATCGATAGATAGGCCATGTCGCGCGGCGGTCCCGTGGCTTGCCCACCACGGAGCCCAGACTTAACGCCCCTGGATTTTTCTTGTGGTCGGAAATAAAAAGACTCCTTTATACCCGTGAACATGAAAGTCTTAACGAGTTACGCAGTGCGATAGTGGACGCCTTTGATAAAGTGAAAAGTGATAGGCTAAAAGACAATAGCATAAAACGGGCACGTTTGTGTATTGAACGCGGCAGACTCCATTTCGTGTACTTGCTTCGGTACAGGGAAGTGTAAACAATTTATAAATAAACTTTTAATAGGTAAGTACTTAGCTATGTACATAAGTTAATTATTTTGTAAATAGCTCAAATTCCAAAAATCCAAACGCCTGAAGTACCTACTCAGTTCATTGTCTCTCTGTTTCTAATTATTGATACCTACAGTAAAATAAAGATAAGTTCAATTCAAATAAAGTATTTCTGCCGGTCCTAAGCCCGTGTAAAGTATGAACGAGAAATTGGAGTAGGTACAATTTACGTAGTTGGCGTGAAAATGTTGATGCGCAGCGGCTGTGCGAGCGACTGCTGCGCCTGTCGCGGGTTCGATCCTCGCTCGGAACAAATTTGTATGATCTGTGGGTGAATGTTCTGGGCTTGCGTGTTTGTGTATGTGAAAATTTATGTTTGTAAATGCACCCATGACACAGCAGAAAATCCTAGTGTTGGGCAACGTTTTTTTTCTTAAATAAGAACTACGATAAAACCTACCTACACACAGTCTTATTCTAATTTTTTTAGTAAGAATGTAGGTATTACGTTCGTGTCCCGTATCAGCTGATTCGCTGGGCGCCATACTTGTCCTATTTGAACGGTGATCCTAGGTACCTACCTAACATCAAATTACGTCGCTATCTGCATCGTAATGCAATTTATTTTAATAATAAAATGTACTTGTCCAGCTACTAGCTATTAAATCACGCGTAGTAGGTACTCAGACGGATCATCCGACCGTCCGTCGCTCCCGTTGCTGTAGGTAGGTGACCAGCTGATGAGCTGACTCGTACCGCGCCGCGCCGCCGCGCCCGCGCCCCCCGCCGCGCATCATTGATAAATGGCAAGCTTGAGACTGAGGCGGTTTAAGAATGAAATATTCGTGCACTACTACGAACAAACTCGAACAAGTGAAATTTTTTTTTGAAATGCCAACTTTTTTATTATTAGCTGTACAGTCAACTTAATATTTTTTATTTGTACTACTAATTATCCTAAGTTACCACGTTGCGGTTCCAAAACGACTATAATTTCACGCTGTATATATATTAGTGATGGTTGATATAGCATAAAGCATTATAAAGTAGCATTCTTAATGTATATGTATAGCATATGGCAAATGATATCGTGGCTCGCACTTAATGCTATGATGGGAGTGTCGCGTAAGCCAGTACGATGATTTGTTAAAATGTTCAATTTGTTTTTTTTAGATGCCCCGTATTCGGAAATTTGGTTATAGACCAAAAAAGACCTGCAAACTTAGCAGTAAATAAAAGTAATGTATGTAAGTATTTTCACTATGGAGTTTATTAGTTATTTGGAGTATTAGTTTTTTTTTTTTTATCAATTCCATCACGTTTCGTCAGGTTACTTATTTTGATGTATTTTTTGTTAACAGGAAGAGCAGCATAAATATCTCATTAGACCATGACGAGCAGTGTGAAATTTTATTTGAAAGTTATATAAAAGTAATCATAGGTTTTAATTTTTTTACCGTACTACTAATATTGTCGTTTTATTTTCAGGAGCAGGAATGCGTAGTACAATTTAAGGCAGAAGAATAGTTGACATTAATTACCTATTTGAGCAGACGATTCAAATAGGAAGTCGCATTTCTCTTTTCGATTGCGATATGAAGCATTTAGCGATAAATTAAGAAAAAAAAGATGGCAATAACGTATTAAGTCAACAAAATAATGCCTAAAAGCTCAGTGTAAATAGCACTAATGCTTGTGTACTTTTCTTACATACCTATATTAAATTTATTATACATTTTTACTACTTCCGATGTTTTAATTTTTACTCCCAGGCTAGTGTCATTTAAGTAGTTTTTGAGAATATCTCGGATATAAAAACGTACACACGGGTCGATGAGAGCACCGCCTTTTTTTGAAGTCTGTTAAAATACTAACCTAATTATCACGAAAATAGTACGATCACCAAATGCGCTTTCAAAGTTCCAACTTAATTTGCTGAATAAATTCAATAATTAATTTAATAAATAAAAATTAATTAAAAATTATAGCAAGGACCAATATTATTTAAGCGATGTTTAAACTCGAGCGCTCGGTGGTTTCAATGTGTGCGTACGCGTAATGTTGCTGTGCGCGACTCTATTTACCTAAATTTGAGTTCGTCGAAATTGTAACAGCGTCCTTAAAGATATTGTAAATTATACCTTTATTTTTAATTACCGAATTTTTTAAAATATATGTAAACTTTTGAGGGAGGTATGGCAGTGGGAATAATTCCACTCAAATTGGAGCTGCCCAACTGGGGAAGTAGCTTCGCCTGGCAGAAAATTGAAGTGAAATAACACTGCTTTGAGCTGTGTTGTGTTTCTTACGGTGAGCAAGGTTGCCAGTGCTCCGCGAGGAAACGTTGTGTTGGCAGTGGGGGGACTTTGACCCCTATACTGCCAACCCAACCATTCCTCCATCGTTTTACAGAGTCGGCAACGAGCAAGTGATGCCCCTGGTGTTATAAGCGTCTATAGGCTACGGTAACCGCTTATCATCAGGTGGGCCGTAAGCTTGTTTGCTACCTTAGTGGTATTGAGGCAACCCCTAAATATTTTCGGTAATTAAAAAATAAGGTTAACTTGTTATAGATAATATAATTTATTGTATTTTTATCTAGTCAATAAAATAATCAACTTTAAGTATAAGTTTGTTTATTATGGGGCAAATTTGGCGAAGTTTCGACCCAACTACCCCGTAGTGAGATATCGTGAATTTAATTGACTGAGGCTGAGGCTACAGTAGGCAGCGATTTGCGATGCGACTGGAAGAGCGAAACGAGAACAATGTAGCGACATCTACCGCGCTACATAGAACTACGAAGGCCTGAATCGCGCAAGCAACATTCGCAACGAAAAGTTGCATATATACAACCGCCCGACATCAACGGTCGGGCCGTGGCCCGCCAGGCATAACACCCGCCTGGTTGGAGGATCCTCACTTTGGTTGGAGGGGCAACACGCCTCGCCTCTCCACAACAACATGGTATGGCTAAATTACAAGCGAAATTCCGGCGTATATTCGGCGATGACATGGCTACAGTACACATGCTCAACAACGAATTAATTATAATATAACTGACGAGCATTTGTTTTTTACGTTCTGAAGTACAGTTGTAATGTAGCCGCTACCATAACAATGACTCAATTTAAATCGGTCGTTTTCTTAGAATGCGATCAAATCATCCATCGCGGTTTACTATACGCATAATGTAGCCACACGCATATTTAGCAGCACTGTTGAACTAGTGTGCAAGTGAGAAATTTTCTAATAAATTAGCTTCAATTTCGCTCATATGTTGATGTAGCCATGCCGTGATTTCAGTAATGTTGTTAAAATATCCTATCGCATAAAGAAATCAAAGTTCTAAATAACAATATCGATAACCCTGAGTTATTGTCAAAATTTTATTTTAATGTGTCATGTAAAGTACTTCGTTTTAATCCACCCTTAAGTGTACCTCGCTCATCTTCAAATTATAGGCAGAACAGTTTTACTGTGCGCGCAAGCAGAAATTTTAATGATATATGCAAGGAATATGATTTTGATCCATTCACAATTAGTGTCAATTCGGCCAGAAGGTGCTTAAGCCTGAATTTATTTAAGTAGTTGTAGGTTATATTACTTGTATTTGCTTTTATTATTTTTCCTTTTCCTTATTTCAGCCATATAATTGTATGCCATGCATCTAGGTAATGCGTTTTACTTTAATTAAGGTGATGTGTTGTTAGCTGTAAGTTCTCCATGCACTAAATAAATAAATAAATAAAGTTCGCTAGTAATATTTGATGTACGGTGTAGCCATATACGTGAGCATTCATTTACTTGTTTTAATCGCTCATGTGTCGCAGGTCGCGTCGCGGCCTAATGTAGCCTCAGCCTTACTCATTCCGTAAAACATACGCATTTTAAAATCACGACACGTTTAGCGCAGCGGCTGAGCGATCGGCTTCTGTGCGACGGCTTGTGGGTTCGACCCCGCAAACAAATATTTTTGTATGATCTACAGGTAGTTGTTCAGGGTCTGGGTGTTTGTGTATGTGAAAGTTTGTGTTTGTAAACATACCCACCCACGATACAGGAGAAAATGGTGGGGCAACATTAAAAAATCGTATTTAGAGTGTTAACCTTTTGACCGCCACGGACGTGTATAGACGTCAAATTTAAACTTGCTCACGACGCCAACGACGTCATGGCACGTCAAAAATACCACTTTTTTTCGTTCAAAACAAAGATTTGTTGTTTTTTTTTTTACCTAAATAATACATATTAGATACTAGAATTTGATGCTTGGCGTAAAGAACTCGGATTTTCGTTATTGACGTGGCGGGCAAAAGGTTAATAATATGTAGTTTCAAGGTTGCCAGGAAGAAATCGCTGTTTGCGATAAGGCCGCCCATTGTATATTATGTTATAAATTGTGTCCTCATATATTTTTACGGTGCACAGACGCCAGCAGGTCAAGCTATCTAAAACTATCAAATTTTCCCAATTGAATATGAACCTTAACGTTATTGTATTAAAGTTGAAAATCGATCAGTCAGTAGTGTAGTTTCAGTATAAGCGCGCAAACAAATAAATAAAAAACTCTTCAGCTTAATTCTTCTGGTATAAAGTATTAAAAAAAATATATATGGTATGGGCCCTGTTTTAATAGTTAATTATCACTCGCTTAAGGACACTTTTACATTTTTCTACAAATAACAGTGCTTTTCAGGTACCATTTTAATATATAAGCAATCACAAATGTGAAGATATTATGGTCTCAATTTAAAGGTAATCTATTCATCTCCCGATTGGCATCATAAAAATTGTATGACGTCATACAACATTTTCGCATAAATCCGTTTTCACCATTACAATAATCACAGAAAATTTACAAAAATGGGGTCTGAGTAGGTACCATTTTAGGTAAATTTACTGCATGTATTATCTTCAAAAATAGATCAGATTACGGCATATATAGTCCTCTATATGTTCAACTAATTATTTTGTACCTAAGTCATTACATTTTTCAAATAACAGCTAAATAAGAACGCTTGCATATTTCTTCATACATATTTCTCTCGCGGTGCATCATTCCGCGCTCAGACGCGCCTGTGGAAGGACGGGTGTATCGCTCTATCGCAAAAAATAAATTACGTAAAAGTCGCGCGTCGCGTCGTAGATTCGTCGTTTATCGTGACCGGCAGGAGTTGATACTTTTACGAACCGATATAAAAGTAAGTACTAGTTTCATACTATTATTTATTATTAGAATGTGATTTAGAAATTGTAGATCGGGATTTGGATACGAATGGCTATGCAGTTGTTGATAAGGTTAAGAAATGGATGGGTGAGGTTAAGCAGCTGTTGCGACAGGTCAAGAAAGGGATGGGTGAGGTTAAGCAGCTGTTGGACAGGTCAAGAAATGGATGGGTGAGGTTAAGCAGCTCTTGGACAGGTCAAGAAATGGATGGGTGAGGTTAAGTTTTACTAAAGCAAGCGTCTGTGGGTGAGTTCAAGAAAAGGATGGGTAGGGTTAAGCAGCTGTTTACATGTTTATGAAATGAATTGGTGGGGTGAAGCAGTTGTTAGTGAGACAGTGACTTTAGAGGCTTTTCAGTACCAAATATATATATATATATATTGGTGATGGTTGATATAGCATAAAGCATTATAAAGTAGCATTCTTATTATATATAGGATATAGCAAATGATATCGTGGCTCGCAGTGCTATAATGTTATATTGCTTTATATCGCATCGCACTCTCTCAACGCAATATAGCAAGTCAGGTGGCCTACAATACGTTATCGAGTAGTAACGTTTCCCGCCACCCGCTTATGATGTGATTATGAGTGTCACGTACAAATTTTCCAAGCTAGTACGATGTTTTGTTAAAATGTTTAATTCGTTTTTTTAGATGCCCCGTATTCGGAAATTTGATTATAGACCAAAAAAACCTGCAAACTTAGCAGCAAATAAAAGTAATGAGACTATGTAAGTATTTTCACTGGAGTTTATTATTTATTTGAAGTATTAGTATTTTTTTTTATCAATTCTATCACGTTTCGTCTGGTAACTTATTTTGATGTTTTATATTTTTTGTTAACAGGGAGAGCAGCATAAATGTCTCGTTAGACCTAGATGAGCAGTGTGAAATTTTATTTGTAAGTTTTAAAAAGTATTCATAGGTTTTTTTAATTTTTTTACCGTACTACTAGTATTGTCGTTTTATTTTCAGGAGCAGGAATGCGTAGTACAATTTAACCCAAAAGGCAAAAGAATAGTTGACATTGGTTACCTATTTGAGCAGATGATTCAAATAGGAAGTCACACTTCTCTTTTCGATTGCGGTATGAAGCATCTAGCAATAAATAAAGAAAAAAGAGATGGCTTGCATTCTAAATTCGACCTTGCATGCAAAATGTGTGGTGAAAAGTTTGAACTTCTAACAGTGCGGAAGGACGACCTTAAAATGGACATTAATCAGGATGTTGTATCCGGAATCATGTCTACTGGTGCCGGATACACCCAGCTTAATACAGTCCTTGCCCATGCTGACATTCCACCGATGCCTCTGCGATTATACCAAGCGACGCATAATCAAGTTTCCCAATGGTGGGAAACAACTGCGGATCATTGCATGTCTGAGGCAGGAAAGGAAGAGGTCGAGCATGCAAAACATATCGGCAATATGTCGTCTCAAGGAACACCAATGATTGCTGTTATTGCAGATGCGTGTTGGAGTAAGGGTTCATACGGCAATAATTACGATGATTCTTCAGGCGCCGCGGCAATCATTGGCCAGCACAGCAAAAAAGTGCTTTATTGTGGGGTGAAAAATAAATATTGTGTGATATGCTCCCGATCAACAAACAAAGGAATTGAGGCACCTGAACATAGATGTTTTAAAAACTTCAGCGGCCCTTCAACAGCAATGGAAGCTGCGATTATTACCGAGGGGTTTAAACGTTCCATATCCGACCATGGACTTATTTATTCACATTTAATTGCTGATGGAGACGCTAACACCTATTCATGCATTAGAAATGCCCGACCCTACGAAAATCTAACGGTCGCTAAAATAGAGTGCAAGAACCATCTTTTACGCAATTATTGTAAAACATTGCTGGCACTGTCAACTAACTCATCCTACCACATCAAAGCAAGGAAACTTGTTAAAGAAAAATATTTGAGGTTGCGTTGGGAAGTTGATTCTTCAATAAAATACTGGTCTAGGCAAAACAGCCCTTTCGCAGAAAAGGCCGATAATATAAAAAAGGATATCCAAAATGGGCCCTACCACATATTCGGTGATCACAGCCATTGTTCACCATATTTTTGTAATAAAATCGCCTCGGAAAACTTTGTTCCAGAATTGGTAGCTTTTGGGATGTTCCAAAAACTTACCGATTTGGCATATAGGCTTTCACAAAATGCATGTAGTTTTGCGTATAACGAGACAAACAATTTGGTCGAAAGTTTCAATGCCAGAGTTGCCAAGTACGTAGGAGGAAAAAGGGTCAATTACTCCTTAAAAGGGTCATACAGCGGAAGATGTGCGGCTGCAGTTATATCTTTAAATACCGGTGGAACACTACAAACATATGTGCATAAATTTATTTTCGGAACTGATGCAAATGCACAAATAATTCGGCTGGAAAATAAGCGCAAAACCAACAATGATAAAAGAAGGAACATTAAAAAGAAAAAGACCCTAAAACATGCCACTGCGAAAGATGCTCATTATGGTGTAATTTGTCAGAAACCTGACATGGATGCATTGAATTACAATAAAGCAAAACAAGACTTTTTAAATTCCTTGTCACTCTCTACAGAAGAGAGAAATAATCTAGAACGAAGTACAGTCTTGCAGAGTGCAAGCCCGCTCTGGCTAGAAACTAGGCGGAAACTATTAACTGCTTCATGGTTTGCTAGAGTTTGCAAGCGGCGTGCAAATACAAATTGTGCTCCTCTTGTCAAACAAATATTATGTGGCAATGATCTGAGCAACGTCCCATCAATTAAACACGGTAAGAAGAATGAGCATACAGCGCTTCAAGAATTAAAAAGCGCATTAAATTTAAATATACAAGAGTGTTGATTACACATCGATAGTGAATTTTATTTTCTGGGTGCTACTCCAGACGGCAAATACCAACATGGTATTGTAGAAGTTAAGTGTCCATCATCTGCATACAACTTGGAACCTGAAGAAGCAATCAAGCAAAAGAAAATTGATTTTTGGGTGTACAAATCTCACGCTTTCATCGTGAATAAGAAAAGCAAATGGTACTACCAAGTTCAGGGTCAATTACGAGTAACTGGTCAGGATATGTGTATATTCGCGGTGTGGACGGGCGAAGGAAAAATTAAATACGAATTTATAAAAAAAGACGAACAGTTCTGGAAGGAAAATATGGAAGGGCATTTAGTGAAATTTTACAATAACTGTTTACTTCCAGAACTGGTTGACCCTCGATACACGAAGTCTATGAACCTAAGGGACCATAGCTCATACACACGCAAAAACGTATTAAGTGAACAAAATAATGCCTAAAAGCTCAGTGTAAATATCACTAATCCTTGTGTACTTTTCTTACATACCTATTTATTATATATTTTTTATACATTTTTAGTACTTCCGGTGTTTTAATTTATACTCCCAGGCTAGTATGCGTATGTCACTCATTATGAAATGCTAAGTATTAGATATGTACAAATAAATACCCAATTCAATAGTATCAGTAATTTTTGAGAATATCTCGGATATAAAAACGTACACACGGGTCGATGAGAGCACCGCCTTTTTTTGAAGTCTGTTAAAAATAGTAACCTAATTATCACGAAAATAGTACGGTCACCAAATGCGCTTTCAAAGTTCCAACTAAATTTGTTGAATAAATTCCAATTAATTAAAAATATACCAAGGACCAATATTATTTAAGCGATGTATAAAATCGAGCGCTCTTTGGTTTCAATGTGTGCGTACGCGTAATGTTGCTGTGCGCGACTCTATATACCTAAATTTGAGTTCGTCGAAATTGTAACAGCGTCCTTAAGAGCCATTTCACAAAATCTTTACGCTCGAGTTTAGGTAAAAAACGGCAGCATTGTATATGTGTGCGTAGCTACCCTCACATACACAATGCAAGCAGTGTAGCGCGAGTGTCGAGACGGACTATACAATCTTGAGCCGTCGCTTTATAATCATTAAAATTATTTGGTTACCTTTATTTACCTTGGTTTATGAAAGAGATTTATGAAATAAATTATTTTATTTATTCAATCTAACAAGGTTTTGTAGACGAATGAAAAAAACACAAATTTGTATTATTTATGTAAAGCATTATATAATAAAATATGAACAGAAAAATGAATGTGACTTTGCACTTGTACCCAGTACTGCGTCTTTTCTATTATCCTGCTCTAGTCGATCCATGTGTTTTCTCATTCTAAAATAATATAAAAATAACCGTCAAGTTTATTTATAATCCGCTCAAGTTGGATATGCAAGGTTACTAAAATTCACGTGTACGAATGTTCGGAACACCTTTATAAATGGAACGTGAAAAGTTCCTATCAACCCGACTTTTGCAAAAAAACTATCCAAGGTCAAAGTTCGCGAATACGAATATAAAATGTATTCTAAAATAATGCATGATAAATTATAATCCTTATCAAAATAAGTATGTTAATTATCGGCCATTTAATATTTTAAAAGATATCACCGAACTAAAATTACACGTGATTGAAAAAAACATTAGTGGTGTAGTGAAACGCATGGCGCCGCGAGACAAAATAATTCGATGGCTGTAGTTATTAGTAAGCTTTTTTGTTCTAAATTACTTCTGAGCGAAGCTGAGGGGCTAGGACGTTACGCTATATTATTTGCATAGTACCTATCTTAAGAAAAATGAAAATACTTCTCAAAGTAATTATTTCACGCGGATGAAGTAGCGGGCAAAAGCTAGTTTATGCTCAATAGTGTTCCAAACATTGGTACGAATTTTCAGCTCTATGCGAATTTTAGTAACCTTACCCCTATTTTCTGGGCTAACTTGAGCGGACTATTAGATACATACAAATAATATGCTACTATTTTGTCACTTATTAGTGTTTATGAATCAAACAAAAATAAATATGTAGTACCTCGCTTCTGTTGCTTTCTTTAAGAATGCAGAATGTTTATTTTTCCAATTGCTAAAACGAGTAAAACATAAAAAAGTTAAAGTATGAAATTGCCGATTTGTACAGACGCTAGCACATCAAGCTACCACAATCTGTCAAATTTCTTTGATAGATTTTCAACTTTAATACAATGCGATAGGGTTCATTTTTAATTGGGAAAGTTTGACAGTTTTGGATAGCTTGACCTGCTGGCGTCTGTACCTACTGAAAAATTGAAATTCGTTTTTTTTATTATCATATTTATTTATTCAAAATTTTTACCATTATTATCTGTTTGCTGCCATCTAATAGGAAGTCATTTATGGCTTTGTGATAGAACTCCATTGATCTAGATTCGACAAGCTGTGTGAAAGCATTTTGTACTGCCTCCTGGGAAGAAAACTTTTTATCACGTAGAAAATTGTCCAAATCACGAAAAAAATGGTAGTCCGTTTGAGCAAGGTCTGGCGAATAAGGAGGGTGATGAATGGTTTCTAATTAAATAGATATAAATAAAAAAAAAAAAGTTTACTAGTTTTTCTGTCATTGTTCGGAGTTCGGCACAGTAGACATCTGCCGTTATTGCTTGACCAGATCGGATAAAGCTATTGTGAATATCACCATGCTGTGACCACTAAACAGTTACGATTACCTTTTTATTGGTAAGCTTTGCTTTAGGACACTGTTGCGGCGTTTGACGTTTCATTAATAGTCCCCTCTCCAAACGCAACATTGATATTGCGAGCTGTTACTGCCGCGTTAGTTCCGCGTCGGAACTCTTTTTCAAAAATCAATCGAATTTTCGAAGTATCGATCTTTCTTATTTAAGCTGAATAAAAAAAACAACTGAAAGTCGATAATCGAATGTTACATATTTTTTAAAAGAAAAACTTCATAAGTACCATGTGAAAAAAGTTTCACTCAAAAATCTCAAACTATGAAGGTTCTATGTCAGTTCGAAGTACCTATTACAATAAAACGGCAATTTCATATTTTAACCCCTATTATTACAATTATTGTATAAACTACTAAAATAATACTTTACTATTTGATAATAAACAAAACTTTTTTCTTTATTAGCAAATAGTAATAAAGAAAAAATACGAAGTGTATCAAAATGTTGTAGTCTGAGTATAATTATGCGTTCACGATAAGTAATCTCGACTCCATTAAAGTTGGGAAAAGGATCAGAGGATTGATGAACTGATATGTAGTAGGTAGTATGTGGCATGAACATGAAACTTTTTTAAAGATATAAAGGAGATGGCCAAAAATTGTATGGGCCTATGCCCCAGAAGGCGCGGAAAAAAGTGACACAGGTCCTTCGTCGACGGGCGCTCGCACCGATTACTAATCGAGTAATCGGTGCCCGCATGTGTATCGTAATTTATCTAATATTAGAGTGATGTTATTATCCATTATTACTTCTAAATAAATAAAGGGATTTTAATGAAACTTTAGAATTAGATTTGTGTTTATTATAACAATTTAAAAAAAATGTAATTTCGCTAAATAACAATATAAAACGTAAAAATTGGCTTAGCACTTTATTTTTCTTCTAATTAATGTTATAAATAATATATATTCTACGACTATAGGTATGTGACGACAAGAATATATGACTTTGTGTATTTTTTTCTGTCTAATTTATTAGTAGGTATTATTGATAGATATTGGAGTCCGAAATATACTCTGCGATGATTTTTCAGTAAACTGGTTGTGGGAGATTAATTGCCACAAAATAAAGAAACTAGTTTTTCAAAATGTGTTTCTAAAAGTATCAATACGAAAGGTTGGTCTATTTTTCATGTATTCAACAATCACAGAGTATTTCCTAAAATGGTAAAGTAAGCGACTAAAATGTTAGATATTCGCGCGAAAATGTAAAATGGCTCTTAAACGGTGAAGGAAAACATCGTGAGGAAACCTGCATACCTTAGAGATTTTTCTCGACGGCGTGTGAAGTCTGCCAACTCGCACTAGGCCAGCGTGGTGGACTATAGCCTAATCCCCTTCAATATGAGAGGAGACCCGTGCCCAGCAGTGGGACAGTATATGGGTTGATGATGATGATGGGCCCTGTATTGTAACATGAATTAAATAAAAATAATCTTTCCATCGTTAATTTTTTCTTTTTTCTCCGAGCCTTTTCCCAACTATATTGGGGTCGGCTTCCAGTCTAACCAGATGCGGCTGAATATCAGTATTTTACACGAAGCGACTGCCATCAGACCTTAGCAACTCAAATTTTGGGTAATATCGGTAGGTATGTACTCTGAGGATAGACTGGTTGTCAGGCTTTTTGGGTTTCTGACTACCACTAACGATTGTCATAGGTGTTCGTATGACAACCGGGACCGACGGCTTTACGTGCTCTCCGTGGCACGGAGGGGTCTCGATGTGTTAAGAATGGTCACCCATCCACAGATTGACCGCGACTAGCGCAGCTTAACCTTGCAGATAGATTGATCAGCTTAGTTATTACTTACCCATGAAGCCCTCTTCTTTCTTAATTTCTTATAAGTATGTATTTACAAAAAGAATATGTATAAGTATTATATCCATTGTAAGTAGGGGCGTATTTACCCTAGGGCCATCCGGGCAATGGCAGATTGCATATTTTTATTCTAACTTTTTATTTTTCTTGTCAATCTCAATTTAAAATTAACAAAAACATAAATTAAATAGAAGTACCTAAATCATGTGGTCGAAAACACGCTTGTAAGCAGGGACCAAAAACCTTTATAAATTACGGTACAGGTATCGCAGAATTTAGGTTACCTCTACGCCTAAAGGTAACCACTATCGGGGAAAAAACATGTTACCTCTATTTTGGTTACCGTTTTAATGCCGGTTACCTAAAAATGACCTTGATTACGAAAAAGAGACAGAATATATCGCATTGCGGGCAATTTGTCCGTATTAGAAAATACTTATATCATTACTTAGTAGGCAACTCGTGTTGTGTTTACGTTTATTTGGTTCGAGGTTTTCGCGGCGTATTTGTGTTAAAATAACTAAATAAAGGAAATGAGCAAAGGTAAGTTAATATTATATTTTAACGGATAATTGGTAAAAATCTACGGATTAGAAATCTACGAAGGAAGGAAATAGGTACCTAAACGTCATTAGAAATTTTAAACTAATATTTTGTTCGATTCTTCATTTCTGTCTGTTAATTTATTATAGCGGTGAAAATTATAGCAATGCAGTGATTTATTGGGCTAAAAAAAAAGAAATCAGTTGTTTATTGAATATTTATACTTGTACCTATATTCTATAGTTGACTAGATACAAATGCCCGAATAAAACACTCTGATGTCAAAATTTGTACTTATATATTTTTTTTCTAATAGTTTGTTATGACGTGACCTTGAAGATCAAAACACTGAAAATAATTCGTACAAAAAAAACTAAGTAAATAAATAAGCTTTGTTTGTAATGCAGATTTATGAAGCCATTCTAGGCGGGTATTTTCCCGTTTTTATTTAATCAAAAATGATTATGAACCCACTAAAATAAAATGATTCACCAATGTTTAAAATCTGCATTACAAACAAAACTCGATATTTACAGATTTTTTATACGAATTATTTTGAGTAGGTACCTATATTGATCGTCAAGGTCATTAAAACTTTAAAATTTAAAAAATACAAAATACATGAGTGTTCTACTTGTGCAGTAGAAATCTATAATCACTACATACCTACATAAGGAGTACATAAGAAATACATTAGGAGTACATAAGGAAAACATAAGGAGGACTTAGGTTAGTACATAAGTAGTAAATCAGTAAGTACATAAGGAGTACATAGGGTAGTACATAAGAAATACATAAGGAGGACTTAGGTTAGTACATAAGTAGTATATCGGTAAGTACATAGGGTAGTATCTAAGGAGTAAATAATGAGTGCTTTAGGAGTACATAATGAGTGCTTTAGGAGTACATAATGAGTGCTTTAGGAGTACATAATGAGTGCTTTAGGAGTACATAATGAGTGCTTTAGGAGTACATAAAGAGTACATCTGAAGTACATAAGGAGTACATAAGAAATACATTAGAAGTACATAAGAAATACATAAGGAGGACTCAGGTTAGTACATAAGTAGTAAATCAGTAAGTTTATAAGGAGTACATAGGTCAGTACATAAGGTGTACATAACGAGTACATAAGAAGTACATAGGTTAGTACATCTGAAGTACATAAGGAGTACACAAGAAATACAATAGGACACACATACACAACATACATACCAATAACACTTTGCTTGACCCAGAGATCGAACCCAGGACCTCTAGCGTAGCAGTTGCGCTTAGGACCACTAGACTAATGAGGCAGTCTATACATAAGGAGTACATAAGGAGGACTTAGGTCAGTACATAAGTAGTAAATCAGTAAGTACATAAGTAGTAAATCAGTAAGTACATAAGGAGTACATCGGTTTGTATCTAAGGAGTACATAATGAGTACATAAGGAGTACTTAAAGAGTACATGAGGAATACATAAGAAGTACATAGGTTAGTACATCTGAAGTACATAAGGAGTAAATAAGGTGTAGATAAGGAGTACATAAGAAGTACATAGGTACACAGGTTTGTATCTAAGGAGTACATATTGAGTACATAAGAAGTACATAAGGAGTACATAAAGAGTACATTAGTAGTACATAAGGAGTACATAAAGAGTACATTAGTAGTACATAGGTCAGTACATAAGGAGTACATAGGTCAGTACATAAGGAGTAAATAAGGTGTACATAACGAATACTTAAGAAGTACATAAAGAGTACATAAGAAGTTTTTAAAGTGTACATAAGGAGTACACAAGGAGTACATAAGGAGTACACAAGGAGTACACAGGGAGTACATAAGGAGTACATTAGTAGTACATGAGGAGTACATAAGGAGTACAAAAAGAGGACTTAGTACATAAGGAGTACTTAAGAAGTACATAAAGAGTACATAAGGAGTTTATAAAGTGTACATAAGGAGTACACAAGGAGTGCATAAGGAATACATAAGGAGTACACAGGGAGTACATAAGGAGTACATTAGTAGTACATGAGGAGTACAAAAGGAGGACTTAGTACATAAGTAGTAAATCAGTAAGTACATAAGGAGTAAATTATGAGTACATAAGGAGTAAATAGGAGTAAATAGAAGTACATAAGGAGGACTTAGGTTGGTACATAAGTAGTATATCGATAAGTACATAAGGAGTACATAAGTTTGTACCTAAGGACTACATAATGAGTACATAAGGAGGACTAAGTACATAAGTAGTAAATCAGTAAGTACATAAGGAGTACATAAGAAATACATGAGGAGTACATAAGAAATACATAAGGACTTAGGTTAGTACATTAAGAGTAAATATGGAGTAAATAAGGAGTACATAAGGAGTAAATAAGGTGTATATATGGAGTACTTAAGAAGTACATAAGGAGTATATAAAGAGTACATAAGGAGTATATAAGGAATACATAAGGAGTACATAGGTTATTATCTAAGGAGTACGTAATGAGTACTTAAGGAGTACATAAAGAGTACATAAAAAGTACGTCTAAAGTACATAAGGAGTACATAAGAAATACATACGGAGGACTTAGGTTAGTACATAAGTAGTAAATAAGTACATAAGGAGTGTATAGGTCAAAACAAAGGAGTAAATAAGGAGTACATAACGAGTAAATAAGGTGTACATAAGAAGTACTTAAGGAGTACATAAGAAGTAAATAGGGAGTACATAAGGAATACATAAGAAATACATTAGAAGTACATAAGAAATACATAAGGAGTACGTAGGTTATTATCTAAGGAGTACGTAATGAGTACTTAAGGAGTACATAAAGAGTACTTACATAAGAAGTACGTCTAAAGTACATAAGGAGTACATAAGAAATACATTAGAAGTACATAAGAAATACATAAGGAGGACTTAGGTTAGTACATAAGTAGTAATAAGGAGTGTATAGGTCAAAACAAAGGAGTAAATAAGGAGTACATAACGAGTAAATAAGGTGTACATAAGAAGTACATAATTAGTACATAACAAGAACATAAGAAGTACAAAAGAAATACATTAGGAGTACATAGGTCAGTACATAAGGAGTACAGAAGGAGTAAATAAGGTGTACATAAGGAGTAATTAAGAAGTACCTAAAGAGTACATAAGGAGTACATAAGGAGTACACAGGGAGTACATAGGGAGTACATAAGAAATACATTAGGAGTAAATAAGAAACACATAACGAGGACTTAGGTTAGTACATTAAGAGTAAATATGGAGTAAATAAGGAGTACATAAGGAGGACTTAGGTTGGGACATAAGTAGTATATCGATAAGTACATAAGTAGTACTACATAAGGAGTTCATAAAGAGTAAATAAGGTGTACATAAGAAGTACATAAGGAGTACATAAGAAGTACATAAAGAGTATATAAAGTGTATATAAGGAGTACACAAGGAGTACATAAGGAGTACACAGGGAGTACATAAGAAATACATTAGGAGTACATAAGGAGGACTTAGGTTAGTACATTAAGAGTAAATATGGAGTAAATAAGGAGTACATTAGGAGTACTTAAGGAGTACATAAGGAGGTCTTAGTACATAAGTAGTAAATCAGTAAGTACATAAGGAGTACATGGGTCAGTACATAAGGAGTACATAAGAAATACATAAGGAGGACTTAGTTTGTACATTAAGAGTAAATATGGAGTAAATAAGGAGTTTATAGGTCAGTACATTAAGAGTAAATAAGGAGTACATAAGGAGGACTTAGGTTGGGACATAAATAGTATATCGATAAGTACATAAGGAGTACTTAAAGAGTACATAAGGAATACATAAGGAGGACTTAGTACATAAGTAGTAAATCAGTAAGTACATAAGGAGTACATAGGTCAGTACATAAAGAGTACATAAGCAGTAAATAAGTTGTACATAAGGAGTACATAAAGAGTACTTAAGGAGTACATAAGAAGTACATAAGGAATACATAAGAAGTAGATAGGTTAGTACATCTGAAGTACAAAAGGAGTACATAAGCAGTAAATAAGGAGTACATAAGGAGTAAATGAGGAGTACATAAGAAGTACATAGGTACACAGGTTTGTATCTAAGGATTACATATTGAGTACATAAGGAGTACATAGGTCAGTACATAAGGAGTAAATAAGGCGTACAGAAGGAGTACATATGGAGTAAATAAGGGGTACATAAGGAGTACTTAAGGAGTACATAAAGAGTACATAAGGAGTACATAGGTTAGTACATCTGAAGTACATAAGAAATACAAAAGGACTGCGGTTAGTACATAAGTAGTAAATCAGTAAGTATATAAGGAGTACATAGGTCAGTACATAAAGAGTAAATAAGGAGTACTTATGGAGTAAATAAGGTGCACATAAGAAATACATAAGGAGTACATTAGGAGTACATAAGGAGTACATAAGAAGTACATAACAGGATATAATAGAAGGATAGAATTAAATGCTGTAAATGTAATGTCCTGCTTTGCATTATGCCTTGTTTCGCTCAATTTTATAGTAAATAAACAAAAAATAGTACTTCGCTAGTATGTGTATGTGTAGTATGTGTGTGCCCGTTGACGGGCAGTGTGAACATTTTTACCACCAATTTTTCCAAATATTCCAAATAAGTAAGCGATTTTTTTAAAGTCTAATTTGTTTATATTAATTAAAACATGGCAAGAACATAAACAAAAGTTATTTTATTCCTCTGGGTCTGGATCCTTCTGCCTTATAAAGGGTTAACAATCCAACGTAAATAATATTAGTCTATGAATCCAACACTCGCTATCAAACTGAAAGACGCGTTCCGCTCCTTGCCGTGCCTTGATTGGTTGACGTTAGCCGGCGCGCGGATCGACTCGACTTGTCAAGGGCGACACACACACGCACGGGCGATGTGAGCCCTTTGACTAATTTGACGACCTCTGTGGTCTAGCGGTTCGAGTGCCGGACTGCTGATCATGGGGTCGTGGGTTCGATTCTCACAGGACACAAATATTTGTGTGGATAAAACATGAGTATTTGTGTTTGTCTGGGTGTTTCTTATGTATTTACAAAAAGTATATTAAGTATTATATCCATTGTCTAGTTCCCATAGTACAAGCTCTGCTCAGTTTGGGACTAGATGGTTTTGTGTAAAATGTCCCAAAAATATTATATTATTATATTAATGCCGACTGCACGTGTAAGATAGAGGTAATTTTTATATCGGTTACCGGTATTTGTAATGGTTGTACTGAATTGAGGTAACCTTTCAAAATACCTGTAAAAGGAATTTAGGTTGTAACCGAAAAAATATCGGTATTGATCGTACCGGTTTCGGTCCCTGGTACTCCTTATACATATTTATACTCTTTATGTCCTACTTATGTGGTCCTTAAGTACTAACATATGTACTACTTATGTACTTACCCATGTACTGCTTATGTATTAACCTTTGTACTGTTTATGTACTTACCTTTCTTTTTTTATTCACGATAGCTAGGCCTATCCGCTTGACCGCTAGTTCGCCTTATGTAAAGCGACACTGCGATCTACGGTGGAGCGCGCTTCCCTAGAAGAAATCGATTCACTCGAGATTTAAAGACACACAGATTATAGTTATTGGGGAAGACCCACTCAGGAAGCTCATTCCAAATTTCAGCGGTACGCATGATGAAATTTGATTTAAAACGTTTCCTTCGGGTTTTTGGGATACATCAAAACATCGTGAGGAAACCTGTATACCTTAGAGATTTTCTCGACGGCGTGTGAAGTCTGCCAACCCGCACTAGGCCAGCGTGGTGGACTATAGCCTAATACCTCTCATTCTAAGACGAGACCCGTGCCCAGCAGTGGGACAGTAATTATATGGGTTAATAATGACGAATATATCCATTATCTAGTACTCCTTAGTTTGTGACCAGGTGATGCTGGCCTGGAGAAACACTGAGCCAAAGCTCCGCGAGTAAACGTGTTAGCAGTGGGGGGACTTTAACCCTGCCAACCCAACTATTCCTGTTTCGTTTTACAGGGTCGGTAACGCACAAGTGATAGGTACTTCTGGTGTTACAAGCGTCTATAGGCTACGGTAACCGCTTAGCATCAGGTGGGCCGTATGCTTGTTTGCCACCTTAGTGGTATAAAAAAAGGCAAAAATTATATTTATCACAAATATTTGTGTCTTGTGGGCATCGAAGCCACAACCTCGTGATTAGCAGTCCGACACTAGACCACAAATGTTTGAATTACTGCGGTATTGTTTTATAAAATAAAACACATTACACAAGCGTGGTATAATTATATTTACAAACTAATACAACAATAAATACACTGATTTGAACTTCAATAAATTGATTTCTGACATTTACGCGATAAAATCCGCAAAAAGTAGTTTTATTTGAACACTTCAATAAAATTATACTGTAAAAAAACTTTAGTACCTACATAATTCATATATTATATAATTATTTAACAAAACATAACATAATTTCATAAAAAAGTCTGAAAAAATAACACTGTTTGACCTGGGAATCAAACCCAGAATTCTGGCATAGCAGTCGCACTTAGGATAGCTAGGTTAGTAAGATAACTAAGGATGTGCCTTGGCTTGCACAGGGGGGTTCTGGAGTGGTCTATTAAGAGTACACAGTGCCCCCTTCATGTGCTGATGGTAGCCACCAAGGTGGCTTTAGTGGGTAAGAATCCCCACACTAGGCTTTTGAAGGTTTCAAGAAATATGCATGATTTTTTTTACTTAATTATTTACATCTTTATAACATAGAAAAAATATAAATAGCCTGGAAATGTTAAAATTTTTTTTTTTAATGATTTTAAAATCACTGAATAAAGGGGATAGATCCGATCTGAAAATACCTTATTTTATAGACGTTGAATAAATAAATAAATAGATCTGGCATATCGACCCGCTCGCCATTTTGATAATTACTCGAAATCGCGGCGCACTGTGAATGTATTATGTATGGGTAGAGGACACATAAACGAACAAAAAATGTCAGTAACATGGTACCCCAAAATGTCACGTTACCGAGATATTTGGAGCTAAAGACCGACATATGAGCACAACGACAATAATTAAAAATAGACTTGTGGAGATACTGGGATCACGTCGGGGTCACCAGTGTGGAGAGGCGAGGTGTATTGCCCCTCCTACGAATAGGGAGGATCCTCCAACTAGGCGGGTGTTATGCCTGGCGGGCCACGGCCCGACGGTTGATGTCGAGCGGTTGTATATATGCAACTATCGTTGCGAATGTTGCTTGCGCGATTCAGGCTTTCGTAGTTCTATGTAGCACGGTAGATGTCGCTACAGACTTATTACGTAAGTATAGGCGTCAGACTGTATCCAAATAATCGTTTCAAATGCAAAAAAATACAAAAAGATAAATACAATACTGCTCAACCGTGGAATAAAATCCAGGAAATCACGCTCAGAAGCCGCTTCCGTCCAATAGTCTATCAGTAGACTAAGTAGTTAAAAGCCTCGGGAGTCAATGTAAATTTAATTACATATATTTACATACAATAGAGCAAGCTATCCAAAACTGTAAAATTTTCCCAATTGAATATGAACCTTATTGCTTTGAATTTAAGTTGAAAATCAATAAAAAAAGACATTGTGGTAGCTTGATGCGCTGGCCTCTATACATTAGTTCAATTGCTAAAACTAAAGACCTATGATGAAATTGAATTATTGTTGCAAGCATCGTCAATAACGAGTTGAAAACAAACTAGGGTCGCTAACCGTACTATAATATACAGGGTGGAAGGGACATCGACGCGCAACGGCTTACCATGACTTCAGTACATGATTCTTGAACCCATCTGCGTTGGAATTTTTCGTCGGCTTTTTCTTAAATTTTACAACTCGCAAGTGAACTCTAAGGAAACAGCTGACCAGAAGTTCTTTCGAGTTTAATTTACAATGCTGTTTTTAGTGAAAAAAGTGAATTAATGACTTTTTAATTAAAATTCTTATTGGGTTAGATAGAAATAATGATTTTATACAGTTTAAAGTTGAAAAAACTGCAAAAAAACGTAAAATTTAAGAAAAAGCCGACGAAAATTTCCAACGCAGGGGGGTCCAGAATCATGTACTGAAGTCATGGAAGCCGTTGCGCGTCGATGTCCCTTCCACCCTGTATAGTATTGTACTGTATTCTGCGTCTTATATTTTACTTAAAAGAAAGTTCCTATGGAGATGTACAAGTTTCTGCAATAAACCTTTAATTTTTTTATTAATTACCTACTTAATAATAATTATTATTTGTCATTAGGTTCGATTCCCAAGAGAACCTATTAGGATTTTTAAATAAAATAAATTAATGCAAATAACATGCAAAGCTATAATTGACTATAATCATCAGATCTTTCAACTTAAATATAATATTTTGGTACTCACACTAAATATAAACTGGGAACAAGAGCCCCAAACAGTAAATGATAAATGATATTTAGAAAAGGAGAAATTCGACCGCGGGCAGGATTCGAACCTGCGTCTTCTGGTTAGGTACACCAGACGCTATGACCACTAAGCTACCGCGATACCTACCCGTCATGTCGAATTTTTCCTTCACATACTGAATTTACGTCTTTATGGTGACGTCAGTAACACCTATTGAAAAGCAAGTTTTTGCTTTTCAACCGACACGACTCACTTTTCGAATTTTTCCTTTTCTAAATAACTTTAAAATCTTAGCATGGAAAATGCCAAAAATATAGATATTTATTTTTATAAATAGATCTTTTAGAGACACTTTTACAAGACATTACATACGAAGCAAATGGAAAGTAAGTTAAAGAAGTTGGGAGACAATAGATATGCAAGGTTGAAGATTGTAACCCATATTGGAAATGTATTTAAATAGTAAGGTAGGCTTAAAGGACATGTATCCGTAAAATAAATAATAAAAAAAAAATGTGCATTAAAAACTGACAGCCAGTCTACATTGACAAAATGTTCCGTTTTGCGTTGTCAGTTATTTACTTGAGGTGTTTCCTTTTTATACTTAAATCTTGTTAAATATAACAAAAACATACAGAACCACATATTAAAATAAAATATAAACAGTGTATAAAAATATATAAACAATTCTAATTATTTTGTGATACCTGACAACGCAAAATGGAACGTTTTGTTGTTTCAATATAAGCTGGCTGTCAGTTCTTATTGCACATTAAAATATCGGTTACAATCTTCTACCTTGCATATCCTTTTTCTCCGAACTTACTTTCCATTTGCTTTTTTGTTTTTATATAATTCTAAAACTATTTACTCTTATCAATGGGTCGCATCATTCTTCTTTCCCAATTGAACATGAACCTTATAACTTTGTATTAAAGTTGAAAATCTATCAAAGAAATTTGACAGATTGGGGTAGCTTGATATTCTGGCCTCTGTACTATCTACGTCTTATAAATAGTTGTACTATATCTATAATCTACTCATCCTTCTTCACAGTCTTGGCGGCAGCCAGTTTCTTCTTACACTCTTGGTAGATGCCGTCCAGATCAAAAGCTGCCTTGACGTTGTCTTTCGAGAAAAGGAACCTGGAAGAGAGGAATCATTTAAAGACTATTGTTACGCCGGGTAACTGATAGAACGACGGAGATGGCTCACGAAGGTTCTAGAAACACGTGGAAGCTGTCGACAGAGCGCTGTCAGTCGCTACACTCGACCTACTTCAATACTTCACAGACACGGAATAGTTTGAGGTCGAATTGTATATTCGACCGAGTAGGTACTCGTATTTTATACCGTTAGCGGGATTATTCGATTCTGAAATCTTCTGAGGCGTATAAACATCGGTCGCGAGGGGCCAGCAGAGCAGTTTTTCATACTACTAAGGTGACAAACAAGCATACGGTCCATGATGGTAAGCGGTTACCGTAACCTATAGACACTTACAACACCAGGGGTAACACTTGTGCGTTGCCGACCCTGTAAAACGAAAAAGGAATAGTTGGCCCGGCAGTATAAGGATCAAACTCCCCCACTGCCAACACAACGTTTCCTCGTGGAGCACTGGCAACCTTGCTCACCGTAAGAAACACAACACAGCTCAAAGCAGTATTATTTCACTTCGGTTTTCTGCAAGGCGGAGGTACTTCCCCAGTCGGGTAGCTCCAATTTGAGTGAAATTACTCTCACTGTGCCCTATACCCTTAATCGTTTAACGGTTGTGGTGAATTTTAAGAACCCATGGCCCTGACTTTAGGGCATGTGGAGGCAAGTGGGGTTTTAGTCAGTACCAGTCCGAAATACCCTGCCGCCTCCCCAAGTTCCTAACGATCCCTTATTTTCTGTAATAAACAACAAAATAGGATCCAACAGTTCCACTCACTTCTGTAACTTCCCGGTGTGGTCAGCCTGTGGCCTCCTCATCTTCTCTTGGCCGTCAGTGAGCACCAGCACTGTGGGCAGCTGGCGGCTGGTTGGGCCATCCTGCACCCTGTACTTCGCGGCCGATTCTGGGTACCTGAGATGAGAGAGCATAAAGGTTTTTTGAATGTAAAATATTGATGGAAAATGGTTTACAGGTTGTAATTTTAAAAAAATGAATGTGGAGGGATGGAAGGGTAGAGGGAGGCCAAAGAAAAGGTGGATGGAGTGTGTTAAAGCGGACATGATAGAAAAGAGAGTGACTGACGATGTGACGGCTGACAGAGATGAATGGAAGAAAAGACATTGAAAACAAATACATTGGGACAAGGGCAGGAAAATGATGAATTAAAACACAAAAAAGCAGTGATAGCCTAGTGGTATGACCATTGGACTGCCAAGTCGAAGGTCTCAAGTTCGAATCCAAGGCACGCACCTCTGACTGTGAAATCATGTTCGTAATTATTAATTATCACTCGCTTAAACGGTGAAGAAAAACATCGTGAGGAAACCTGCATGCTTTAGAGATTTTCTCGACGGTTTTTGAAGTATGCCAACCTGCACTAGGCCAGCTTGGTGGATTATAGCCTCATCCCTCCTATTACGTGAGAGGAGACCCGTGCCCAGCAGTGGGACAGTATATGGGTTGATGATAGCTGACAACCTCTGAGAAGGAAATCCCGAAACCAACACAGAGAATCATAGTCTCTTTTAAAGTCTAGACATAGAATAGTAACAAATATGTGTCTTACAATGTAGGGCAAAGTCTGGAATGGTCTTTTGAAGAAAGAGCCATAGCGGCTATAGGCTATAGATCTCATACCTCCCAACATCCAGCTTTCCAAACTTCAGATTCTCTAAACTGTAGCTTGCGGACAGCTCAGCGAAGACCGGAGCAAAGTTCACACAAGCCGGATGCCATGCAGCATACAGACAAACAATCCAGGTGGTATTCTTATGGTGTTTGAGTTCGTCCTCCAGGACTTGGGGTCCACGGAAGTAGGTGACGTGCTCCGGACCCATGTATGTTGGTTCTGGGAGGAGGAGAGCGGAGAGGATGAGGATTGCGCCATATGGTAGGCCATATCTGAAAGAAGAATAATAGAAATAATTTTATTTTGCTAAAATGTATAGGCATTAATTAGAAGGGCTCGTGGCCCGTATTAACTACGCTGATCAACCGATCTGCAAGGTTAAGCTGCGCTAGCCACGGTCAATCTGTGGATGGGTGACCATTTATAACAGATCGGGACCCCTCCCTGTTTCGGAGAGCACGTAAAACCGTCAATCCCGGTTGTCATACGAACATCTGTGACATTCGTAAATGGGAGACAGAAGCCCAAAAGCCTGACAACCAGTCTATCCTCAGTTCCTCAGGCGATATCCTGAGGATAGACTGGTTGTCAGGTGTTTTGGGCTTCTACAACTAACGATTGTTGTGACGAGTGTTCGCATGAGAACCGGAACCGACGGCTTTACGTGCTCTTAGGCAGAAGGCACGGAGGGGTCTCGATAAAGAAAAAAGAAAGAAAGAAAATTATATTTATTTGTCTTTTGCACAGTTAATAGCTAATATTAATTACATAAGATGAATAAATAATAATAATAAATATATAAATATTTTTGGGACATTTTACACAACACCATCTAGTCCCAAACTAAGCAGAGCTTGTACTATGGGTACTAGACAATGGATATAATACTTATATACTTTTTTTTTTGTAAATTCATACTTATAATACATAAGAAACACCCAGACAAACACAAATACTCATGTTTTACCCACACAAATATTTGTGTCTTGTGGGAATCGAACCCACGACCCCATGATCAGCAGTCACGAACCACTAGACCACAGACGTCTATACTAGACCATAGACGAATGAAAATTACAAAGACAAAATGGTCTTGGACTCAGCATAATGGTCAACAGCATTGAGCATGTCAACCGCTGGTATTCTGTCCAAGCCGGTAATGCAGTTACACAATACATGTCATGCACCCTCCTACTCACAAACAGTAATTTCAGAAATTCAGAAACAGTAATTCAATACTCATAAACTACTTAACAACTAACAGTTAACATATTGATTTCTGACATTTACGCGAATATTATACATTGAAATAAAACTACTTTTTACGGATTTTATCGCGTATATTGATATTATTAATCCCGACGTTTCGGACCCTTTACAGCGTCCATGGTCACGGGTAGACTGAGGTGGTGGGCGTCTTGATGATATAATTACTGACAGCTACCCTACATTTTTTATTTATTACTAATTATTAATTAAAACTAGATGGAGCCGGCATTTCCTAGCTGACGACCTCTGAGAAGAAACGCCGAAACAAACTCAGAGAATCATGGTCTCTTTTAAAGTAAAAATATTCAATGATCATGTTTTAGTTGTTAATTATTGGCAATCCGATTCACGCAGAATGAGCTCACAGTATCCTTTGGTCTTGCAGTTGTAGGCCTGGATTTTGGTTTAATAGAATCTATAACAGGATTCCAAGCAGGTGGTAAGACCCAGGCATCTTCTCTATTGAAATTTGGATGTTTTTTAATTTCAATAGCCTCTCGAATCATCGGGTAGGATATCGTATCGTATTGTGATAACTAACAGTTAACACAATACTTGCAAATTTAATTTATTGGCTACATCAGTCGAGTCCCAGATGCCTCAGATTGCTTCAAGATATGTTAAGAAAGGTCACCCATCCACAGACAGACCGCGGCTAGCGCAGATTTACCTTGTAGATCGGTTGATCAGTGTATTTCTCAACATTCCAATTCGGAGCCCAACATTCTTACATACCATAGTTACATAATCTAACTTATTATACTAATAAATACTAAACAGAATAATTAACATGTAGGTTAAAATTCACAGAGCCAATTCGGTTAGAAAATAATTAGAACATCCCTGACTGCTTAACCTTTTGACATGTATGTCATGTCAAATGAAAACTTGCTCACGCCGCCAACGACAGCAAGGCACGTCAAAAATAACACTACTAGGTTAATTAAAATCTTAGTAGAACCATATTAAGAACCATACATAGAACCTTATTAAGGTGACTATGGAACTGGCATGGACAAGTGTTTTTTTTAATATGTTGGGCCATTATACACAGTACCATCTAGTCCCAAACTAAGCAGAGCATATATGGGTACTAGACAATGGATATAATACTTATATCCTTTTTTTTGCCAATACATACATATAAGAAACACCACAAACACTTATGTTTATCACATAAATATTTGTGTCTGGGAATTGAACGCTAGAAAGTCCGATAGAATCGAAGACAGACATTGTTCAAAAGATCCTCTATTAATTAATAGAGATTATAAAAGAACACTTGTTGTTTTTCCATGTTTAACCAACTTCAAAACAGGAGGAGGTTCTCAATTCGGCTGGTTTTTTTTAATAGCCTTTATAATTATATATTGCCTAGCTTATCCATCCTTACAAAATGGTTGAGTTGAACCCAAACTATGCCTATACACAAGTCATACATATGAACAGGTATCATTGGTAAGGGTATAATATACTCTAACCAATGATACCTGTTCATATGCTATGGAAACTTGGTTTCTAATATGATATCCTTTTTTTTAGCAACATCAAACTACATAATTCTTACAAGAGAAACTTGTAAAGAAAAGAAAAACATAATCAACATTAATTATTATTTAAAGAAGTACCTATGGAGTACCTTCCGCTTTTCTCTATAAGACCCACTATTTAAAACAGTGCGATTAGTTTTTGATGTTGCAAAAGTACAGTCAGGGTCATAAGTCCAGTAGCAGTTTCACAAATCCATCGCATCAAAACAAGTTGCAGTTACAACCTTTTTCTTTAAAAAACATTTTGCACATAATATACACAATCTTATATTTCATACTCTTTCATCATTATCCAGACAGAAAGAGTGCGATATAATGATTGTTTGCCTTAGTGACAAACCACACACTATCACCTTCTCGTAGTTATACTGTTGTACCAGTAAATATTTTCATTGAAATCACTTACATGTGAGTATATTCGCAGTACCGTGCAAGTGAATATGATCGTTGACATGCTACTGGACTTATGGCCGCAGACTGTACCTATACTGATGGTCTAAGTAATTGAAATAAAACATTTGACTGACTCATAACTATCCTCTTAGTGCAGAACTGGTTAAAACAATCAAACTGCCTAAATCTGGATACAAAGGTGTGTTTAAACTATATCTCCACAAATTGAAATAGTTTAGGAGCATAGATATGGGGTGTGGTCCATACACATAGATTTAACGACGTTAAAATATAAATAGATTGATTATGGTATGTTATGATTATTAACTTACCGAATATCTGAATAAAACCATAAAATTAGGTTCGCAATCTTTGTGTAAACGAAGGAAGATGATAAATAGTTGACCATAGTCACGCTTCCCGCCTTCCTCGTCCTCAGCATAACGACTATAATGAGGAAAAATAGAATTTCCGTTTCTCTACTGTCCAGCTCGCATTCGGCACTTGGAAATAAAAAATTGCAAATATAACCCGTTCTCTTGCACGTAACGTAAGACATACTAAGTAAAATGTTAAACCAATAATATGGCTTCAATAGCTGCCTCAAATCTGCTTTATATGACATTTTTATTAGTTGAATTTTAATTCAAAATCACTATTTTCGGGACCACAATAATTCACACTGACACCAGACAGACCAGAGCAGACACAAAAATAAGATTTCGATTTCGCTTCGGGTAGTGATGTTCCGATACAAGTATTTTACGTACTCAATACTTTTATTTCGAAACCAAGTACTTTTGGCATCGGATCCCTTCTTTGATTCTTTCATTACCTTACTGGGATCGGAAGAAAAGTACTTGTATCGAATCAGTAAATAATCGAATGAGGTAATCGAATGTTACCTCACCTGCCCGCTTCGACGACCTGAGACCACCGCCTTGTTTCTCTCTCTTTCTCCTATTTTTGGTAGGGTAGGTAATTATAACGTAATCGTTCACTTGTTATGATTAAAGTTGTTTTAAATTTTAGCATTAGCTTTATAATGATATAATTTTATTATTATTTCCTTCCTATATACATATTTACGCACTAAATCTTATTTTCTTTCGAAAAGTAGTCGATATGAGTAGGGTGAGTATTATCGCAAGGCGATGTTGAGTTTCAGTAGGTAGTTCACTAGTTTCAGGTCCTTCGGGAAATCGGGATAATACACTGTTCCACCAGTTCCACGGTTCGAATTACAGACATACTTGAAATGACAGCAGGATATCATTATTAGTTTTGTAGTAAGTGTAAAAGAGATAGCATTAGGGGCAGGGGCAATGCTACTAACTTAAAATGTCAATTATATTTTTTTTCGTGGTTATGTGCAAAAAAATGTCGCTTTCCATTACATTTTTAATTTTTTATATTAGAAGCAAAGAAAGGTTCATTCATGAGTCAAGTTAATTATTTTCTATAAACAGGCTGCGACTCTGCGAAAAAAATAATCATAACAGCCACCCATCAATTATAGGACGTGAAAAATGAAACCGTTAATTCTATCCACACACGGCGACTCATCAAAGTCTAGTAGCCTGTATTTCGTTGCAATAGCGGCAATTTTTGTAGTAAATGCAACTGCTGTGTGTACCTATTTACTCATAGTTTTAGTTCCTAAGGTGAACGCTGAAGTGTTTTCCCCCCAAGATGTTCTCGCCTTGTTTCTGGGGGGGGGGGGCTTAGTAACCGTGAATTGACGCCCGCGGTGAAGCGAAGTATATAACCCCTGCTCCTGCAGGCTTGGATCGAAGCCTGCATTGGAGCGGCTAATGTAGGTTGCTGTGTCGTGTGAGATGCGCTGCTCTTCGTTCACATTGTACATGTCCCGCCGCAAAGCGGGCCTTAGGCGGCATCGGGGGTCGTCGGTCGCCCATTGTATTCGGCTCTCGAGGAGGGTCCGACACTGGACTCCTGTGGTGGGATCGCGGATCATGCAAGAGCGATTCCCGTGATCCCACCATTATGCGGAAGGTGAAAGTGGTGGTGGTTTTAGTCGGTATGCTGGCCAGATGGCCGGTGAGCCCGACGTAACCGTCCCGCGTCTCCGGCATGCTTAAGGCTCATTTCCCCACCCGAATAAAAAAAAGGTTCTACGAGATCAAATCTTTAGTTGCAAAGAACAACTATCAATTATTCCCAATTGAATTATAGTTGGAAATCAATCAAAAAAATTTGACAGATTGTGGTAGCTTGATGTGCTGGTCTCGTTTTTTTAACAATGAGAGTTAGTCGGTCAGCTTGTAGGTACTGGAAATGAGAACGATATACAAAATACTACGCGTATTTTGTACACATACACAATGAAACAAGTAAAAAATAACACAACCAGATATTTTTAATCAATTTTATTTTTAAATTTTTTATATTTAGGAAACATAATAAAAAATAATTATCAAGGAAAATACAGAATTAATCAATTATTATTATTTATCAATTTTAATTACTTGGAAGGACAGGACTGTACCAATTATATAAAAAAACTGTGTACATTATATTACCTACATTTGTTTTATAAATTTATATACCATCACGCCTGTATTCCCGTTCAGGCAAGGCAGATATGTAGTGATGTAGTTTGCAAATATTGATGAGTGATGTAGTTAGGACTGTAATGTTGAAATTATCTTTACAAATCATCATTTTTGCTTAATTGACTTGAGCAATTTCAGATACTTTCGTCCTAACTGTACTATTATGAAGAAGGTATATAACAGAGTTTAAAACGGATTGTAGAGCGGATATTGGGAAAATTTTATTTATCATTTTGATTGATTTACTCTCTTTGTCAGATTTACATAATTATGACAGAAACATCTTTATTTCTAGTTGGATACGATTTTGTACGTGATGTCTGGTCTATCGAATATTTAAAAGTCTTTGACTTGTAACGAGTACGTACACATTTTCATCCGTTTTATAATGAACGCAGGGTGAGCTGTAGGGTACCTACCTGTATTTACGTCTAGAGCCGTTACCCGTATTGTGTGCGTAGTAATATCAGTTATTCTGCGCTTATGGACACAACAGGCATTGAAATAACCCTTGCATAGTCTATTCTTTACATAAGTCTAAGGGCCGAAGATTAACTAACGCTTTCATGCTCCTTATGTACTTTCTTCATGTGCCTCACCAACTCATGTTTCCTAACGAAATTAGCCGGGCATTTCGTACAAGGTATCCTATAACCTTTAAGATGTTTACGTTTAGCGTGTTCTGACCTACGAGACGACGAAATAAATTTCTCACCGCAATCTTGACATTCATATGGCTTTTCACCCGTATGCCTTCTCCTATGGTAAACCGCGGCCATTTTTGTAACGAGTTTCGCGCCACAAATGTCACATTCGAAATTTCGAACCCGTGTATGGACAACAGTATGTTCTGCCAACCGTGCGGGGGTATAAAACCTCTTTCCACACCACTGGCATTGATGAGGTCGTACATCCATGTGTATCCAGTGTATATGATTTTTGAGTTGAGGCCTAGAGTTGTAGGTTTTTCCACAATCATCGCATGTAAAGGTGGCAGGGTCACGAATGTTGGAGCGACGATTCCGGGGCATGGTTTGGGCATTGGGCTTAGCATCCGGCTCGCACTGAGATCTATGTTCTCTGTAACACCCCCGGTTAGTGAACTGCACTCCACACGCTCTACAAGTTCTGACTGCATGCATTTGTGAGTGGCTTTCGAAGGATTTCTTTCTAGGGAACGTTCTACCACAATCCGTACATGTTAACGCTCCTGCTGCGTGAGCTTTTGTCACATGTTTTTTTAACTGTTTTTCTTTTGAAAATAGGACTGGACATTTTTTACATAAGAATGCAACCTCGTTATGTACAGATAACAAATGTTCTTTCATTTCTTTCCCTCTCACGAAGACCAAGCCACAAATTAAGCAGGCTTCTTTATGCCCACTGTTACGCAAATGGATATTTAGATAGAATGCACTAAGGAATTTTTTTCCACAATCTGGACACCTGACGTGGCAAGCTTGCCCTGCGCGTACGCTCCTAGGTTTCCGCTCGACTTTTTTTTTTACTTTTTTCACAGGTTCATTTTTTAGTCGATCAAGAATCGATTTTGGGTCACTAGAGTTGCAATCTATGAAGGTTTGCACGGAGAGGTCTGAAGGTTTGACAAACGCGCACAGAGATTTACAGGGAGGGGCCGCTGACAGAGGTATGATAGATAAGTTAACAATGGTCTTTTGCCACATTCTCTCTGACTTTTGGACGAAGACGCGGAACTCTTGCGCGGCGAGGGCTGCGCTAGCGCAGGCGACGCATGCGCCTACTGGGACTAATGGTTCTTCTTTCATCTGTAAGAAAATAATTAGGAAATAGTAAAATTGTAGTCATAGGGATCTCAGATAATGTGGGATCCCTAAATAATATTAAGGAGGGTTGATCCATTCTACATATATGTATGCCCCGGGGTATTGGCAGAGTTGATCTCATTTTAAAGTTTAGTGGATACAGCGTCTTGTGTATCTAACTGCAGTCGAATTTTCCTTCGCTAAATAACTTTGAAATCTTAGCATGGAAAATGCCAAAAAATACAAAAAGATTGAACTCATTTTCCCAATACCGTAGGAATTTTAAGATAAATTCCTACGGTATTGGGAAAATGAATCCCAACTCCTTCTGGATGTCTAGTACCTGTAAGGATTTAAGGAACCTATCTGTCAAATTTTAATTTTTTGGGCTACACAGTTTCTGAGATTTAATTAAACCTAACCTGCAGCAAAATGCAATGTATGAATGCACAAATTTACACTACCAAAGTGGCCAACCGACTTAAAAGAGGCTAAGTACTATAATTGGACAGCAGGGCCAATGGCCACTGCCATATGACACCTAACCAATCTGATAATAGTCCTGTGAGGACAGATGGCAGTTTATTACAGGCAGTCGATCTTCGGATTCGATTCGATAAAGAGCTCCTTGCTCTCGACAAAACTGTCGGTTTATTTGGTACAGCGCTGCTGTATATCGACATAGCTGTATTGGCTTGCTGCTAGCGAGTAATACCCTTTGTAGGTATTTTGGGTGGCTTAGGCCGCTATGAGAACTGTAACCGTGTCGGTTTGTTCGGCTATCTGTACTGATTGGAATTACCATTTGTGTATTGTACCTACTTGTGTTTAAATTGTTTAATAAAACCTTATAATTGTTTATACAGACTTGTTTATCCCAATAAAATGGGAACTCCAAACCTTGACGATATACCGCTCGGCACTCCTGATCTACATATACGTGTGTGGTGTTACAAAACTACCCGTAAAGCCGAGAGAAGGTTAAATGGGGCCTTATATGTCCATTCACAATATTTAAGAACCGTAGTAACGCTGTATACATCCAAAAAAAAAGGAAAACAACAACTTTTATGAATGAAAAATAGAAAAACTATTAAAGTAGACAATAAATTATTAGGTAAAATAGGTACGTAAGGCTTTCTGTTAAATAATCTGGTTCCCTGATATGACATCTGTCAACATTTTTGGCTTTGATAATTAATTACATTTTTTACGGGGTATTTTGTAACACGTTGTATAATATTTTTACTTCTTGATAGGCCTACGCTTGACCGCCAGTTAGCCTAATGTTTAGCGAGACTTAACATCAACACACGCACACAAATAATAGAAATTATGACGGCTAGGTCCCTCGATCGAATATGAGGCCTGGACGTTAGTACTCTAGACTCTTCGAAATCATGTGCGTCAAGACCAATCATTTGCTTTAATGGTGAAGGAAGACATTGTGAGGATACCTGCATGCCTGAGAGAAAATGTTCTCAACACAACGTAGTCTGCCAACGCACATTAATCCAGCGTAGTTGATTACAGCTTTACAGGTTGATTACAGATTACAGCTTTACCCATTCTCAGCAGTGAGCAAGAATAAATAGTTAAATAAAACCGTTATCATTCTTAATGAACACAATTCTTAATATGTATCAATATCGTTTATCCGAAATAATACTAATGTAGCGCCAAAATAGATATTTGGACCTTCGAACCGATCAAACAGGACCGGTCGACAACATGTAGCTTCTATAGGACAATCTTTTCGTCAGCTTATCTTTCTTCTACTGCAGATACGCTCATTCATACCATATGTTGAGCATTCTTATTCCTCAGTCTTTTAGTCAATGGATTAATCTCTCTTTTGGCCGGCTTCACATCTACCACAGTATAATGGACTGTCAAATAGTGCTTCTTCAATTCACACGGTCTCACAAATCGAGCGGAACACTGTTCGCAAGCATGTTTTAAGTGTTGTTTCCCTCTGTGTTGCCTCTTCACATGATCTAATCTTCGAGAAGACGAAATGAATCTTTCTCCACACTGCTCACATTTATACGGTTTCTCACCAGTATGTATTCTTTTATGCAATTGAAAACCTATCTCCGTACGTAATTTAGCACCACAATAACATTCGAAGATTTGTCGCTCGGTTTTATGAACTTTTTCGTGGGACTTCAGGTGAGCTAGAGTGGATGTCCTTTTGCCGCAAACTTGACACACATACGGTAGAACATTAAGGTGTTTCTGAATTATGTGTATTCGTAGCGACGGTTTCAGATTGTATGTAGCGCCACAATAGTCACAGGTGAAAGAATTTAATTCTATAGGAGACTGGTCTGGAATCGCGCAATGGTTTCGGTGATGTATGAAGCATTTTAGGTTCTCAAAACTGAGGTTGCAGGTTTTGCAATGGAAAAGGGAATGTGAGTGTGAATGAGATCTCAGCGCCCTTTCATTCCAGTATCCATTGCCACAGACGCCACAACAGTACGAGCCCGCGCCATGATTGTCAGTCACATGCTGCTTCACTAATGCTTCATTTTTCAACACTTTGTGGCAAATTTGGCATTGTACCACATCTATACCGTGCACTTCCAAATGTTTGGCCAATTTTTTCTTGTGCAAAACTACGTGACATACTCGGCAAGCGCGTTTTGGTGAGTTCCTAAAATGGTAATTTAAGTTATCAGGAGTAGAGAATTTCTTTCCGCAATCAGGACATTTGCAAGAAGCTTTTTCGGTATTAGGACGCCGTGGCTTTCGAGTTTTTTCCGATTTAGCCTGATACTTCATGTTTAACCTTTCTACAGCATGTTTTTTGGTAAGCACCCTGCCGATTTGATCTCTCACTATTGTCTTTTGTTCATTGTAAAAGATAAAGTAGGCTTTGTCTTCCTCCGTGGGGGTACAGATCTGGCTGATGTAGTTGGATCCTTCCTCCCAGTGGTGTGCTGACAGTGCACAGAGGTTCCGGAAGGTAACAGCTGCGAGGGTGTTGTCGGAGCAGCTCCTGCATAAGCCGCAGGGTAGTGCAGGGTCCAGCTCCACCTGAAACCACGTTTTTAATCAGTCCGCTCCTCTTAGTTCTAGGTTTTGAATGCAACTTGGCCAATCTTTGGATAAGTTGACTATTTGTTTGAAATTGTTGAAATTGTTTTTTGGTTTGTTAAAATTGTTGATTGTAATTGAGAGTTTAACATATGCTAGAACACTTTCTGTTTCAGCTAAGCAGTTTTGATGTGGTTTTGATTAACATTCCGACAAATGGTTATTTTGAACATTGATACCCATTTAATTCACAGTATACTTAACGGTTTTAATCATCAGAAAACATAATGCTAATCATTAAGTCGTTTGGAAAGATGATTTTAATACTTTCGGATAAACGATATTTTGCGTAAAATATCTAAGCATCTGGGACATTTTGCTCAGTGAAATCTAGTCCCAAACTAAGCAGAACTTGTACTATGGGTACTAGACAATGGATATAATACTTTATCATCATCAACCCTTATACTGTCCCACTGCTGGGGCACGGGTCTCCTTTCAGATTGAAAGGGAAATAACACTTACATACTTCTTTTGTAAATAAATACTTACAATACATAAGAAACACAACAGACAAACACAAACACTTATGTTAATAACATAAATATTTGTGTCCTGTGGATATCGAACCCACGATCGATATCGAACTACTCTCTCTGTCACTGTTTCTCAGCTTATCTCAACTAAACCATGCAATGGTTTTTGATGTTATTCACTATCCATATATATATTGGAGATCACTTCCAAAACGAATACATACATATTATCAAATATTATACTATTTTTTTGTAATTAGATCTTTTAAAGACACTTTTAATTGTGAGAATTTAATTAATCACCGAAATAAACTCGGTCTCTTTTAAAGTCCATACAGAATATGTATCAATTTACATTATAATAGGGGTTAAAGTATGAAATTGCCGTTTTATTGTAATTGGTACTTCGAATTGACATAGAACCTTCAAGGTTTGATATTTTTGAGTGAAACTTTTTTCACATGGGACCTATGTTTAGTTATAGTTCTTCTTTTAAAAAATATGCAACATTCAATTATCGACTTTCAGTTGTTTTTTTTATTCAGGTTAGACAAGAAAGATGGATACTTCGAAAATTCAAGTTATTTTTGAATACGAGTTCCGACGCGGAACTAACGCGGCAGAAACAGCCCGCAATATCAATGTTGCGTTTGGTTGATAATCGATTATCAACATCAGTAGTTTTAACCCTACAGGAACTGTAATTAGAAACCATTCGTCACCCTCCGTATTCGCCAGACTTCGCTCCAACGGACTACCATTTTTGTCGTGATTTGGACAATTTTCTACGTGATAAAAAGTTTTCTTCCTAGGAGGCAGTACAGTCAGCGTCAAATAGTTAGTGACACTCAGGGTATTCAAATAAATAGACGCAACCAAAAAGTCAATAATATCGGTACAAACAAAGTTTCCATATTGTTCTCAACAATATAGTCGCTCAAAAGGTCGAGACGTTTAAAATGTCACATAGATAGGTTCAGTCAAACCGCCATAAATATGGTTACAGTCATCCCGTCAATGGTATCCAAGCATTCTAAGTGATCAAAAATATGGAACACATTAGATAAATGAACTTTACTACTATATATTTTAAATATTCTTTCTCACATCAATTAATGTGAAAACATTTATACACAAAAATGAAAGGAATAGAAACTACTGCTGTCCTTTTCATTTTAAGCATGACGTCATAGACATGTCTTTTGTTTTGTAAAGAATTTCGTGCATAGCCGTTTACGATACTTAGCAATATACAGCTGACTGAAAATAGATGTACCTAAACCTCATTGAAAATGAGTATGACTATATATCTCATAGAGCAAGAGTGCATAATTAAAATATATGATTCAATATCATGATCATTTTATTTTATTTTAATTAACAATGAACGTCGACAAAACTAAACTCGATAGTGCTTGCAAAAAAGAGGTGCAAAGTTTTCAACCTTATTGACTATAACTCAAAAACTGCTATTTTAAACATAAACAAGGTAATAGAGTGGATGAATAACTAAAAATAAGCAATAAAATAATGTCAATAAGGTTGATAATCGCTTGCATCTTTTCAATTTTCTCTAGTTTTCGACTGCTTACCATCAGGCGGGCTGTGTGCTTGTTTATACATATATGTGCGAATATGAAGAAATGAGGATCTAGAGAGATGAGAATAATTCGATAGGTACATAAGGATATTCCCAGTTCATTTGAAATATCTGTTACACCTTCCTCCCTCAAATATATAATTCGATGTTTTGTGGTGTCACTAATGCGTAGCCATATTTCTAGCTTGCTTTAGTTTTGCACTTGACATTGATATTACTGATAGATAAATAGAATAACATGCAAATAACACTACATTGCCTAAAGAGGTTTTCATCTTTGGGAAACCGTTTATTTCTATAACATGCTGGTTTATTTTTCTAATGTGTTCCATATTTTTGAACACTTAGAATGCTTGGATACCATTGGCGGGATGACTGTTACCATATTTATGACGGTTTGACTGAACCTATCTATATGACGTTTTAAACGTCTCGACCTTTTGAGCGACTATAATGTTGACAACAATATGGAAACTTTGTTTGTACCGATATTATTGACTTTTTGGTTGCGTCTATTTATTTGAATACCCTGAGTGTCACTAACTATTTGACGCTGACTGTACAAAATGATTTCACACAGTTTGTCGAATCTAGATCACCAGAGTTCTATCGCAAAGGCATAAATGACCTTCCTATTAGATGGCAGCAATGTATAGGTGATAATGGTAATTATTTTAATTAAATAAATATATTTAAAATAAAATAAAACTAATTTCAATTTTTCAGTACAAATCGGCAATTTCATACTTTAACCTCTAATATTATAAAAGATAGGTATGTGATGAGATAGGAACGAAGCTTGCGACTCCAATGAGGGTCACAAAGCTAATAATAAAAAGAAGTAAATTTAAAATTACAGTCAGACTTTTCAACGATCAAATTAATTTTGATTTGAGAAATAATTACATTTTAATAGTTCAAATATTACCGGTAAAAGATGACGCGATCAATTGAAAAATCGTACTAGACATTTTTATTGCTAAATATACTTTACACAATTGAATTATCTCAAGTCGTACAAAGCTTAAACAATTATAATTACAAGGCATGGCTTTTAAGCGGTACGGTCGGGTTCATAAGTGCAGTAGCAGTTTCACAAATCTATCGCATCATAGCAAGTTGCACTTACGACCTTTTTCTATAAAAAACATTTTGCACACATACACGATCTTTTTCATTATTAACTAGACACAGAATGCGATATAATGATAATTTGTAGTGACAAACCACACACTATCACCTTCTTGTAGTTATACTTACTGTTTGACGGGTGAATGTTTGCATTGAAATTACTCACACATTTGTGTATACGCGCAGTACCGTGCAAGCAAATATGATCGTTGACGTGCTACTAGACTTATGTCACCAGACTGTACTTTTACATTACTTATTCATACACACAGCTATACATGAAACCATACTGATCTAATATAAGCATACCTGTCATTGTACGAATATAGGCCTAACTGCGAGTTCAACTTATACTGGAATGTCATCTTCCGATCTTTTTCGCAACTATATTGGGGTCGGCTTCCAATCTAACCAGATGTGACTGAATTACAGTATTATATACGAAGCAACTGCCATCAGATGTCCGCAACCCTGGTTGTCCGGCTTTTTGGGATTCTAACTACTCCTAACGATTGTCATAGGTTGACAACTGGCATCCGACGTCTTTACGTGCTCTTCTGTGTACGGGGTCTTCACCCATCCACAGACTGACTGCGGTTAGCGGAACTTAACCTTGCAGATAGGTTGACTAGCGTGGTTATTAATTAGCTACAAGCCTTTTCTTATATGGAATGTAGGAATAGCTTGATATTGTAGCCATGTGAATCTACATCTAGTGATGGCTAGTACACGCTTGGAGCAGAAGACATTTAATTGAAATTACACCTAAAATACCGGCTATCGACAAACTCGACGATAGAAATGAGGATTGACTGCATACATAATATGTAATGGTTTTAAGCGTAAGAATAATAATACTACTACTATTTTCAGGAATATTTTTTGTTTTAGGAGTTTCTCTTGTAAACGTATTTCTGATTTTCTTTTTCCAATTTGGCGTAGTGTAAATTGTAAATTGAAGGTGTGAAGATAATCAGCAAGCCTTTCTTGGGCAACACACACAACACACAGAAAACAAGGTTTACTGTAATATTTATTAGGTTTTATAAATATTATTTTTATATTTTTTATCCTATTTCAACTTTAAGTTCTCATAATTATGTTTTACTTACTTACCTGCTACATAATATTCAAAGTTGTGTTTTATTAATAATTTGCTACTGTGAAATATTTATTCTAATTGCGAAATTGGTAGGTTGCTTGTACATTTAGTACAGGATATCTTATTCTAAGTGTCAGTAGAACATTAATTATTGTTTTACGTTACATTAATTTGGACCTCCTTCCTACCTGTAATACTTTTGTGGAAATAAATACATTTACTACGAAACATCATTTTAAAACGTCAGCGACATCTATTAATAATAGAAATATTTTAATTATAACTTGTGAATTTGAGAATGTGGAAAAGAAATTCGACATCAAAGGCGCGTCCAGTACCTTTTGACCGCTACGGACGTGTTGAGCTCACGACGCCAACGACGGAATGGCACGTCAAAAATACCACTTTTTTTTTAGTTCAATATACATATCTATACAAATTGTTTTTTTTTTTACCTATTATTAATTACTAGAATTTGTCGCTTGGCGTAGAGAACACGGATTTTCGTTATTGACGTGGCGGTCAAAATGTTAACCAGATGCAGGTGCGAATACTGCCTGAGGTCGAATTTGTATTTCGCTAAGTATAAATCTTTTACATTTTATTATTATCATTGCCGCTAAAGGCTTGCAGATTACATCCCTTGCAGATTACACAGACTAGGTGGCTTCAGAGCTTTGCATTGTAAAGCTATATCAAAGAAAACTTTGCACCGCTTATAATGGGCAATGGTTCTGGAAAAATCTACAAAAATTGTCGTACTACTAGTATATATATCTTAAACAGATTTTTTAAATATATGATATCCATGTTACAATATCAGAATTAAAGCAATTGAAACACGGTAATATTGGTGTGCTAAAAACTATGCATGAATAAAAGCACTGTATTTAAATGTAGTTCAGTAATGAGCAAAATGTGCAATTTAAACGAACTGAGTATTGAGTATCTAAATACTCAATTCATTTAAATTGCACAGTGTTACCAGTAATAATAATTTACAATAATAATAATAATACTGCATACAATTATGGTATCTAAATATTATAGCATAAAATGACTAGCATGTAAGTTTGTTTTATTTTATAGTATATTCATATAGTATATAGTATAAACCTTATTTTTATTTAACGTAAAAAAGTTACGCTGTACTTATTGTGAACAACTTTTGCTATGGGACATACCCTGAAATCGTAAAACAAATCAGATGAACAGTTAAAGTTATTCAGTTAGACAAATTATAAATTTTATAGTTGAGCCTACCCGTGACCATGGACGCTGTAAAGGGTCCGAAACGTCGTGATTAATAATATCAATTTATCGCGATAATATCCGTGAAAAGTAGTTTTATTTCAATTTTATAGTTGTTTAAGATCACTTGACAGCATGACAGATCGAATGCACAGCGACATCTATCGCAATTAAAAGGAAGTCGAATAAAAAAAAGTTAATTAAAATTTTGCTGATATGTTGCTTGAAGGTTTTAATACCAATCAAGATTCAATTGATGTAGAAGCTATAAATTGTCTCTTCTATTTCGGAACGCCAAATGTTTTCGGCGCTTCTGAAGCTGTGCATATTTTAATATGCCTTTGGTAACCCCTTCTAGAGCTATATTTAGCACCGCAGGAGCAAACATATCTATCTGCAACTTTTTCATGAATGTTGCTATGTTCCGCTAAATGCACTCGGCTAGATAACTTTTTTCCGCATTTGTCACACTGGTAAGTCCAACCAACGGTATGTTTTAATTTTATATGCATTTTCAGAACGTGTTTCTGATTATATTCAACTTTACAATAATCACAAATGAATTTGGGTTTGTTTGGAATGTGGGCTCTACACTTCTTTCTGTGGGTTTTGAAGCAGACGCTATTTGAGATTTTCTTTCCGCAACCACATAAGACAGGTATATGTTTAAGCATATGCTTATTTAAGGTGCCAGTTCTTTTAAAACTTTGATGACATTCTATACACTGCTCCGACCCTTTTATGTGTCTATTAAGTTTATGGGACATCAACGCATATTCTTTTTCAAAGCTTTCATGGCAAATGAGGCAAGCGAATAGAGTAATTCCATGGTTTTTACAATGGCGTACAAAGGAGGGCATATCGACGATTTCAAAACATTTCACGCACAGTTTTTTATTTAAGTTAGCGATGTGTTTATTGAATCGGACAATACAGTGAAATGAGCCTTTGCATTCGGGACAAGTCATTTTGGTTGGCCTTTCCTCTGAAAGGCTCTGCTCCTGGGCTTCGATTTGATATAACCTATTTTTGTACGCTATTTTCCTGGCAAGACGAGCTCTGAAACCGTTAAAAGCTTCTTTGCGGGTTGTTATTTTGTCAACGGGACATCTCAAGGTGTCTGTGTACGTTTTTATTTCATTTCCGATTTCTATATAAAGGTTTTTAGTTTTGTTTGACGTAGTTAATTTGCCTAAAAATTCCGTGATTTCTTTCCAATGTTTGGCGGATTCCTTGTATAATGTAAGGAATGGAATTATTGATGTAAGATCTTGTTTGCATCGGTCGCAGAGATTGTTAGGCAGCAGTGGTGTGTGCTCGACCTAAAACAATGAGTTTTTGGTCTTCAGTAGGTCTGTTATCTTTAGGATAATAATTATAAACACGATAAATATACGAATTCTTACGCAACGAAAATTTTTATAAGCGGGTGCTATGAAAACCTACTTAAATAGGCATAATGACATATTTTGAAATACCTTTTTAAAATGTTGTCTGAAAAACACATTATTTCAGGAACACGAAGTTTTAAAGCATATTGCAGTAACATCTGCTGTGATTGATATTTACTAAGGCGATTGGTGTTTCAGTTAAGGTAGCCAACTGCAGTATTCTATAGTTTTATTTTATTAAAACTCTTCCATCAGTGTTTATATGTATTAAAACTGGGTGTCTTTTTATAATTTTATATTTCATCCCAAAATAATTTATTTTTTGATTCTTTAATATTGTCATCATGCCTATTTGCTAGCGTGATTTTTTACTTGCAGCGGTAATTGTGATCACAATACGAAAGACCAAAGCATGAGACAACATTTTTATTAAAAAAAAAACATTAACAAACGAAACGCTTACTATACTTAACGACCAACCCAGTAGTTGGTTTTGCATACAGTTACGTAATATACAAAGAAAAAAAATAGCATAAATTGATATTTTAATTTAATTAAGATTGAGTATACCATCATCGTCATTTTCCTGACCTTCTCCCTACGTACGTCCCTCCATACGTCTCTAACAACCGTCATCTCATAGTCATAGTCATTTATTTGCTCATAGTCATTTATTTATTTGCTCATCACTTAATTCCTTCCATCTTTCAGACAATCCATCCACAACACACATCAATCCACATGTCTTTGGGCTCCCTATTTTACACATTTATACGTTGTAAATATGTACGAAAATATAGTTTAAGTCATCATATAATTTCAGTCTCTATATAGCGTGTAAGGTCCAGGGGGTCTACTCCCTAAGCACGAAGTCCGCAGTTTCGACCTTCGTTACGAGCGTTTCCTAATCCGTATCACCTACGGACGGATGATTCGTTTGGGGCCCGAACTAAGAATGACTGACAACACACATTTGTCAGTTGTCCCTACACTCGATATGTTTTTACCCGATCGAAAAATTGAATTTGACACTAGTTTTATCGGACTGCGAAGTTTCAGAGAACTTTCAAACGGCTCGCAACTTCGTTGACAGAGATAGGGAGTAGACCCTATTATCTTAGAAGCTTCTAAAGGTATATCTAACCCAACCACCTAGCCACTCTTTCAAACGGGAGATACTGTTTTTATTATGCATCTAAGTATGTATCCTCTCTTGAATTGTAGTTCAATGTTTATTAGCTACTGAGACTGAGATTTTCAAAGATGTGTGCTCATTTTATTGCGACATACGAACTTTTTTCAAATATCACTGCACTGGTTCGTCATGGCAGCTCCGGATGTTCATTTTTTAAGGGGTTTTCAGTGCTGCACGATTATAACCCCCTGTTATAGGGTTTGTTATGTTATATAGGTATATATTTACAAAAGACAGTATATAAGTATTATATCCATTGACTAGTACCCAACTCTACTTAGTTTGGGACTAGATATTCCTGTGTATAATGTCCCAAATATTTATTTTAAAATGGGATTCACCATAGCACAAATAGCGAGACTGGCTGGCCGTCCCCGTAATAATCAGTCTTGGGCAAGTGCACCAAGTAATCCTTTAGAACCGGGCCTGAGGCACGGTAATAGGAACGGAGATTTCGATGTCTCGATCCAATCTATGTACTTTGGCAGGAATAAGGTCATTATCTTGATGTTTTCTACTATGATGTAGCAATCCACGGCAGCTGCTAAACTTCTGATGGCAAACGTTACATTCAAATTGCAGCAGCTGTTCCTTTCCTTCACCGTGAACTGAACTGACGTGCTTCTTCAACCTGTACGGTAATCTGAACTTTGCTGGACATAGCTTGCAGGCGTGTTTAAGGATTATTTCGGTATCACGATGACATTTTCTTATGTGTTCCGAACGTCTAGAACACGCTGAGAATGTTTCTCCGCAAAATTTGCAAGGGTATGGCCTTTCGCCGGTGTGTAGACGTAAATGTTGGATGTAACCTAGTTTAGTTTTTAGGACGATACTGCAATGTTCACATTGAAAGGATTCGGTCGATTCGTGCTTTTTGACGTGTGTGCTCATGTGGGCGGCTGCGAGCAACTTTCCACAGTATATGCATGGTCGATGCGTGTTTTTCATGTGAACTATCTGAATGTGAGCCGCAACGAACTTCTTCCCGGCGAATTTCTTTTTGCAGTAGTCGCAAATGCATTCCGAGTCTGTGCTTCCCCGCATCCCAACTTTGATGGTTTTATTCTTCTTTTTAACAGTGATAGTGACTTTATTTTTGGTTTTATGCGTGTCTAAACGAGATTTATCTAGATTGCAGCACCGTTTAACGTGGTAGTGGTAGCATTTCTGGTTTCTAAACAGCTCATCACAGCCAGGACATATTTTCGGTGAGTGAACTGACAGATGGGCGTAGTACGCATGTTGGCTTTGAAAATTACGCCCACATTCGCCACAAGTGCACGCTCCTGGTGCATGAGCTTCCAAATGATGCAACTTAAACTGTTTGTGAGAGCGGAACATAGCAGGACATTTTTTACAATTATAAGGCTGCCTATTATGTATCTCAATTAAATGGGAGATCAACTCTTCCCTCGTCATGATTTCTGCACAAATATAGCAAGCGCGTTGGTTGTTGGAAGATTCCTTTAAATGTTGACACAAATGTTGGGCATACACAAACCTTTTTCCGCAGCATGGGCATTTACATTTATGGCTTTTGATATTCTCAGACCTGTTCCTTTGTTGAATAAGATTGGGGGGTCTATGTTTGTCCTGCGATTTATTCTCACTAGTTATAGAGATAGTATTCTCGGTAACTATAGCAATGAGTCTGTTGTTAACGGCTGGTTGGTTAGGAATACTACTCAGGAGTTCAAGAGTTGTCTCCCATTGTATCGCAGCGCGTCGGCACTGGGTTCTGAAGTCTGCAGCTTGGAGGGCGGACTCTGAGCATACGGAGCACAGTCCTAAGGGCAGGTCATCGTCCAGCGCCACCTGCAACCACCGTACTAATCATCGGCCACTAAATTGTGTTCTTCATTCTTTTACTCAGCCTACCAACGTTTTTAAATATCCTTGAGAATGTACATTGATTTTAACCGCCATTGGACAGCAGTAACGCATTTGTATTAGAGACTTTTTCACGACATACGTTATGTGAGTAATGGTATGCAATAAAGAATATGAATAATATGAATATGTGAGTAACTTAAATAATTGCAGTGATGTAAGTGAATAACAGAGTTTAAAAGCATACTCTCAAGAACTGCTCCATTGGTCTAGTAGTCAATGCAACTACTGAACGTAAGACCTTGGATTTGATCCAAGAGTTTTTCGAATTTGGATTTAGGCGTTTAACGTACTTGTTCTGACTGACTGAATCATAAACGCAGAGCCTAAACCACTGGGGCTACAAATTATTTTTTTTGCAGTTGATGCCTTTTGTTGTAAGCATCCACTAAGGAAGGATTTTTGTTATTACCAGTATTTTACACGAAGCAATTGCCATCATACGAACACCTATGACAATCGTTAGTGGTAGTCAGAAGCTCAAAAAGCCTGACAAAGAGTCTATACTCAGGGTATCGGTATTATCCAAAAGGCGCAGGTCTGATGGCAGTCGCTTCGTGTAAAATACTGATATTCAGGTTAGACTGGAAGCCGATCCCAATATAGTTGGGAAAAGCCTCAGAGGAAGAAGAAGAATTGCAATCAGACCTCCACAACTCAATTTCTAGCAATACAGATATCCTGAGAATAGACTGGTTGTCAGGCTTTTTGAGCTTCTTATTGTATTAATGGAAAACGGTTGGTATTATAATTATGACTATCAGCACAGACTTTTGGTTTAAGTGTGCATCTCTTCTTGAGGAATTTCTAAGAAACTTGTTGACTCTTCACATAGCCAGAGGGGCTGGTTTATTCCTGGGCCAAAGAATTAGCATTGCTATTCAACTTGGCAATGCTGCTAGAACCTTTCGAATGTTGCCAGATGATAGCGATGTGGTGGAGTACTTTAATGGCGGAGCTTAACCGTTGGGCTCATGTCTCCCTTAGACTTCAACTATACAATATGTTTAGAATTCAAGTGTACAATAGATATGACTGCAATGTATGCACTATTCAGAGTTCAGGCTGCTGGGATATTCATGAACAAACTTCAAATGAATAGGCTAGGTATAGGCTTATTTTTGAAAGAAAGAAAATTTATTTGTAGGACACCTGAATTACATAAAACAGTAAATACAGCTTGCAGTAGCAGTTGTAAACAGTAAAGCTACAACTAAAAGCATTCAAGTGAACCTTACAAATCATATATTTCAATTCATTTTCTCTACAACATATTCAGAAGTTATAAAAAAATTGTGCCATTTAATTACATTACAGTTCTTAATGAATAACCATTTGACTGTGAACATTATAAAAAGACTGATGGGGCTGACATGTTATTTAAATAAAAGCCCCTAAATAAAAACAGAATAAAATAAAATCTGCTGAGCAATAAAGATATATGGGTTAAAATCTGACAATACAGTTAATAATGTTAACGCATTCAAGTTAAAATGTTTCATTTCAAAAGCTTCTAGAATCATTGTTATCGAGTTTAGTTGCACGGTTAAAAAAGTTAATCCTATAGATAACAATTCAGCAAACTCTTTGATACCTGCTGCCAGTGTAAACATTGTCATTGCTACTCAATGAGTTAGAGTTAAACGCTAAACCCTGGGGCTACTACATATTCAACGAAGTTGGTATCATATTATTGTACAGTTTTTTATCTTTAAAAAAGATTATTAGATTTACTTTTAAAACTTTAAGTACTTACTTAAATTGGTAGCTACTTATTGGATTTTTAGGTGATAATAAAGACAGAAAGGAAGAGGGCATGAAAAGTAGTCCTTCATTTCTGTTTTTTAAAAGAATTTATTAGGTAATTGAAAGTCGACATTGCCGACATTATACATATTTTTTATACTTATTTGAATTTCTATCGAGCCGAAATTACCGTGGTACCTACTCAGTTAATCTTTGAATCTACAAATGGGTTTTTTTTTTATTTGCAAGCTTTAACTTTTAAGTTTTTTTATAAACATAAGGGAAAATAGTATCGATTTTGATGCACTAGTAATATTTCGACGTATTAAAATTAAATAAGTCACAAAATATTGTAGCTGACCCAGTAAACGCCCTTTCAAAGGCGAAACATTCAACCTAAAGGCATCTTTATCTACATTTACATTTTAATATAATTTGGGATAACTGACTATTATCTAACACTATAGGTAGTAATTATTTGTAATAATTAAGCCGACACACCAGACAAACGAATAAAACCTAAAATCCCAATTTCTGTCGTTTTGTTGTCGGCCATCTTGCGACCAACGCGGCGGGAAGACGCCGTTCCGTTTTGCACAGAAAATAAACAAATCATTTGATGTTCAGTTTATAAAGTGCAAGAATAATCTTACCTCGACTCCTGTGATGATTTCTAATAGCTCAGCGAGAGTCACAGGCTTATCTCCGTCCATCATTACTGTATCTTCTAAGTGAACTTGGCCTTCCGTTGTGTCACCCATACAAATCCGGCATTTATCCGACCCGTCCCCGCGTACTATGTGGGAAACTAACGCCTTTATATCCACTTGGCGGCTCATTTTTAAAGATTTGCAATAGATGATAGTATTTTTGATGCTAATCCAATGATTTTTTCAATAATTTCAGTTTTTCGTCACATGCGTCAGCCTAGCTTAGCAAATTTTGACGTTTCTGACTAGGGATGAGGAGGGATGTAATGTAAGTAATGTGTCATTTAATGACTTTTCATTCGATTCCTATATTGAAATTACTAGAGGCATTTAGAATCGATTGATCATATGTTCTTATAACACACTGTAACATTTAAATATTTCCACGCCACACTTGGCAGAATATGCTGTAAAGAAACAATGTAACACCTGTATATCACCGTATTCTTGAAAATAAATGATATTCTATTCTATTCTATTCTATAAATGATCACGCAATAGTAAAAATGAATGAAAATGTTAATGTGATAATAGATAAAAATATATTATAATTACATATATAAAAAAAACACAAAGGAGACGATGATAACAATAACCGCTAACTCCACGTGCAACAAGTTTTTAGTAGTACAAGCAAAAAAGTGCATGATTTCTGTAAGCACAGCTAATCCAATGAATTGTACTGATTATTTCATATAATGTGAATGATGATTAAAAATTGATTGATTGGTGACTAAAAAAAAGGAGAAATTTATAATATTTATGATTTTTAACTGCAGACTACAACAAACTGACGATAGTTATGCACATTTTTATTATTACTTGAGTGAGCGCAATCTAACTTTTAATATTAAATTTTGAATATGTTTGACAAATGATTATAATTTAAATCGATTCTACAGATATTTATTTACACTAATTCTCTTCTCTACGAAACCGTTCCATTTTCTTCTTCCAAAATTCTACAACCAATCAAAATCTCGTTTAGTTACTACACTATAATTCGAAATACCCACAAAAAATACCCTTGCTAGGTACATACTATCTATTTCAAATAATTACTTATGATATATTAGAGGATACAACGTAATTAATGAGTGAATAAGTTCTAAAAAACGGAGTCTATAGTTTACATTGAATTAAAAGAAATTTTAACTGGCATGTATGCCGTTGGGCTGTTAATGTTACTCATTTTTTGGTAACGAACATAATTGTAGCAACACTGCTGTCACCTGTCAAAGTCATTCGTCATTCTTCCATTTTTCAGTCAGTTTTTGTTTGTGGAAAAATCTAAGTCAAAATGGTAAATGAATTCAATTTTTCTAGCACAATCCCTATTTCTTTGCTATTCTTACTATCGCAGATCTGAACAGCAATATGTAAATTTTATACCTGCATGGATATTTTGGGTGATTTCTGTGTATTTACTGTGAAAAGTGATAAAAAATATTGAGGGTTAAGTTTCGAGAAATAATATTTTTTTGTGGATTTTGTTCAATTTCCTCGATAAATACTGCTGTGATGGGTATGAAAGAGTGTACTTATTCTCAATGTGTGTATAAAAATTCCTAAATTGTATTATTTTATTGAAAAACCGGTGTTTATCCGGCTTTTATTCGATGTTCATTTGTCTATGAAAGATCATTCCACAAATGTTCATGTGACCCTCGATTCTAGCTACAATAATGAACTTATCTAATTTATTTCTTGATATTTGTACATAACAGATAGTAAAACACCCAACTTTGTTATTTTTAATTAAACATTGATTTATAATTACAGAATTATAAGATGAAAATCTTTACCATAACAATTTATTAATTTTCACCATAAATTAATTAGTTTAATTATACATATCAATAGGCTATCATTAAATAATAATAATAAAATAAGTATGGGTGACATTTTTACACATTAATTCCCAAACTAAGCAGAGCTTGCACCATGTGTACTAGACAATGGATCTAAATTTCTGTTTTGTAAATACGTATAAAACACCCAAAAACACTTATGTTCATCACATTAATATTTGCATGCTGTGGAAATCAAATCCATAAACTCATAATCAGCATTCCAACTTTCAAAATCAAAATCACTAGACCACAGATGTCATTAAAATGATTTGGGGTTTCAGCATTCAGCCGTGCACTGCCGATTCTGCCACTGAAATGTTGTCAGATGCTATATTGTTAACATGCAATCTCCTTTTCTCATCAGCAACCACAGATCCTAGTGCTGAAGGAAGGGACGGACCAGTCACAGGGCAAGGCACAGTTGATCTCCAACATCAATGCCTGCCAGCTGGTTGTCGATGCTGTAAGTAATTGGAAATGTAACTAAATGGAATAAGGCTAGAACGTAAATACTAAAATTAAAAAATAGCATCCTTCTCTCTCCTATGTTGCCATGTCCTACAGGGTCCATATTGTACCTAGATATTGTGTAACACCTTAATATGACGTAAAGGAGTGCAATAAAGATATTGTATTGTAATTTGCTCATACTTTATACAAAAAGGTGAAGATAATTTGCAAATTTTCCCCCAAACAAAGTATAGAACTGCAAGTGATTTCGGTACTACTCATAATTAATCAAATGCAAGCCTTCAAGCAGAGATTAATTTTCTAGTCTGCATTTTTTTTTTCTAACCTATATGATCCTACTGCTGGGCAAAGGGTGAATTGGGATTGTGCGGGTCATGTATCCTGGATGCACCTTGAGAGATGGGCCAACATCGTATCCCAATGGTTCCCAAAAGATGGCCGTCGGTGCCGAGGAAGGCCCAGAAAACGCTGGCGGGATGATTTGGACGCTTTCCGGACAGATTGGCCTCAGAGAGCACTGAACAAGACATCATTGTCTGCTTATTACTGATATTTAAATATGTAATAAAATGGTAAACAAGTATGCTATGTACCCATAATTGCTTAGTGCTAGAATATTTCGCAATGCGATGGTACAACCCCAGATGAAGCAACGTAGCACTATAATTCTTCTACTTCCAAAAAAACAGTTTTTTTTTTTCACTTTCAAGGTTCGCACAACCCTTGGCCCCCGTGGCATGGACAAGCTGATTGTCGACCATAATGGCAAAGCTGTAATCTCCAACGATGGAGCCACCATCATGAAGCTGCTGGATATTGTCCACCCTGCTGCCAAGACTCTGGTAGACATCGCCAAGTCACAGGATGCCGAGGTACGTTTTTTGTTGTTTTGGTGATTACGGTACACAAAATCACACCTGGAGTTTTGACAAGTGATATACAGCCAATGATTATAACAAACGGATCCAATTTCTGAACAGCTGTGTGGATCATGATAATAGACATGAGGCTTATGACATCACTTATCACTCCTGTATTCCCCGAAGAGCTAGGCTAGGTACCAATATACACCCACGGTATGTCGGTATGTTTAGGCCACCATGCAAAACAGGTTGCAAGTCTATTTCTATTAACCCTTTCCCATTAACCGCCACGGACGTCTATAGACGTCAAATTAAAACTTGCTCACGACGCCAAACGACGGCATGGCACGTCAAAAATATCACTTTTTTATAGTGCTTGGCGTAGAGAACACAGATATTCATTATTGACGTGGCGGTCAAAAGGTTAACCGAGCTACCACTGAGAATTACATCGAAAAATAGGCTGTAATTTATAACGTTTTTGAGTTAATTAGCCAAATTACAACGATAACTTTTCCACGCGGACGTAGTCGCGGGCAAAAGCTAGTATATTAAATATTCGTTAATGACACACACACAGAAAAAAAAAAGATTACAATGATATCTGCATATAATTGTATGCGCGAAATGAAATAAAATTCAACTAGCTGGCCTGGCAGACGTTGTCTTGTATCTTGCAGCGCCACCTACCGGCTCCAATTGTGAATCTATGGACCCGCTTCACATAAAAATCGGTCAAACCATTTTTGAGTTTTAGCGAGATTTATCAAACAGCAATTGATGTATATGGTATATTCAATAATAAACAACTTTTAAATTTCATTTCATCTTCAATTATTATCTTTCAGGTCGGAGATGGTACCACATCAGTTGTGATCCTGGCTGGAGAGCTTCTGAAGAGACTGAAGCCTTTCGTTGAAGAAGGTAAGCTTTTGTCAATATTTATGTATTACACTATCAGCACGCTATGATGGCCATTTTGACGTTTGTCCACTCATGAAGTCTCGTATTCATTAGTAATTACATTTGAAGGAGCAAATTGCTGTTCTTTATTGTCAATAGTGATCTAACGATACTACAACAAAAAATATATACAATATGTATTGTGTTTTCTTTATTTTCGTCCATTAACGTAAGGGCCATCATAGCGTGTCCCAACTATAGTTAAAATAGTAAATATTACGATAAGGTAAGCCAATGATTAAAACAAACGGATCCAATTACTGAACAGCTGTGTGGATCATGATAGTAGACATGAGGTTTACCTTATTCTAGAGGTAGGGCATAGTGGGAGTATTACTACTCAAGTTCGAGTTGCCTGTCTATGGAAGTACCTCTGCCTTGCAGAAAATCTAAGTGAAATAACACTGCTTTGAACTGTGTTGTGTTCCTTACGGTGAGCAAGGTTGTCAGTCTCCACATAGTCATGAGGATTTTCAAAATCAAAAATCAAAATAGTTTTATCCCTACTTAATATTATAAATGCGAAAGTAACTCTGTCTGTCTGTCTGTTACGCTTTCACGTCTAAATCACTGAACTGATTTTAACGAAATTTGGTACAGAGATAGAGTTGACCTTGAGAAAGAACATAGGATAGTTTTTATCTCGGACTTTTGAAGAGTTCTCTTGGAAACGCGATATAACCGAACTCGACGCGGGCGAAGCCGCGGGCGGAAAACTAGTTTTCATATAAACCAATACAGGCACTTATGAAATGTCGAGTCTAGGTTTCCACACCATAAGCCTAAAAAGAGGTGTTTCTTCTCAGAGGTCGTCACTAAGTCAGTTCACTGGCGCCATCTATTAAGTATTAAGAACTAAACTAAACTAATATTATGAAGAGATTAGATTTTTTGTATGTTTGTTTAGCTTGTAGTGTTTTTATTAATTTATTGCATTCGTGCAAAGTTGGGACGGTTCGCTAGTTGTCTTATGAAAATATCTACAATCAAGAATCGTGACCCACGAGAGGGTCACAGCTAGTTTTTCTATTGTCTACTTATTGTATGACACATTAAAAGATTTTACAGACATTAATATCGTTTATGTCCAATTTCTCGTTCAGGTGTACACCCCCGCATCATAGTGAAAGCTGTACGCGTGGCGGCGAAACTGGCCGTCGACCGGGTCAAGGAACTTGCTGTTAAAATTGACAACAAGTCTCCTGAAGAGCAGAGGTGAGTCCACTATTGAGCATACTGTTCAGAATTTGAGAACGTCTGTGGTGTAGAGGTTCGGGAATCTGGACTGCTGACCACGAGGGTGTGAGTACGATTCCCACAGAACACGAGAACGAGTGCTACGCAAGGAAACATTGTGTTGGCAGCGGGTCTTTGACCCTTATACTGCCAACACAACTATTCCTCTTTTGTTTACAGGGTCGGCAACGCGCAAGTGATACCCCTGGTGTTACAAGCGTCTATAGGCTACGGTAACCGCTTACCATCAGGTGAGCCGTATGCTTGTTTGCCACCTTAGGGGTAGAAAAGAAAGGACAAATATTTAGTTGGAACATTTTTTTTATACAGTAAAGCTTGTACTATGGGTATTAGACAATGGATATAATACTTAGATATAGATACTTTTTTTTTGTATATAAATGTTTAAGTTTTAAGCTACGCTTAATGGCAAAAATGTAACTAGATAGTAATGTTTTCTCTGTAAGTGAATTTATAATTTTTTTGAGAAAATAAAGATCTTTAACCGTAAATACTCAAACACGAAACACTATGCTCATTACATAAATATTTTTGTCCTGTGGGAATCGAACCCACGATCTTATGATCAGACCACAGAGGTCGTCAAAAAGTCATTTTTTATGTGATAAACTTCAACATAAGTGTTTGTGTTTGTCTGGATGTTTTTATAAGTACAGTGGCCAGCAGATCAAGCTACCACAATCTGTCAAATTTCTTTGATAGATTTTCAACTTTAATATCAAGTAAAAATAAACCTTATATTTTCAATTGGGAACATTTGAAAGTTTTGGATAGCTTGACCTCTGTACTACATATTCGCAAAAAAAATTAAGTATTATATCCATTACTGAGTACCCAAAGTTCAAGTTACACTTGTTTAAGATTGTGCTGTCTAAAAATATCCCAAAAGAGCCACCTACACTCCACCAGGTCGAAGTTTTTATGGTAACGTCACCATATGGTGGTGGCGGTGGCTTAGTGGTAATATGTGTGGTAATGTCTAGTGTATCTAACCAGAAGACGCAAGTTCGAATTTGCCCGTAGTCGAATTATTCCTTCGCTAAAATAACTATAAAATTTTTAGCATAGAAAATGCAAAATAATACAATATTATAGTTATTTAGAAAAGGAAAAATTGGACCGCGGGCAGGATTCGAACCTGCGTCTTCTGGTTAGGTACACCAGACGCTATGACCACTAAGCCACCGCGACTCCTACCCGTCATGTCGCATTAGCATGGAAAATGACAGAAATATACAAAAAGATAAATACAATATTATGTTCGAAATATTTATGTGTAACAACAATGTAAGCCAATGATTATAACTAACGGATCCAATTACTGAACAGCTGTGTGGATCATGATAGTAGACATGAGGCTTACTATGTATGTACAGTCAGCAACGAAAGTCACTGAACACAGCTAAATTTTGATAACATGACAGCTCCAAACCTTGTTAAGAGTTTTTTTTATTATGAAGGTAAGGTAAGTATTTTATGGTCATCTATGCAATGATTCGCACAACCTTCACAGGTCAGTAACTTCATGTTAAAAATCGTATTGAAGATAGCAACATGTGCAGCGAGTTTCGTTGCTGACTGTACAGCACTTTAAACCAAATATAGTATTATTTGTAACATAATATTACAAGAGCTCACCCCTAAGCAAATCCTGCGGTTTATAGTAGCCGCAGGGTTTAGCGGTGAACTTAACTTAACGAGTGTCGATCACAATAGACCAGTTACGGTCACAGTGATACTTAAACCGCATTATAATAGTAAAAAATTAAATATAAACATAATATTAATTTTAAGTTAAGTAAGACTGCCTCATTAGTGGTCCTAAGCGCAACTGCTACGCTAGAGGTCCTGGGTTCGATCCCCAGGTCGAGCAAAGTGTTATTGGGTTTTTCAATGAAATTCTCAGTAGCAGCTCGGAGTCTGGATTTGTGCCCGGTTAATGGCAATAGGCTCGCCCCCTATTACATGGGACCTAAACATACCGGCGAAATGTGGGTGTACATTAGTACACCTCTGCCTAACCCTTCGGGTAATACAGGCGTGATTGTATGTATGTAATTTTAAGTACTACTAAAAAAAAGTAATTAAAATATTGTACACCTAATCATTTGCACTGTTATTTTATAAATTATCTTCACCTTTCATTACTAAGTAGTACCTATATTATATTATTACTAGCTGACCCCGCAAACGTTGTTTTGCCATAAAAAAAAATATTTAGGGGTCTGAAAAATAGATGTTGGCCTATTCTCAGACCTCCCCGATAAGCACAAAAAATTTCATCAAAATCGGTCAAGCCGTTTCGGAGGAGTATGGCAACGAAAACTGTGACACGAGAATTTTATATATTAGATTATATTATATATATCGGAATATCAGGATCGCTGGCATTTTTAAAAAGGGCAGAACCGTTGACCATATTTGACTCAACGGTTCTGTCATTGAATCTATCCATTAGAATATGAGATTATTAAAGGAAACACGAAACACCAATTTGATAATTATTATTATTTCACTACAACAGCACAAATTAAATTTTACACGATATCTAGAAAAGTGGGTGGTAAATACAGTTAACACGATGAGAACAAAAGGATAGAAATTAACTGCAGTTTTGAATTTTTAGACAATAGAATAGAAAAAACAATATTTAAAACGGCTAGCACAGTAAATAGCAATGTTGATAGCTTACGACCTTTTATGAGAAATTTCTGAAGTAAAAGAGGACGAGCCGCCATTTGCCATCCCCTTTTATCTGTTCGGTTCCACCATAATAATTTTGTTACCACTGAAGTTAGCAAACATGACTATGTTGTAAAGCCGTTCATACGAACTTCATACTGAACTGCTTTACCCAGAGTTGATACAGATGGCGTCACGTACACTACGTAGTAATAAATTAAGTGACGTTTTATAATTAACAAATACGCAAAGCATTTAAAGCGATTAACTAATTTGCCAAAATTCACCATAGAATTTAAAACGAATTTACATAGCAAAAATAGCTAGCATAGTAAATAAGTAAACTTACTTTGTTATTAGAATAGATAAACACTTCTCATTATAATCAAATCATTACAAATTAATGAAATAAACATTATTTTGAACATTAAGATCAGGCAAACAGTTTAGTAAATTATGTTACGAATTTACATCAAATAATTATGTATTCAAGTTTAGAATAGGATTATCTTGATTTGAAGACCGGAGCACCCTCGCGGCGACATATATATAATATTAGTAGTACACCTATATTCGCAAAAAAATCGCAAAATCTATTGCGAACGAGAATACAGAATGTGATTATTAAAAAAGGGGCGAATATTCACGAATAAAAATGCGAATGTAGTTAATAGGCTCGTTACATGGGACCTAAACATACTGGCGAACTGTTGCTGTACATCCTGTCCATCTCTGCCTACCCCTTCGGGGAATACAGGTGTGATGGTATGGAAAAACTACCCAGTTTTTGTCCAACTTGACAGATTTTACAAAGCAGTGATAGTGTAGCGACATCTACCGCGCTACATAAAACTACGAAGTCCTGAATCGCGCAAGCAACATTCGCAACGAAAGTTGCATATATACAACCGCCCGACATCAACCATCGGGCCGTGGCCCGCCAGGCATAACACCCGCCTGGTCGGAGGATCCTCCCTTTGGATGGAGGGGCAATACACCTTGCCTCTCCACACTGGTGACCCCAACGTGATGCCAGTGTTTCCTCATTGCGAATGTTGCTTGCGCGATTCAGGACTTCGTAGTTTTATGTAGCGCGGTAGATGTCGCTACAATAGTATAGTGGTTGAAACCTGCATGCCTTAGAGCTTATCTCGACGGTTTGTGAAGTCTGCCAACCCGCACTAGGCCAGCTTGGTGGACTATATCCTAATCCCTCTCAATATGAGAGGTGACCCGTTACCCAGCAGTGAGACAGGTGGTATGGGTTGATGATGATGACAGATTTATAAAATTTACACCCCATTTCCAGGGAGCTGCTCACAAAATGTGCTGCGACCGCCATGTCTTCGAAACTCATTCACCGGCAGAAAGACCACTTCTCTAAGATGGTTGTGGATGCTGTATTGTCTCTGGACGCTCCACTACTGCCTCTGGACATGATTGGTGAGTGAATATTTTAGCTAATTAATAATAGGCATGGATCTCCTTAAGGGGCTCATGGCTTACTAATAAATATGTTGATCAATTGATTTACAAGGTTATAATAATAATAATATTTTTGGGACATTTTACACAACACCATCTAGTCCCAAACTAAGCAGAGCTTGTACTATGGGTACTAGACAATGGATATAATACTTATATACTTTTTTTTTTGTAAATACATACTTATAATACAGAAACACCCAGACTAACACAAATACTCATGTTTTATCCACACAAATATTTGTGTCCTGTGGGAATCGAACCCACGGCCCCATGATCAGCAGTCCGGCACTCGAACCGCTAGACCACAGACGTCGTCGTATAAGATTGCAAGGTATACTGATATTCAGCCACATCTGGTTAGACTGAAAGCCAACCCAACATAGTTCGGTTGGAAGATGAGAATGAATGAAATATAATGTAAGCCAATGATTATAACTAACGGATCCAATTACTGAACAGCTGTGTGGATCATGATAGTAGACATGAGGCTTACATTAATATTCACTGTAAACTATTGTTATTTTGAGAGAGGTAGGCCATAGTGGGAGTAATTCCACTCAAATTGGAGCTGCCCGACTGGGGAAGTACCTCTGCCTTGCAGAAAATCGAAGTGAAATATCACTGCTTTGAGCCGTGTTGTGTTCCTTTCGGTGAGCAAGGTTGCTAGTGCTACACGAGGAAATGTTGTGTTGGCAGTGGCTTTGAACCTTACACTGCCAACCCAATTATTCCTCTTTCCTTTTACAGGGTCGGCAACGCGCAAGTGATACCCCTGGTGTTACAAGCGTCTATAGGCTACGGTAACCGCTTACCATCAGGTGGGCCGTATCCTTGTTTGCCACCACAAAAAAGAGAATTTTTGAGTTATTTAGAAAAGGAAAAATTCGACCGCGGGCAGGATTCGAACCTGCGTCTTCTGGTTAGGTACACCAGACGCTATGACCACTAAGCCACCGCGATACCTACCAGTCATGTCGAATTTTCATGGAAAATGCCAAAAATATACAAAAAGATAGAGAATTTTTGCTTTTATTTTATCAACTACCTCAAAATATGATTTCCAACATCAGGTATCAAGAAGATCTCGGGCGGTGCTTTAGAGGACTCATTCCTGGTCGCCGGCGTGGCTTTCAAGAAGACCTTCTCTTATGCTGGGTTTGAGATGCAGCCCAAAAGCTACGACAACTGCAAGATAGCGCTCCTCAATATTGAACTGGAGTTGAAAGCGGAGAGGGACAATGCTGAGGTAAGAGAGACTATAAGAGAGAGTACGTATTCACGCCTTTTTCCCATGGGGGTAGGCAGAAACTAAAGAACGCTACTTGCCATGATTCATGCATACTTCTTTTGCTTCGTCCACATTCATACATCTTGTCATACATACACGCCGGTTGCGAGTACTACGCACCTGACCTTTTTGAAGAATCCCACCAATAGTTGGTGTAAGTCTTTTGCCAATGATTATAAACAACGGATCCAATTTCTGAATGTAAGTGAGGATCACACGTTGTATGAGGCTGAACACATTTAGACTATACCCAATCCGTTTTACTAAAAAAAAGGAAATATAGAAAGGGTTGTTGGGTTGTTTCTTTTACAGTGATAAACTTAATATAACTTAATCGTAGCAAAATTATATGATTGATTAAAAATACCACCCAACCTACTTTATATTTTGAAAAATATAAAAATACAATCAGGTTTATTTTGAGTAAATCAAATTTACTCAAAATAAACCTGATTTAAATAAAACTGGTCTGACCCCCTGGTTAGAATCCTGTTATAGATTCTATTAAATCAAAATCCAGGCCTGCAGAACGCACTCACTTTTTTGCAGTTTCAAGATCAAAGGATATAGTGAGTGCGTTCTGCGTGGATTGCCAATCATTAACAAAAATGTAAAGACGCCCACCACCTCAGTCTACCCGTGACCATGGACGCTGTAAAGGGTCCGAAACGTCGGGATTAATAATATCAATATACGCGATAAAATCCGTAAAAAGTGGTTTTATTTCAACACTTTTATTATCTGCTGTATTGTGGGTGCGTTTACAAAACAAATATTTTCAAGGTCATACAAATATTTGTACCGTGCGGAGATCGAACCTACAACCCGTGGCACAGAAAGCGATCGCACAGCCGCTGCGCCAAACGTGTCCTCAAATTATTTTAATTTAGATGGCTTTGGCTAGAAAATCGTAACTGGGAAGAAATATCGAAACAATCTCGAAGAATTATATCATGTTCCTCAGGTCCGTGTGGATAACGTGAAGGAGTACCAGAAGGTGGTGGACGCTGAGTGGCAGATCCTGTACGAGAAGCTGGCCGCCCTGCACGCCAGCGGCGCCAACGTCGTGCTCAGCAAGCTGCCCATCGGAGACGTCGCCACACAATACTTCGCTGACCGGTCAGTTACTTATAATCTATAGTTTTCCGCCCGCGGCTTCGCCCGCGTCGAGTTCTGTTATGTCGCGTTTCCAAGAGAACTCTTCAAAAGTCCGAGATAAAAACTATCCTATGTTCTTTCTCAAGGTCAACTCTATCTCTGTACCAAATTTCATTCAAATCAGTTCAGTGATTTTGACGTGAAAGCGTAACAGACAGACAGACAGAGTTACTTTCGCATTTATAATATTAGTATAATCTATGTGTTTATTTAAATATGAGAGATAATTAAGAGGCGTAGGGCATAACAAACAAGCATACGGCCCACCTGATGGTAAGCGATTACCGTAGACTATAAACGCTTGCAACACCAGGAGTATCACTTGCGCGTTACCGACCCTGTAAAATGAAAGAGAAATCGTTTAGTTGGCAGTATATGGGTCACAAGTTTAAGAAAAGGTTAAGAGAATACATAGCCCAAATTAAATTAGCTTAAGTCTTTGTAATGAAGGTTAGTTCTTGCTGTTAGTACAATAAACTAATATCAAGAAATTATTTGATCGCCAGTAAATAAACTTTCACAAATGTAATTTAGTTAAGTTTCTCTTTAAGTGAACTATGTAATGTTCTTTGAGAAATAAATTATCTTTAAACCGACGTCCGGACTGCCAACACAACGTTTCCTCATTGAGCACTGGCAACCTTGCTCACCGTTAGGAATACGAAACAGGTCAAAGCAGTGTTATTTCACTTCGATGTTCTGAGGTACTTCCCCAGTCGGGCTGCTCCAATCTGAATGGAAATACTCCGACTATGCCCTACCTCTCTTAAAAAAAAGCATATGTAAGCTAATGATTATAACAAACGGATCCAATTACTGAACATCTGTGTGGATCATGTTGGTATGAGGCTTAATTATTAAATTAATAGCACGATTAATTCAATGGTCGAGCCAATTAAACAGTAATAGCAACTGTAGTTGCAGATAGGAAACAAACAATAGACACCTCTGCCTAAACCTTCGGGGAATACAGGCGTGATGGTATAAATGATAAATGATATTTATTATCTTTTTGTATATTTTTGGCATTTTCCATGCTAAGATTTTAAAGTTATTTAGAAAAGGAAAAATTCAAGCGCGGGCAGGATTCGAACCTGCGTCTTCTGGTTAGGTACACCAGACGCTATGACGTGTGGCATCGTTCGACATTGAACTAACTGTAAAGTAAGTTGTGTCGGTTGAAAAGCAAGCTTTTCAATAGGTGTTACTGACGTCACCGTAAAGACGTAAATTCAGTATGTGAAGGAAAAATTCGACATGACGGGTAGGTATCGCGGTGGCTTAGTGGTCATAGCGTCTGGTGTACCTAACCAGAAGACGCAGGTTCGAATCCTGCCCGCGGTTGAATTTTTCCTTTTCTAAATAACTTTAAAATGATATTTATTTTTGTAAATAGATCTTTTAAAGACACTTAAAAGTAAAAGTGTTTTTGTCTTTAAGTCAATATTTAATTAATACTAGATGGAGCCGGCATTTCCTAGCTGACAACCTCTGAGAAGAAACGCCTAAACAAACTCAGAGAATCATGGTCTCTTTTAAAGTCCAGACATTAACAGTATTCAATGCTTATCATACGTGTTTCATAATGTAGGCAAATCTGAACTGGACTTTTGAAGAAAGAGCCATAGCAGCTTTGAGTTGACCAGTACCAACCGACGGCACGCATGCATCAGTCATCGTGTAGCTGAAACATTATTTAGGCTCCATTTAGACGGCCTGCGTGGTTGTGTTCATTCAAAACTAATGTAAACTCTATTGACTAACCCATAACGTTCAATTCTTTGTAACACAACGCCCCAACCGCGCGGCGACTGCGCGGTCGTATAAACGCGCCCTTAGGGAGCTCAAAGACTCATCGGTCGTATGTTTGTTATATTATTATCTCCTTTATTCGTCTTTATACTTACTAATTACATTTTTAAATATTTTTATAAAATAAATAAGACAAAAACATTTAAAAATATAAAAAATAGAGGCCCACCGGTATCGGGAACAGGGTCCAAGCTACCGGCAGTCAGGGCTCCAAAGAGAGGAATCTCCTAACAATACGAGCCGTGTCCAGCAGTACTGCTTTCTAGACAGTAGAGCCTCCTAAGATGTAGATCGAGGCTCGTGGCTATTAAGCCATTGGCTGACACGACTATCGGTACAATGATCGCTGTGTCCACATCCCACATGTCGACAACCTCGCGAGCCAAGTCAAGATACTTGATTTGCTTATCTTTCTCGGCTTTCACGAGGTTCCCGTCATGCGGGACGGTAATCAATTATTATTATTATTATATATTATTATTATTTATTTGAGTAAACAAACAGTAACAAAGTAAAAACTAATCATAGGGTATTACATCAGATAGACAACTTTTGGCACCAGCAACGTTTACCACGATTAAATTCAAACGATTTTATAAGGATACTAGCTGACCCCGCAAACGTTGTTTTGCCATAAAAAAAAAAAATTAGGGGTATGAAAAATAGATGTTGGCCTATTCTCAGACCTCCCCGATAAGCACAAAAAATTTCATCAAAATCGGTCAAGCCGTTTCGGAGGAGTATGGCAACGAAAACTGTGACACGAGAATTTTATATATTAGACAATACATCAAGAAATATGGAGCGCTAAGTATGTTAATTAGGCATGAATACTATTAAAGCAGTGATGGCCTAGTGGTATGACCATTGGACTGCCAAGTCGAAGGTCTCGAGTTCGAACCCAAGGCGCGCACCTCTGACTTTTCGAATTCATGTGCATATTAATAATTAATTATCACTCGCTTAAACGGTGAAGGAAAACATCGTGAGGAAACCTGCATACCTTAGAGATTTTTCTCGACGGTTTGTGAAGTCTGCCAAACCCGCACTAGGCCAGCGTGGTGGACTATAGCCTAATCCCTCTCAATATGAGAGGAGACCCGTGCCCAGCAGTGGGACAGTATATGGGTTGATGATGACTATTAAAGTGTCGTATGCATAAAGAAAACAGTCTTATAAATTACTTATGAAAAATAATCAGTGATCAGCTTTTTTTAAATTATTATTATGCTTTATACAACGTGTTACGGAAAGGTCATATTCATCCAAAAGGGGTGATGATTACATCAGGTATAGATTCTCTATGCAAAGTTTCCACGCAAAATAAATTACTCAAAGAATTCATACCAAACTTTTGGTTTCGTAAGTTTATTGAAATCAAACCATAACAAACGTGTCACTGCACTACGAGGGTCATTAACTTTTCACGTCATTTCCTAATATTGAAGTTAAATCTCTTTCGCGATCTGTGCGCCTAGTACACGCTGTAGGTAGTGTGCCGCCGCGCCGCCCTGTGTCGGCGCGGGCTGACAGGATCACACGAGCCGACAATGCGAGCGCGTGTGCGCAATTGTAAACATACTTTAGGCATTTAGGTACTCCTTGGTTTAAAACTAATAATGCAATACGTAATTTACTTATTTACGGTTTACATACACGTTAATATCGACCCAGAATAACCTACGAATTTAACTAAAAAGCAGATGCCTGGAAGGACCCGGTTTGGTACAGACGATGTGTCATCCGACTGAAACACGCCAACGAAGGCAGCTGCCGACGCTCAGCATCTGGTCTATCTTGGATGAATCGGTGACGATACAACTCTCGGGCAGCTCGCAGACTACCGTCCACTGCTCCGACACACATCATCATCTCGTAATATTCACTATTACTGAACGACATTTTTTAACAATCACGAAATCACAACTAGGTACACTGAATCGGAAAGAGGGAGCGACCGAAGCACACGAGTATTATTAAACAACTGACGAAGAAAAATAAAACTTCTACTCTTCTACTATCCTAGTAATAGGGTAGCTGGCCCAATTATTGTACATTTTGAATTTATTTTCGATTTTTTGTTAAAATTAATTTACTAATCAAGTCAGCCTATCGCAGTCCACTGCTGGACATAGGCCTCTCTCAAGTTGCGCCACAAACAACACCCGCCTTTTGCATCCAGTAATCGTAGCGCCGCGCAGTATCGCTTTTCCCCCCAGCTACCTAATAATAATTTCAAGAAAACTGTGATAAATTTAATACATTGAAGCACACCGATTAAAGAAGAGTTAGGCCAGGGCATCAGTTAATTAATAAAACCTATGAGCTGAGTTGAGAAACGAAACCGATAAGATAATTTGATGTGGACTGTGGGGGTGGTACCTACATGAGTACATAGTCTTATTTATAACATATCTTATTTGTAAGTATTGATTAATCAAAATAGCGACAGGTAAGTTAAGTATTGATTCGATTTATTTATTTATTGAAGGCTACCAGCTAAGACTATCACTACGACTATGACTATGTACCTGCAACTGGCTCATTTACCCTTAATATCATTGTGTGTGTAACCCCCGATGAAATTAGGGTTCAGTTATTATTGTTCGCAAATGCTGTCCGAAATACTCTCGTTACTCATGAGGTCCTAGTACTTTTAACAATTTATTTCCATAGTTTAATACATTTTTGCGGCCTATTTTTTTATTGTGTTTATTAAACAAATAAAGACTCAGTACTTACTACCTACTAAAAGACAAAACCCATGTCTCAGTCAAATGGGCCCGCCGACAAAATGTAAACTTCTGATACGTTTTAAATATTTTCAGTTGTAATTTAGTGTTGTTATCATCATAATTATCAACTCATTACTGTCCCACAGCTGGGCACGGACCTCTTCTCAGAATGAGAAGGTTAAGGTTAGTTCATCACGCTGGCCTTCTGTGAGTTGTTTAGCCGTGTGCGTGTTAGAATGGCAAAAACTACCAACAAAATTTAATTTTAAAATCCTACCTATTTAAATAAAAGCGGAACCCACTGCACACTGGCATTTTATTTCTACCAGGAGACACATAAGTTGCATAGAGTAAAGTTATTTAGGGTTCATTTCGAATAAATTATGTTACAAAATCTTTTTTCTGTAACATTTCTAATTGCATAATCTTTTAGTTAGTTACTTACTATGGTAATAAAAAAATCAATATTAAAAGGATCGTTCGTATCGTTATCCTTTATCCCGTTTTGTTGTTATTGTGAGGTAAAAAAAATGTGGCAGAAAGTTACTATGTACATAATTATTAGGCACCTACATTTACACGTTCACCGAAAGTCGTGAACTAGGTACCTGCTCCGTAATTCTTGTTACTTTTCTTTAAGTATTATTCTTTAAGTATTATTATTATTACCTACAGCCTAAGTTTTAAAATATTTTTCCAAGCTGCAAACAAGCATTTGCATTTGAACTTGTTTACAAACAATCCTAGTTTTTTAATTATTTAATTTAAACTAAACACAGAACCCTTTAGCATTATTGATGTACCAGGACACACATAAATTGCGGAGGAAAGTTATTTAGGGTTCATTTGAAAATAAATTATGTTACGAAATCCTTTTTCTGTTCTAGGTTCCATTAGGTTCTTTCGCAGTATTTACCTAAGCAATTAATTTCTGGTAGAGTACTTATGTATGTCAACCAACATAAAAAAGAAATGTTGGATACTCAAATTCTGTGTCTGTGGTTTAATTTCAATGATTACGTAGATTCACACATTACATACTCCGTTATGTTTGTTATTAGATTGTTTTACGTAGATAGGTAACTAAGTATTATTTACTAGTCCCTACTAATCCCTCATTAAGTACCTACCTAAATTCAATATCATTTTCAAGCTAACAAATGATTTACTGATGATTGATTGATGATTTGTTAATTTTTAAAGGATTTGTATTTTAGTTTGTTCAAAAACATAATCAGTTTTTGTCAGAAAAAGTGAGTAACAAAATAAAATATCCGGAACCCATTATCCAAAAATACCAGGAGTAAGAGCATAAGAGGTTTGTTTTCACAGGTGAATGTATGGTGAGTGACCTACTTACACCGATCAGCTGACTTGGTTGCTAGTGATGTGTAAATTTCAAGTTGAAATGTTTGGGTTTTTGGTTTCATTCCTCATATCTTCCTAACATGTAGATATAGGATTTAAAAACCTTTGCAATATAGTTTATTATGATCCAAAGAAGCCGTGCACTTGATATGTATATAGCCTTTCCGTAACAGCTTGTATTTAATAAATGAGGTATGTTTATCGTTGGTGATCAGCGACATGTTCTGTGCGGGGCGAGTGCCGGACGAGGACCTGAAGCGAACCCAGCGCGCGTGCGGCGGCGCCGTGCTCAGCTCCGTGCGGGACCTGGCGCCCGAGGCTCTCGGCTCCTGCGCACACTTCACTGAGAGACAGGTCGGCGGAGAGCGGTACAACATCTTCACCGGTAAGTGACGTCAACGGCTTAGCAGGGGCTCGTGGCTAAGTAATCATCATTAGTGCTCCACGAGGAAACGTTGTGTTGTCAGTGGGGAGACTTTGATTCTTATACTGTCAACCCAACTATTCCTCTTTCAATACAGGGTCGGCAACGCGCAAGTGATACTCCTGGTGTTACAAGCGTCTATAGGTTGGTGGTCAGGTGGGCTGTATGCTTGTTTGCCTCTTGCTCGTTGTCGACCCTGTAAAACGAAAGAGGAATAGTTGGGTTGGCAGTATAAGGGTCAGAGTCCTGCCACTGCCAACACGTTTCCTCGCGGAGCGGAAAATTTGGGTCTTTCGGTATACTACTTAATAAATTTTGTTGTGATTTTTGTAAATATCTATGGATCACACAAAAAAATCGAAAGGGAGTCGAACCCACGACACACGCCACTACGCTAAACATGACACAATCTAATCTAATACAAATTTTCTTTCTTTCTTTCTTCTTTCAATCAGCAGCATTTACTCCACTTTGCTGTATAAATTCCTGTTTTCTCAATCAATCAAAATCAAAATAGTTTTATTTCCATATAAACCATATACAGGCACTTATGAAATGTCGAGTCTAGGTGCACGGTTCCAAATTAGTCGTTTCCTATGGAGAAGAACCGGCAAGAAACCATAGTTCTCTACAATATGATAATATCCTTGCCACATCCATTCCTTTTCATAATCCTCTCCTCTCCTGCAGGTTACAATAAAGAAGGTGCCCCAGACGGTGAGAAATATATTTGAAATATGATCACCCATGTAGTGTAGCTCAGACTAGTTACCTTGATCAACGTAGACCGTCAAGGTTATCAACCACGGCGAAGATATTATAATATTTTATGTTAAGATATGGATATACAACGTGTTACAAAATACCCCGTAAAAATATAATTAACTAGCGGCCCGTCCCGGTTTCGCACGGGTGGACATAAGATCTATATAGCCTATGTTACTCAGGGTGAATTAGGGATGTTCGATCCAGGTGCTTTGTATCGATTTTCTGGATCGTAATGGATCGTAATGCATTGTATCGATCCAAGTATCGATACTCTTTATTCAATACGATTTTTTGGATCGATCCGGTATCGTATCAATATTTTTAAAGGCCTTCAAAAAAAAAGGTGGAAAGCGTCGAAATATATTTTTTTTTATGTAGGTATGTTCACCGATTACTCGAAGACTGACGGCTGATCCAATTAGGAAAATTATGCTTATGTTTTAAAAATAAAACATATTGTCTTTTTTAAAATAAATGTTTATTTTATTACAAAAATACATACATTTTTTTAAATATAGACTGAAGAGCATAATATTAACTTTTTGTATATTTTTGGCATTTTCCATGCTAAGATTTTAAAGTTATTTAGAAATGGAAAAATTGGACCTATAAATTCGACATGACGGGTAGGTATCGCGGTGGCTTAGTGGTCATAGCGTCTGGTGTACCTAACCAGAAGACGCAGGTTCGAATCCTGCCCGCGGTCCTATTTTTCCTTTTCTAAATAACTTTAAAAGCATAATATTAATTTTTGTGAAACTACTCAACCTCAAATTAATGTTTAATATTATAAAAACTAGCTTCCTAACTACTTAAAATAGGTATGGATTATACTAAAGTTCACGCAAATATAAATATGTAGGTACCTTTTTATTAGATAAATGTTAAAATGGTACTTACAGTTTCTTGAGTATCACTCTCGGGTACAATTTCTGTATTTTTATGGTGTCTGCTTAAATGTTTGGCCAAATTTGTTGTGTTTCCCTTTGTTTTTACTTCTAGGAAACAAAGTTTACACTTGCCTCCAATCGGCGTTCTTGTGAAAAATGACCAAACAGTAGATTTTTTTGATGGAGCCATAATTATGTATCACAATTAGTAATAAATAAGTTGTCGGATCACGAGCGAAAGACGTAATACGCAAAAATGAAATGATCTATCATCACAAGTAATTATGCCGAAATTGAAGGTATATTGAAATATATGATACAATAACAACTGACCTAACATAATCTACCGCCAAAGAAGAGAAGTATTTATGTTAGTGTAATAGGAACTTGTTCATAGTAAACCATACTTTGTCAGTATTCGTATTATGGATAAATATTATAAGTATTATGGTTAAAAATAATCTTGTTTAAAATTTAATACAAATTGGGTCTATGTTTCGATCCGATACTCACTGTTCACGTATCGATCCACTAACGTATCGAAAGCCATTGTATCGATACAAAAATCGAATGGATCGTATTCCTTTGTATCGATCCACTCAAGTATCGGATCGGATCGAACATCCCTAGGGTGAATGTAGCTTTCCAATGGTGAAATAATTTTTGAAAGGAATATAATAAACCGCGTATCAAAAATACTGATTGAGCGACAAAATTACTGATTGAGCAGCAAAATACAGATATCGGTTAGGTTAGGTTAGAACTGTGACCACACAACCAGAACCAAATCTGAATGTTTTGAGTGTATATAACAATATTTTGAGGGGTATAAGTTAGACAGTCACCAAAACACCTGGTTTAGAATTTTTTTGGTAGTAAAATAGGTACTTTTTTGGGCGGTGTTTAAACACAAGCCTTTTTGAAATCGGTACAGTATTTTTTGAATTCATTCATTACAAAAATACAAATCTTTCCTCTTTATAATAGTATAGTGTAGATTATCAAAGCCAAAAATGTGGTCAGCTGTCATGTCAGGGAACCAGATTATTTAACAGAAAGACCTACGTACATATTTTACCTAATAATTGTCTACTTTAATAGTTTTTCTATTTTTCATTCATAAATGTTGTTGTTTTCCTTTTTTTGGTGTATGTTATACAGCGTTACTACGGTTCTTAAATATTGTGAATGGCCTCGTTATAAGGCCCCATTTAACCTCCTCTCGGCTTTACGGGTAGTTTTGTAACATAAGTGTTTGTGTTTGTCTGGGTGTTTTTTATGTAAGTATTATATATGTATTTACACAAAAAGTATATAAGTAATTTATCCATTGTCTAGTACCCATAGTACAAGCTCTGCTTAGTTTGGGACTAGATGGTGCTGTGTAAAATTGTCTCCTTGCCACCTTAGAGGTATAAAAAAATATGGTTTCGCTCGCATACCAAAGATGCTGATGAAATAAAAGCTTTTACAATCTCTGTGTCGCCAATGATTATAAACAACGGATCCAATTTCTGAATGTGAGTGAGGATCACACGTTGTATGAGGCTGAACACAATACGCTAGTTAGTTTGGTTACATACGATGATATTAAGGAGTATTTGCCCCATTCTCCATTTATATTGGTAGATAGCGTTCATTAACACGTTCACAGTACCCGTACTACCTTTTTAAACGATACCTCAAGTCCAACTATGTCGAATTCGTTTTTTAAAATATTTTAGTACAATAAATAAAGGAATTATTGCCGAAAATTATTTTTCCTTAGAATTTTCCGCAGTTTATCTCGTGACCCACATGTGGGGGCACGGACGTGCCATCAAATTTTATGGTGACCCCATATTGGGGTCACTGGACTGTTAACGTGTTAACAACAGTTCAATCTTTTTTATTCTAATTTTGTAAAATCAACAAGCTTAGGCTCATTTTAATCTTTTTCCTTCTCTCTCCAGGATGTCCCGCGGCCAAGACTTGCACCCTTCTCCTGCGTGGAGGTGCAGAGCAGTTCTTGGAGGAGACGGAACGCTCTCTACACGACGCCATCATGATCGTTAGACGCACCATCAAGAACGACGCCGTTGTCGCTGGTGAGTAGAGGTTTTTAATTAAAAAAAAAACTCTCATAACTGCTTGACCTGGGAACGGAACCCAGGATCTCTAGGGTAGTAGGCGTGAAAACTATAATATATATAACTGTTGCCCGCGGTTTTGCCCGCATCACAGGTTTTTTGAAACAGAAGGTAACCTTCTCCGAGGTTTGATCTATGACTTTACCAAATTTCATCAAAATCGGTTCACTGGTTTCGGCGTGTCAGCGTAACAGAGACAGAGTTAATTACGCATTTATAATAAGCAGGGATAATATGAGTATAATTATATTTATATTTAACCTTTTGATGCCACGGACGTGTATAGACGTCAAATGAAAACTTGTTCAAGACGCCGACGGCATGGCACGTCAAGAATACCACTTTTTTTTTAGTTCACAATACATACCTATACAAAAATTCGTTGTTGTTGCGTGTTGCCAGTGATGAACTACGGAACAGAGACATGGTCGTTCACGATGGGACTTATTAGGAGGCTCAGAGTCACGCAACGTGCAATGGAGAGGGCTATGCTCGGAATTTCTCTGCGTGATAGAATCAGAAATGAGGATATCCGCAGAAGAACCAAAGTAACCGACATAGCTCGCAGGATTGCACGGTTGAAGTGGCAATGGGCGAGCCATGTGGCCAGAAGAACGGATGGCCGCTGGGGAAATAAAGTCCTGGAGTGGCGACCACGCATAGGAAAGCGCAGCGTAGGACGGCCCCCAACTAGGTGGACGACCTCGTGAGGGTCGCAGGGAGTCGGTGGATACGGTCTCGATCATTAGGGGAGGCCTGTGTTCAGCAGTGGACGTCCGTGGCTGATAGATAGATAGATAGATAGAATTTGTCGCTTGGTGTAGAGAACACGGATTTTCGTTATTGACATGGCGGTCAAAAGCTTAAGGCACATGGGTGTCCAATTAACCTAGTTATCCTAAGTGCGACCGCTACGCTAGAAGTCCCGAGTTCGATTCCCAGGTCAAACAGTGTTATTGACTTTTTTATGAAATCTCTTCAGGCGGTGGTGCTATCGACATGGAGATCTCGAAGCACCTCCGCGAGTATGCGAAGAGTGTGGCCGGTAAGGAGCAGCTCCTGCTGGCGGCCGTGGCTCGAGCCTTCGAGGCCGTACCCCGACAGCTGTGTGACAACGCCGGCTTCGACGCCACCAACCTGCTCAACAAGCTGAGGAACAAGCATCATAACGGTGAGTTTCATGACGTTTGTGTTCTACTGGTTCGAGTATTGGAGTGCTTATCACGAGTTGACCGCGGTTTCACAAAGGATTTTTGAGACTATAGTAATAATAATAAATTTAATCATTGAAATAAAACTACCTTTTACGGATTTTATCGCGTTATATTGATATTATTAAACCCGACGTTTCGGACCCTTTACAGCGTCCATGGTCACGGGTAGATTCGATAGAAACGTTGGGATTAATTCTGTGGCCTGGTGCAAAAAGGGCCAAAATCCATTTTTGTAAGAATCACTTTTTGTTTAATGGAGTTAAAACGAGAACAATCAAAGTTAACTTAAACCCATTTTGTATTACAATGTTAGCCCTAACTGCACAGTTTATAATAAAGCAAAATTTCTGGACTGCCTACAACCTTCTAGCAGTCCGTTTGTTCATTGCTATAATGTTGTTTACGGGAAATATAATTTTTAGACTTTGGCCGTTTTAGCACCAGGCCACAGAATTATATCAATATAACGCGATAAATTCCCTAAAAAGTAGTTTTATTTCAATACCATGGTAATGTTAACCGTGTCTACAGGTGAGGTGTGGTACGGTATTGACATTCAGAAGGAGGACATCGGTGACAACTATGTCTCGTGCGTTTGGGAGCCGGCCGTCGTCAAGATTAACGCCATCACCGCCGCCTGCGAAGCCTCTGCTCAGGTAATATTTATTTAATTATTACTAGCTCCTGCCCGCGACTTCGTCCGCGTGGAAAAGTTACTTTCAACCTTTTGACCGCCAAGCGACAAATTCCAATATCTTATAAGGTTAAAAAAACACTATAAACATATTTTTGTATATTTATTTTATACAAAGAAAAGTTTTATTTTTGACGTGCCATGCCGACGTGAGCAAGTTTTAATTTGACGTCTATACACGTCCGTGGCGGTCAAAAGATTGATTATCGTTGTAATTTGGCAAATTACACTGCGCTGTAGCATGGTGCGGGTGACAGTTGCCTGTATGACGTATTGTATGTATTATTGTAAAGGGTTCAACCACCGTACAGCACGTTTTCCCTAGGTCATTATAATTGCGACACCGCATTGTATGTTCAAGCATTTATATTATTGCAATTTACGCAGTAAAAGTTAGTTCACAGTTCGACGTCATATCGTGCGCGTGACGCAAACCCCATCCTATTCACCTCATTTAATCTTAATCCTTTAATTGTTTCTTTGAAATATATTTTGGTTATTAATCTTTATCCGAGTTTATCTCTACCTCATGCCAACCCCGAACAATTATGTTTAATTTACTACAGTTATTAATGATTTAATATAATACGAATGTGGGACAGCTGAAATACTAAGTCATAATTTGTAAATCGCGGCAACTTTCAAGAGTGAAACGAAATGTTACTGAACTGTCACCCGCACCATGCTACAGCGCAAAGTGTAAATAAAAAAAAAACTTGAGAGGTGTCAAGGGACACCCGGATGGAACGAAGTTCCTTTCATTAAAATTTAATAATTAAAAATAAGAAAACCTGTATACACTCAACAATTCACAACGCGCGAAATTCAAATATTGTCATTCACTCAATAATTCGAAATTCAAATATTGTTGACAAGCAAAAAGTGTCGTGACAACTTTTCGTAAGATTTTTTTCCGTCTAGCCCCCTTTCACAACGCGCGATAAGGAACTTCGTTCCAATAATTTAATATATAATATTTCTCTTTTTTCCGCAGATTCTGTCAGTGGACGAAACCATAAAGAACGTGAAGAGTGGTGACATGCCGATGGCGGGAGCGCCGGGCCGCGGCATGGGCCGACCTCGCATGGGCTGAACCACATCACTAATCCAACACTAGCTTACTACACTTACGCCTTACGACCAATCTTCTATAACTTTCTACTTAAGCTTGTGCTCGGCTGCTTGAAGACTTCATACAGTTCAGGGCGACCCTAGTTTTTGCTATTTACACAAAGTTGACGTCATCGAACGGAGCGTTTTGGCGGTAAATACAAAACCATAAGAAATAAATTTGACTTTAATTGGCTTAATGGAGAAAAAAAAATCATTAATTTATTTTTATTTTTCTGTTAAATCGTTACCTATTTAAATCATAAACATAATAATAAATTTAATGCAAGAGGGTATTTTTCAAATGTTTGTAAACTCAAAAATTTGGAAAATGTTGCAGAAAATTGAGCAATATCTTTGACATTGTGTTTTGCATCAGAATGGGTGGTCCATGGTAGAATTATAAGCTTACTAGCTACTGCCCGCGACTTCGTACGCGTGGAAAATTTACTTTCAATTTATCGTTGTAATTTGGCTAATTAACTCAAAATCGTTATAAATTATAGTCTATACATGGTGGAAGGGACATCGACGCGCAACGGCTTACCATGACATCAGTACATGATTCTGGACCCCCCTGCGTTGGAACTTTTCGTCGGTTTTTTAGGGTTTAAAAGGGTTGAATGCCAAACAATTAAAAAAAATCCAAAAAAAATTAAAGTTCGGGGTAGACCACCCTTATCACTTTGCGGTATGAAAAATAGATTACGACCGATTCTCAGACCTATCGAATATATGTATGAAATTTCATAAAAATCGGTCAAGCCGTTTCTGAGGAGTATGGCAACTAACACTGTGACATGGTTATCTTGTGACCACTACACCACTAATGAGGCAGTTTACATACATACATACTTACACTCACGTCTTTTTCCATAGGGGTAGGCAGAAACTAAAGAACGCCACTTGCTACGATTCTACGATGAGGCAGTTTTTCAGTAAGAATTAACTTAAAATATACTTTTGCATTTACATTTTTGTATTATGTTTGCGCAAGCGCCGAGCATGACGCGGAAATAGTAAAACAGATTGGTTTCTTCACGCTTAGTACTAAGTTATTATAGTATTATATATTAATTATATTAATAATAACTATTAATACCAATATATTTGTTTTATTTACTCATTTATCAATCCAACAGGTCAAGCTATCCAAAACTGTCAATTTTTGCAATTGAATATGAACCTTATTGTGTTGTATTAAAGTAGAAAATCAATCAAATAAATTTGACAGTTTGTGGTAACTTGGATGTGCTAGCCTGTTCCAATTCCCTTGCAAGTACGCGTGCCTCGTTCTTAATCGTAAGATGACGTCACATACGATAACGTACCATCTCACCCGCTACTTCAACCCGCGTCTTTATTTCTTGTGAGAATTAATTTAATTGCCTCAATAGCCTAGTGGTCTTAGGCGTGACTGCTACGCTAGAGTTCCTGGGTTCGATTCCTAGGTCGAGCAGTGCTATAGAGGGTTTTTTTTATGAAATTCTCAGTAGCAGCTCGGAGTTTGGATTTGTGCCCGGTTAATGGCAAATACATGTGTAGGTATACCTCTGCCTAACCCTTCGGGGGAAATATAGGTGTGATGTTTTATTTAAAAATTTTTTTAATTGCTCACATTATCTCAAAATATGCGACAATTCAACATGCTATAAAACGAAAGTATTGACGCAACATGCTATTTACGAACAACATCAGTAGGAACTGATGTTCGTAATTACGCGGCCAATACATATACAATACTATTCATTATACCTTTGTTTATTTAAGTCCTCTAATTATTATATTAGTCTGTCGCCCGCCGCGGTCGGCGAGCGACTGAGCTGAAACGGCTTCCCCCTCCACTGTATCGCGAAAATGTATGGAGAATGGGGATGACCTTGTAATGTTCTACATAGTGAGCGCGATAGCTTCTCTCTCTTGGCTCCGGCAGTTGTCCATTAAACAAGGAGTAGAATAAAATAAGAGCTGACGCCTGCCTACGCTTAAAAAACTATTGTAAAACATTTAAAAATATTAGCTCACCGGTACCTATTATATATTATTATTAACTTATATTGATTGCATTGCGGTTGCGGCCAGGGATGCTGTTGTTGGCGTGGGCGACACTGGCGGTTTACCGATGGATTTCCGCAGAAATGCCTCTTGTACACTCAGAGACAATGGCTTCTGTCATTCACATAAAGTTCAAATTCGGAATTCGTGAAGTGTGAATCCGTGAAGTTGCAACGTACAGAGGGCAGCACATCAAGCTACCACAATCTGTCAAATTTCTTTGATTGATTTTCAACTTTAATACAAAATCAGGTTCATATTCAATTGGGAAAATTAGACAGTTTTGGATAGCTTGAACTGCTGACGTCTGTACATAATATTCAGGATATAATATCACATTATATTTATTATATTACTTTTTAATAGCTTAGTCAAAAATAGGGTTGCTATTTTTGACTAAGCTATTAATACACACGGGCGACACTGGCGGTTTTCCGATGGATTTCCGAACAAATACCTCTGTTACACTGAGAGACAGTGAACTTTGATATTTTTTAATTCACATAATAATCAAATTAAAAACTTCTTGAGATAGAATATGTAGGTACAGGCTTCATACATATTCAGATTGTCCCACACGGGGCGTGAATAGAACAAATATTTAGAAGTCAAGATGTTTTTTATTTGTAGTGTGAGTATTATTGTGAGGATTGGAAGGGGGGCAGGGAGTACTTTGCCTTTTTTTTTAGTTTTACAACAAGAAAACAAATAGTGTGGAAAGAAAATTTGATCGAGAAATAATTTAATATAAAACATTTTTAAACACATATTTACAAAAACAGACGACGTTTGTGGTCTAGTGGTTCGCGTGTCGGAATGCTGATGGGAATCGAACCCACGACCTCTTGTCGTGGGTTCGATTCCCATAGAACACAAATAATAATGTGATGAATATAAGTATTTGTGTCAAGTCTGGGTGTTTCTTATGTATTATAAGTATGTATTTACAAAAAAAAAAGTATAATAATAGGTATGTATTTATACTATCCATTGTCTAGTACCCATAGTACAAGCTCTGCTTAGTTTGGTCACAAAAAAGATAATGAATTTTAAAATAATAAATAATAATAAAACTGACATGATACAACTTTTACTAAAATTAAATCCAAATAAAATATTTTTTGGAACAGGTCAGCTTAAGGTCACGCGCCATGAAGTAGTTGTGCTTGAAGCGATAATAGACAGCTGGTAGTTAATATGGACGCTCCAACAGCACCCGATCACCCAACCAACGTCCAATAGTCGCCACTTCTCCTCAACACAGACAAGGGCCGACGGTTTCGTCGTCAAACGGAAACGCCAAAAGACACGCAGATTTGGTCAACTAACGACAGCTATTTGTCATACAATGACACTTGCACCTGAATATTGGCAAAATCCTTCAATCATCGGTTAGGGGCCTCGTTCGATTCCACTAAAATCGAGGCCGTTCTCTTCCACAGAAGATACGATCACTCCGCTCTCATCACACCCATCTACGTTTAGCAATGCCGCTCGCTCATATGCTTCCACGTCTCCCGTCTGTGTTTGTCGTTGTTCACTAGCCCGTAACTCTGCAACAGTGATCGATATAAGATCGTCTGCTCCTTCGTCCGTCGCGACATCGCGATAGGGCGACATGAAGTCTTCAAGCATGTAGTCACTCCATGCTGGCGGTGCAGCTCGCGCCTCGGTCTCCGAGTCAGTTGGAAGGAGCGCGTTAGCTGATGTTTCTAATTTTACGTTAATTTCTGTATCCATTGCAGGATCGGATTCGCTTCAATTCGTGTTCTTTAAATGCGGTAGCTGAGGAACTGAGGAGCTGTTTTTTTTATAGAAGGCGTCCGTCATCTACCGCGTTCAGAGAGCAACTGAGCTTTTCTTTCAGGCAGGGCTTGATGTTGACCACCATGTTGCGGACATCTCACATGGTCGCGAACTAAGAACATCGACACGTAGCCGAACTTGCAGATGGTCGGTTGCGACGATAACGCAAGTGTTCTCGCCGTTCTCGGCTGCACCGCTGGCTCAACTTGCTTGGTAAACTTTTCGCCTCCTGCGTTGAGCTCCATGTATCTGCGCATTCCGTTCTCTCAAAGAATTACAGAGATAATTGACTATTTTCGCGCTCGTAAATCTAAATAGGATCTCAGTTCAACAGCACGATGTCCAATAGTCGCCATTGCTCTTCGACAACAACGTATCGATGGTCTTGTTTTCAAGCACAATCTTGTCAAAGTCAAATCGAAGAACCGTGTCGTAAGCACTAGGTGTAATGTTAAACACCAACTAGAACTGAGAGTCAAAACACACTGTGTGATCACCACAGAGCGACATATAGACATTATTGCTATATCAACCATTGCTTTGCTGAGTCAATGAATCTACTTAATTTGATACGTGTTTGAGCTCCCGCATAAAGGACCACGAATTAAACCGAGGAACAAACGACATGCTCTATAAAATGAAGGCTTTGATAACGATTGCAGAGCTTGTGGTGAATTCAATAAATTCAGGGAAACAATGCAGCACATTTTGTGTGATTGTAACGTCCTGGAGACGAAACGGATGAGTCAACTCGGCAACGGATACCCGAAGGCAGAAGACTACAGGTTCCTTCCACTTAGTGGGTTAGCCACCTTCATGAACCACGTCCTTGAATTAACGGAAAGGAATTTACCATGCTGGGGTCAACACAACCGATCACATTTGGTCGAAGTGTTGCTGGCCATGCCAGCCCCCACAATTAAGATAAGAACCGAGGAAACAGTAGTTGAAGCAGTTATGGATATAGTAAATATAAGGAGATTTTCAAAATATGGAAACGCGCCGTTCAAGTGATATAGAGATTGAGGAACAGTATGACTACTTTCTTGAAGACTCAGTACTGCTATAAGGTGACGTCGTGACGGACGCAGGAGCACACGATCTAGTCTACATCACTGTTGCAGAGCTACGGACAAGAGGACAACGACAGACAGTCAACTTTACTTACGGACGAACAACAAACTGTATTTAATGGTTGACGCAAGCGAGCGCCTTTAGAAGCACGATGAGACGCATATCGCGATGCATCGACATGAGATTGTTAATCAGCACTTGTTGGATTATTGGAACAGCCAAGGAAATTAAGTCGAGTCTTGTGCCGTAAGCACTACGCTGTCTTCCAAATACAAACTCGTTGCAAATACAAGCGCATTGTTTAAGACTTCATGTCGCTCTACCGCGACGTCGTGAGGGACGCAGGAGCACACGATTTAGTCTCCATCAATGTTGCAGAGCTACGGACAAGAGAGCAACGAGACACGATGATGAAACACGACCTGTGTACCACGACAGCGCATGCTGTTGGATCAATTCCAGCAACAACAACATTAGGGCATTTCTCGTTATTTTAATTAACTATTACCGCAGTTTTTAGTAAGATCTTATATTAACTTATTATTATCTCCTTTATTTGTCTATAAACTTACTAATTACATTTTTAAATATTTTTATAAAATAAAAAAAGACAAAAACATTTAAAAATATAAAAAATAGAGGCCCACCGGTATCGGGAGCAGGGTCCAAGCTACCGGTGGTTAGGGCCCCAGAGACAGGAACCTCCTCACAATACGTGCCGTATCAAGGAGTACTGCCTTCTGAATCAGGCCCTTAACCCAGCCACCCAGCTCGAGCCTCCTGAGGTGTTGGTCGAGGCTCTTGGCGATAAGTCCATTGACCGTAACGACTATCGGCACAATGATGGCCGAGTCCACATCCCACATGGCGACCACCTCGTGAGCTAAGTTGAGATATTTTAACTGTTTCTCTTTCTCAGCCTTCACGAGGTTCTCGTCATGCGGGATGGTGACATCGATAATCATTGTGCGGCGCGCTGATCGATCTATTACCACTATATCAGGCTTATTGGCTACAATAGTCCTGTCAGTGATAACAGATCGATCCCAGTACAACGTGACATGGTCATTCTCGAGAACTGGGTCGGGCGCATACCTGTAATACGGTACCTCAGAATCCACAAGGCCGTATTTTAAAGCAAGTTGCTGGTGGATAATCCTGGCCACTTGGTTATGCCTGTGCAAATACTCGCCGTTAGCCAGACGAGAACACCCAGAAGTAATATGCCTGATAGACTCACCGGGACAATGGCATGCCCGACATATGTCGATCGTCCCGTCTTTCATGATATACTTCCGGTAGTTGTTCGTCAGTATAACTTCATCCATAATTGCACAGACAAAACCTTCGGTTTCCCCAAAGAGGTCACCGAAACGCAGCCAGGCTACGGACGCTACTTGGTCTACATCGGGCCCATGTAGGGCCCGGAAAAAGCGTCCGTGAAGCTCTATGCTCTGCCATACTTCCTTGCGGTCGTTGGTACTAAGCACCACGGGTTTGCGCCAGTTCTCTTTAGCCAAAGATAGCGGGGTGAGTCCATTGTCCACTGCGACCACATCTCGGTGCATACCCACGTCAGCCTTGAGAAAATATTCTCTGAGACTGCACACCTCGCGGTTGTGGAGGGTCTTAGCATTCAAAAAACCTCGACCCCCGCATTTCCTTGGGATGTACAGCCTCATGACAGACGAACGTGGGTGATGCATCCGGTTTGCGGTCAACAGCGACCGGACTCTCCTATCTAAGGCGTCCAACTCCGTCTGGGTCCACTTGAGTATGCCAAAGGAGTACATCAGGACCGGCATGACCCAACCGTTAAAGGCGCGCACCTTGTTGCCGCCTGACAGAGAACTATTAAGTACCTTTTTCAGGCGGCCGAAGAAGCGCTCCTGTAACGCTTGTTTCATGTCAGCCACGTTAATGCCTAACCCTTCTGACATACCCAGGTATTTGTAGGTATCAGTTGCGGAGAGTGATCTCAGGTTTATAGAATCTGAGAGTTGTAGTCCCTCAGATTCCACAACCCCGCCCCGCCTTACATGCATGACCGCACATTTATCTACACCAAATTCCATCCTGATGGAATTACTAAAAGTTTCAGTTGCCTTTAGTAACTCCATCAGTTGCAATTTGGTGGAGGCAAACAGTTTTAAATCATCCATATAAAGCAGGTGGGATATTACCTGACTCCCTCTCCGCAACGGATAGCCCAGCCCTGTACCCTCCAGCAGGGTGCTGAGGGGGTTCAGGGCTAAACAAAACCACAGTGGACTCAGACTGTCGCCCTGGAATATTCCCCGCTTAATCTTAATAGGTTCGTCGTTCCCCTGAATTTGCCTACATCCTGGATAGCGAAGGACAGTTCTCCACTGCCCCATACATGACACCAGGAAGGTGCGTAAAGTTGTATCTATTTTATACAACTCCAGCACCTTCATGAGCCATGTATGCGGCACCGAGTCGTAGGCCTTCTTATAATCTATCCAACATGTCGACAGATTCTTTCGGGATCTACGGACCTGTTGGCTTATGGCCATGTCGATGAGGAGAAGCTCCTTGGTGCCGCGGGACCCATTCCTACATCCATTTTGAGAGGCTGCCATAATAGAATTTTCTTCTATGTGACAGTTGATTTTTGCTCTCAAAACGGATGTAAGAAGTTTATAGACCGTCGGTAAACATGTGATCGGTCTATAATTTTTTGGTTCCGCGGCATCACCTGACTTATGGAGCAGGTGGGTGATTCCCGTTGTAAGGAACTGTGGTAGCGACCCAGACTCTAAGGCCGACTGGAATTGCGATGCCAAGCACGCGTGTGAGCTTTGTAGCCATTTAAGCCAGAAATTGTGCAGTCCGTCCGGCCCCGGTGATTTCCAGTTCGGTACCGAGCGGGCTGCACTGGCTACATCTGAGGCAGTTATTACAACTGCCTCCATCTCTGGTATGGCGTCACACACGCGCTCAACATCGCGCATCCATTCAGCCTCAGTGTGGCAGACGGGCACCGACCAGATGTTGCGCCAGAATGTACTAGTGGCATCATCATCCGGGCGGCGTCCGTCAACCACATAAATAATAATATGGCAACACCAGACGTCAACAGTCTTGAAAATATATTTTAATTATTCAAATCCAGTAATACATCCATCCATAGTTATTTTAAAATCATTAATAAATACTAAATACTACAATATTCGACGTAACAAAATTTAACTGGTTAAATATGAAGCGAAAACGAAAAATAAACAATACATCAAAATCGAGCAAATCAGAGGACATGACGTTTTAAACGTCATGTTCCATTTACCTACAAAAATAAAAGGAACATGTTGACGAGATCAAAAGCCAAACAAGGAAACGCACGACTACCACCCCCGGACTCATCGCTCAGCTCCGCCTCGCCGCCGCCGGAACTCGGACCACCAGTGACACCGGTGGCTGCAGCCGCGTCGAGCTCGAGCGACGAGTATTTCTCCCCGCCGACGTCGCCACCACCTGTACGCCGACCGGGAAGAGGCCGGCCACCGAACGGCATGGGATCCAGGAGCCAACCGGCCCCTAGCCAGGTCCCCGCTGCCGGTGGTTGTGTGCAGCGCATGAAATGGACTCAAACAATTAACGAGAACGTCATGCGCGCATATTACGGGGCTACAGAGGGGGGAACTAACCTCACTGCGTACCGCGATAGGATGCTGTCTCTGTTCCAGGAACTTGAACCAGCCATCAGCGTCTCGGCCCAACGACTGTCGGATCAGGTGCGGGTTATCCAACGGAATCACAGATTGGATGACGCCGCACTTGATAGGCTACGCTCAGAGGTACTGAACAACCGTATCGTCCCTGTCTCTGTCCCGTCACAGACCGCGGTAAATCCGCTAGCATGCGACATAATACAACCGCGGTCAAATGTCAACGGTGGGGAGGGGGGCGATGAGGTTGTGACGGTAAGTAGCCAGTGCAACGACCGATTGAGGAGCGCACTGGAGGATGCGATTCGGGACTTTAGAACTGCCCCCCCTGAACTTAGGCCTCGTCTACCTCGCTTGCCTATGCATAGAAGGAATTGGGCGTTGGTGTGTGCCCTGGATTCGCTGCTTGATAGTTACTTTGAAAGCAGCGAAGATCTCTTCGATACTCACTCGATCCTGTACTGTGCGGCTATTGCGGCGTGTCGTGTAGCAAATGTCACATTTCCAAAATGTGACAATGCAACACGACAAAAATCCGCCGTTCCAGCCTGGCAGCGCAGGATCGAGCAGCGTATCGAGGGGACCAGGGTGCTCATCGGCAAACTATACTGCTTCAGGGAGGGAAATACTCGACCTAGAGTCATGCGCTTTGTGAGGCGGGCATTCTCGGGGACTGGAATCAGTCCTCAAGAATATATGCCCTGTGTCACAGAGCGCATTGACTTCCTGAAGCAGAAAATCTGTGCATGGGCAAGCCGTATACGAAGGTATAAGCGACGGGTTGAGCGGTATACCCAGAATCGCATGTTCCAGAGCGATCAAAGGTGGGTGTATAGAACTTGGGAGCGACCTGACCAAACTGTATTAACTATATTAACTTTATTATTAGCTTCATTATTATTATTTCTTCTTAATAATTAATTGTCAGCGGATATGATTAAACTCTGCTATTACTTAAATACATTTTTGTACGCCATGAATGGCAAAACATGTAGCTACTTTAATATAATATAAGACCATGTACAATTTATTGTATACCTACTCATGTTTTTACAAAAATAAAATCTTATCTTATCTTATCTTATCTTAACAGCCAAGTATAGAAGTTGAGTCCTGTGCTGTGAGTACGAGCTCTATTAAACCAATATCAACTGGATTGTTGTTGCACCGTCTATGTGCGGTGATGGGTGCGAACGCAAAGATCTACAGAAACTCTCGTCACCCTTAGTTAGATTGTAATAGTGTCGCGTTAATGTTAGATAGTACTAGCTGCCCCCGCAAACGTTGTTTTTCCATAAAAAAAAAATTTAGGTGTATGAAAAATAGATGTTGGCCTATTCTCAGACCTCCCCTATAAGCACAAAAAATTTCATCAAAATCGGTCAAGCCGTGTCGGAGGAGTATGGCAACGAAAACTGTGACACGAGAATTTTATATATTAGAAGATAAAAATGGATGCTATCCACAACTATACAAGTGTCCGTCGATAAATAGAATATACTACCTAGTCTTCGACTTGTCTATGAATCCAAGAGATCCTATTATTAAATTCGTTGAACGACGCAAGTACTGTTTCGCTTGCATCGAAAGTCAGTCTGCATTAATACGGAATATATAACAATATTTTGAGGTGCTATTTTGCTGTGCAATAATTTTATTTATTTTTGCTTAGGATTGGGAATATTTTTTTATAAAAAACAAATTTTTTTTCTCCTATTGGCATCTACTTTATATCTGGATTAGGCTGCGCATCAACGACATCATAAAAATTACTTAAGTCTCAAAAGATTATCGTTTTTTTATAATGACTGTGTTAGTCCTCTTTGAGACCACTATTAGAGTATTTTCAACTTCCAAAAAATCATTGTCATATTTTTTTTTACGCTCGGATGAAGGACACAACAAAATATTAGAAACCTAAGTGAGTTAAGGGTATATGAAAACAAGACTACTTATGTTAAATACCGATCTTTGTTTTCCTGTCGCTAAGGCACCGATGACATTAACTTTAAACTTCACACTCTATGTGCGCGCTTGCCGTACTGGCCGCTGTGAGCGGGTGACTAGTGATATCACATGACGTCATCTCAGATAACAGCCGTGCCGGCCAGCGCGCACGTTTCTATCGAGTTGTATCCTCATTCGTCCACTCGCGCCTGGGCTAGTCGCACAGTCGATAATTAAAACCAATATCAGTCAATATAGAATCGTTAACATTGTTATAGCTACAGGTTAGGCAGAGCTGTATAGTTACTCTTTTTCGTCGTTATGTTTTTAAGCTCCATAACATCATTGCTACTAAACTCTGGTCCCAACTTTAAGTTCCGAGATGCTACTTAATAAGAATTTTACAAACAAATACTCAATAAATGTTTGTCGGAAAGCGAAACCATACGCCAAGCTTAGCGCCGTGTAATAAATCAGTAGATAGTTGAACGTGTATTCGTATACGCTTTTAAATTAATAAAATAACGTTTGCTCTACTTGATTTTGAATTTGATTCTGTACCATCGTAGTGGCGTGACTGACGACTTCATAAAGGAACACAAATTGAACCGGCGAATCGGTAGTTGAAGCAGCTATGGCTATAGTAAATAAGGGAATATTAAAAACATGGAAACACACCATCCGACTAATTCAGAGACCAACACGCGCACTGCGCCGCAAGCGCAAAACGACTACTTTATTGAAGACTTCGTGTCGCTCTACCGCGATGTAATGACGGACGCAGGAGCACACGATCTAGTCTCCATGACTGTTGCAGAACTACGGAAAAGAGAGCAACGACAGAAAAAGTCTACATTACTTATAAAAGAACCACAAACTGTGTTCAATCTGTCCCTCGACGATGAAGGCGACTTTTAACATCACGATGCGACGGTGAATACTAAATAATGATACAAAGTAAAGCTGATGTCGAGCTGAAGCTTCTATGAAACTACCACAGAGGGACACAGACTACGTTACATACCCTATTGTCAATGTAGCTCTTCTTATTCGATACAGTTCGTCTGCTTAGAACTAAACTACAACATGTACGGCCGTCCGTAATCCCTGTAACGTCTCCTTTGAGCTTCCACACAAAATACCAAAAATTGAACCGACGAATCGGTAGTTGAAGCAGCTATGAATATAGTAAATAAGGAAATATTAAAAACATGGGAACACGCCGTTTAACTAACTCAGAAACCGACGCGCGCACTACGCCGCAAGCATGTAACGATTCCTTTATTGAAGACTTCGTGTCGCTCTACCGCGACGTCGTGACGGACGCAGGAGCACACGATCTAGTCTCCATCACTGTTGCCGAGCTACGGACAAAAGAACAACGGCAGACACAGTTGCCATTACTTACGGACGAACAACAACCTGTATCAAATGTTTGGCATGACGACACAGGCGAGCGCCTTTAACCGCACGATGCGACGCCTGTTGCGACGCGACGAATGAATGCTAACAAACCATACACGTGCGGATTCTATCCAAGACCAAGTGAATCAAGAAAGCCACCGAGCATATCGGTGGCGTTGTATAGCCTGCTTATGAACTGAACTTGAGGACAGCCGTCCGCAATACCAGATACGTCTCCCTTTAGCTTCCACACAGAGGAGCACGAATTGGACCGGCGAATCTCAGCCTAGTAAATTATGCTTTACAAATCAGACATTACTTAGTAAAAAAAAAACAGCCAAGTAAGTAACGCAGTGGCGATCCAAGTATCAACGAGATTGTTGTTATCAACGCGTACAATACCCCACAATCCCACTGATACTTGGCTCAAAAGTGCCACAACGTTATTTACTTGGCTGTTTTTTGATGCCTTGTTTGTTTGCATTCACTACACTCGCCTGTGTCATCGATCTACATCGATGACATGAACAGTCTTCATAGTTCGTTTTTCATAATCGTCTATAGCTGCTCCGTTTTGAGTAGCTCGGCAACAGTGATGGAGACTAGATCGTGAGCTCCTGCGTCCGTCACGACGTCGCGGTAGAGCGACACGAAGTCTTCAATTAAGTAATCATTACATGCTTGCAGCTCAGTGCGCGCTTTGGATTCCGAGTTAGTTGGACGGTGTGTATCCATGTTTTTAAATTCCCCTTATTTACTATAGCCATAGCTGCTTCAACTACCGATCCATCAGTCCAATTTGTGGTCCTCATGTGGAAGCTCGAGGGAGACGTTATAAGGATTACCACGGACGGCTGTACTACTGTAGCCCAGTTCAGAAGCAGTAGAAACAAATCATATGGATTCCATGTTCCTGTCAGACTCAGCGAAGTAACATTGGCAATAGGGTATGTTAGCGCACACTGTGTCGCTATTTGGAAGCTCTTCGGCATTATTCACTTGGCTGTTGCTGTTGGATTGATCCAACAGCATGTGTGTATTATTTGTAAGCACTAACTGCGGTCGCCTGCGTCGTCGACGTAGACAGTCAATACAGTTCGTGTTTCAACATCGTGTGTCTGTCGTTGTTCTATTGTCCGTAGCTCGGCAACAGTGATGGAGACTAGATCGTGTGCTCCTGCGTCCGTCACGACGTTGCAATAGAGCGACACGAAGTCTTCAATGAAGTAATCGTTACAAGCATGTGGCGCAGTGCGCGCATCGGTTTCGGAGTTAGTTGAACGGCGTGTATCCATGTTTTTAAATTCCCCTTATTTACTATATCCATAGCTGCTTCAACTACCGATTCGTCGGTTCAATTTTTGGTATTTTGTGTGGAAGCTCAAAGGAGACGTTACAGGGATTGCGGACGGCCGTACATGCTGTAGTTTAGCTCTAAGCAGACGAACTAAGTATATCGAGGAAATTCAAATTGCAGAATCACCGAAGCTACATCATTGACAATAGGGTATGTAACGTAAACTGTGTCGCTCTGTGGTAGTTGCATAGAAGCCTCATATGCATCAATGGCTCGACATCAGCTTTACTTTGTATCATATCATTATTTATAGTATTCGCCGTCGCATTCAATGTTAAAAGACGCCTTCATCGTTGAGGGACAGATTCAACACAGTTTGTGGTTCGTGTTTCAGTAATGTAGACTGTATCTGTCGTTGTTCTCTTGTCCGTAGCTGTGCAACAGTGATGGAGACTAGATCGTGTGCTCCTGCGTCCGTCACGACGTCGCGGTAGAGCGACACGAAGTCTTCAATACAGTAGTGGTTCTGCGGTTGCGGCGCAGTGCACGCGTCGGTCTCTGAGTTAGTCGGATGGTGTTTTCATGTTTTTAATATTCCCTTATTTACTATAGCCATAGCTGCTTCAACTACCAATTTTCCGTTCAATTTGTGTTCCTTGGCGTGGTCGTGAGACGCGTCCATACGATGGTACAGAATGCGGCCAGTACGTAGGCAGCCGAACAAAATCAAGTAGAGCAAACGTATTTTTTTTATTTAAATGCTTATACGACTACACGTACACGTTCAACTACTGATCCAACACACGGCGCTAAGTTTTCGCTTTCCACGATGGACAGAGTTATATTGGACAGAATTTTTGTTTAAAACGGTCGTATTAGCAGAGTTCGGACAAGGTTTGATAGCAATGATGTGGAGCCTAAAAACATAGCGACAGAAAAGGGTAGGAGACTCCTCTGCGTACGTAACCTCATACTACTTAAATAATTTTAGAGATTTTATGTTCACGGGCATGGCGTGATTGGAGTTCATATATTTAATGTCAATGCACCCGGAATTTCAACTGTCTACTAGATATGTATGGCTTTATTCATCTGGTAAATCACTAATGCTTGGAAATTTTAGCGCCTTTACGTGGCGCGCTGAGGTATGGATTCGGGAACGGTATTTACAGTATCGACTGGTCGCACAGTCGACTGGCACAGGCGCGATCATTATTAAATGTGAACGAGGATACAACCCAATTAACGTGCGCGCTGACCGGCGCGGCTACTATCTAAGGTGACGTCACAAGTGATATCACACGTCACCCGCTCACAGCGGCCGGTATAGCTAGCGCACACATTAGAGTGTGAAGTTTAAAGTTAATGTCATCGGTGTCTTTGCGTCCAGAAAACAAAGATCGGTATTTAACATAATTCAGTTTTCAAATTTAATACGATCAAGACAAAATGTACTTAGGTATTTGGAAATACCTACACCAAACACATTAGTAGTTTCAAATAAGTAGGACTTACATATCATTTTCTAAATAAAAATTATAATCTTTTGAAACATAAGTGATATGATGTCGATGTCAACAGACGAATTAAAGCAAATGCTCCTACCGGTGTAGATACCGGTAGGAGCATTCGCCAGTATTAATGTAGACCGACGCTTGGTGCTAGCGACACAGTACTCGTGTCGATCAACGAGTTTGATAATGGAGACAATAATCATACGATAATATTTTACTTCGGCTGCCTATGAAATGAACTGAAGTATACGTACAGCTTACTACATTCCTCGAAACGTCAGTAAAACCTTAAGCAGTAAGTACCCCCTAAAAGAAGAATGAACTATAGCTAGATGAAATTGTGGCTGCATTAATTTTGATCTATGTTTAGATTACAATCATGTAGTTCGCATATTTTTACGTACAGGTGTAGAATTCAATTTATGGGTTCAATTTATGGTACTGCAGCCACAATTTCGTCTAGCTAATGTTCAAACCACTTATGTTTCAAAAGATTATTGTTTTTATTTAGAAAATTACTATGTAAGTTCTATTTGAAACTACTAATGTCTTTGGTGTAGGTTCCAAATACAATTTGTAATGGTCGTATGAAGGACGAAAATAACAAGATGTTATATTATAAACCACCTAATTTAAGTAAATAGGTAGTTTTTATTTTTGAAAACTGAATTATGTTAAATACCGATTTTTGTTTTCTGGGCGCAAAGACACCGATGACATTAACTTTAAACTTCACACTCTTATGTGCGCGCTTGCCATACCGGCCGCTGTGAGCGGGTGACGTGTGATATCACATGTGACGTCACCTCACATAGTAGCCGCGCCGGCCAGCGCGCACGTTTCTATTGGGTTGTATCCTCGTTCACATTTAATAATGATCACGCCTGTGCAAGTCGTCTGTGCGACTACAGTCGATACTGTAAAATACCGTTCCCGAATCCATACCTCAGCGCGCCACGTAAAGGCGCTAAAATTTCCAAGCATTCGTGATTTACCAGATGAATAAAGCCATACATATCTAGTAGACAGTCGAAATTCCGGGTGCATTGACATTAAATACATGAACTCCAATCACGCCATGCCCGTGAACATAAAATCGCTAAAAATGATTTAAGTAGTATGAGGTTACGTACGCAGAGGAGTCCTACCCTTTTCTGTCGCTATGTTTTTAGGCTCCACATCATTGCTATCAAACCCTGTCCGAACTCTGCTAATACGACCGTTTAAAACAAAAATTCTGTCCAATATAACTCTGTCCATCGTGGAAAGCGAAAACATGTGTCGAGCTTAGCGCCGTGTGTTGGATCAGTAGTTGAACGAGTACGTGTAGTCGATTAAGCATTTAACACGTTCATCGCCGACTAAATTTTTCAAAAATTATCAAAAAATGACATTGCTTTATATGATTGTTTTTAGTTTTATTTGTTTATATGTACAAATTTTATTGCGATATTTTATTGTTTTGATTATATTTTAGGTTTTTTTAAGTGCCGGACATTTTGACCCGGCGCGGCCTAAACGTAATAATTATTACATTTAGGCCGCGCCGGTCAAAATGCCGGTCAGCGTACTTACGTACGCATAATGATTCAACGTTGTTTCTCTAAAAACTAAACACATCAATTTCGCACGGGCACCGCGTGCCGTAATAAAATGTACAGCGCGGGAGTACACCGCGCGCGCGGTTGTTGTTCCCGCCGCCCTTCACGCCTTTCACCTCTCCCTATGTTGACCAATACGGATTTGTTTACGCCAGTTCGCACTTGTTTTGGTTTAGTTGCAAATTGTGATTTCGTTCGATAGAAAAATATCGTTTTATTGTCAAAATGGACTATAAAACAGTTTTGATTTTGAGTTTACACAAGAATAACCCTAAAATATACCACTAAAATGTTTCAATATCTCTTATAATTTAGGTTAGAAAACGATTTTTTCACCACCAGTCCATATGACAATTTATTACTTATATATGTAAAAAAACGAGGCGTTTGATTTAAATTTTAATAAAGAATAACACTTTTATTTATTATCATACTTTTTGTTTATTTTAATTCAACCTGAAAAGAAAATAAAAATAAAATTGATTTGAAATCTTGTTTTTTTTCTCTAAGTCCAAAAAGTTGGTATAGCATCAAAAATTCTAAAAACCAAGTGGTTACAGGTGTTCATTAGGGCCGCGCCGGTCATATTATATGGTTTATTACGTAGAATTTGCAATCTGCGGCGTGAGTGGACTTCGCAAACTAGGGTCCGCCGTGCCGGTCATTTTGACCCACCACGGCTCCAATGGGTAGATGAGGTGCCGGTCACTTTGACCCACCATGGCGAATAACGTGTTAAATAAAAAAATACGTTTGCTCTACTTGATTTTGTTCGGCTGCCTACGTACTGGCCGCATTCTGTACCATCGTATGGACGCGTCTCACGACCACGCCAAGGAACACAAATTGAACGGAAAATTGGTAGTTGAAGCAGCTATGGCTATGGTAAATAAGGCAATATTAAAAACATGAAAACACACCATCCGACTAACTCAGAGACCGACGCGTGCACTGCGCCGCAACCGCAGAACCACTACTGTATTGAAGACTTCGTGTCGCTCTACCGCGACGTCGTGACGGACGCAGGAGCACACGATCTAGTCTCCATCACTGTTGCAGAGCTACGGATAAGAGAACAACGACAGACACAGTTGCCATTACTTACGGACGAACAACAACCTGTATCAAATGTTTGGCATGACGACACAGGCGAGCGCCTTTAACCGCACGATGCGACGCCTGTTGCGACGCGACGAATTAATGCTAACAAACCATACACGTGCTGTTGGATTCTATCCAAGAACAAGTAAATCAAGAAAGCCACCGAGCATATCGGTGGCGCTGTATAGCCTGCTTATGAATTGAACTTCAGTACGTCGTCCGTTATACCATATTCGTCTCCCTTTAGCTTCCACACAGAGGAGCACGAATTGGACCGGCAAATCACAGCCAGGTCAATGCTTTACAAACCAGACATTATTAAAATAAAAACAGCCAAGTAAATAACGCTGTGGCGATCCAAGTATCAACGAGATTGTTGTTATCAACGAGTACAACACCAATCCCACTGATACTTGGCTCAAAAGTGCCACAACATTATTTACTTGGCTGTTTTTTGATGCCTTATTTGTTTGCATTCACTACGATTGTCTGCGTCATCGATGTAGACAGTTCGTGTTTCATATACTGTCTATTATAGCTGTTCCGTTTTAAGTAGCTCTGCAACAGTGATGGAGACTATATCGTGTGCTCCTGCGTCTGCCACGACGTCGCGGTAGAGCGACACGAAGTCTTCAATGAAGTAATCGTTCTGCGCTTGTGGCGCAGTTCGCGCGTCGGTCTCTGAATTAGTTGGACGAGGGCTATCCATGTTTTCAAAATCTTCTTATTTACTATAGCCATAGCTGCTTCTACTATCGATTCGTCCGTCAAATTTGTGGTCCTCATGTGGAAGCTCGAGGGAGACGTTATAAGAATTACCACGGACGACTGTACTACTGCAGCCCAGTTCATAAGCAGTAGAAACAAATCAAATAGATTTCATGTTCCTATTAGATTCAGCGAAATAACATTGGCAATAGGGTATCATGTAGCGCACACTGTGTCGCTATTTGGAAGCGCTTTGGCACTAGACACTTGGCTGTTCCTGTTGGATTGATCCAACAGCATGTGAGTATTATTTGTTTGCACTAACTGCGGTCGCCTGCGTCGTCGACGTAGACAGTCAATACAGTTCGTGTTTCAACATCGTGTGTCTGTCGTTGTTCTATTGTCCGTAGCTCGGCAACAGTGATGGAGACTAGATCGTGTGCTCCTGCGTCCGTCACTACGTCGCGGTAGAGCGACACGAAGTCTTCAATGAAGTAATCGTTACAAGCATGTGGCGCAGTGAGCGCATCGGTTTCGGAGTTAGTTGAACGGCGTGTATCCATGTTTTTAAATTCCCCTTATTTACTATATACATAGTTGCTTCAACTACCGATTCGCCAGTTTAATTTTTTGTATTTTGTGTGGAAGCTCAAAGGAGACGATACAGGGATTGCGGACGGCCGTACATGCTGTAGTTTAGTTCTAAGCAGACGAACGATACAGTTAATTCCATGTGCCTAACAGAATCACCGAAGCTACATTGACAATAGGGTATGTAACGTAAACTGTGTCGCTCTGTGGTAGTTGCATAGAAGCCTCATGTTATTCTTAAATGGCTCGACATCAGCTTTACTTTGTATCATATCATTATTTATAGTATTCGCCGTCGCATTCAATGTTAAAAGACGCCTTCATCGTTGAGGGACAGTTTCAAAACAGTTTGTGGTTCGTGTTTCAGTAACGTATACTGTATCTGTCGTTTTTCTCTTGTCCGTAGCTCAGCAACAGTGATGGAGACTAAATCGTGTGCACCTGCGTCCGAAACGACATCGCGGTAGAGCGACACGAAGTCTTCAATACAGTAGTCGTTTTGCGCTTGCGGCGCAGTGCGCGCGTCGTTCTCTGAGTTAGTCGGACGACGTGTTTCCATGTTTTTAATATTCCCTTATTTACTATAGCCATAGCTGCTTCAACTACCGATTTGCCGTTCAATTTGTGTTCCTTGGCGTGGTCGTGAGACGCGTCCGTACGATGGTACCTACAGAATGCGGCCAGTACATAGACAGGTGAACTAAATCAATTAGAGCAAACGTATTTTTTTATTTAAATGCGTATACGAGTACACGTTCAACTACTGATTCAACACACGGCGCTAAGTTTGACACCATGTTTTCGATTTCCACGATGGACAGAGTTAATGGACAGAATTTTTGTTTAAAACAGTCGTATTATTAGCTGAGTTCGGACAGGGTTTGATAGCAATGATATGGGGCCTTAAAACATGACACAGCAAAGGGTATGACACTTCTGCGTACGTAGCCTCTGACTAGGTATACAATTTTAGCGATTTTATGTTTACTGGCATGGCATGATTGGAGTTCATGTATTTAATGCCAATACACTGGGAATTTCTGCTGTCTGCAGTTGATATTCCTATTCATTTGGTAAATTACTAAAGTTTCTGATGGAAATTTAAGCACCTTGGTCGTGGATGAGGTAGGCTTCGCGAATGGTATTTATATCGACTGTAGTCGCACAGGCGACTGGTCCAGGCGCGCTCATTATTAAATCTGAACGAGCTCGAGGATACAACATGCGTGCGCGCTGGCCGGCGCGGCTGGTATCTATGACGTCACATGTGATATCACACGTCACCCGCTCACAGCGGCCGGTATGGCAAGCACGCACATTAGAGTGTGAAGTTTAAAGTTAATGTCATCGGTGCCTTTGCGCCATAAAACAAAGATCGGTTTTTAACATAATTCAGTTTTCAAATATATCTACATTTATAATATAACATCACGTTATTTTCGTGTCGATCAACGAGTTTGATAATGGAGACAATAATTATACGATAATATTTTACTTCGGCTGCTTATGAAATGAACTAAAGTATACGTACAGCCTACTACAATCCTCGAAACGTCAGTAAAACCTTACGCAGTAAGTACCCCCTAAAAGAAGTATGAACTTTAGCTAGACGAAATTGTGGCTGCATTAATTTTGATTTATGTCTAGTAAAAATCATGCAGTTCACATTTTTTTACGTATAGGTGTAGATTATTTCTTACATAATACAATATTCTCATAGATGAATATGTACGGCCGTCCGCAGTCCCTGTAACGACTCCTTTGAGCTTCCGTACAAAATACCACGAATTGAACCGACGAATCGGTAGTTGAAGCAGCTATGGATATAGTAAATAAGAAGCTTTTGAAAACATGGATACACGCCCTCCAACTAACTCGGAAAACGATACGCGAAATACGCCGCAAGCCTGTAACAATTACTTTATTGAAGACTTCGTGTCGCTCTAGTCTACCGCGACGCCATGACGGAGACAGGAGCACACGATCTAGTCTCCATCACTGTTGCAGAGCATCGGACAAGAGAACGACAGACACAGTCGACATTACATACGGACGAACAGCAAGTCTCCAACAGCAGTCTGCCTCGACGACGCAGGCGAACGCCTTTAGTATCACGATGCGACGCGAGTCGCTATGCGGCGATAGTGAATGCTAACAATTAACAAACTGTATGACATATTATGCTGTTGGATCATTCCAACACTAAGTTAAGTCGAGTCCTATACCGTTAGCACTGAATTATATGTGTATATTGAGCAAAACGCAAACTGTATTGGAATGAAACAGCATCAATTGGACATTACTTATGAACGTTACACAAACTGTAGGTATCTAAGGTCTGCCTCGATGTTGCAGGCGAGCGCCTTTAACTGCACGATGTGACACAACGGTGAATACTAACAGAACATCAATGCTCTGGGATTCATTCAACAGCCAAATAATTGAAGTTGAGTCTTTGTGTGTCGCTACCAAAAAGCAAAAGGGTAACTTAGACTGCGTACGTTAGGTACATACCCTATTGTCAATGTTGCTTCGTTGAGTCTGATAGACACAAGGAATGCGCTAGCTTGATTCGGTTCAACTGCTTATGAACTGAAACACTGTATAGAAGTCCACAATTCTCGTATAGTAGCTTCCACACAAAAGATCACGAATTGAGCTGACGAATTATTAGTAAAAGCAGCTATGGATATAGTATATAAGGGGATTTGGTATGGCATTAAAATGGAAACAAGCCGTCCAACTGACTTAAAGACCGACAAAAGGTATGATTACTTTCTTGAAGACTTCGTGTCGCTCTACCGTGACGTAGGCAGGAGCACACGAACTAGTCTCCATCACTATTGCAGAGCTACGGACAAGAGAACAACGGCAGACATAGTTGCCATTACTTACGGACGAACCACAACTTTTATCAAATGTTTGCCTCGACGACACCTGTTGACACGCCTTTAACCACACGATGCGACGCCTGTTGCGACGCGACGAATGAATGCTAACAAACCATACACGTGCTGTTGGATTCCATCCAAGACCAAGTAAATCAAGAAAGCCACCGAGCATATCGGTGGCGTTGTATAGCCTGCTTATGAACTAAACTTCAGGAGCTTCAGGAGCCGTCCGCAATACCATATTCGTCTCCCTTTAGCTTCCACACAGAGGAGCACGAATTGGACCGGCAAATCACAGCCAGGTCAATGCTTTACAAACCAGACATTATTAAAATAAAAACAGCCAAGTAAATAACGCTGTGGCGATCCAAGTATCAACGAGATTGTTGTTATCAACGAGTACAACACCAATCCCACTGATACTTGGCTCAAAAGTGCCACAACATTATTTACTTGGCTGTTTTTTGATGCCTTATTTGTTTGCATTCACTACGATTGTCTGCGTCATCGATGTAGACAGTTCGTGTTTCATATACTGTCTATTATAGCTGTTTAGTTTTAAGTAGCTCTGCAGCAGTAATGGAGACCAGATCGTGTGCTCCTGCGTCCGTCACGACGTCGCGGTAGAGCGACACGAAGTCTTCAGACGAAGTCTTCAGACTTCAGACGCAGTTCGCGCGTCGGTTTCCCAGTTTGTTGGACGAGGGCTATCCATGTTTTCAAAATCTTCTTATTTACTATAGCCATAGCCGCTTCAACTACCGATTCGTCTGTCAATTTTGTGGTCCTCATGTGGAAGCTTCGGGGAGACGTTATAAGGATTACCACGGACGGCTGTACTACTGTAGCTCAGTTCATAAGCAGTAGAAACAAATCAAATAGATTCCATATTCCTATCAGACTCAGCGAAGTAACATCGGCAATAGGGTATGTCAGCGCACACTGTGTCGCTATTTGGAAGCTCTTCGGCATTATTCACTTGGCTGTTGCTGTTGGATTGATCCAACAGCATGTGTGTTGTTTGTTAGCACTAACTGCGGTCGCCTGCGTCGTCGACGTAGACAGTCAATACAGTTCGTGTTTCAACATCGTGTGTCTGTCGTTGTTCCATTGTCCGTAGCTCGGCAACAGTGATGGAGACTAGATCGTGTGCTCCTGCGTCACGACGTTGCGGTAGAGTGACACGAAGTCTTCAATGAAGTAATCGTTACATGCTTGCAGCGCAGTGCGCGCGTTGGTTTCGGAGTAAGTTGGACGGCGATCCATGTTTTTAAAATCCCCTTATTTACTATATCCATAGCTGCTTCAACTACCGATTCGTCGGTTTAATTGTTGGTATTTTGTGCGGAAGCTCAAAGGAGACGTTACAGGGATTGCGTACAGCCGATCATGCTGTGGTTTAGTTCTAAGCAGGCAAACTATATTGAGTAAATTCCATATATGCCTAACAGAATCACCGAAGCTACATTGACAATAGGGTGTGTAACGTAAACTGTGTCGCTCGGTGGTAGTTTCATAGAAGCCTCATAATCATTTATGGCTCGACATCAGTTTTACTTTGTATCATTATTTGTAGCATTCACCGTCGCATCGTGATGTTAAAAGTCGCCTTCATCGTTGAGGGACGATTCAACACAGTTTGTCGTTCGTGTTTCAGTAATGTAGACTGTATCTGTCGTTGTTCTCTTTTTCGTAACTCTGCAACAGTGATGGAGACTAGATCGTGAGCTCCTGCGTCCGTCACGACGTCGCGGTAGAGCGACACGAAGTCTTCAATACAGTAGTGGTTCTGCGGTTGCGGCGCAGTGCACGCGTCGGTCTCTGAGTTAGTCGGATGGTGTATTTCCATGTTTTTAATATTCCCTTATTTACTATAGCCATAGCTGCTTCAACTACCAATTTGCCGTTCAATTTGTGTTCCTTGGCGTGGTCGTGAGACGCGTCCGTACGTAGGCAGCCGAACAAAATCAAGTAGAGCAAACGTATTTTTTTATTTAACTGCTTATACGACTACACGTACACGTTCAACTACTGATCCCGCACACGGCGCTAAGCTTGACACATTTTTTCGCTTTCCACGATGGACAGAGTTATATTGAACAGAATTTTTGTTTAAACCGGTCGTATTAGCAGAGTTCGGACAGGGTTTGATAGCAATGATGTGGAGCCTAAAAACATAGCGACAGAAAAGGGTAGGAGACTCCTCTGCGTACGTAACCTCATACTACTTAAATAATTTTAGAGATTTTATGTTCACGGGCATGGCGTGATTGGAGTTCATGTATTTAATGTCAATGCACCCGGAATTTCAACTGTCTACTAGATATGTATGGCTTTATTCATCTGGTAAATCACTAATGCTTGGAAATTTTAGCGCCTTTACGTGGCACGCTGAGGTATGGATTCGGGAACGGTATTTACAGTATCGACTGTAGTCGCACAGACGACTGGCACAGGCGCGATCATTATTAAATGTGAACGAGGATACAACCCAACAGAAACGTGCGCGCTGGCCGGCGCGGCTACTATCTGAGATGACGTCACAAGTGATATCACACGTCACCCGCTCACAGCGGCCGGTATGGCAAGCGCGCACATTGGAGTGTGAAGTTTAAAGTTAATGTCATCGGTGCCTTTGCGCCATAAAACAAAGATCGGTATTTAACATAATTCAGTTTTCAAATATGTTTAGGTACTCTATTCACTTAAGTAGGTGATTTATATAACATCATGTTATTTTCGTTCTTCATACGATCAAGACAAAATGTACTTAGGTATTTGGAAATACCTACACCAAACACATTAGTAGTTTCAAATAAGTAGGACTTACATAGTCATTTTCTAAATAAAAATGTTAATCATTTGAAACATAAGTGATATGATGTCGATGTCAACTGTCGAATCAAAGCATGCTCCCACCGGTGTAGATACCGGTAGGAGCATTCGCTGGTAGTGTTAATGTAGACCGACGCTTGGTGCTAGCGACACAGTACTCGTGGCGATCAACGAGTTTGATAATGGAGACAATAATCATATGATAATATTTTACTTCGGCTGCTTATGAAATGAACTAAAGTATACGTACAGCCTACTACAATCCTCGAAACGTCAGTAAAACCTTACGCAGTAAGTACCCCGTAAAAGAAGTATGAACTTTAGCTAGACGAAATTGTGGCTGTATTAATTTTGTTTTATGTCTAGTAAGTAATACAATCATGTAGTTCACATGTTTTTACGTACAGGTGTAGATATTTTCTTACATAATACAATATTCAAATAGATGAATATGTACAGCCACCCGCAATCCCTGTAAGGTCTCCTTTGAGATTTCATTTATAAAATACCACAAATTTAACCGGCGAATCGATAGTTGAAGCAGCTATGTATATAGTAAATAAGAAGATTTTAAAAACATTGATTCACGCCGTCCAACTAACTCGGAAAACGATGCGCGAACTCCGCCGCAAGCCTGTAACAATTACTTGATTGAAGACTTCGTGTCGCTCTACCGCGACGTCGTGACGGACGCAGGAGCACACGATCTAGTCTCCATCACTGTTGCAGAGATACGGACAAGAGAACAACAGACACAGTCGACATTACTTACGGATGAACAACAAACTGTACTGAATGTCTGCCTCGACGACGCAGGCGAACGCCTTTAGTATCACGATGCGACGCGAGTCGCTATGCGGCGATAGTGAATGCCAACAATTAACAAACTGTATGACACATGCTGTTGGATCATTCCAACAGAAGGTTAAGTCGAGTCCTATACCGTTAGCACTGAATTATAAGTGTATCGAGCCAAACACCATCTGTATTGGATTGCATCACTCTGAGATTAGTAATGAACGTTACACCAACTGTACCTAAGGTCTGCCTCGATGTTGCACAACGGTGAATACTAACAGAACATCATCCTGTGTGATTCATTCAACAGCCCAATAATTGAAATTGAGTGTTTGTGTGTCGCTCCCAAAAAGCAAAAGGGTATGTAACTTAGACTGCGTACGTTACATACCCTATTACCAATGTTGCTTCGTTGAGTCTGTTACACACAAGGAATGCGCTAGCTTGATTCGGTTCAACTGCTTATGAACTGAAACACAGTATAGAAGTCCACAATTCTCGTATAGTAGCTTCCACACAAAATATCACGAATTCAGCTGACGAATTATTAGTAGAAGCAGCTATGGATATAGTAAATAATGGGATTTTGTATGGAAATGGAAATAAAAAGGATGCAAGCCCGCCAACTGATTCAGAGACCGACAAAAAGTATGATTACTTTCTTGAAGACTTCGTGTCGCTCTACCGCGACGTAGTGACGGACGCAGGAGCGCATGATCTAGTCTCCATCACTGTTACAGAGCTACGGACAAGAGAACAATGGCAGACACAGTTGCCATTACTGACGGACGAACAACAACCTGTAACAAATGTCTGCCTCGACGACACAGGCGAGCGCCTTTAACCGTACGATGCGACGCCAGTTGCGACGCGACGAGTGAATGCTAACACACCATACACGTGCTGTTCGATTCTAACCAAGACCAAGTAAATCAAGAAAGCCATCGAGCATATCGGTGGCGTTGTATAGCGTGCTTATGAACTGAACTTCAGGACAGCCGTCCGCAATACCAGATACGTCTCCCTTTAGCTTCCACACAGAGGAGCACGAATTGGACCGGAAAATCACAGTCTAGTAAATGCTTTACAAATCAGACATTAGCAAAAAAAAAACAGCCAAGTAAATAACGCAGTGGCGATCCAAGTATCAACGAGATTGTTGTTATCATATATAATACACACATGCTGTTGGATTGATCCAACAGCATGTGTGTATTATTTGTAAGCACTAACTGCGGTCGCCTGCGTCGTCGATGTAGACAGTCAATACAGTTCGTGTTTCAACATCGTGTATCTGTTGTTGTTCTATTGTCCGTAGCTCTGCAACAGTGATGGAGACTAGATCGTGTGCTCCTGCGTCCGTCACGACGTCGCGGTAGAGCGACACGAAGTCTTCAATAAAGTAATCATTACATGCTTGCAGCGCAGTGCGCGCGTTGGTTTCCGAGTTAGTTGGACGGTGTGTATCCATGTTTTTAAATTCCCCTTATTTACTATATACATAGTTGCTCCAACTACCGATTCGCCAGTTCAATTTTTGGTATTTTGTGTGGAAGCTCAAAGGAGACGATACAGGGATTGCGGACGGCCGTACATGCTGTAGTGTAGTTCTAAGCAGACGAACGATATAGTTAATTTCATGTGCCTAACAGAATCACCGAAGCTACATTGACAATAGGGTATAATGTAACGTAAACTGTGTCGCTCTGTGGTAGTTGCATAGAAGCCTCATGTTATTCTTAAATGGCTCGACATCAGCTTTACTTTGTATCATATCATTATTTATAGTATTCGCCGTCGCACTCAATGTTAAAAGACGCCTTCATCGTTGAGGGACAGATTCAACACAGTTTGTGGTTCGTGTTTCAGTAATGTAGACTGTATCAGCCGTTGTTCTCTTGTCCGTAGCTCGGCAACAGTGATGGAGACTAAATCGTGTGCTCCTGAGTACGAAACTACGTCGCGGTAGAGCGACACGAAGTCTTCAATACAGTAGTCGTTTTGCGCTTGCGGCGCAGTGCGCGCGTCGTTCACTGAGTTAGTCGGACGACGTGTTTCCATGTTTTTAATATTCCCTTATTTACTATAGCCATAGCTGCTTCAACTATCGATTTTCTGTTAAATTTGTGTTCCTTGCCGTGGTCGTGAGACGCGTCCGAACGATGTTCCCTACTGAATGCGGCTAGTACAGAAGCAGCCGAACAAAATTAAGTAGAGCAAATGTATTTTTTTATTTAAATGCGTATACGAGTACACGTTAACCGACTGATCCAACACACGGCGCTAACCTCGACACATGTTTTCGGTTTCCACGATGGACAGAGTTAATGGACAGAATTGTATTATTAGCCGAGTTCGGACAGGGTTTGACAGCAATGATATGGGGCCAGCAAAGGGTACGACACTTCTGCGTACGTAGCCTCTGGCAATGATGTTAAGTATACCTAACATTTTTAGCGATTTTATATTTATTGGCATGGCATGATTGGAGTTCATGTATTTAATGCCAATACACTGGGAATTTCTGCTGTCTGCAGTTGATATTCCTATTCATTAGGTAAATTACTAAAGTTTCTGATGGAAATTTAAGCATCTTGGTCGTGGCTGAGGTAGGCTTCGCGAATGGTATTTGTATCGACTGTACTCGCACAGGCGACTGGTCCAGGCGCGCTCATTATTAAATCTGAACGAGCGCGAGGATACAACCTGCGTGCGCGCTGGCCGGCGCGGCTGCTATCTGAGGTGACGTCACATGTGATATCACACGTCACCCGCTCACAGCGGCCGGTATGGCAAGCGCGCACATAAGAGTGTGAAGTTTAAAGTTAATGTCATCGGTGCCTTTGCGCCATAAAACAAAGATCGGTATTTAACATAATTCAGTTTTCAAATATATTTACTCTATTCACATAAGTAGGTGATTTATATAACATCATGTTATTTTCGTTCTTAATACGATCAAGACAAAATGTACTTAGGTATTTGGAAATACCTACACCAAACACATTAGTAGTTTCAAATAAGTAGGACTTACATAGTCATTTTCTAAATAAAAATGTTAATCATTTGAAACATAAGTGATATGATGTCGATGTCAACAGTCGAATCAAAGCAAATGCTCCTACCGGTGTAGATACCGGTAGGAGCATTCGCTGGTAGTGTTAATGTAGACCGACGCTTGGTGCTAGCGACACAGTACTCGTGGCGATCAACGAGTTTGATAATGGAGACAATAATCATACGATAATATTTTACTTCGGCTGCTTATGAAATGAACTAAAGTATACGTACAGCTTATTACATTCCTCGAAACGTCAGTAAAACCTTACGCAGTAAGTACCCCCTAAAAGAAGTATGAACTATAGCTAGATGAAATTGTGGCTGCATTAATTTTGATTTATGTCTAGATTACAATCATGTAGTTCGCATATTTTTACGTACAGGTGTAGAATTCAATTTATGGGTTCAATTTATGGTACTGCAGCCACAATTTCGTCTAGCTAATGTTCAAACCACTTATGTTTCAAAAGATTATTGTTTTTATTTAGAAAATTACTATGTAAGTCCTATTTGAAACTACTAATGTCTTTGGTGTAGGTTCCAAATACAATTTGTAATGGTCGTATGAAGGACGAAAATAACAAGATGTTATATTATAAACCACCTAATTTAAGTAAATAGGTAGTTTTTATTTTTGAAAACTGAATTATGTTAAATACCGATTTTTGTTTTCTGGGCGCAAAGACACCGATGACATTAACTTTAAACTTCACACTCTTATGTGCGCGCTTGCCATACCGGCCGCTGTGAGCGGGTGACGTGTGATATCACATGTGACGTCACCTCAGATAGCAGCCGCGCCGGCCAGCGCGCACGTTTTGATTGGGTTGTATCCTCGTTCACATTTAATAATGATCGCGCCTGTGCCAGTCGTCTGTGCGACTACAATCGATACTGTAAATACCGTTCCCGAATCCATACCTCAGCGCGCCACGTAAAGGCGCTAAAATTTCCAAGCATTCGTGATTTACCAGATGAATAAAGTCATACATATCTAGTAGACAGTCGAAATTCCGAGTGCATTGACATTAAATACATGAACTCCAATCACGCCATGCCCGTGAACATAAAATCGCTAAAAATTATTTAAGTAGTATGAGGTTACGTACGCAGAGGAGTCCTACCCTTTTCTGTCGCTATGTTTTTAGGCTCCATGTCATTGCTATCAAACCCTGTCCGAACTCTGCTAATACGACCGTTTTAAACAAAAATTCTGTCCAATATAACTCTGTCCACCGTGGAAAGCGAAAACATTTGTGTCAAGCTTAGCGCCGTGTGTTGGATCAGTAGTTAAACGTGTACGTGCAGTCGTATAAGCATTTAAATAAAAAAATACGTTTGCTCTACTTGATTTTGTTCGGAAGGAAGGGCCAAGGAACACAAATTGAACGGCAAATTGGTAGTTGAAGCAGCTATGGCTATAGTAAATAAGGGAATATTAAAAACATGGAAACACACCATCCGACTAACTCAGAGACCGACGCGTGCACTGCGTCTCAACCGCAGAACCACTACTGTATTGAAGACTTCGTGTCGCGCTACCGCGACGTCGTGACGGACGCAGGAGCACACGATCTAGTCTCCATCACTGTTGCCGAGCTACGGACAATAGAACAACAACAGATACACGATGTTGAAACACGAACTGTATTGACTGTCTACGTCGACGACGCAGGCGACCGCAGTTAGTGCTTACAAATAATACACACATGCTGTTGGATCAATCCAACAGCAACAGCCAAGTGTCTAGTGCCAAAGCGCTTCCAAATAGCGACACAGTGTGCGCTACATACCCTATTGCCAATGTTACTTCGCCGAGTCTGATAGGAACACGGAATCTATTTGATTTGTTTCTACTGCTTATGAACTGAGCTACAGTAGTACAGCCGTCCGTAGTAATCCTTATTAACGTCTCCCTCGAGCTTCCACATGAGGACCACAAAATTGACAGACGAATCGGTAGTTGAAGCAGCTATGGCTATTGTAAATAAGAAGATTTTGAAAACATGGACAACCCTCGTCCAACAAACTGGGAAACCGACGCGCGCACTGCGCCGCAAGCGCATAACGATTACTTTATTGAAGACTTCGTGTCGCTCTACCGCGACGTCGTGACGGACGCAGGAGACACGATCTAGTTTCCATCACTGTTACAGGGCTACGGACAAGAGAACAATGGCAGACACAGTTGCCATTACTGACGGACGAACAACAACCTGTATCAAATGTCTGCCTCGACGACACAGGCGAGCGCCTTTAACCGCACGATGCGACGCCAGTTGCGACGCGACGAGTGAATGCTAACACACCATACACGTGCTGTTGGATTCTAACCAAGACCAAGTAAATCAAGAAAGCCACCGAGCATATCGGTGGCTTTGTATAGCCGGCAGAACTGAACGTCAGTACAGTATAACGGACGTTATACCTGATACGTCTCCCTTTAGCTTCCACACAGAGGAGCACGAATTGGACCGGCAAATCATAGCCTGTAAATGCTTTACAAATCAGATATTAGCAAAAAAAACAGCCAAGTAAATAACGCTGTGGCGATCCAAGTATCAACGAGATTGTTGTTATCAACGAGTACAACACCAATCCCACTGATACTTGGCTCAAAAGTGCCACAAAGTTATTCACTTGGCTGTTTTTAATGCCTTGTTTGTTTGCATTCACTACACTCGCCTGTGTCATCGATCTACATCGATGACATGAACAGTCTGCATAGTTCGTTTTTCATAATCGTCTATAGCTGCTTCGTTTTGAGTAGCTCGGCAACAGTGATGGAGACTAGATCGTGTGCTCCTGCGTCCGTCACGACGTCGCGGTAGAGCGACACGAAGTCTTCAATAAAGTAATCGTTCTGCGCTTGCGACGCAGTTCGCGCGTCGGTTTCCCAGTTTGTTGGACAAGGGCTATCCATGTTTTCAAAATCTTCTTATTTACTATAGCCATAACTGCTTCAACTACCGATTCGTCCGTCAAATTTGTGGTCCTCATGTGGAAGCTCGAGGGAGACGTTATAAGGATTACCACGGACGGCTGTATTACTGTAGCCCAGTTTATAAGCAGTAGAAACAAATCATATAGATTCCATGTTCCTATCAGACTCAGCGAAGTAACATTGGCAATAGGGTATGTAGCGCACACTGTGTCGCTATTTGGAAGCGCTTTGGCATTATACACTTGACTGTTGCTGTTGGATTGATCCAACAGCATGTGTGTATTATTTGTAAGCACTAACTGCGGTCGCCTGCGTCGTCGACGTAGACAGTCAATGCAGTTCGTGTTTCAACATCGTGTGTCTGTCGTTGTTCTATTGTCCGTAGCTCGGCAACAGTGATGGAGACTAGATCGTGTGCTCCTGCGTCCATCACGACGTTGCGGTAGAGCGACACGAAGTCTTCAATGAAGTAATCGTTACAAGCATGTGGCGCAGTGCGCGCGTCGGTTTCGGAGTTAGTTGAACAGCGTGTATCCATGTTTTTAAATTCCCCTTATTTACTATATCCATAGCGGCTTCAACTACCGATTCGCCAGTTCAATTTTTGGTATTTTGTGTGGAAGCTCAAAGGAGACGTTACAGGGATTGCGGAGGGCCGTACATGCTGTAGTTTAGCTCTAAGCAGACGAACTAAGTATATCGAGGAAATTCAAATTGCAGAATCACCGAAGCTACATCATTGACAATAGGGTATGTAACGTAAACTGTGTCGCTCTGTGGTAGTTGCATAGAAGCCTCATATGCATCAATGGCTCGACATCAGCTTTACTTTGTATCATATCATTATTTATAGTATTCGCCGTCGCATTCAATGTTAAAAGACGCCTTCATCGTTGAGGGACAGATTCAACACAGTTTGTGGTTCGTGTTTCAGTAATGTAGACTGTATCTGCCGTTGTTCTCTTGTCCGTAGCTCTGCAACAGTGATGGAGACTAGATCGTGTGCTCCTGCGTCCGAAACGACGTCGCGGTAGAGCGACACGAAGTCTTCAATGTAATAGTGGTTCTGAGCTTGAGGCGCAGTGCACGCATCGGTCTCTGAGTTAGTCGGACGGCGTGTTTCCATGTTTTTAATATTCCCTTATTTACTATAGTCATAGCTGCTTCAACTACCGATTTGCCGTTCAATTTGTGTTCCTTGTCGTGGTCGTGAGACGCGTCCGTACGATGGTACCTACAGAATGCGGCCAGTACATAGGCAGACGAACTAAATCAATTAGAGCAAATGTATTTTTTATTTAAATGCGTATACGAGTACACGTTCAACTACTGATCCAACACACGGCGCTAAGCTTAACACAATATTATGTTTTCGCTTTCCACGATGGACAGAGCTAATGGACGGGTTCGGGCTGGGTTTGATAGCAATATTATAGGGCTTAACAACATAACGACAAAAAAGAGTAGGACACCTCTGCGTACGTAACCGCTTGCTAGGTAGGTATGTACCTATAATATTTTTAGCGATTTTATTGACATTGCGTGATTGGAGTTCATGTTTTGAATGCCAATATGCACTCGGAATTTTGACTGTTTACAGTTGATATGTATGGCTATTCATCTGGTAAATCACTAAGTGCTCGGAATTTTTAGCGCCCTTACGTGGCGCGCTGAGGTAGAATTCGGGAATGGTATTTTAATTTATTTGATAATGTTTTATCGACTGTAGTCGCCAGACGACTGGTCCAGGCGCGCTCATTATTAAATGTGAACGATCAACGAGGATATAACCCGATAGAAACGTGCGCGCTGGCCGGCGCGGCTACTATCTATATGACGTCACATGTGATATCTCATATCACACGTCATCCGCTGATAGCGGCCAGTACGGCAGGCGTGCACATAACAGTGTGAAGTTTAAAGTTAATGTCATCGGTGCCTTAGCGACAGGAAAACAAAGATCATTATTTAACATAATTCAGTTTTCAAATATGTATACTCTATTCACTTAAGTAGGTAACACATACATACCATCACGCCTGTATTCCCCGAAGGGTTAGGCAGAGGTGTACTAATGTACACCCACATTTCGCCAGTATGTTTAGGTCCCATGTAATAGGGGGCGAGCCTATTGTCATTAACCGGGCACAAATCCAGACTCCGAGCTGCTACTGAGAATTTCATAGAAAAACCCAATAACACTTTGCTCGACCTGGGGATCGAACCCAGGACCTCTAGCGTAGCAGTCGCGCCTAGGACCACTAGACTAATGAGGCAGTCTTAAGTAGGTGGTTTATAATATAACATCTTAACGTCCTACATACGATCATGAGAAACGGAATTGGAAATACCTACACCTAGGAATGGCCGTTGAAAATAGCCAGTGAAATATTTGTCTCAATGTTGGTCCGAAAGAAAATTTGTAGCCATTGTTTTATGTAATAGAGGGCGAGCATATTGCCGTTAACTGTAAGTACATAAATGCAAACTCCAAGCTGCTATTGAGAATTTCATAGAAATACCCAATAATACTGCTCAACCTGAGAATTACCTGGGACCTCTAGCATAGCGGTTGCGCTTTCGACTACTAGTCTTGTAAAATTATGTTTAATATTAATTATGTAATATACAGGCAGAGCCAGCGGTCAATCGAATTGATACAAAGGTAGGTATTGCTCAATTCAACCTCGAACAATATACGCCGCGGGAAACTTGTAATTACAAGAAAAAATCCCATCCGTTTGTTTCTACACAGTACTTAGCGAGGTGTTAGTGAAAAAACACGCATTTTTGTAATAGAAACTTATTTGAACAAATAAAACATAAAAAAATATGTTTGAACCTCTTTTCTGAAAAACTATTTACTCTATTCTGAATACTTGCAATAACTGTCAAAATTAAAAACCGCGGGAAAAAATGACGTTCAAAAAGAATACGTTCTCGTATTTTATAATTTTAATGGTCGCGTTCACGCAAGTGGCATCATGGACGATCGATTTGCCGGAAGTGAGAAAGTTTTTATTTGAGAAGAACGAGATGTATAAAAAGTATAATAAGAATGAATACGATGATTATTTGAGGGGTGATCAGAAGTTCTACAGTAATGTTGAGGGGAATAGTAAGCATAACTCTGAAGATTATTTACACGAACATCATGTTTACGAGCAAGAGAAGTACGCTGATGAATATGGGTACCATTCTTATATGGAGGAAAAAGTAAGTATAACCATAGAACATAGAAAGACCTCTTTCTATGTTCTGTGAGTATAACAATACAGTTATGCTGACTTTGTGCTCAGCGCGCGCCTGCCTTTTTTATTACAATAAAATGACTAATGCATACAGAGCTGCCGTTTACCATTAGGCGACCCGTATGCTATAGTACAACACCAGTGGTACCTATTTAATAAATAAAAAACTTGAGAGGTGTCAAGGGACACCCGGATGGAACGAAGTTCCTTTCATTAAAATTTAATAATTAAAAATAAAAAAACCTGTATACACTCAACAATTCACAACGCGCGAAATTCAAATATTGTCATTCACTCAATAATATTTGAATGCTTGTCAACAATATTTGATTTTTTTCCGTCTAGCCCCCTTTCACAACGCGCGATAAGGAACTTCGTTCCAAAAATCTTTATTTGCACATTTTGCACCTTGAAGTTTATCATACATAACACAGGTTTAAATACCTCTGTTATGTATGATAAACTTGAAATTGACTTGAACTAATTTAGCCGAAAGGTAGTCGATTATATCTTCCACTTAGTTATCAGCAGACCGACACGCGAACCACAAGACCACAGACGTCCTCATACAAACTAACATCCTACATTGCAAATTAAATACAAGTTTTAAAAAACAAACATCCTATGGAGGGTCACAGTTGAAATAGAAAAAAAATTTGGAAATTAACATTTTAGTTGTGGTAAGGACTGCTATAATAGAAGTCCTGGGTTCGATGAGCAGTTCGGGCAGTGATATGCATTAATATGATAAGCATTTTCTATGAAATTCTCAGTAGCAGCTCGGAGCTTGAATTTGTGTCCCGTTAAATGGCAATAGGCTCGCTCTACATATATACATGGGACCTAAACATGCTGGCGAACTGCGAACTGGTGGGTGTTCACTGGTACTAACCTAACACTTCGGGGAATACGGCGTGATGGTATATTGTATTATCTTTAATCATCTTATCGGTTTCCGGTCTGTTACGGACTCTGAAATCTGAAAGGAACTGGTAGTACGGTTAGTAACGACAGTTGCTGCAGTTAAACAGTTAAATTTTTAAAACATCACAGCTCCAAAACTTGTCAGGAGATTTTTCTATTAAGGTAACCTAAATATTTAAGGCTAGTATTTCACTGCAAAACAAAAAAAATCGTTTTGTATAACAAAATAATTCCCAATCCTAAGCAAAAATACTGATTGAGTCGACAAAATTACTTATTGCACAGCAAAATAGTCACCTCAAAGTATTGTTATTAAATACACTTTCTTTGTCTTCAGATTCGATATCATTCAGATTTGGTTCTGGCGATGTGTGGTCACAGTTCTAACCTAACCTAACCGATATCTGTATTTTGGTGCTCAATCAGTATTTTTCTTGCGCGGTTTATTATATTCCAATATTTAATAGTGATATGCAATTATTTTGCATAACCTTCACAGGTCAGTAACTTCATGCATATCTATTAAAAATCAAATTGAAGATTGCAACACAATTGCTACTTTCGTTGCTAACTGTACTAACATACATCGTTATCGCAAAAGATAATTACTGAACTATACTTTAATTATAATATCGAATATAAAATTATTCATTTCCCGGATAAGAACAGAAATCCATTGGCAAGATTGGCTCATTAGTCTTGTAGCCATAACCACGTCTACTGAGCAGAGAAGTGTTAGGTTCGATCCCATCGTCGAGAGCGCCTGCTTTAAATCATCGTTATCGTTCAAATATTTTAAAGAGCACCATCTAGTCCCAAACTAACAAGAGATAATACTATGGGTACTATAGACAATGGATTACTTACTTATATAGTTTTTTTTTTACTAGGTAGCTGACCCTGCAAACGTTGTTTACCATAAAAAAAAGTTTGGGGTGGATTAATCTTGTTGGTGATTGTCTTACCTTATCATTTAGGGGTACGAAAAATAGTATACGACCTATTCTCAGACTTACAGAATATACAAAACGACATAAAACTCGGTCAAACCGTTTCCGAGGACTATGGTAACTAACACTGTGACACGAGAAAATTAGACCTTGCGGGACACATAGGCACCTTTAGACACCTTTTGTCCCGTTTGGTCCCGTTTTTACCGTTTGGGTACGGAACCCTAAAAACTTTGTAACCATTTCAGGTTCACAACATCGTACGTGATGGCAGCACTTACTTGGAAGGCCTCCGAAGATCTCTTGAAGATTACAGCGCTTTTTTGGAGAACTGTGATAACCAGACAGCGAGCAGGGTAAGTTTTTGAAGCATTCAAAGCGAGCATCGTACTGAGACCTCATCATCAACCCATATACAGTCCCACTGCTGGGCACGGGTCTCCTCTCACAGAATGAGAGGGATTAGACTCATTGGCGACGAGGAACTAGTTTCTAACAAGCTTCAAAGCCTAGAGCATCGCCGCAAAGTCGCCTGTTTATCTGTGTTTTATAGGATTCATTTCGGTGAGTGTACCCAGGAACTGCACAACCTCATTCCTCCCTCTCCATTCCATCATCGGACGACCAGACGCAGGGAGGGATTCCACCCCTTTGTAGTTGATATTCCACCTATACGCACGAAGCGTTTTGCTTCATCATTTATCATGCGAACGGCCAAGGAGTGGAATTCTCTGCCGGCTGCTGTGTTTCCCGATTCATATGATTTAGGAACCTTCAAGGTGAGAGTGAACAGGCACTATTTGAGTTTGCGTGCTACATCCTCGGCAGCATCGTCACTTACCATCAGGTGAGGTGCGGTCAAACGCACTCAAATCATCAATAAAAAAAAAAAAAAAGTTTATAGTCCACCACGCTGGTCTAGTGCGGGTTGGCAGACTTCACACGCTGTCGAGAAAATCTCTAAGACTTCCTGTGCCCAACAGTGGGACAGTTATGGGTTGATGATTTATGTTGCTGTAAGTTTTCTAAAGTAATAAAATAAAATGAAAATATCTAACAGAATACAACATCGTCGAATACGACAGCTTGGCGACCTGAATACGACCCTCCAGGAACCTCATCAAACCTAACAAGTTTAAACTCGACGGACAACTCAAAACCGTTGCTGAATTTCGATAATTATGACAATTCAACAATACCGTTGAAGCCGAAGAATTTCTCGGAGACTCAGCGGCCAAGTGGGAGGGGTGGGAGAAGGATGTCTTGCCAGGAGGCTACAAAAGCTAGTGAGGAAGTGAGGCGGTACGCCGACTTGGCTATGTGGGCCACGAAGCGGCTCCAAGACTTGGCTTATGCCAAAAAGTATGAAAAGGTGAGTTTATATTTATGTTCTTAATCAATCTTCATTCACTCATTGGGTTGTGTCGGTTTTTTGTTCCTAACAACTACCGTCGCAACCGTAGACATTTTTGTTTGCCGTGCCCGTTTTTTTTTTCGGGTGGGGAAATGCGCCTTATGCATGCCGCCCCGCTCGGGGACGCGGGCTCTCCGGCCAGGCGACCAGCATACCCACTATTAAAACCACCACCACTCTTCCACCTTCCGCATAGTGGTGGGATCACGGGAATCGCTCTCGCATGATCCGCAATCCCACCACGGACGTCCAGTGTCGGACTCTCCTAGTGCAATGGGCAACCGACGGTTGTTTGTCGTGCCCTGGTGTCGCTCCGTGGCGCGTGCTAAGTCGTCCAATACCGCGCTCGCTGTCTGCTTTCAACGCTCTCCTATGCGCCAATCCTGATTATGAGTTTGTGACTTGTTTGTGGATGGATGGCCGTATTATATTGTCGGAGTGTCTGCGTTTTTGTGAGAGGGGTGTATAATTGTGTGTTTCTATTTATTTTATTAAAATGTAGTAAAAGTTTTTCATGTACTTATTATCTTCAATTATTGTAATTGGTCTGTACCGTTTTAACTGAAGTAAATAAATAGCTGGAGGAAGAATGACTGCTTTTGGGAATATAATTATACTTAAGTACTAAAGTTTTTCGTCACAATCATGTCGGGCTACATTAATTTGTAGCCGCGTTAAATACATGCCTTTTTAAAATAAAATAAAAATAGTTTTATGTATAATGTAACTTCTAAATTTTTTGTTGATCGTACTTTCCGAAGACATACCTTTGTTTATTTTTTTGTGGTCCCAAAATATTATCTACTCAAAAATAGTTATTGTAACTAGGTGGAATCTGGGACCGCTGTCGTGGTCCTGAAAGCCCCACGACCCCTAAAATGGACTCCATGAACTACGTTTTAGTATTTGTTGTGGCTAAAATGATGATATTACTAACAAAATAAAAATATTTTATTATGTTAATAAAAAACAATCGTGTTTTGAAAGAGGAATAGTTTGGTTGGCAGTATAAGGGTCAAAGTCCCCTGCCTACACAACGTTTCCTCGCGGAGCACTGGCATCCTTGCTCACCGTGTGGAGCACAACACGGTGCAAGCTCAGGTCTGCTGATATGTGATTATTTTAACAGGCGGACGAGCAAGAAGAAAACGAATTGATCTTGAAGTTGGCCTGGTTCTTGGACCGACTGGCGTACCTCAGCGGTTATGAACCAGTCTACAAGGAGTACGAACCTAGAGGAACCACCAGTAAGTGACTTTCACATGAACCTGGTCACCTTCATCAGGTCGGCTACTTAGTCAGCAAAACATTTATTTTATTGTAACAATAATATTAAAGGCACATTAAAAACTACAAAAAAAAAGAGAAGAGTTACATTCCCTTACAAGCAAACACCACTTGCACTATAAATACAGGATTAATAAACTAACCATTAAATTCAAATCTTTTCACAATTCTAAAATTTTTATCACTAATTGGCTAAGATTTCTTTATCTGTTTTTCGAAAAGAAGCGGGAGAATCAGCTTAAATATCTACAGAACTGCTACACTCATTCGGTAACCTACACAAACGTGGAATAGGAAAAGAGGAAACAAGAATCGTTCTTTTAGGTGGAGGATAAAGAGGTGTAATAGGTATGCATCCGAGGATATTTATAGACTAACCTGAGTAGATTGAATATTCCTGTCTACTCAGTAAACATCGACGTACATGACAGCTTGGCAACCTAAATACGACCCTCTAGTAACCCCATCAAACCTAACAAGTTTCAACTCGACGGAAAACTCAAAACCGTTGCTGAATTTCGATAATTAATGACAATTCTACATGAGGCCCTTTCGTAGCTAAGTAATAAATAAGCTGATGAACCGATCTGCAAGGTTAAGCTGCGCTAGTCGCGGTCAGTCTGTGGATGGGTGACCATTCTCAGCACAACTAAACCCCTCCGAGCCTCGAAGAGCACGTAAAGCCATTCCGTCCCGGTTGTCATACAAACAGTCATCACAATTATTAGTGGTAGTCAGAAGCTCAAAAAGCCTGACAAGTCAATCCTCAGGGTATCGGTATTACCCAGAAATTGTGTTGCGGAGGTCTGATGGCAGTCGCCTCGTGTAAAATACTGATATTCAGCCGCATCTCAATCTGGATAGACTGGAAGCCGACCCTAATAATATACCTGGGAAAAGGCTCGGAGTAAGAAAGATGACAATTATACACGGAAAGTGATGAATGATATTTATTTCTGTAAATATATCTTATAAAGACACATTTACAAGTCAATATTTTTACGAAAGAGTTTTGCAAGGCCTTTTGAAGAAAGAGCCATAGCGGCTTTGAGTAGACCAGTCCCAACCAACGGCACGCATGCATTAGTCATTGTGTAGCTCACCATAATATAGGGACCAGGTGAGTCTGAGCAGCTACGAGCTACATCACAAGTAGGTCTAGTTATCTTTTATTGGTTCCTGTCTAACCAGATGCGGCTGAATATCAGTATTTTACACGAATCGACTGCCATCAGACTCACGCAACACAATTTCTGGACAATACCGATATCCTGGATTGGATGTCAGGCTTTTTTGGGCTTCTATCATTAACCCATATACCTACTCACTGCTGGGCACGGATTTCCTCTCAGATTGAGAGCAATTATAATACCTACTTTTGAACTCCTCTTTATATTCCCTCTCTCTAAACAGTATAAAACATGGCAGCTGTCCTCGTCTCTCTATCTTCCTTCTTCTTCTAAAACTACCCTACTTTGATACGGTTTATAAGAGAATTTCTTCAGAAAGGTTTATACGTATAAAAATACATTGCAACAGTGCGAAGCCGAAACGGGTCGCTTATTAAATATTATAATGTAAAATCACTGACTTACCAAAACATTTTTTGAAGGTTGACTGATTCACGATGCATTTTGGAAATTGTCGACACGTTGCACTTAGTTCCTATACCTACAGTTAGCAATGATTTTATCAATGTTACAACATAATACACACATACACACACACGAGGTTGTACACACAATTACACACACACACACGAAGGACGAGACGCGCCTAAATTTGATTTCTTTCATAATTAGCTATTTTTCACGAGGAGAATACGAAGACCTCGACTCACTCGCGCGCCACCCTGACATTAACTAATTTCCTAGAGTATAGTATAGAAGTACCCCCAGGTTAGACAACAAAAAAGATTTTATTGTAGAATGATTGAAGGTAGAATGGAAAAGAATTTCGTCTAGAAACGATAGGGTCAGCAGGTAAAAAAAAATATGACAAGACGTCGTGTCGAGGGAAAATCTCACAGATGCACAAACAAAATATTTTGAACGCAAACGGCTTAATTGCCACGAAAAAAAAAAACAAAATTTGAAATATAATTGACTTCTGACATTTACGGGAATAGTAAACATTGAAATAAAACTATTTTTTAAGGATTTTATCGCGTTATATTGATATTATTGGTAGACTACAGTCTACCCGTGACCATGGATGCTATAAAGGGTCCGAAACGTCGGGATTAATAATATCAATATAACGCGATAAAATCCGTAAAAAGTAGTTTTATTTCAATGTAGGTATAATATTCGCGTAAATGTCAGAAATCAATATAAAATCATAATTTATTGCCTTTTTAATTTATTGTAGTGATGGTAACAGTCCGATTATTCCACCGCAAGGCTCTTTTTAGGCAAAGTTAACTTTTAACTAGCTCTAACTTCTTCTGAATATAAAGTTCTAGCAATAATCAGCAGGTTTGCTTAATTATTGGAGAAGTGCAATTTTCTTTCATCCTTCCAAATCTCTTAGGCGCGACTACAGCCCCCGAAACCATGACCCTGGTCCCGTCTTCAGTCGAGCTGAGCCAGGAGATGATGGACTGCTTAAGCCGCAACTCCTCGGAGCCAGCAACTGTTCGTTGTCAGTATCCGATGCAGATTCCTGACCTGATGGCGCAGATGTTGAACATCAGCGGTAAGAGGTCTTATATACATACATACACTCACGCCTTTTTCCCATGGTGGTAGGCAGAAACTAAAGAACGCCACTTGGTACGATTTTTGCGTAGGTACTTCTTTTGCTTCGACTACATTCATACATCTTCATACTCATACACACACGACGGTTGCGAGTACTACGCACTTGACGTTTTAGAAGAACCCACCAATAAGGTCGGTGTAAGTTTTTCTAGGGCGTCCCGTCTCGGCGGTTCCACTGACATTCGCCATATAAATCCCTTTTGTTAGTCGCCTTTCAACCATTCCCAAACCATCTCAGTGTATTCTTCTCAATTCTCGTCACTACATCGTCTTTTAAACCGCAACGAAGGGTAGAGGTCCTCAAAAGGTCTTAGTCGTAATTAAGTAAATATTTGGGTCATTTCACCGCAACGTCAACTTTAAGGCGTTCGTAGTGCGAGTACCGACTTGTACATAACAGAGCTTGTACTATGGGTACTAGACAACGGATATAATACCTACTTATATGTACAGGTACTTTTTATGTAAATAAATACTTATGAAACGCTCAGTGACATACAAACACATACATTCATCACAAACATATTTGTCTCCTGTATGGAATCGTACCCACGACCTCGTGAACAGCAATCTGACATCGATTATTGATAATGGATTGAAACAGGTAAAATTATCTTAATTATCTCAAAGGTATACATAATAATATCTCACTCAAATAATCAATAATCATGAATGAATGAAGCTAAAGATTTATTTACCTTTGCTTCCTGTCATCTCAATGCTGTGATAGTGATGTTGATAATCGATTAATCGATTATGGGTAATCGATTATCAACATAATTAGTTTTTACACACTAGGATTTTCTCCTGTACCTACCGCGGGTGCGTTCACAAACACAATCTTTCACATACGCAAACACCCAGACCCGGAACAACCACCGGTAGATTTATGACATTTACGCGAATATTGAATACTGCGTTTGAATATTGTTACTTTAAAAGAGACCATGATTCTCTGAGTTTGTTTCGGCGTTTCTTCTCAGAGGTCGTCAGCTAGGAAATGCCGGCTCCATCTAGTTTTAATTAATAATTAGTAATAAATGTCATTGATCATGTAACAATAAAAAATGTAGGGTAGCTGTCAGTAATTATATCATCAAGACGCCCACCACCTCAGTCTACCCGTGACCATGGACGCTGTAAAGGGTCCGAAACGTCGGTTAACAATATACCTACGCGATAAAATCCGTAAAAAGTAGTTTTATTTCAACTACCGGTAGGTCATACAAATATTTTTTCCGTGCGGGAACACATAAACCATGAACCATTAGACCACACTCGTCGTCGTTTTAAGTATAAGATTTTAAATTCTGTGTTTCAGGTACCAGACCATCATCAGAATCTAACAATGTCCTGCCAATGAATACGCCAACAGACAACATGGCGGCGCAATCATCAGAAATTCTCATCACGGCCGATAACTCTTCTCCAAATATTCTTAACGAAAAATCCCTAACTAAACGATCTACTGAATATACTTACTATTATCCCCCGAAACCACTCCATGAGCTGACATATCCAGCACCTGTCTTAAAATTAATCAAACATCGCTTGGCAAACATAAAATCTATTGTTAAAAATATCGTGGAAAGACGTCTTGCTCATATTGCTGAGAAAAAAGAAGGTAAAGAACATTTTGAAAAACATTTTGAAAAACGTTCCATAGATGAAAATAGCGCGGCAACGTCAAATTCTATTGATCAGCTGTCAAACTCTAAATTAACTGTCAAATCTTTAGAAAAGAAACCATTTTTATTGGAATCCACAATTGGGTTAATCCACTATCCTGTGTCGGATGTCTCAATAATAAATACGAAATCATTTAAAAAACGATCTATAGAACAACACAGAATGACGTCTAATAATTTAGAACGAACGTCAAATTTGAAATCGTCTGTCAAATCTGCCAAAAAAGGTTTGTTTCGAAAAAAGTTTGAGCATTTTCGCGCATCTAATACAATGCTAACACGATTGTCGAAGCATCTAGATTCTGGAGTGAAATCCATTAAAAAGCGTTACACAGACGATCCAATGGCAAAATTAGCTAATTATTACATCAAATACAAACTATGGGACGCCTCTAATCCGAAAACAGAAAAAAGTTCTATTAAAAAAGCGGAAATATACGAATTAAGAAATCATTTGAGCGAACCGAAAGTCATAAGGAAACGATCTTTGTTTAATAAAAAAGTAATACACATGCATATACCGAAACCTCTCCAAATAGTTCGAACTTACGTAAATGGCCATAGACAACATTTACATGATAACCACAAACCAAAAATTCTCACCCATTTAAAAAAACTTCACGATTTGAAACATAAAAAAGTTGATAAAATCCATAAGAATATTAAGAAGCGGTCTTTGCATTACGGTTATAAGTATTTGCCCCGTATTCCAATGGATCCTCAAGGAGACATAAGTTATTATATTAAGAATAAAGAAGGTACTGAATATAACCCGAGTTTAGTTCAGGCTGGACAGGTTAGGTTGGGTCTGGAACAGATATTCCAGACTGGGAATATAGAGGTAGTAAGGAGATTCGGATCCAACTATAATCCATTAAATCCAGCGCCGTTTTATTCTGGTGTTATGGCCAGCATGGCCGACACATGAGTTTTTACATTAATATTGTTTTTTATACAGGATGGCCCATTTATAGTGGGCCAATTTTTTTTTTGGACCGCGGACAATCCATTGATTATTCTAAACGCAACATATGTTCCGCGGAAATCAGTAGTTTAGAAGTTATCATTTTTTAATTTTTTTTTCTCTCAAAAAATGTTTTTAACTAATATAAATGGACCTCCTGTATATACACCGTGTTTTTTTTTTGTAGTCACAGCCGAAAGGAAACCGTTATTTCAATATTATTTCTTCTAGATATGGGACTAAGTCTGATATCTTCAAAAAAAAGTTGGCTGGTTCTTATGCTTATGCGTATGCTGTCTGCATGTAGCTGTTTTTTTTTGCACAGAGGCTAGCACATCAAGCTACCACAATCTGTCAAATTTCTTTGATAGATTTTCAACTTTAATATAACATGCTAAATGTTAAATGGGAAAATTTGTCAGTTTTGGATAGCTTGACTTGCTGGCGTCTGTACTTCATGGTTGATCCCATACAAGAAATTGTTGGTCATGATGAGTAGAAGTATATTCTTTCGGCTGTAAGACGACAAAAAAAACACGGTGTATATTATACATTAACGCATGTTAAACATTTTTAAAGATATTTTTTATTATTTTTTTAAAGATTTATAACATTTTAGAGAAAGAAAATTCAATCTCAGGCAGTTTATACAGAGGCATTTTCCATGCTAAGATTTTAAATTTATTAAGCAAAGGAAAAATTCGGATCCTGCCCGCGGTCGAATTTTTTTTTCCTTTGCTTAATAACTACCACAATCTGTCAAACTTTTTTGATTGATTTTCAACTTTAACACGAAATAATAAGCTTCATAATCAATTGGGAAAATTTGACAGTTTTCGATAGCTTGACCTCTGTACACACTGTACGCTTAAGCCAACTAAGCTACCTGCTACTCTGCCTTGTCAATTTCTCTTCCTCATTCTTACGTATTATAGGTGACGTCAGCGACATCTATCGAAGACATATTACTATAATTATGTTCTTCAACCGACACGATTTACTGTACAGACCCCAACAGGTCAAGCTATCCAAAACTGTCAAATTATCCCAATTGAATATGAACCTTATTGACTTGTATTTAAGTTGAAAATCAATCAAAGAAATTTGGCAGATTGTGGAAGCTTGATGTGCTTGTTCACAAAATTGCATATTAAATTTCCCTTTCTTAATTAAAAAAAAACTTGTCGATTTAAAAAAACCTTGTCATCTCTAGTTTTAAGTGTAGCACAAACAAGGTCAAGATAGTGCACGCAATTGAAGTACCCTTTCAACATCCTATAGGACACTGCCAGGGTTGCTATAAAGGTAAAATTAATTCGTATCGTGTAGGCCCCTTCCCTGTTGGAGGCCCCTGGGCTAGAGCCCCCGCTGGTCTGTCCCCGTCTGGTCCCCTTTGCTTTGTACATTGAACGGAATAAAACCATTTGTTCATATAATAGTGATGTTTTATTTTAACTTTGACAGTATAGAACAAAAAAAATGACGTTTTAACTTAAATTATGCTAAATATAAACTTTTAACAATATTATGATGATTATTCGGTAAAGGAAACTGAAAAAATGGCTAAGCTACAATGTAGCTAGACATAATATGTGAAAATAACGATTCAGTGAATGTATGAGAGATGTATTTTTTTAATAATGTCTTCAGTTTCCATCCCCGGATATTGAATAATAAATGATTCTAAAAAATGTTTCTTATAGACTACAAGACTGTAAAATATTATTTTAAGATTGCTCTCGCTAATTAAGTGTGTGTGGTTTTAAAATTATAATCTACCTACCTATAAAAAAGAGACCGAGTAATTGGTAATATTTTTAAATGATTTCTAGTACAACCTATCAAAGTCAACCTATTTATTGGGCATGGGCGTACCCACGGTGGGGTACCACCCTGGTACCTAACTTAAAGCTGAAAATATAATATAAACTAATAGTATATTTATATTTTTGTGTGGATTGAGGGACCACAGTTCAGTCGTTATATATTTTTTATCTTTGATTATTGGTGGTCCAATATGGACCTTAATCCATATTGGTTCATAGTAGATTATTTAGTAAATACCTTTACAAATTCTTTACTAAATGTCTATAGTCATAATATCTTAATTTTTCCGATACTTTCCGAGATCTGACTGATGGTATGTGAGGACTGAGGGACCACACTTTATGGGTTGCAGTTTTTAAAATATTTGTTTACAAATTCCCACATTTTGTTCTAAGTTTTCTACTAAATCCTACAATTTTTTTTTCGAAATACCAGTTTGGTCCTTCTGTTCACACGCACATGGTTTAATAAGTTACAAAAATATATTCATTTGGTATTTATATTTTCAAATTTACTCGAATTAAAGTAGTGTGGGACGCCCCCCCCAGCCAGATGGACCGACGATCTCAAGAGGGCGGTTGGGTCAGACTGGATGCGGAAGGCGGAGAACCGGTGAAGTGCCGCGATTTGGGAGAGGCCTATGTCCAGTACTAGACTGCGATAGGCTGATTTGATTGATTGACTTATCGAATTAGCCCCACCCCTAAAAATATGCTGGATACGCCCATGCTATTGTGGTAAGATTTTACTGAAATCAAAACAATATAATCATGTATTTTATTTAATACTTCTTCGTTGATAACGCCCGTAAAAGACGTGATGTAAAATATAGATTTTAAAACCACGACTTTAACTTAAGACCACGATTTGATAAATTGGTCCCGATTTTGTGACGAATTCCCGCGATCTTAGATGTTATTTTTTTCTTATATTCTCTTGTTAAATAGAACATGTCTAATAATGAATAGTTTGGTGAATACTGGAAATGAATATGTTACTGTATAATTTATGCCATTTAAAGAATAAAGAAGGTAATTGAATAATATTAAATGTAATGAATACCTTTTCTTCAACTTTGAATATATTCTTTGAAAATATATAATTTTACAATAACTAAGATCAATTTTGTTGTCGTGATATTTTTTTTCATTCGCCCAGCGTCTCGGAGCGTAAATCCTTCTAATTTTGAAAGGAAACCCCTGCCCAGCTGTGGGATAGTAAGTAGTTTGACGATTAATGGTAAAATCTCCTATCGTAACACTAAGATCGCGGTAAATATAGGAATGTATATAACAATATATAATATGTGACATATAAGAAACTATCCTATATAAATATGTACTTATGACATAATGTTCCTTAATACAATGGCTTGTAAATACCATAATGACGTCACACTAATATTACGTCATTAAAAAAGCTCAATCATCTCTCGATAAACGTCAAAATTTAACAGCACAAGCCACTGTTTAAGTATATAATAATAAATGACAATAAAAATATGTATTTTCATATTTTAATTTCAAAAAGGCACGATTTTTAACAACTAGTCCAATTATCATTATAATTAATTATTAAAAAAGAACGTTTTGTATATACCAGTTACACATATATACAGACTGTCAGCTGTCAAAGTTGGCAACTGTCAAATTATTGAAAAGAAAAATTTTATTACTATGATTTTCATAACAATAAATGAATTCATTTAGCGAAGAAGTAATTTTAATAAAATGATATTTTGACAGATTACAATAAACTATCAAAACAGCGGTCAAATAATACAAAAAGGAAGTGCTTTAAAACAATACTGTAACAAATGTGGGTGTATAGTTGTATTTAACAAAAAATCTGTCAATAATTTGACAGTTACATGACAGATACATGACAGTGATATTACATATGACTTTGCGGTCTCTTCTTTCTACTGAACAGGCCTCCGAAGACGCCCTTTTTGTCCTTCTTATCCTTGGTGACTCCGCTCACAGATAGCTCGGATTCCCCTGACGACCTGAGGGTAGTATAAAATTATTTATGAATACTACTGAGGCGGTAAAACACTTCGGATTCAAATTCAAATCTTTATTGCTTTCATAATGTAGGTATATAAAATGTTATAATAATTAGGTATCATTATGAAAACCTGTAAGGGTGCTGCAAAAAAAAATATAATTCTATATCATTATTTTCTCTAATATTATAAGCAAAAGCAAATCAAGTCTCGGTCTGCAGCTTTTTGCAGCCGATGTCTGTGAAGTCACTCGAGGTCCTAGCAGAATACCAGCGCCGCATCATTTGTCAAGATAAAGTGGCAAATGCTGAGTTAGGGTCCTTTTTGTCCTCACGAAGTTAGTTTTAGATATATATATATATGTATTTTTTTACTTATTTTATCTTTGTTTTATTATTGTTGTGAGGATAAAATAAATATGTTTCTTTCTTTCTTTCTTTTTCTCTAAGTAATAATGTGCTAACATTATTGTGTTCCGGTTTGAAGGGCAATGTACCCAGTGACATACTGGACATATGAGACTTAACAACTGAGGTGTCAAGATGACAACGCGAGTGACCACTGGTGTTGCTGTGGCTGCCGCTTATCTATGTCTTCATTTTCGTCATGTCTCTATATGTCTCTTATCTTATCTAATGTAAATAGGAAATATGTACAGACGCTAGCAGTACAAGCTGTTCAAAACTGTCAAATTTTAATCAATCAAAGAAATTTGACAGATTGTGGTAGCTTGATGTGCTGGGTTCTGTACTTACGACGTAACTTCCATTAATATAATGACTTAATACCTGGTATTTTATTTTATTTTGGAACGAAGTTCCTTATCGCGCGTTGTGAAAGGGGGCTAGACGGAAAAAAATCTTACGAAAAAGTTGTCACGACACTTTTTTCGAAATTCAAATATTGTTGACAAGCATTCAAATATTATTGAGTGAATGACAATATTTGAATTTCGCGCGTTGTGAATTGTTGAGTGTATACAGGTTTTTTTATTTTTAATTATTAAATTTTAATGAAAGGAACTTCGTTCCATCCGGGTGTCCCTTGACACCTCTCAAGTTTTTTTATTTTATTAATTAAGGCACGTCAACAACATAATCACTTACATTGACAAAGGACAATCACAGAAATAAGGACTTATGATTACATCAATTATAGACGAGCACAGCTTTCTTAATAACGTAGTCGCTTACAATTGTATCTATCTGTGTTAAATCTTACAATATACCTAATTATTTACAATAAGTCATTAAAATCATTTTGTCATTGGATTATAATTATATTAAATTATCAAATCAATTTAATACATGACAAGATATTATGAGATTATAAAATTACAAGATAAAATGGAATAAATAAAATAACTTAAACGGTACAAGCAATATCAATTCTCGATAAATTACTTAAGTACATCTATGTCTTAGAGTACGTCATCAATTTAAGCTTGTATAAAAGTAATAAGTCTTTACCTAGAAGCTGGTCTCTGGTCTAAGGCCGGGGAGCCTCCACTGCCGGCCACTGACGCGGGCCGAGTGTTGCCACCACTGTTGCCGCCGTACGCTATAAAATTATAAAAAAACTTGAGTATTGAGGAAACAAAACAGAAAAGTCTAAATAGGTAAGTTATATTTTGTTGTTATACAAAGATAATTGAAAAAATATTAATATTAAACACAACAGATCTCTTTTTGTATTTTTTGGCATTATCCATGCTAAGATTTTGAAGTTATTTTTGCGAAGGAAAAATTCGACCGCGGGCAAGATCTTCAATGGGTGTTATTGACGTCACCATAAAGACGTACATTCAGAATGTGAAGGCAAATTTCGATTTGACGGGTCATAGCGTCTGGTGTAACCTAACCAGAAGACACAGGTTGGATTCCTCCCCCGGTCGAATTTTTCCTTCGCTAAAATAACAACAGATCTTAGTTGTGTTTATTAAATAACTGTAAATATTAAATCTTTAATATATTTTAGTATGAATGAATACCTAATCATTCGTTCTTTAACAAAATATAACTTCGATTGCTAGCTAGGTACTAAAAAAAAAAAAAACCAACACCCAAAAACAAAAGCACACAGATATACAAAAACATTTACAAAAAAACAAAACACTACAATAAAATAAAGGCAAGCAAATTGTACATTTAAAATACTATAAATCTGCCGCCAAAAAAGCACAAACTATCCAAATAACTTAGAACTAAAATAAAACCATAAAGAAATTGCCTGGAAATAATAATATAAAAGCTTATACATCCTTAATTTGTACATTAATAAAGTAAATAAATAAATATAAAGCACATAGGCATAATACTACATTAATTATTAATATAAATATAAATTATTAGGCCTGCCACACACTGTCAGAAAACTTTGGCGGGAAAAATTATCATGGACGCTGGATACGAACATAAAAATTTTACAGTTTTAAGAATCCAGTATAAAATTTGCGCAATGTGCAGAATAACTTCTTTGAACGTCAGAAATTGTCTGATAATGTATGGCCACACTTTTACTTCAGTGTTTTTTTTTTTGGAGTATTCCTCTTTCGGCACCAATTCTTTCAGCACCTATGAAGTGGAATAGCTTAGGTGCTCAATAGGTGTTGAAAAAATTGGTGCCGAACACTCCTTTTTTATGTATTGTCGTAGAGATAAAACAACAATTGGTAATAAAACGACAATTTGGTGTAGAGATGTCTTTTTTGCAAATTAATTAAAGACTGATTTCTTTCAAAAATATTTCTGAACTCTTCATTAAAAAAATTGTTACCAAATCAGTACATAGCAATAGTTGTAATAGCTATATATTTATAATCCACTAGTTTTCCGCCCGCGGCTTCGCCCGCGTCGAGTTCGGTTATATCGCGTTTCCAAGAGAACTCTTCAAAAGTCCGAGATAAAAACTATCCTATGTTCTTTCTCAAGGTCAACTCTATCTCTGTACCAAATTTCATTAAAATCAGTTCAGTGATTTAGACTTTCGCATTTATAATATTAATAGGGAAGTAGGGATAAATTAAGATCATAAACGGGAATTGAATCGACGAAAATTAACATTTATTCCGCCACTACGCCAAAAAAGAGGTTATAATGAGTACTTTTTCCTAAAAAAAATAATATCATCGTCAAAAAAATTAGTAGGTAATAGTTACAAAGCACTTTTAGCATAAATACTTACGTAATTAATACTTAAATAATATTTTAGCAATACGTAGCATTAATATATTTTGAATGGGAACATAATTGTTTATTTTGGATACACCTTGTATAAAAAAATTACGTTACTCAAAGGAATGTTATCAGCGAAATTCCTTATACTGAAACGCGATGCATGCGAGGTCCTTGTTTTTTTTTTATAGAAATACTACCAATTTCAATAACAAGAAGTGTATTCATTATAAATTATTGTGTTCATAATAATATCATACATTGCACCCGATGTAAGATGTAGAGAAGATGGCTCGCTCCTGATTGCATGTAAATTATAAATCAACTGTTATGAAAACCCAATAAATTTGAACGAAAAGGACCAATAAATTGCAAAAAAAAGATCTTTTTTTTTTCATCACCCAAAAATATTTACAAAGTATAAACGCCCGCAGGTCAAGCTTTCTAAATCTGACAAATTTTCCCAATTGAATATGAATCTTATTATTTAGCTATATTAAACTTGAAAATCTATCACAGAAATTTGAGATTGGCGTAGCTTGCGTGTGTACACTTTATAAATATTAAGTAAATTTTAAATATTTTTGGATAACGTTTAAAAGCTTTCTTTATATACCTTTTTTAAACTGGAAATATAAATTCATAAAAAGATACGACTTTTAATAAGTATCAAATATTGGTCCTTTTGTACGGTATTAATATATTATATCAAAGTATCAAGACTATAATTACTATACATTGGGAAAAGCTACAAATCTTTTTATAAACTATAAAACAAATAAAAATATTTTTAAGCATACTACATAAACTTTCTTAATAAAAAAACAATATAAATATAAAAAGGACAGTTTAACAGTAATTCTAAGTAACTAAAATACACAATACTTAATTAAATTATAAAGAAAAAAAATGTAGTATTAGAATTACTGTGCATTACTTAAACTTATAATAGTATCAAGTCTGCAATAAAAATAAATTACAAATGATAAATTTATGATATCACAGTGATCCCAAAAGCCATAATAAAGAGTCAGAAAAACTGGAATAATTAATATAATTGAGGAAATCGCAAACATAGGTAAAAGCTACATGCTTACTATGAATACATACATACACACACACACAAAGTCCGGACAATAGGATATTAGCAAATATGTCAACATTTGCGTAGACCAAATGGTAATAGGTTCGCTTCATGCATGTCACCGAAACATACAGGCAAAAAACTTTTTTCTTTCTTTTCTTTATATTATATATTGAACATGTAGCTTTAACCTAAAATAATATACGAGAAAAACGTCTATTTTGAGAAAATACACAGTATATTCTAAGTAGGATACAATAAGAAGGATCTAATGGAATGTTAGTAGTGTGTATCAAGCTCCACAACCCGGTTGCATCTGCATTTCGCGGTCACAGTGGTACTTTTGAAAATTGTGGTCTTTTGGTATATAAAGTATCATATTCTTTAATTGAAATAATTTTGAGTAGTTTATTTCCTTAATTAATAACAAGCTTACAGTATACACCAAAACGCTTACTATTATAACACAAAGTTTTGCTTAAATACAATGTTACGGCGATAAAATAGTATTTATATGAACGTTGACAATATCGATATGCTATCGTGAAAAAAATAATTCAAAATTTATAGTTCTTAGTAATAGTTTATTTGGATAGTATTTTTTTTCTGAATAGAACTAGGTGTCCCGATTTACGCGGAACGACCCGATTTTGGGGGGTCTGGTGACACGTCCCGATTTTCACGCCTCGGGACGCTGAATGTCCCGATTTTACACTGACCGCCTTAGTCTTTATTCGATAATTTTAAATAAAATAATAATTTTCCTTTTAGGAAAACATATTTTTTATAGTCATTGCTATTGTAGTTGTAGCAGTGATAGCCTAGTGGTATGACCATTGGACTGCCAAGTCGAAGGTCTCGAGTTCGAACCCAAGGCACGCACCTCTGACTTTTCGAATTCATGTGCGTATTAATAATTAATTATCACTCGCTTAAACGGTGAAGGAAAACATCGTGAGGAAACCTGCATACCTTAGAGATTTTTCTCGACGGTGTGTGAAGTCTGCCAACCCGTACTAGGCCAGCGTGGTGGACTATAGCCTAATCCCTCTCAATATCTCGAGACCTGTGCCCAGCAGTGGGATAGTATATGGGTTGATGATGATGATGATTGTAGTTGTCCCGATTTGAAAACCAAAATCCCGATAATTTTAATCTTCTGGTCCGAAATATGACACATTTAATTTTAATCTGTTAATAGTATAAATAAACTTCATGTTAAATAAAATGCCTAATACAATTTTTTTTTTGTTAAGATGTACCATTTAAACCACATTTCAAAGTGCCACTGTAACCAATGTCCACACAGAACTGACCAGTTTCGTTCGTCGAATAGAAGTGCGATGTCGTCTCAACGTTTTGCCAGTTATTGTTCTGCGACGAATATCCTTGCCAGGATGCTGTGTTCTTGTTGGCATTGGCATCTCTCCCCTGCCAGTTGCCAGACATCCTCTGTTGATAACTATTCACCAATGCTGACACCGATTGCTTCTCTCCGGAAGCGTTTCCCGATCTTTCGGTGTTTAAGCGTTCTGGTAAGTTCGGGCCTCGTTCGGGTAAGTTCGGAGCCCGCTCGGGCACGTTCGGGGCTCGGTCGGGCAGCGGTGGACGGTCCGGAGGGCCGGAGAGTGGTAACGGTGGAGCCCCATGATCAGCTATTAGGAATTAGTTGTTAGATTTTGTTAGCGAAGAGTTTACCTTCGCTGGTGTGGTGGGAAGGGAAGGTTTGATTAATGACCGGTGATTTCTGGGTAAATTTGGTTATATTTTCAAGTGTAATTTGAGGTGGGGTAAATTTGATTAATTTGAGTAATTACCCTAATTTTGATTAAGGTAAATGTGTTTTAGTGAGGGTAAATTGTGTTGATAGCAAATGTAATTAAAATAACGGTAGTATGCAAAGTGAATTTCCCATTTTACTAAATTGATAATGTAGCGAGTGAAAAATTAAGGAATAGGATTTGGGTAACAGTGATCAAAAACCATATTTAATAAGTGCATAGCTCATTAAATATGGGAATCAATACACATTAAAATAATCTTCCGTTACTTAATGCTAAGGTCCGCAAAATGGCGCCAATTGAAAATACACAGTAAAATGACAGACATAACATTGCAAACACATCACAAGACAATTTAAACATTGATCGTCACCAGGGGAGGCAGCAGGGTAAAAACTGCGCTTGCCTTCCCTTACCTTGTAGACATGGCCATGGGATCCATGGGATCCATGGAATTCACCACTACACCCCATGGTAACCCTCAACAGGACATCCTCAGCTAACTTCTTTAAATTTTACCTCACTTTAGGATTTTCTCCTGTATCCAAAGTGCGTTTACATACACAATTTTTCACATACACAAAAACCCAGACCAAGAACCACACAAATATTTGTAGTGTGCGGGAATTGAACCCGCGTCATTCATACTATCGAATAAAGAACATCAAATATCAATAAAAGTTATGTCTTCGAGTTACAAGTTAAACATTTTCCGATCACAGGTTTCGAACGTTTCTCGTTCAGATTACGGTTTACGATACAACAAACGTCAAAATGAAGTACAGATCCGATCCGGTTGAACCAAAATTGAATGGAGTTCGTAGTACGAAACCTCCCAACATTCGGCCGATACTTGGTTTAAGCAATTCGGAGTAGACCCCCATCTTTGAACCGTACAGGAAGTAACGAAATCTGATTGGTTATTCAAAACACATCTCTCATCTCCTCTCCTCTCTGCTTTAGTGGATACCGGGCTTTAAAGTAAGTTCTGAAATTTAGCTTTGTAATTAAGTAGGTATTTAAGTTACTCACCATTCTGTTGGGACCTAATAAACTCTGCATTGATATCTCGTCCATTGGAGAACCGTGACCGACCCCAGGAGCTTGATTGTGATGTTTGTTCTTGACTCCTGTTAATAATACATTTGAGAATGATTAGTAAGTGTGGGAGTCAGTGCATTCATCACCAAGCGCACACTACTGATCCGCGCCGTGCGCGGACTAACACTGAGCGCAGTCATTTTTTTTTTTTTATGACGGACATAGTTTTTAGCTCGAGGGAGTTTTAAAAACTTTACCGGACTAGGTGGCGAGGCACCAAATGCCTCCAGCCAGGGGCAACTTATAAACTAAGCAACACAGCTAAGGGCGTCCACTGCGGGACTCGGACCTCGGCTTAGGGCGTTGCTGGGGGGGTAGCTAGGGACGTCTGGATCTGGGTTTAAATTATTTAGGGGCGAATTTAAAGCTACTGGCTCGGCACGGGCCGGCTCGAGCAAGGGACGGGGAGGATTGCTGAGCGCAGTCAGCCGCTACGACCCTATTTATGTTATGTTGCTCGGCTGCGTAAGGAAATTGGACGTGCTCCTGCGACGATCGCCACATATCAACTAAGCAGCGCATCGACCGCAACTAGTTTTTATCCAGCGTCCTCAACGCTGATTGGTTGATCACATCGACGTAAGATGATTAGTCAATCGGTGTAGGTAGAATTAAGTTTGTGCCTATATAAATGGAGTGGTCGAAATAAAATCATCTATTATCATTCGCAATATTGATGTTTCACTTAACTCTTCTAACTGTTCCCATAGTAAGTATCCAAAGTCAAATATTTTATTTCAACTATACCAAAATAGCACTTTTGAAAAGTCAAAACTAGTTGCACGGTTCCAAGAAGTGGATCTTATGGAGAAGAACCGGCAAGAAACTCCATAGACACTCTTTTTAAAACACACTTGTGTCAAATATTTTTTTTAGAAACTTTATTTCTTCAGAATTGTGATTTCATCAATATTTTTGTTTTTAAACCAATAATTTAATTTTCAAAAAGTGCGATATTGCCGAAGGAACTTCAAATATTTAAAACGCCACGCCATTTGTCAAAGCGAATATGACGTCGAAAAAAGTCTATTACAACAAATGTCAATTTCATTGAGTGCGTAGTGTTTGCCTATGAGTGTTTGCGATTCGTATCATAGACTTTGACGTCATATTAAGCGCTCCAAAATGGCGGGCATTCAGTTGACTATTTTTAAGCATTTATTTTTATTACTTTTTTGGTGTTGAATATTTTTTTACCATATATTGATATAAATAATTGAAATTTTAAAAGAAACATCATGCATATTCCTTATTATTGTATTTAATATTTACCTGAGTACGACTTCCGTGGCGTCCTCCTCTTGGGGGGGTTGTCTGGGCGGTAGCGAAGGTAGCACCGTGGATTCTGATACAAAAGAGATTATAATTTATTATATTAGCATAGCAGTGATAGCCTAGTGGTATGACCATTGGACTGCCAAGTCGAAGGTTTCGCACCTCTGACTTTTCGAATTCATGTGCGTATTAATAATTAATTATCACTTGCTTAAACGGTGAAGGAAAACATCGTGAGGAAACCTGCATACCTTAGAGATTTTTCTCGACGGTTGGTTAAGTCTGCCAACCCGCAGTAGGCCAGCGTGGTGGACTATAGCCTAATCCCTCTCAATATGAGAGGAGACCCGTGCCCAGCAGTGGGATTAATATTAATAAAATCAATATAACGCGATAAAATCCGTAAAAAGTAGTTTTATTTCAATGTATAATATTCGCGTAAATGTCAGAATCAAAAGATTTAACTTACCTATAATTCTTTCCGGTGTTGCTGACATTCTTTGAGCGTGTTGGCTGATCCTATGCTCCTGCAGGATCTCTGCTTGTGTCCTTGGCTTCCTCTCAGGTTCGGGGGAAGAACCTGCTGATGATGAAGACTCTGCGTTCCTGAGGAAATAGGACAACTACTTAATATTGGTATTTTGAGCTGAATGAATTATGGTCTTGTGGGGTTTCGTATTTGAACGAGATGTTAAATGAATGTTCGGTCACATTTCTATACAGGGTGTTACAAAACTACCCGTAAAGCCGAGAGGAAGTTAAATGGGGCCTTATAACGAGTCCATTCACAATATTTAAGAACCGTAGTAACGCTGTATAACATACACCAAAAAAAGGAAAACAACAACATTTATGAATGAAAAATAGAAAATCTATTAAAGTAGACAATTATTAGGTAAAATAGGTACGTAGGCCTTTCTGTTAAATAATCCGGTTCCCTGACATGACAGCTGACAACATTTTTGGCTTTGATAATTAATTATATTTTTTACGGGGTATTTTGTAACACGTTGTGTAAATATTGTTCTGGCCAGTTACAGATAGATATTATAAATACATATAGGACTTAACTATGAACGACCTAACTGTATGGGTGCTTAGAGACGACTGCTGCGGCGCGCTAATGCGCCTGTATACAAATCGAATGCATCAGCAGTGTCCCTACAATCTGAAATAATCTTAAAATATTTCCTTTTTGTGTTTTATTCTGTACTAGCGCGAAAGAAATCCCGGGCTTCTGCCCGGGATTTCTTTCGCGTGGAAAAGTTGCTTTTAATTATCGTTGTAATTTGGCTAATTAACTCAAAATCGTTATAAATTATAGCCTATATGTTATTCTGATGTATCAATTATAATACTGTAGTTTCGTCAAAATCTGTTCAGTAGTTTTAGCGTGAAAGAATAACAAATATCCATCCATCTTCACAAACTTTCACATTTATAATATTAGTAAGATTTTTCATGCAAAGACGACACGTTTTGTGCAGTGGCTGAACGATCGGTTTCTGCGACACGGGTTGTGGGTTCGACAAATGTTTGTATGACCGTAGTTGTTCCGGGTCTGGGTGTTTGTCTATGTGAAAGTTTGTGTTTATAAATACACCTACGATACAGAAGAAAATTCTAGTAGGGCAACAATTTTTTTTTAATAAAGAAAGAAAAGCTGGCGTCTTCAAGCTGCGCTCAAAAACTGGCATCGCTGATGTGGGTAGAAAGACCGCTGGATTGAAGTGTGATTGGGCGGGTCATGTATCCCGGATGCACCCGGAGAGATGGGCCAATATCGTAACCCAATGGTTGCCAGGAAACGGCCGTCGACGCCGAGGAAGGCCCAGAAATCGCTGGCGGGACGATTTGGACGCTTTCCGGACACACTGGCCTCAGATAGCGCTGAACAGAGATCAGTGGAAGGAGATGGGGGAGACTTTTGCTCAGCAGTGGGATCATATAGGTCAGAAAAAAAAAAGTTATAATGTTATTTTAGCAGAGGAAAAAATCGACTGCGGGCAGGATTCGAACCCTGCCGAAAAAAAAAATACAGGCTATCCAAAACTGTCAAATTTTCCCAATTGAATATGAACCTTATGGTTTTGACTTAAAGTTGAAAATCAATCAAAGAAATTTGACATAAGGGTAGCTTGATTTACTGGCCTCTGTACGGTCAGCAACGAAAGTAGCTGAACAAAGCTAAATTTAAAAAAATACAGCTCCAAAATTATCAAGAGTTTTGTTCTATTAAGTTAATCTAAATATTTAATGATCATAATATTCGCACCCCCGGTGCGACACTGTCACTTTTGCAAAAAATCCAAAAATGAGAAAGTATATTTTTTACAATGTAAAATGATTAATATTTATCCAAAAGTAACGTTAAAAGTAACGTTACGACAGCTTATACTACAGCTGTTCATCTCATCTATATGTATATTCTTAAGTCATTGTTTTGTGAGGTGTCAAAGTTTTAAATGCTTCTCCTGAAAAACTTCATTTTTGCATAAGTGACAGTGTCGCACCGGGGGTGCGAATATGCAATTATTTCGACAACCTTCACAGGTCAGTTACTGTATACTCATTAAAAATCATAATGAAGATTGCAACTTGTACGGTCAGGGTCATAATTCCAGTAGCAGTTTCACAAATCTATTTCATCAAAACAACTCGCACTTACGACCTTTTTCTATAACAAACATTTTGCACACATACACGATCTCGTATATCACATTTCATTGGTTCGATGCGAACACAAATATGAAGAAAATAAAACTATATCGTTATCTTTGTCTAGTATTTGACCCCACACACTATCACCTTCTCGTAGCCTAGCCGAACACGGCATAAAGACAGACTTCGGCTCCCACAAATAAGGCTAAAATTATTTAAGAAGAATGTATACTGCATGTCGATTATCTACAATCATTTACCAAATAGTTTACAAGACTTACCTATGACAATGTTTAAAAAAATACTTTTTAATATGTTACTATTTAAAAGATATTATACCGTTAAGGACTATTTAGAAGACAAGTCAATAGAATTAGCAAGTAGCATAGTACTTAATTGACGATAGTGACCACAGAACAGATTAATGACACTGACTGTGAATATATTTGCACGCCATGCTATGGCAGGATATGCTGAAACAAATGTATTGTAACACCTTATGTACCATATTCTAGCAAATAAATATTTTTGATTTGATTTGATTTGATGTAGTTATACTGTTTGACGGGTAAATGTTTGCATTGAAATCACTCACACGTGTCTATACGCAGTACCGTGCAAGCGAATATAATCGTTGACATGCTACTGCACTTATGGCCCCAGACTGTACAGCGACTTTTGTTGCTGACTGTATCTCCGTGACTTACTCGTGTAATCTTCTCCTGATTTCGGCGGTGGGGGAGTCTCCCGGAGGTACGGCGGAGTAGGGGGTCAGCTGCAGCTCTGGAGGCAGCTGTGCGTGGAACGACAGCTTGGCTACCCAGTCCTGGTGGAGAAACGAAGATCATGTTAATACTAAGTACCTCCGCTTTGTAGAAAATCGAATTGAAATAATACTTCTTTGAGCTGTGTTGTGTTCCTTATGATGAACAAGATTGCTCCGCGAGGAAACAAACGCTGTGGTGGCAAACAAGCATACGGCCCACCTCATGGTAAGCGGTTACCGTAGCCTATAGACGCTTGTAACACCAGGGGTATCACTTGCGCGTTGCCGGCCCTGTAAAACGAATGAGGAATAGTTGTGTTGGCAGTATAAGCGTCAAAGTCCCCCCACTGACAACACAACATTTCCTCGTAGAGCACTGGCAACCTTAAACCTTTTATAAATATGTAATAAATGATAATGATAAATGATATTTATTTCTATAAATAGATCTTTTAAAGACACTTTTACAAGTCAATATTTTACATATCTTTTTAAGCTAGATGGCTCCGGCATTTCCTAGCTGACGACCTCTGAGAAGAAACGCCGAAACAAACTCAGAGAATCATAGTCTCTTTTAAAGTCCAGACATAGAATAGTAACAAATATGTGTCTTACAATGTAGGGCAAAGTCTGAAATGGCCTTTTGAAGAAAGAGCCACAGAAGCTTTGAGTAGACCAGTCCCAACTGACGGCACGCATGCATCAGTCATTGTGTAGCTCAACCATAATTTAGGGAGCTCAACAACCCGTCGCATGACGATACCAGATCAGACGAACATTTGCAAGGAATTAGAAAAAAACCGGCTGCAAAAGAGGGTAGTTACCTTCATAAGATCCTTAGAGGAGCAAGCGAACAAGTACTCAGCGCCGTCAGCACACGCCAGCCGGAACACGTTGGCGCGCTTCGTGTAGTCGCCGGCGGGCTCACAGCGCGCCTGCGGGTTACAATATAAACGATAATCAATATTAGGGTAAAGATAATCTATTATACACAGCACCATCTAGTCCCAAACTAAGCAGATCTTGTATTATAGGTACTAGACAATGGATATAATACTCTTGTATCTCTCTTTATGGAAGGTTCTGATAGCGTAGCCACTATTTCTGCATTCATTATTGGGGCAACAGCATTAGGGAAATTGGCAAGAGTAATACACATATTGTAAAATGTACTGCACTTTCTTTTTGTATATTTTTGGCATTTTCCATGCTAAGATTTTTAAAGTTATTTAGAAAAGGAAAAATACGACCGCGGGCAGGATTCGAACCTGCGTCTTCTGGTTCGGTACACCAGACGCTATGACCACTAAGCCACCGCGATACCTACCCGTCATGTCGATTTTTTCCTTCACATATTGAATTTACGTCTTTATGGTGACGTCAGTAACACCTATTGTACTGCACTTTTTAGGGTTCCGTACCTCAACTTCTAAGCCAACGCAATCAAAAGACACAGCTGTTTATGCCACAAATTTCCGCAAATCTTCGAAACTCGCAAGGGAATCAAAACCTATAAGGGTACTTGTCGTGAACTCAGAATCTTGAAATTTGGTATGAAGCAACGTCTTACAGCACAGATAAAGGAAAAAATGCGAAAACCGTAAATTTTTAGTTACATCATATAATAAAAATATTATGTTTAATAATTTTATAGTTACTACCACTTTCCTCATGAACGCGTAGAGGTATTAAATTGAAATTCATACCAAATACTCAGGTCTATAATACCTTTAAGCTGTAACAAAATCAAACTTCTATGTCAACGCAATCAAAAGTATACCTACAGGTTTGTACGGAACCCTCGGTGCGCGAGTCCGACTCACACTTGGCCGGTTCTTTGTCTTTGAAAACTACTTAACTTGATCCTATATTCTATTTCAATCCCTAAATTCCGTTTCCATAATCTATTTATCCCAAAATAATGGTTTCCCTACCTTTTACACATGTAATGGCAAATGCACAAACCGTGCGAGCCAAAACAATATAAAATTAAAAAAAAAAAGCTACTTAACTGTACTAGTATACTCACGTTCAGTATAGCCACGGGCGGTGCTGCAGCCTTGGCGCTGGCGAAGTCAAGCTCATCCCTGAAGAAGCACAGCAGTTGTCCACACAGCACGGAGTAGTAACCTCGCCAGGACCTCACCGTGGCGCGCTTGCCTCTACAACCAGCCTCCTGCTTACGCTCCAAATAACCTGCAGGGATCGATTGTAGTATAGCTTAGTATAACCATTGGGCACTATTAAATTGTAATAACAATAAACCATAAAGACGTAAATTCAGGGTAAATTCGTCATGACGGGGTGTACAAACGCCAGCAGGTCAAGCTATCCAAAACTGTCAGAATTGAAAATGAACCTTATTACTATGTATTAAAGTTGAATATCAATCAAAGAAATTTGACAGATTGGGGTAGCTTGATGTGCTGACCTCTATACCTAACCAGAAGACGCAGGCTCGAATCCTGCCCGCGGTCGAATTTTTCCTTTGCTCAATAACTTTAATATTTTTAAATTGTAATTATAATTTGAAATAAAACTACTTTTTACGGATTTTATCGCGTATATTGATATTATTAAATCCGTAAAAAGTAAAGTTATTTAGAAAAGGAAAAATTCGACCGCGGGCAGGATCGAATTTTTCCTTTTCTAAATAACTTTAAAATCTTAGCATGGAAAATGCCAAAAATATACAAAAAGATAGTCCGTAAAAAGTAGTTTTATTTCAATGTATAATATTCGCGTAAATCTCAGAAATCAATATGTAATTATAATGTTATTATTCTATTTGATAATCAAAAAGTTATTTATATCCCTACTAATCCCTACTAATATTATAAATGCGAAAGTAAACTCTAGTCTGTCTGTCTGTTACGCTTTCACGTCTAAATCACTGAACTGATTTTAATGAAATTTGGTACAGAGATAGAGTTGACCTTGAGAAAGAACATAGGATAGTTTTTATCTCGGACTTTTGAAGAGTTGTCTTGGAAACGCGATATAACCGAACTCGACGCGGGCGAAGCCGCGGGCGGAAAACTAGTTTTAAATATATAATGTAAACGAGTATTATACAACTCGTCTCTCTGTGAAGGATGTGCACGTCTGTAATAGACTATTTGACAGGTTTTTAAAATCCATTTTATATTATGTAGTAGAGTTTAAGGAACCCAGTAAAAGTTGTTTTTTTTAATTCTGGTACATATTTGCTGAAAAATATCAAATTAAAAATTCAATATTTAAATAGCGCGCCAAAACGCTACTTTGACAATATGGCGCTGCAATGGGGTCGGTGACGTCACACGCCTGTATTCTGATCTGTGGTACATATCATCCACATACATTTGTTGCAAACAAAAATCGAAAGTGCGATTGGATTTAAATTTTATCAGTGAAATAAGTGACAAAATGAGTTACAAATGGTGTGCAGTTCCAAAATGTACAAATACGTCGATAAAAACTCCGGAAAAACTATTTGTAAGTGTTCCAAAGAATGTCGAAGTGCGCCGAAAGTTGAAACTTTCTCGCAGGGATCCTAATGACATAGCGACAGTACAAATATTTTCTTCTGTGAAGACCATTTCGATGTAAGTAAACATATTATATAAATTTTGTAATAATTAATTACATTCTGAATCTAAATATTTTCGTTATTGATTTGAGGTTATAATACCTCTAATGTTTATAACAGAATGTCTTGCAAATCACTTCGAATATTTCCGCTGTTTTCCATAATATTAGTTAAAAAGTGTAGCTACAGAGTCTTATGATTTCAATAAGTATTACACTAAAAGATCCCGACTATAATATATATATATCCTATATAAGTTCGATGTAGAAGTTCATCATTATTTCACTTTCTTATGATATAATTTAAGTTACCGCTTAAGTGTTAGTATAATTACTTTGCTGTTTTCACATTTTTTAGCTCCGAAGTATAAAAGTCGGAATTATTTTTGAAAAACAATCCGACCATGATTGCGTCGACTTGGGGCAGGTTTCTGCTGTCGCCTTTTACAAAATCGTTGTCCATGGTAAAAGTACTTGACAGAATTTCTAAAATATTGCGAATAAATCACACAAAAACAATGAATAATACAGAAAATCTTATTAAAACAGTTTAGAAAGCTGATAAATCACAAGTAGACGCAAGTACGCAAACGAGGTTTCCAAGCTTGTGACGTCAACACAAACTCGACCAATCAGGAGCGTTTTGTGTCACGTGACAAACGTTAAAAAAATGCATTTTTTATTTACGGATTTTTAAATAAATTAGATATTATTTTCAAGTTACGTTTATAAAAAACCATTTTTAAACTCTTAATTTATACTGATAACAGTAATTGACACTTTATTTTTCGCATTGTCAAATAGTCTATTGACTTGTTCACACAGAATCGTCTTTTTTAAAATAAATAAATAAAAAAATATTCTTGGACAATTTTACACAGCACCTATGGGTACTAGATAATGGATATAATACTTATTATAAATTTTTTTGTAAATACATACTTATAATACATAGAAACACCCAGACAAACACAAACACTTATGTTTTAACCACACAAATATTTGTGTCCTGTGGGAATCGAACCCACGACCCCATGATCAGCAGTCCGGCACTCGAACCGCTAGGCCACAGAGGTCGTCAAAATTTATTTTCTAATCATTCATTGTAAATAAGTTGTTGGTGTGCCTTATGAAATAAAAATAAACATAACATACCATCACGCCTGTATTCCCGAATGGTTAGGCAGAGGTGTACTAATGTACACCCACATTTCGCCGGTATGTTTAAGTCCCATGTAATAGGGGGCGAGCCTATTGCCATTAACCGGGCATAAATCCAGACTCCGAGCTGCTACTGAGAATTTAATAGAAAAACCAAACCCAATAACACTTTGCTCGACCTGGGGATCGAACCCAGGACCTCTAGCGTAGCAGTTGCGCTTAGCGAGCCTAATGCCATTAACGGGGCATAAATCCAGACTCCGAGCTGCTACTGAGAATTTAATAGAAAAACCCAATAACACTGCTCAACCTGGGGATCGAACCCAGGACCTCTAGCGTAGCAGTTGCGCTTAGGACTACTAGACTAACAGCAGTACTAAATCATCAGGCATCATAAAAATAAAATAAAACATATCGGGTATAATTTATAACGATTGTGAGTTAATTAGCAAAATTACAATGATAATTAAAAGTTTTCTACGCGGACGAAGTCGCGGGCAGTAGCTAGTCTAATATTAAAAAAACCCTCGCCTTCAATTTCAACTGGTGGCAGTTCGGCGATGTCTCCTCGTCGATGTCTGCGGAAGCTCTGGGTGCGCCGGCGGGTCGTGAACGACGGCGTGCGCTTCGGAGTCTTCACCACCTGGACACAAATACGAACAGTATTAAATGCAAAGGAAAAATTCGACGGGACTGCCTCATTAGTCTAGTGGTCCTAGGTGCGACTGCTACGCTGGACTGGTCCTGGGTTCGATCCCCAGGTCGAGCAAAGTGTTATTGGGTTTTCTATGAAATTCTAATTAGCAGCTCGGAGTCTGGATTTGTGCCCGGTTAATGGCAATAGGCTCGCCCCCTATTACATGGGACCTAAACATACCGGCGAAATGTGGGTGTACATTAGTACACCTCTGCCTAACCCTTCGGGGAATACAGGCGTGATGGTATGAAAAATTCGACCGTGGGCCGGATTCGAACCTGCGTCTTCTGGTTAGGTACACCAGTACTTAGCTTAGTGGTCATAGCGTCTGGTAACTACGGGTAGCGTGGTACTTAATAACTTCAAAATCTTAGCATGGAAAATGCCAGAAAATACAAAAATATAGTATTAAATGTAGTTTATATTAATTGTTTAAGGCTAGTATTTAACTGCAAATCAAAAAAGTCGTTTTGTATAACAAAATAATTCCCAATCCTAAGCAAAAATTCTTATTGCACAGCAAAAATACTTATTGCACAGCAAAAATACTTATTGCACAGCAAAAATACTTATTGCACAGCAAAAATACTTATTGCACAGCAAAAATACTTATTGCACAGCAAAAATACTTATTGCACAGCAAAATAGTCACCTCAAAGTATTGTTATTATATACACTTTCTTGGTCTTCAGATTCGGTATCATTCAGATTTGGTTGTGGCGATGTGTGGTCACAGTTCTAACCTAACCTAACCGATATCTGTATTTTGGTGCTCAATCAGTAATTTTGTCGCTCAATCAGTATTTTTGATGCGCGGTTTATTATATTCCATTGTTTAATAAGTAATCTTGCTCCAACGAGATGGACGGGTGATTTGGTAAAGGTAATAATAATAAAGAGAATAGAAACAGTGATAGCCTAGTGGTATGACCATTGGACTGCCGAGTCGAAGGTCTCGAGTTCGAACCCAAGGCACGCACTTCTGACTTTTCGAAATCATGTGCGTATTAATAATTAATAATGAATTATCACTCGCTTAAACAGTGAAGGAAAACATCGTGAGGAATCCTGCATGCCTTAAAGATTTTTTCTATGGCGTGTGAAGTCTGCCAGCGTGGTGGACTATAGCCTATTCTCCCTCAATATGAGAGGAGACCCGTGCCCAGCAGTAGGACAGTATATGGGTTGATGATGATGTATAATATTCGCGTAAATATCAGAAATCAATAAGTTTACAACATGTTCAGCATCTTCGTTGCTGACTGTACGGTCGACAAAATAATTAAGTATACAGGCAGCTAATTAAACGTCGTGTTTTTTTAAAGATTGTGTAATTATGTATCACGCAATATGTGTCAAAACGCAGGTATTGTAAGCTGCTACACATAAAACCCTTTGACGGGTAATTATTTAAATCACAATCTGTGTAAGGATGCGGATTTCGTTCGCTACCTATATACAAATCTCTTTTGTTGACTGTACGATAATAATGGTACTTACGCTCATACTCTCTGCTCTCTTGACGAGTCCTTCGTTCTTGGGCAGTCTGTCGAACTGTGGCGCTGGAGACAATGTTTCCTCCGAGGACGCGGGCGCAACTGATGTTTGCATACGTTCCGATTGCTGAAAAAAAAAGAATATTATTATAATTATTTATATTGAGTACGGGAGCTATAACGTGACGCCAGCGCCACCTAGCCGACGTTAGCGACAACTCGCTGTTACGTCACATCGCGTGATGTCGGGTGGGGGTGCTTGACAGAGTCGTGGCGTTATCGGTCGGGACAGTGCGGCGCACATTCGTTGCCGACCGATATACCGTCGTCGCCGGCGAAGCCCGTCGCGAAGACCCCTTAACGGTAATCTTCCCCGTCCCTTGCTCGAGCCGGCCCGTGCCGAGCCAGTAGCTTTAAATTCGCTCCTAAATAATTTAAACCCAGATCCAGACGTCCCTAGCTGCCCCCCCAGCAACGCTCTAAGCCGAGGTCCGAGTCCCGCAGGGGACGCCCTTAGCTGTGTTGCTTAGTTTATAAGTCGCCCCTGGCTGGAGGCATTTGATGCCTCGCCACCTAGTCCGGTTAAGTTTTTAAAGCTCCCTCGAGCTAAAAACTATGTCCGTCCTAAAAAAAAAAAAAAGCGCACATTCGTTGTCTGACTCTGGTCCGATACAGACGCACGGAACTGTCTCACGTTTCGTTGTGTTAAAGTGATGCTACTGACTACGCTCTTTGCGCTGTAACATGGTGCGGGTTAGTGGTGTTCAAAGTTGCTATAAATCAATAACATGCTTAATGCTATATGCTTAATTTTTTAAACAAGCGATTGTATGTGCTATATTATAGCATGCTTAATTTATATGCCTACTTGTTATGTTACGGCAAAACGGGCGGGCCGCGCCCAACGGACAGTTGCTTGATAGAGAGAGAGAGTGTTATGCGATATAAAGCAAATTAGATTTATAGCATGAAGGGGCTGCAGCCAGGCCCAGGGACCGTTCCCCAACCCAATTACTGGGTCGAAATGCCCTTTAATTGGGTTCCCATTTATGTAATGTATCATCTGCGTCCCACGCTCATCCCTCCGGCGCAATGGTAGCCTGGGTGGCGGTATGGGGACAGGGGGAGTCCCGCCACAACAATCCATGATGATTATGTTAGTAGTCATTAAGGACGACGGCACATGACCGGCTTAAATATTTATTAATAATGCTACTTTATAATGCTATATTAACTATCAGTAGTGCGGGTGACAGTTGCCTGTATGACGCATTGTATGTAATATATGTTTAATTTACTACAGTTATTAATTATTTAATATATTACGAATGTGGGACAGCTGAAATACTAAGTTATAATTTTTAAATCGCGGCAACTTTCAAGAGTGAAACGAAATGTTACTGAAACTGTCACCCGCACCATGCTACAGCTCAAACAGTGTAACAAACTAAAACTTAAAAAAAAAACTACTGAGTAAACTAGACTAAAAAAGAGCATCAAAAAACTGCTCCGCGTCGCTATTTTATTTTTCTTATTTATAGTTTTCGAATTTCAGAAAGTGTATACATATTGACGACCTCTGTGGTCTAGCGGTTCGAGACTGCTGATCATGGGGTCGTGCATCTGATCTATTAAGTTTATTTATCCATTTATTTTATAGCTACGCAAACTGATTCACATCCGTACACCTCGAAAAGGTTCAGTTGAAAATCAGCGTCAAGCACTAGTGACCTGACATAATGCTGAACTGGACCTATTTGGCGCAGCTGCGAGGTACACAATGTGCCCCTATGTACGCAATTATATCGTAACTAGCTGACCACGCAAAGGTTGTTTTGCCATAAAAAAAAAAAAATTGGGGTATGAAAAATAGATGTTGGTCTATTCTCAGACCTCCCCGATAAGCACAAAAAATTTCATCAAAATCGGTCAAGCCGTTTCGGAGGAGTATGGCAACGAAAACTGTGACACGAGAATTTTATATATTAGATTATGTAAATAGGAAACAGTTATACTTATTATTTGTGTATATGTAATCGGTGTAAATTGTGTAAACTGCGTCGAATAAATAATATTTCTTTCTTTCTTTCTATTGTCTGGTAGCGTACCCAAGAGGCTGGCTGCATTGCCACGTTGCAAGGCTATGCTTATTCTCTGGCCGAACTTAAGGCCAGCCTTTGGGACACATGAAGCTGCGATCAGACGTTTGGCAATGTCTTTAACCTTTTGACCGCCACGGACGTGTATAGACGTCAAATGAAAACTTGCTCACGACGCCAACGACGGCATGGCACGTCAAAAATACCACTTTTTTTTAGTTCAAAATAAATACCTATACAAACATTTTTGTTTTTTACCTATTATTAGATACTAGAATTTGTCGCTTGGCGTAGAGAACACGGATTTTCGTTATTGACGTGGCGGTCAAAAGATTAAAAAGTAGTAGAGCACTCGGACCCCATTCGAAAATAAATTAACTATTTTGAAATAAATCTACTTTTTACGGATTTTATCGCGTTACATTGATATTATTAATCCCGACGTTTCGGACCCTTTACAGCGTCCATGGTCACGGGTAGACTGATGTGGTGGGCGTCTTGATGATATAATTACTGACTACCCTACATTTTCATTGTTACATGATCAATATTAATATGATTACAGTATCTTCGCCGTGTGTGACGCCCTTTATGCTTGATATCTTACCTCTCTAACCATAGGTACGGGAGCAGTCTCTCTCCTGCGTTCCTCAGTGATCCTCTCCATTTCTCTCTTTCTGTACTGCTGTAATCTCTCCGCCTCCTGTCTCTCTGCCGAGCGGCGGCGGGCCAGCTCTTCCTCATCGCGCTGTTCTTTGAAAGCTAGCTCCACCTGAAGAGTAAAAACATATTTCAATATGCTGATTATAGAAACAGTGATAGCTAGCTTAGTCATATGAGCATTGGACTGCCAAGTCAAAGGTCTCGAGTTTGAATCCAAGGAACGGATCTATGACATTTAGAAATCATATGCGTATTAATAATTAACTACCACTCGCTTAAACGGTGAAGGAAAACACAGGACTCAAATATTTGTGTGGTAAAACATAAGTTAAACATTGCGTTTGGCTAAGTGTTTCTTATGTATTATAAGTATGTATTTACTAAAAAAAAGTATAAGGTATTATATACATTGTGTAATACTCATAGCTCTAATTAGTTTGGGGCTAGATGTTTAGGTCCCATGTAGTAGGGGGCGAGCTTATTGCCATTAACCGGGCACAAATCCAGACTCCGAGCTGCTACTGAGAATTTCATAGAAAAACCTAATAACACTGCTCGACCTGGGGATCGAACCCAGGACCTCTAGCGTAGCTGTCGCGCTTAGGACCACTAGACTAATGAGGCAGTTCGATATTTATTATTTAATAGCTTCTGCCCGCGACTTCGTCTGCGTGGAAAAGTTACTTTTAATTATCGTTGTAATTTGGCTAATTAACTCAAAATCGTTATAAATTATAGCCTATACGTTATTCTGACGTATAAATAATAATACTGTAAAGTTTCATCAAAATCCGTTCAGTAGTTTTAGCGTGAAAGAGTAACAAACATACACACTCACAAACTTTCGCCTTTATAATATTAGTGTGATTTATTTATATTCTTGGAGTCACTCACCAGCGTGATCCTCTTGAGCGCGTTGAACTTGTCCTTCTGGGCGTCGATCGTCTCCTCGAGGTCTCGGTGCCTGTTGATGAGCTCTTCCACCTGGGCCACGCTCTCACCGTACTTGCCGTCATGGAGAAGAGGTACTCTGTAAAAAAAAATGTATGGAAATCACCACCGTAACACTACCTACTGTCACCGAATAACTCTCTACAGTCTTCTCACTCACTCTCTCTCTCCCCTGACTCTGCATCTCTCCCAGCACTCTTTTTATTTACCTGTACTACATCTCTCTCTGCACCCTCTCTTCCCAAACACACACTCTCTCTCCGCTAAGAGTGAGTTCTCTTGTCTCCATCTCTTAGTTAGTGTTAGTGATCCAATTGTCAAGCACATCGACGTCTCTCTTCTGTGTGTGTGTGTGGGAAAAAAACAAACACTCTCTCTCCTCTGACTCTATCTTTCAATACACTCTCTCTCCTCTGACTCTATCTTTCAATACACTCTCTCTCCTCTGACTCCATTTCTCCCCACACCCACACTTCTCACACTCCCCCTTGTCTCTATCTCTTTCACTCTCCCTTGTCCCTCTCTTTCTACACCCTTCTTTCTCTCCGCACTCTCTCTCTATCTCACCTGTTAGTGATCCAGTTGTCTAGCGCATCGGCGTCTCTCTTGAACACGAGTGCGTCAAGATGCTGTGTGTAGATCCTCTCCCTGTTGGTCCAGGCGCCGTCAAGATGCGCTCGGCGACTGCGCAGTATGGACATCCGGTCTTCAATCTCGTTTGACATGAAATGACCTTCTTTTACTAGTTTTTCACCTGAGGAGGGAGAATAAGAGAAGATAAATTAACGATTATATTTCTTACATAGCGGCCCGTACCGGCCTCCCACGGGTGGATATGTAATGACGGAACTCTATTTTTTCTAAAATAGAAGTAACCTAAGTTACTCCTTATAACATCAGCTAACTGCCAGTGAAAGTCCCGTTAAAATCGGTACAGCCGTTTCAGAGATTAGCCGGAACAAACAGATAGACAGATAAACAAACAAACAAATTTAAAAATTGATTTTTTTTTGTAAGTACCGTCTAAAATAATTTCTTATGCATTTAGTGAATAGTTCTTAATTTGGAATTACAAACAGATACTTCAATTTTATTTATGTGTAAAAATATAAACAGAAAAATGGCAGGCCCCTTCAAAAATCCTCAACGCCTGACGCAATAGTAACAACGAGGTGTCCTGCTTATTCGCTTCGCCAAACGTACAGTCAAAACTTATTAATTAATAATAATATTATCTTACCATCGCTGTAGAGAGTGTTGAAGGCATCTTCCTTAGCGTCTATCTCGACCTTGATGTCATGATGCCGCGCCAGCAGTCGCTCCGCACCCGACACGTCGGTGGCCAGGTCGGGAGCAGTCACCCTGGCTAGGGTCTCGTTGGTCCACGCCCTGGGAAAATATCCTCGTCGTATCGTCATCACAAAAAAAAAACAGTGATAACCTAGTAATATGACAAGAGAGGTAGGGCATAGTGGGAGTAATTCCACTCAAAATTGGATCTGCCCGACTGGACAAGTGCCTTGCAGAAAATCGAAGTGAAATAACACTGCTTTGAGCTGTGTTGTGTTCCTTACCGTGAGCAAGGTTGCCAGTGCTCCGCGAGGAAACGTTGTGTTTGGCAGCGGGCGTACTTTGACCCTTATATTGCCAACCCAACTATTTCTCTTTCCTTTTACAAGGTCGGCAACGCGCAGGATATTACGAATGAATTTGCTCACCGTTACGAACACAACACAGCTCTAAGCAGTGTTATTTAACTTCCGATTTTCTGTAAGGAAGGTACTTCCCCAGTCGGGTAGCTTCAATTTGTGTGGAATTACTCCCACTACCATCTTCTGCTCGCGACTTTGTCCCCGTGGAAAAGTTACTTTTAATTATTTTTGTAATTTGGCTAATTAACTCAAAATCGTTATAAATTATAGCCTATATGTTATTCTGATGTATAAATAATAATACTGTAAAGTTTCATCAAAATCTGTTCAGTAGTTTTAGCGTGAAAGAGTAACAAAGAACCATCCATCCATCCTCACAAACTTTCACATAGATACTCACAGTAACTCCTGGTAGGTGTCGAAGTATGCCTGGAGCTGTCCAGCAAGCTCCAGCTGTTGGGTGCACTGGTCGGCGCGCTGCACCAGGGTCTGCAGAGCTTCTGTCACGTCCTCCAGTTTCACGGTGACGTGTTCCTTGGCGTCGGGGAATGCTGTTCCTAGTCTGTGAAGGGAGCAAGTGAAAGGAGGTCATCAAAAGTCCATACAACTCAGCCCAAATTTGTACCTGAGGTACATGACAGCTGTCAAGTTGACAGTTTTTACTATGAAACTGTTATTAATGTGCCAAAATGGCGTACGTTTGACTTTCCAAAACTGACACTGACAGCAGATAGCTATCAAGTTGACAGTTTTAATTATAAAAACACTACGAAACTGATACTAGTGTGTTAAAATGGCGTACGTTTTTTCAAATTTAAAGTTATTTTTTCTCATCCCCTAGTCAGCATAAAAAAAAGTAAAAAAAAAAAATATGACGAGTTTTTTTTACAATAAGTGTACTCTCAGTACATCATTTGGGCAGATTTTGGTGACAACCTTTACGGTATGTACAAGTCCTTTATAATAGAGGGCGAGCCTATTGACGACGTCTGACTCTGTGGTCTAGTGATTCGCGTTACGGACAGCTGATCACGAGTTTCGATTCCCACAGAACACATAATTATATATTGATTTCTGACATTTACGCGAATATTATACATTGAAATAAAACTACTTTTTACGGATTTTATAGCGTATATTGATATTATTAATCCCGACGTTTCGGACCCTTTACAGCGTCCATGGTCACGGGTAGACTGAGGTGGTGGGCGTCTTGATGATATAATTACTGACAGCTACCCTACATTTTTTTATTGTTACATGATCAATGACATTTATTACTAATTATTAATTAAAACTAGATGGAGCCGGCATTTCCTAGCTGACGAAGATTAATAATATCAATATACGCGATAAAATCCGTAAAAAGTAGTTTTATTTCAACACATAATTATATTTATGTGATGAACATAAGTGTTCAGTATTCTCAAAAAATTCTTTTTTTTTCTTCGTCAATATCACTGACCTCTCAGCCTCCTCCTGCAGCTTATCATGGGCAGCCTTGATAGCGTCTAGATCAGCCCTGAGTGCGTGCAGACTCCTCTTCTGCGCGTGCAGCTCGTGCAGGGATCGAGGGGGGATGCTCTCGCTGGCCAGGGCGGACTCCTTCTCCCCCACCCAGGCTGCAGTCTCCTCGGCAGAGCGGTCGAACTCGTGGACTTGGCGGGCACCAGCCAAAGCCTAGGGGATAAAAAACATATAGTTAAATAATACATTACAGAATTATACAACGTGTTACGAAATACCCCGTAAAAATATATTTAATTATCAAAGCCAAAAATTTTGTCAGCTGCCATGTCAGGGAACCAGATTATTTAACAGAAAGGCCTACGTACCTATTTTACCTAATAATTGTCTACTTTAATAGTTTTTCTATTTTTCATTCATAAATGTTGTTGTTTTCCTTTTTTTGGCGTATGTTATACAGCGTTACTACGGTTCTTAAATATTGTGAATGGACTCGTTATAAGGCCCCATTTAACCTCCTTTCGGCTTTACGGGTAGTTTTGTAACACCCTGTATATATCTAATCCATACTATGTATTGTATATTAAAGAGTAGGTAAATGTTCTACACTGTACCAATGCGCTTGCGCCCGCGCACTGCCCCTCCATGTACCTACGACTAGAAATAAACAAACGTTAGTGCGTCTCTAGCCAGCGCTTGTTTTACTTGTCTGTCCCCGTGTCCGCATACCTAACACTGTATGTATGTAAAAGTGTATTACTGACCTCTTGCCTAGCCAACGCCAGCTCTTTCAGATCATCCCACAAGCCCTTGATGTCGTCTATCCTCTGCTTCACTCTGTCTGCTTCCGGCGTGTTCTCTTCTAGAAGAACGGTGCCCGCTTCGCAGACGCCTTCGATTCTTCCTTCGTTGGCTGGTGAAGAACGTATAATATTAAACATCTCATCAACAGTGCTCCACGAGGAATCGTTGTGTTGGCAGTGGGGGGACTTTGACCCTTATACTGCCAACCCAGCTATTCTTCTTTCGATTTATAGGGTCGGCAATGCGCAATCTCTATTTCCCTTGCACATTGCACAAATTCAAACTTGACTGTTCAAATTTCTCAATTCTACTCAAGAATTGAGAAATTCTCACAGAGAAGAAGGATCTTCTCTCTCTTTCGCTGTCTCACTACATAAGTAGCACATAGGTGGTACATAAGTAGTATAATAGTACTGTAGTACATAAGTAGTACATAAGTTGTACATAAGTTGTACATAAGTTGTACATAAGTAGTACATAAGTACTTAGTACATAAGTAGTACATAAGTAGTACATAAGTAGTACATAAGTAGTAGATAAGTAGTACATAAGTAGTACATAAGTAGTACATAAGTAGTACATAAGTAGTACATAAGTAGTACATAAGTAGTACATAAGTAGTACATAAGTAGTACATAAGTAGTACATAAGTAGTACATAAGTAGTACCTGATCATCAACCCATATACTGTCCCACTGCTGGGCACGGGTCTCCTCTCACAGAATGTGAGGGATTAAGCTATAGTCCACCACGCTGGCCTAGTGCGGGTTGGCAGACTTCAAACACCGTCGAGAAAAATTTCTTAGGCATGCAGGTTTCCTCACGATGTTTTCGTTCAACGTTTAAACGAGTGATAATTAATTATTGATACGCACATGATTTCGAAAAGTCAGAGGTGCGTGCCCTCGAGACCTTGAACTTAGCAATCCAATGGTCATACCACTAGGCTATCATTGCGTTTATCCTTGCGCTTTTTACATTAGTAGTACGGTCGACAAAAGAGTTAAGTTTACAGGCACCTAAATAACATCTGTGTTTTGTTAAAGATTGTATAATAATGTATCACGCAATATGTGTCAAAACGTAGGTATTGTAAGCTGCTACACATCGAACCCTTTGACGGGTAATTATTTAAATCACAATCTGTGTAAAGATGCAGATTTCTTTCGCTACCTGTATACCAATCTCTTTTGTTGACTGTACGTACCAGCAGGTCAAGTTATCCAAAACTGACAAATTCTTCCTTATTGTTTTGGATTTAAGTTGAAAATGTTTTTTTTACATTACCTTGCAGTTGCGCTAGGAAGTTGTCGAAGGCTTGCTGCAAGGTCTCCACGTGTTCCACGTCCAGCCCATACTCCTCGCTCGCCGCAGTGGCCATCTGTTCACTGATCCATTCCTGCACTTCTTCGCATTCTTGCACGAATCTGGGAAAAAAAAGATAGATTAATGAAAAAAAAAAAAATGTTTTGATTTCTGACATTTACGCGAATATAAATACATTGAAATTAAACTACTTTTTACGGATTTTATCGCGTTATGTTGATATTATTAATCCCTTAATAATCCTATTAATATCATAAATGTGAGTTTGTGAGGATGGATGGATGGATGTTTGTTACTGTTTCACGCTAAAACTACTGAACGGATTTTGATGAAACTTTTCAGTATTATCTTTTTGTATTTTTTTTGGCATTTTCCATGCTAAGATTTTAAAGTTATTTAGCGAAGGAAAAACTCGACCGCGGGCAGGATTCGAACCTGCGTCTTCTGGTTAGGTACACCAGATGCTATGACCGCTAAGCCACCGCGAGTCCCACCCGCCATGACGAATTTTGCCTTCACATTCACAATTTGCGTCTTTATGGTGACGTCAGTAACACCTATTGAAAAGCTTGCTTTTCAGAAGCAGAAGACGCAGGTTCGATCCTGCCCGCGGTCGAATTTTTCCTTCGCTAAATAACTTTTCAGTATTATTATTTATAAATCAGAATAACATATAGGCTATATTTTATAATTATTCTGAGTTAATTAGCCAAATTACAACGAGAATTAAAAGTAACTTTTCCACGCGGACGTAGTCGCGGGTAGAAGCTAGTATCAATATAACGCGATAAAATCCGTAAAAAGTAGTTTTATTTCAAATAAAACTATTTTTCACGTAGTTTAATATAAAAGCTAAGTCGCTCGTACACCCGTGTGTGTATACACGACGCTATAGCAAACTTTACTGTTTGTTATTTAGAAAAGGAAAAATTCGACCGCGGGCAGGATTCGAACCTGCGTCTTCTGGTTAGGTACACCAGACGCTATGACCACTAAGCCACCGCGATACCTACCCGTTATGTCGAATTTTTCCTTCACATACTGAATTTACGTCTTTATGTATGTCAATTTTCAAAATTCGACATGACGGGTAGGTATCGCGGTGGCTTAGTGGTCATAGCGTCTGGTGTACCTAACCAGAAGACGCAGGTTCGAATCCTGCCGCGGTCGAATTTTTTCTTTTCTAAATAACTTTAAAATCTTAGCATGAAAAATGCCAAAAATATACAAAAAGATAGTTTACTGTTTGTTCTTTGGATTGAATTGCTTCGCAATAAGGGTGATTGTTGACTGCTAATATTGCTTGAAGTGTTCTTAGACAAATGACTTGGATATTACAGTGCAGATCTGGAGCCTTAACTTTTTGACCGCCACGTCAATAACGAAAATCCGTGTTCTCTACGCCAAGCGACAAACTCTAAGTATCTAATATTAGGTAAAAAAAATACAATCAATTTTTGTATAGGTATTTATTTTGAACTAAAAAAAAGTGGTATTTTTGACGTGCCATGCCGTCGTTGGCGTCGTGAGCAAGTTTTCATTTGACGTCTATACACGTCCGTGGCGGTCAAAAGGTTAACTTATCAAAGTAAATAAAAAAAGAGAGGTAGGGTATAGTGGAAGAGTAATTCCACTCAAATTGGAGCTGCCCGATTGGAGAAGTACCTACGTTTTGCAGAAAATCGAAGTGAAATAACACTGCTTTGAGCTGTGTTGTGTGCCTTACGGTGAGTAAGGTTGCCAGTGCTCCACGAGGAAACGTTGTGTTGTCAGACTTGACCCTTACACTGCCAACCCAACTATTCCTCTTTTGTTTACAGGGTCGGCAACGTGCAAGTGATACCCCTGGTGTTACAAGCGTCTATAGGCTACGGTAACCGCTTGGTGGGCCGTATGCTTTATTTTGGACTGTAAGGATTCCTACTTACTTGAAGTACTTCAGGCTCTGCTGCAGGCGTTGCTGTCTCTTGGCGGAGAGTAGCTTCATGTCCTCGTAAGTTGCCTTCAGCTCGTCAATCCTCTTCTGCACTTGTTCTCCATCAACGGTAGTGCGTTCCTGGATGAGCGAAAAAATTTTTAATATACTTTTCTTTACTAGTGTTTATGAAGAACTCAATTTATTAATATTTTTTCATATATTTATATAAAAAAATATTATACCCCATACGCCTGTATTCCTCAAAGTGATAGGCAATGGTGTACATTTGGACGCCGGTATTTTTATGGGTCATTAAAAAGTTCATTTCCAAATCTTGCTAATAAGGATTTATTTGAAAAAAGCAATAACACTTTGCTCTACTTGAGAATCGAACACTTTGGCATAGCAGTCTCGCTTAGAACCACTAGACTAACAAGACAGTTTTTTAGATTATTCATTATATAAATAAGTAATAGTTTATATTAATTACCGGCAAAATGCGTTTCTATGGCAAGCGAGTAGTTCTTTAAATAAATACTGTATGAAGTACGGTCAGCAACGAAAGTAGCTCAACACAGCTAAAGGGAATACCACCTACCTGGCATATCGACTCGCGAAAAAAAAACAAAATGGCGGACATTGTTTTTTTTCGAAATCGCGACGCACTACAAAAGCGATATGTATAGGTAGAGGACACATAAACGAACAAAAAATGTCAGTAACATGGTACCCCAAAATGTCACGTTACCGAGATATTTGGAGGTAAAGATCGACATAGGAGTAGAGATAATAGAGATTGTAGTTGTAATGTGTCTGTATATTACTTAATTACTTGGTGTACAATAAAGTATATATGTATAAATAAATAAATAAGGTCCAATCTCTATATCTAATTTAATCTGTGGAGAGGCGAGGTGTATTGCCCCTCCAACCAGGCGGGTGTTGTGCCTGGCGGGCCACGGCCCGACGGTTGATGTCGGTCGGTTGTATATATGCAACTTTTCGTTGCGAATGTTGCTTGCGCGATTCAGGCCTTCGTAGTTCTATGTAGCGCGGTAGATGTCGCTACAAATCTGAATTTGTTCAGCAGTTTAGGCGTGAAAACGCTACAAACAGACTGTTAACCTTTTGTTCGCCACGGACGTGTATAGATGTCAAATGAAAACTTGCTCACGACGCCAATGACGGCATGGTACGTCAAAAATACCACATTTTTACCTATTATTAGATACTAGAATTTGTCACTTGGCGTAGAGAACACGGATTTTCTTTCGACGTGACGGTCAAAATGTTAACGCCATTTACATACAGAGCAACAGTTACATACAGAGCCGCCCGACCAACCAGCTGACTAACTTGAACAGCTGCACGCCTCTTTGACCTTTACGTCTCTTTACCACTCGCTTTATATATTTATTATTTATATTAACAACTTATTGCTACATTGTTATTTCTATTTTATTCAATTCGTACAACTTTGTTTAATATCAATAATCTCTTAATTTAATCTTAATAATTTTAATAATTGAATTGTAATCATCGAACTAATGATACTGTTTAATATAATAATATAAATGTTGGTTGGCCCGTAATTGGCTTGTGTATAATACGAAGGCCACTAAGTATGTATATATATAACTATTAGCGTTGTATGCATAAGCTGTGGGAAAACCTTATTAAATAAATAAAAATAAATAAATAAATTATTTCAATTTCAATTTCTTTTTTTGTATTTAAAAGTAAATTATTCAGTGGCCAGTCTTAGCCCAGTCTGATTTCTCTGAGCACACCAAACCATACACACACAAAACGAAAACACAAACAGACAAAGTTACTTTCTGTTTTATAAAATTTCAGTTTGGATAGCTGTGACCCTGATTTTTTTTAATATTTCGCTTACTATCAGTCCAGCGGCAGCCTTCTCCAACTTGACGATGCTAGCATCGAACCCAGTGACTTCCCGCTGCAGGGCATCGAGCCGCCGCACCAGCGCCAGCGCGGAGTCCTCGTCGCGGCCGACGTCAGCCGACACCAGCACCACGCGCCGCTCCAGCAGCCACACTTCCGCCTCAGAGATCTCCGACACCAACTATTGGTGAAAGAATTAATTAATAGTACATAATGGTACAAGTGTGTAATGTTGGTGATTACCGCTGAGGTGCCATTGAAACCTGAGCCGTTAGGTGAGGGTTTTAAGAGAGCCGAGGACGGTAATCATCAGTACACACGTGTATCATACGACGTTTTTCAACACACTTGTGAAGAAAATAACTATAATTTCAACAGTGAAAACGAATTGTGAAAAATTTTTCGCAATGGCGGGAACAATTAATCGGTTTTCCTATGCGCGCGCATCTATCAATGGCGAATAGTGGCGATCGGCCATAGACTAAAAGAATGAGGTTTTATTTTGTTGCTTTTCACGGATAGCGTTTTAGCCACATACAAAATGGGGTATTCAAAGTTTAGATCTTGGTTGATGTTTGTCTACGCCAATAGGACGGCGTGGGCGCGATGGCGCGATCACGGGGTCTGTCGTGACCAATCGCGGCCCCGACGCGCCATAATTTGTATTTTCCCGCTCATTCGGATCAATCCGCGTCCAACTTATAGACGCCACCGTCCGAACCAATCCACGTTCAGTTTTTAGACGCCACTGCGTTTGCTCAGCCAACGTTTTTAATATAGCCATGTCCGCCATCACGCCAACAAGATTTACATGTACTTTAATTCCGTATTTAATGTAATTAATTATGGTAAAATAAATGTGTGTGCATCAAGCTAAACTCCCAATTTTTCTTTGTTCATCACGAACAAAAGTGGCGACCGTGACAGGACTTGCAGTCCTCGGCAACCTATATCCCAAGGCGGCGAGCATATAGTAGTACATCCAGAGACTACGCCGCCAGCTTGGGCCTATTTTCTGCCTGCCTGCGATGCGCCGCGGGCCTATTCCTGCTCGCGCCGCTGTCGCGGGCCTAGTCTACACCTGCGCCGTGCTGCCGGCGCTCCACGCCGCGCCGCCGCCGCAGGCCTATCCCTGCTCGCGCCGCTGTCGCGGGCCTAGTCTACACCTGCGCCGTGCTGCCGGCGCTCCACGCCGCGCCGCCGCCGCGGGCCTATCCCTGCTCGCGCCGCTGTCGCGGGCCTAGTCTACACCGCGCCGCTGTCGCGGGCCTAGTCTGCACCTGCGCCGTGCTGCCGGCGCTCCACGCCGCGCCGCCGCCGCGGGCCTATTCCTGCTCGCGCCGCTGTCGCGGGCCTAGTCTACACCTGCGCCGTGCTGCCGGCGCTCCACGCCGCGCCGCCGCCGCGGGCCTATTCCTGCTCGCGCCGCTGTCGCGGGCCTAGTCTACACCTGCGCCGTGCTGCCGGCGCTCCACGCCGCGCCGCCGCCGCGGGCCTATCCCTGCTCGCGCCGCTGTCGCGGGCCTAGTCTACACCGCGCCGCCTCCGCGAGCCTATCTCTGCTCGCGCCTTCGACGCGTGCCTAGTCCACATACTTGCGCTGTCTGCCTCGTGCTTCGCATGCTCTGCCGATCTAACTGTGAGCCCGTTCCTATCATTTTTCCTAGATCATTCCTCTTCTATCTGAGTGAACTTGGGCCTACGAAATTGAATGTTTGGTGAAGTATATTCTAATGCAGTCGGCTAATCACGATCTGTCTATGTCTGCACTATTCATTGCCTAATTACCCAAGTTTCAATACTCATTTGAGATATAACTTAGTTAACAAACATAATATGCCCGCCTACGCTTCTTTATGGGTGCCTTTTAAACATTGTTTTCATTTAATTTTTTAACTAACAAAGATTCCAACCTTATTTGGAGCCTCAGAGTCAGTTTGCCAATAATAACTCTAGATATTTAAGAAGCTACTGCACTAAACTTGCCCGTCTCGCACACATTGCTATTAGGTTTTTAGTCTTTAACGGTACGTTCCAGGCGATTGGTGCTTCAAGTGCATCGGCCAGTCGCTGTGTGCATCATCATCATTGTCCCCACACCTGCTTGCTGCTGCTGCGAGACCGCATCGCTTCTCACTGCCTTCGCTGCTGAAACCGGCCTCTGCTGTGCACCGGACGGGGAAACGAGGAGCGTATCGTATTCCATTTCTTTGTATTTAAAATATAATCGCAATGACTTCTGAAGCAAGGCTTAAGGAATTAACTAACAAACGTAGTGCCATTAAAGGCCGCGTGACTAAATTTAAAACCTATTTAGATTCACTAGTTATTTTAGAATCTATTTCACCTATTGAAGTCAACAAGCTTGCATTGAAGTTATCGCGCCTTGAGGCATTATTCATTGAATTTGGCGAGTTGCAAAACCTAATAGAGGTACACAATGAGGCTGATCAGGCTAATGAAATAAATAATCGTGATATAATAGAACAAGAATTTGATAATTGTATTGCTGTTGCCCAAACTTTCATACAAACACATAGTGCGAATTCCTCTAAAGAAACAAGAAATCCGTCTGGCAGCTCTAGTGAGTGTCACCATCATGAGCATGATGATTGTAGTACCTTAGGATTCAAGCTCCCTATCATAAGTGTCCCTAAATTTGATGGCACTTATTACAAGTGGTTAGAGTTTAAAGAAATATTCTGTTCTTTGATTCACAATAATACCAAGCTTAAAAACATACACAAGTTTCACTATCTCGGAACCTATTTAGAGGGTGAAGCTGCACGAGTACTAAGTAACTTAGAAGTGTCAGACAAAAATTATGATGAGGCCTGGTCTATCCTCTGCAGTCGTTATGACAACAAAAGGCAATTGATTAGCAATCACTTAAATTCCCTATTGCAAGTTGAATCTGTGCGAGAAACTGACAAATCTTTAAGATTTATCATTGATCATGTGAATAAAAACCTACGTGCCCTAAGTTCCCTAGGTCTACCCACAGACAAATGGGATGTCCTAATAATCCATATTCTGTCAGCAAAGCTTGACACTAGTACAACATATAAATGGGAAGAATATAAAAATACCCTGTCCAATGATATACCTAGTCTTGATGATTTCTTCTCATTTTTGAAAAATCGTGCCGATGTTATAGAAACGGTTAACCGCAGGAAGTCGGACAAGTTTGATAAGAATAAACAATCAATGAATAATCCTAGTAAACACACGCCTAGTACTCCTAATAAACAAACAAAATCCTTTGTCGCAACCTCCAAGGAGACTACTCCTTCTTCCCTAGGTAAAGTTGAATGTTATGTTTGCAACGGCAATCATCGCCTCTATGAATGCATAACTTTCAAGGAGAAATCCCCTGAAGAAAGGAACTCTGTGGTTGCTTCTAAGAATCTATGTGCAAATTGTCTCAGACCTGGTCACAATGTCCAAGCTTGTAAGCTTCCAGGTTCTTGTCGTCAATGTAAAAGGAAGCATAATTCTTTGTTGCATTCACCTAGCAATCCGCCGCCAGGCGGTCCTAGTACCACGTCTATTTCTGCCTATGCTCTATCTTCACCAGAAATACTATTATGTACCGCCAGGGTACGCCTAGTTAATCCCCAAACCAATGCAAGTATCACCGTGCGAGCCCTACTTGACAGCGGGAGTCAATCATCCTTTATCACGGAAGGTGTAAGGCAACGATTAGAGTTGACTCCTCAGCCATCAAATGTCAGTATTGTCGCCATAGGTAATAACCCAGTAAATATGAGCACAGAACGCTGCGCTCTCCTATTATGTTCTAACACAAGTTCATTCCAAGTATCTATGATTTGCCTAGTTTTGAAAACTATTACGGATGAAATTCCTAAACTTCCATTCAACGTTAATCACCTCAACTTAAGTAAGTTTGAGCTAGCTGACCCTAGTTTTAATGAGCCATCCCCAGTTGATATGCTCATTGGTGCCGACCTATTTTGGGATTTGATAGGTAGCAAGCAACACTCAATAGGAGCAAGCAACACTAACCTACGTAGCTCTAAGCTTGGGTGGCTCATCGCAGGTCCTATGCCTATTACTACTAGACCGTCAAGTAATAAGCCTATTGTTTGTAATTTTTTACTCAAAAAAGAGCAATCTTTAACTATTGATCAAGAGTTGTCTAGATTTTGGGAATTAGAAAAAGTTCCTGAAGTTCAGCCTTACACAGAAGAAGAAAACTTTTGTGAGAGGCACTTTCTCTCTAATACTTGTCGAGAAAGCAATGGCCGTTTTGTTGTAGGTCTTCCACTAAAAGACACAGTAGAGTGTCTGGGAGAGTCTTATTATATAGCAAAAAAACGATTTCTCAGTCTCGAGTCCCGATTCAAGAAAAATCCAGAACTTAAAAAAATGTATTCTCTATTTATTCAGGAGTATGCTGACTGTGGCCATCTTTCTGAACCTTCGAGTACAAAACCCCCTGACTCCTATTTTCTTCCTCATCACCCTGTCTTCAGGGACAAGAGTGAGTCTACCAAGCTCAGAGTAGTTTTTAATGCCTCTGAGCCTACTACTTCTGGCCTATCGGTTAATAACCTCCAGATGATAGGTCCTACGATTCAAGATTCATTGTTTAATATTCTTCTACGTTTTCGTCAATACAAGTACGTTCTGTCAGGGGACATTGAGAAAATGTACCGACAAGTGCGGCTAAGAGAGTCTGACCGCAATTTGCAACTAATTTTGTGGCGTGAAAGTGAAATCGAGCCCCTACGCACCCTAAGACTAAATACTGTCACCTATGGTTTCGCCAGTGCAAGCTTCCTCGCCACTAGATGCATTTGGCAAATTGGTGAAGAATGTGATAATCCTAAGATTAAAAATATTATACAAAGAGACTTCTACTGTGATGATTTGCTCACAGGTGCTGACACAAGTGACGAACTACGCTTCATTCAGACCTCTGTTGCTTCTGAATTAGCTAAAGGCTGCTTTCCTCTCAGGAAGTACCGATCCAATTTACCCAATGTAGTAAGCCAAGAGTTCGTTAATAATGAACAATCCAATTTGATAATAAGCAATGCCACTAGTACCTTAGGCATAGGTTGGTCCCCAACAACAGATGAAATTCATTTTCCAGTTGAATATTCTGACGATTGCAAATATACAAAAAGATCAATTTTATCTACCACGTTTAAGATTTTCGACCCCTTAGGTCTTATTTCTCTGTGCACAATCAAGGCTAAAATACTTCTGCAAAGTTTGTGGCTAAGCAAATTGGACTGGGACGTGCCAGTCCCCCCAGAAATTCAAGCACTTTGGATGAAGTTTTCCAAACAAATCAATGTTCTCTCTTCTTTAAAAATTCCTCGAAGGGTACTTACAGAGAATGTAGCCTTTGTAGAACTTCATTGCTTTTGTGATGCCTCTCAGAAGGCCTACGGAAGTTGCATTTACCTACGATCAGCAGATAAAGACGGAAATGTACATGTTCAGCTATTGTGCGCTAAGGCACGCGTAGCTCCTATTAAAGCTTGCACCATTCCTAGATTGGAGCTATGTGGTGCTCTGCTAGGTGCAGAGTTGAGTTCCGCTGTCAGTAAGGCTCTTAGCTGTAAACTCCAACGTAAGGTCTACTGGACCGACTCCAATGTAGTGCTTGGTTGGCTCAGGTCTCCCGGCAAAACTAAAACGTTTGTCGCTAACAGGGTTGCCGCTATTATTGAGCTTACCAATTCCACAGCTTGGCGGCACGTACCTACCCATGAAAATCCAGCAGATCTCGCGTCTCGCGGTGTAGATCCACAAGACGTTAGTAAATCCGAATTATGGTGGTTCGGTCCATTATTTTTAAAACAACCCGAGTCAGCTTGGCCGCAACTTACAGTAAATATGAATGTTGAATTACCTGAATTAAAGGCGATGCCTCCTATTGTATCGGAAACTACACCTACGTTGCCTAATTTCCAACGATATTCAAAGCTTTCAACCTTGCAAAGGGTGTATGCCTCAGTTATTAGGTTTGCAAACAATTGTAAAAACCCCGAACATAAGACCACTGGACCCCTACAAGTTCCAGAGCTTGAAAAATCATTAATGGTTCTCACCAAGGTAGCTCAATCCCAATGTTTTCCCAAGGAAATAATGCTATTACAGAATAAAAAGCCCCTTCACGCTAAATCTAGTCTTCGTGCTCTAAATCCATTCCTTGATGAAGAAGGGCTTCTCCGCGTTGGAGGTCGCATCGGCAAGTCCTCCTACTCTTACAATAAAAAACACCCAATCGTTTTAAAGGTAGATCATTACCTGACTAAGTTAATTTTTCAAAGAGAACATTTACTTCTGTTTCATGCAGGGCCTCAACATCTTTTGGCCTCTATTCGAGAGCGCTATTGGCCTCTGGGAGGCAAAAAACTAGCTCGAAATGTCGCGCGCAATTGTTTAGTTTGTCGCAGATTTAAAGGAGAGACTATGTCCAATATTATGGGTAACTTGCCTACTGATCGAGTTGAACCCGATTTCCCTTTCAGTACTGTTGGCACTGACTTTGCGGGTCCCTTTCTTATAACCGACCGCAAGGGTCGCGGATGCAAGATATCAAAATGTTACCTCTGCGTTTTTGTTTGTCTACGATACAAGTGCCTACATCTTGAAGTAGTCAGTGACTTAACTAAAGAAGCTTTCATACAAACCTTAAATAGATTAATTGCTCGTAGGGGAATTCCCACCACTATTTACTGCGACAATGGTCGCAATTTTGTTGCTGCCGCTAAGGAAATTGGCAGATTTCTTAAGTCTAATAAAGAGTCTATTGAGAATTTTGCTGCTCGCCGGGGCATTGAATTTCGCTTCTCTCCCGCGTACGCTCCTCATTTCAACGGTCTGGCAGAGGCTGGCGTAAAATCAGCAAAGTTTCACCTTCATAGGATTTTAGGCCAGTCTCACTTAACATTCGAGGAATTAAGCACTTTGTTTGCTCAGATAGAGGCTATCCTTAACAGCCGACCCCTATGTCCTCTCAGTCCTTCGCCCAATGATTTCCAGCCTCTTACCCCGGCACACTTTTTAATCGGTAGGTCATTGATGACGCTGCCCACACCAAGCATCGGGGATTCCAATGAAAATCGTCTCAACCGGTACCAGCGCCTTGAACAAGCCCGACAACATTTCTGGAAACGCTGGTCCTCCGAGTACGTCTCCGAGCTTCAACAAAGGACGAAGTGGCGAGTCAAGTCCCGAGAGCTTCAGATTGACGACCTGGTCCTGATCAAGGACGATCAGGCTCCCCCGCTGTGCTGGCGCCTGGGCCGAGTCAGCCGACTGTTTCCTGGTTCAGATGGGGTACCTAGAGTAGCTGACGTGCTTACAGCAAGGGGCACGGTGCGGCGCGCTCTCAATCGCCTTTGCTTACTGCCGGCCACTGAAGACTAGAAAATTTATTTGGTTGAAAGCCTGAGCTTTCAACGGCCGGGAGTGTATGTCTACGCCAATAGGACGGCGTGGGCGCGATGGCGCGATCACGGGGTCTGTCGTGACCAATCGCGGCCCCGACGCGCCATAATTTGTATTTTCCCGCTCATTCGGATCAATCCGCGTCCAACTTATAGACGCCACCGTCCGAACCAATCCACGTTCAGTTTTTAGACGCCACTGCGTTTGCTCAGCCAACGTTTTTAATATAGCCATGTCCGCCATCACGCCAACAAGATTTACATGTACTTTAATTCCGTATTTAATGTAATTAATTATGGTAAAATAAATGTGTGTGCATCAAGCTAAACTCCCAATTTTTCTTTGTTCATCACGAACAATGTTTGATACTGGATTTGTTGGCGTCCTCAAAAGAATCATAGTCAGCACCCCTGCGACGTCAAGCAGGGCGGTGATGTTCGAGGAGTATGGTGATGGCATACCTGCAGCAGGGCGGCGCGGTCCCGCAGCAGCTTGCCCCGGGCGGCGGCGGCCTCCAGCAGGGCGCGGTGTGCGGAGGCCAGGTCCCTGGCGCGGGCCTCCAGCGCGGCCCCCGCGAAGTGCCCCCGCCGGGACAGCTGGCTGGCGCGGCTCACCAGGCCCTTTATGATCGGCTCCCTAAACATTAAGTAAATACACTTAATTAAGTCTTTTTTTTTTATGGGTTAAAATTTTTTATGGGGGCAAACGAGCAGTCAGATCGCCTGATGGTAAGCGATTTCCGCCGCCCATGGACACCCGCATCACCAGAGGAGTCACAAGCGGGTTGCCGGCCTTTAAAAGGGAGTACGCTCTTTTCTTGAAGGTTTGAAGGTCATATTGGTCCGGAAATACTGCAGGCGACAGTTTATTCCACAGTTTAGTTGTGCGAGGCAGAAAATTTTCAATTTCTGCAGCTTCATTCTCCCAACTTTTTCCCAAAGAGGATAGATAGTACCTGGCATATCGACCCGCCCACCATTTTTTTTTATCGAGATCGGCATACCATGTTACTGACATTTTTTGTTCGTTTATGTGTCCTCTACCCATACATATCACTTCCATCGTGGGCCGCGATTTCGAAAAAATAGACAAAATGGCTTCAGGTCCAATATGACAGCTTCCATACAAAATGGTTCAAACCCCTTTGTTGCAGTCGGCTTTCAGCCTAACCAGAGGCGGCTGAATATCAGTATTCTACACGAAGCGACTGCCATCGGACCTCCCCAATTAATAGGCAACGCCGAAATCCTCAGGATAGACTGGTTTTCAGGCTTTCTGGCTTCTGACTACCACTAACGACTGCCATAGATGTTCATGGTAGGAGTCTCAATGTGTTAATAATGGTCACCCATCCACAGACTGACCGTGGCTAGCGCAGCTTAACCTTGCAGATCAGTTGATCAGCTTAGTTATTACTTAGCTACGAGCCCATAAAATTCACAACCGTTGAAATAAAACTACTTTTTACGGATTTTGTCGCGTTATATTGATATTATTAATCCCGACGTTTCGGACCCTTTACAGCGTCCATGGTCACGGGTAGACTGAAGTGGTGGGCATCTTGATGATATAATTACTGACAGCTACCCTACATTTTAATTGTTGCATGATCAATGATATTTATTACTAATTATTAATTAATACTAGATGGAGCAGATAAAATTCGTAAAAAGTAGTTTTATTTCAATGTATAATATTCGCGGGAATGAAAACAATATTCACAACTGTCTTTTTGAAAGTCGGTATATAGAAAATCCTCTTATTTCGAAAACGAAATAATCAAAAGAAACGTTATTTTTTTTCGGGTGGGGAAATGCTCCTTGTCACCCCGCTCGGGGATGCGGGACGGTTATTTCAGGCTCTCCGGCCAGGTGGCCAGCATACCAACTACAATCACGACCACTTTCCTGTTTAAAACTTTCTTTTATGCCTAGCTGTATTTTATATAATTGTAATCTTCGCAACATTTCTAAACTGTTCTCTCATGTAAGTATCCAATCCAATTTATAATCCATCATTGTACAATACAAAACGATATTTTAAAAGAATGACCATGGAGTTTCTTGCCGGTACTTTTCCATAGGAAACGACTACTTTGGAACCGTGCACCTAGACTCGACATTTCATAAGTGCCTGTATATGGTTTATATGAAAATCAAACTATTTTGATTTTGATTGATTCCGCATAGTGGTGGGACCACGGGAATTACTCTCGCATGATCCGCGATTCCCGGACGTCCATTGATGGACCTTCCCGGAGGGTCAAGTGCAATGGGCGAATGACGACCAACCAAAACATACCTGGCCAATAGCTCAGCTTCCAACGCGAGGTGTTTCTTGAGCATCGCCTGAACATCAGCGAGCGTTGAACCCGCGTCCTCTTGTCTCACAGCTGCTTCACGTTCCTTCAACCTAAAGGAGAAAGAATTTTTTAACATAAACTTAACACGCGTATATTCACTGAAGAGTTAGACACAGTTGTACTAAAAGACAAAGGCTTCGCTTCGTCATGTTCGATCTGTCGGGACCGTTGTTGCCCTTAATTTAATTTTTATTATAATTTTGTAATACGTGTAAATAGTCTTTTTATTCAACAAGAAATCACAGTCCTTGTGTCTGAATAGACATAAAATTCAAGCTACCACAATCTGTCAAATTTCTTTGATAGATTTTCAATTTTAATACAAAACAATAAGGTCCATATTCAATTGGGATAATTTGACAGTATTGGATAGCTTTACCAGCTGGCGTCTGTATGTATACCCATAGTTCGCCGGTATGGGTTCCATGTAATAGAGAGCGAGCCTATTGCCAATAAACTATTTTTTTTATCGGCAGTATTTCCTATTAGGAATGACGATACATCCCGAAAAAAAGATTTTTAAATCGATTAGAATCGAAATGTCATAAATCGATTAGAATCGAAATCTGATAAATAGATTCGCATCGAAATCTGATAAATCGATTCGACACTCACACGACATTAACAAGAGCAAGGTCTATCAAGATTTACTGTCAAACATAGCTCATAGTGACTTATATATAAATCCATATAATGGAAGTTATAAAATCTAATATATAAAATTCTCGTGTCACAGTTTTCGTTGCCATACTCCTCCGAAACGGCTTGACCGATTTTGATGAAATTTTTTGTGCTTATCGGGGAGGTCTGAGAATAGGCCAACATCTATTTTTCATACCCCTAATATTTTTTTTTTTATGGCAAAGCAACGTTTAGCTAGTACACTATAAATTAATCGATCTTTTATCGTACTACCTATTTAAAGTTGTTTACACAAGCACAGTCATGTCCCAATTTTTATTATTTATAATATTATTTTCTAGGGTGAAAGATCGATTTACTGGATCGATCCTAGTGCATACATTGATTTAAGAAAAAAATTGTGTAGTCGATTATTGATAATGGATCGAAACAGGTAAAATTATCTTAATTATCTCAAAGGTATACATACTTAACTCAAATAATCAATAATCATGAACGAATGAAGCTATAGATTTATTTACCTTTGCTTCCTGTCATCTCAATGTTGTGATAGTGAAGTTCATCAAATTGTATCTTCGATCTCAGATCGCCATGTTTACTTTGTATCCATTACAGACACAGGTTTGTGTGAGACTGAATTTTATAAAAATAGACCTGATAGTGTTAAATACTGACCATCTGAACTCCTCATCGGCATCTCTATCCCATCTGTGCAGAAGAGCAGCATCCTCCAAGTTGTCGCGACGAATCTGCATCGGCTCCTGCAGCTGACGGTACCTGTTGAATAAATAAATATTTCAGAAATTTTACAGAGGACCATCATCAACATACCGTTCTGGGTTGTCAGATTCACTCAGCAGAGGCTGTACAACGCGTTATTAATAATAATAATACTCCTTGATACGGCGCGTATTGTGAGGAGGTTCCTGTCTCTGGGGCCCTAACCACCGGTAGCTTGGACCCTGTTTCCGATATCGGTGGTTTAACTATTTTCTTTTATATTTTTAAATGTTTTTGTTTTCTTTTTTTGTAAAAATATAATGTAAATAAGAAATTAAATAAATACGAGGATAATAATACATGAAACACCCAGATAAACACAAATACTAATGTTTTATTCACACAAATATTTGTGTCCTGTGGGAATCGAACCCACAATCCCATGATCAGCAGTCCAGCATTCAAACCGCTAGACCACAGAGGTCGTTATTGTGATAGTTTCGCGATTGAGAGGGACGGATGCCACTCTACACATTATATAGCGCCATCTCTTTCACCCTTATCACATTTTGGTACGCGACAAGGAGTGTGAGAACTGATTGTAATCTTCGAAACATTCCTAAATTGTTCTCTCATGTAAGTATCCAATCCAATTTATAATCCATCATTGTACAATACAAAACGATATTTTAAAAGAGTAACCATGGAGTTTCTTGTCGGTTCTTCTCCATAGGAAACGACTACTTTGGAACCGTGCACCTAGACTCGACATTTCATAAGTGCCTGTATATGGTTTATATGAAAATAAAATTATTTTGATTTTTTTTTTGATTTTGAATGAGCGCTGGGTAATAAATACGCCCAGCATTGAGCATAATGCTGAGCTGACAACCCATTCGGGACAAGACGACAGCACATAATTTATTTATTTAATACTTCATGCACAAAACAAAAATTTGTACAGAAATCACTACATGAAGCTACCCCAATCTGTCAAATTTCTTTGATAGATTTGCAACTTTAGCACAAAAAAAATAAGGTTCATATTCAATTGGGAAAATTTTACAGTTTTGGATAGCTTGACGTGCTGGCGGCTGTACGTCTTTAAATTCTTGGACTTTTAAATTCTCGCATAATGCGAATGACAAATCGTCAACTATACCCTAATTCCTCTCGTTTATTCAATTTAAAAATCATTGCTGAAAACCAGCGCTGTCTGTGTTGCATCTCCGCTGCAACATGCTGAGCTTTGACCTTTTTTCGCTCACTCGATGCACATCCCTCTCATATAATTAAACTTAAGGCTTCTATTAATTTATAAATCGTATTTACTATTTGTTCTTACTGTTGTTTATAGTTTACTTTTTTCTTTTAATTATGTTGGCACTTGGTTGCCAACTTAATGTCTAAACTGACACGTTGGCCTTTGGCACACTAATAATTGTATTGGGCGAAAATAATTAATGTTTCTTTCTTTATTCTTTCTATTTCGTTAGGAGCTAAAAGGCCTGACAATCACTCTATCCTCAAGATATCGGTATTGTCCACTGGCTTGTAGGTCTGATGGTCGTTTCGTGTACAATACTGATATTCAGCCGCATCTGGTTATATTGGAAGCCGACCCCCAACATAGCCGGAAATGTCTCGGAGTATGCTGGGAGAAATAAGATTGACAACTTAGATAGTAGAAAGCAGTGATAGCCTAGTCGTATGACCATTGGACTGCTAAGTCGAAGGTCTCGAGTTCGAACCCAAGGCACCTCTGACTTTTCGAATTCATGTGCGTATTAATAATTAATTATCACTCGCTTCAACGGTGAAGGAAAACATCGTGAGGAAACCTGCATACCTTAGAGATTTTTCTCGACGGTTTGTGAAGTCTGCCAACCCGCACTAGGCCAGCATGGTGGACTGTAGCCTAATCCCTGTCAATATGAGAGGAGACCTGTGCCCAGCAGTGGGACAGTATATGGGTTGATGTGCTGGATAGTAGAGAGAGGAATATTACGTCACCTTTTGACGGCATGGTCGGACTTGCTCAGTATCTCGTCCGCCATGAAGTGGTTGCCGTCGGCCAGTTGTCGGGCGTTGTCGGCCAGCTGTGTGGCCATGTCGGCCTTGCTCGACACCTGCTGCTCCAAGCGAGTGTGACGCTTCAGCAGCGCTGTTACTGACGCCAGATCTTTGCCTGAAAGATAAATAAACTACTTTTTACGGGTTTTATTGTAGACTGTCAGTGTACCCGTGACCATGGACGCTGTAAACTTTACAGCGTCCATGGTCACGGGTACACTGACAGTACAGTACAGTACACTGACACTTTACAGTGTAAAGGATCCGAAACGTCGGGATTAATAATATCAATAGTTTTAAGAATAAGAATATATTTTATTTCAAATATTCACGTAAATTTTGGAAATCAATATATTCCTCTTTCGTTTTACAGGGTCGGTAACGCGCAAGTGATACTCCTGGTGTTACAAGCGTCTATAGACTACGGTAACCGCTTATCATCAGGTGAGCGGTATGCAAAAAGGTGATATTGATGTGCAAGGAGTACGTACCGTGGTCCTCACTGAGCAGCTGTGCCTCCACGTCGTCCAGCCAGGCTGTGAAGTCGTCCAGGCCCCGCAGGTACACCCGCGCCTGGTAGGCCTCCTGCAGCCTGGAGCGACGGAGCTTGGCCGCAGACTGGAGACACAACGGTTACGTTTACAAACGGACCGATAATAATAGGGTGTTGTACTTATTAAAAACAATATGAAAGAAAGTAAAAAAGAAAGCTTTATTTGTATTCATAACATACCATCACGCCTGTATTCCCCGAAGGGTTAGGCAGAGGTGTACTAATGTACAGACGCCAGCACATCAAGATACCACAATCTGTCAAATTTCTTTGATTGATTTTCAACTGTAGAGCAAAGGAATAAGGTTCATATTCGATTGGGAAAATTTGACAGTTTTGGATAGGTTGAACTGCTGTCGTCTGTACACCAATATTTCGCCGGTATGTTTAGGTCCCATGTAATAGGGGGCGAGCCTATTGCTATTAACCGGGCACAAATCCAGACTCCGAGCTGCTTTTATTTATTTATTTATTACTTTTGGAAAACCAACAGCCTTACAATAAATTTGCAACGTACATAAACAACAGATAGTCAATTATAGGTCTTCACAGATAAGAGACATATTAAAATAAAAACATGTGGACAACAAACTATACAATACTATAAACGTGTCGACTTAATGAGTATCACGTTTGGTGTTCATAAAAGAAATCTCTGCTCAGCAACCGCCTCAACGACACCAAGTTAACGTTGAGTTAAGTTAACGCTGCTGCTGAGAATTTCATAGAAAAACCCAATAACACTGCTCTACCTGGGGATCACACTCTAGCGTAACAGTCGCGCTTAGGACTAGACTAATGAGGCAGCCATTTAGTTTATTTTTATTCATCATCATCAACCCATATACTGTCCCACTGCTGGGCACGGGTTTCCTCTCAGGATGAGAGGGATTAGGCTATTTTTTTTCACCGACACAGTCATATACTGTCCCACTGCTGGGCACGGGTCTCCTCTCAGGATGAGAGGGATTAGGCTATTTTTTTTCACCGACACAGTCATATACTGTCCCACTGCTGGGCACGTGTAGATGTTAGTTACTCTACACGCTAAAACTACAAAAAAGATTCTAATGAAACTTTACAGTATCATTATTTATACATCAGAATAACATATAGGCTATATCTTTTTGTATATTTTTGGCATTTTTCATGCTAAGATTTTAAAGTTATTTAGAAAAGGAAAAATTCGACCGCGGGCAGGATTCGAACCTGCGTCTTCTGGTTAGGTACACCAGACGCTATGACCACTAAGCCACCGCGATACCTACCCGTCATGTCGAATTTTTCCTTCACATACTGAATTTACGTCTTTATGGTGACGTCAGTAACACCTATTGAAATGCAAGTTTTTGCTTTTCAACCGACACAACTTACTTTACAGTTAGTTCAATGTCGAACGATGCCACCTTACCTTCTAACTATCTTTTTGTATATTTTTGGCATTTTTCATGATAAAATTTTAAAGTTATTTAGAAAAAAAAAGTAAGTCGTGTCGGTTGAAAAGCAAAAACTTGCTTTTCAATAGGTGTTACTGACGTCACCATAAAGACGCCCGGATTGCCCGCGGTCGAATTTTTCCTTTTCTAAATAACTTTAAAATATAGGCGATAATTTATAACGATTTTGAGTTAATTAGCCAAATTACAACTATAATTAAAAGTAAATTTTCTACGCGGACGAAGTCGGGAGAAGCGCTTTGGAGCGTGTTTACTTGGAGTTTCTCTAAAGGATAAAATCCGCAACGAGGTTATCCGACAGAGAACCAAAGTAACCGACATAGCACACCGGATTAACTGAAGTAGCAGTGAGTTGGCCATATCTCCAGAAGAACCGACAACCGCTGAGGTAGACGTGTTCTCGAGTGGAGACCGCGACTCGGCAATCGTAGTGTAGGACGCCCTCCGGCAAGATGGAGTGATGATTTGCGAAAGGCAGCTGGTAGAAGCTGGATGCGAAAAGCCGAGGACAGGGTGAAATGGCGCACATTAGGGGAGGCCTACGTCCACAAGTGGACTAATATAGGCTGATGATGATGATGAAGTAGCGGGCAGAAGCTAGTCTATTATCATATTATTATTGGATGTTTGTTTGTTTGTTTATTTGTTACTCAATCACGCAAAAATGGCTGAACCGATTTGCATGAAATTTGGTACCCTAATAGTATGTGACCGGGAATAAAGTATAGGCTAGTTAATATCCCAGAAAAATGTGGGAATATCCCGGAAATCCCGAAAAACGGATATAGGAGAGCTACTTACGGGATTTGAATGAAATTTCATACACACATAGTATGTGACCGGGAATAACAAATAGGATATATTTTACCCCAGAAAAATGTGGGAATATCCCGGAAATCCCGAAAAACTATTATCTTACGGAATTTGAATGAAATTTCATACACACATAGTATGTGACCGGGAATAACAAATAGAATATATTTTAACCTCAAAATTATGTGGGAATTTTCAGAAAACTTGTGTAGGAGACATACTTACGGGATTTGAATGAAATGTTGGTACACTAATAGTTTGTGATTGGCGCTGGCATATTGAATACTTCTTTTCTCGGAACAAAGCGGGAATTTCCCTAACATTAAGTACTTCTTATCCCATGAATACAATCCGACAACAAATGTGGTACTAAGTCTAGGCGTACGAAGTCGCGGGTTAAAGCTAGTAAAAAATAAAAATAAAAACATTATACCTGAAGTTCTCTCCACTGGTATTCCAACTCTTCAACATGTTTCGCGATCTCTTGAGCTGCATAGTGCTTGCCCTCTGAAACATAAATATACCATGAAATACTGCAACATAGGGCGAACCTATTGCTTTTAACCGGGCAGAAATCCATACTCTAAGAATTTCATAGAACATACATATACTACATACAGGGATGGTAAGATTGATGCGGATGTGGAAAGAAGAGTAAATGCGGGAAATAAAGTGAATGGTGCTATACATGCGGTTGTGGCTAACCAGTCGGTGTCAAAAAAGGCACGGATGGCTATCCACAACGGTGTGTTGGTACCTACACTTATGTATGGAAGTGAAAGTTGGGTATGGCAGAAGAAACATGAAAGTAGAATAAATGCTGTAGAAATGCGTTCCCTGCGAAGTATGTGCGGTGTAACTCGGAATGACAGATTGAGAAATAGTGTGATAAGAGAACGTTGCGGCTTAAAAGACGATGTAGTGACGAGAATTGAGAAGAATATGCTGAGATGGTTTGGGCATGTCGAGAGAATGGATGAAAGGCGACTAACAAAAAGGATTTATATGGCGAATGTCAGTGGAACCGCCGAGAGGGGACGCCCTAGAAAAACTTATACCGACCTTATTGGTGAGGTTCTTCAAAAAGGTCAGGTGCGTAGTACTCGCAACCGGCGTGTATGTATGACAAGATGTATGAATGTGGACGAAGCGAAAGAAGTATGCCAAGAGCCTCGACCAACATCTAAGGAGGCTCTCGTTGGATGGCTGGATCAAGGGCTTGATACAGAAAGCAGTACTCTTGGACACGGCCCGTATCGTTAGGAGGTTTCTTTCTCTTGGGCCCTGACCACCGGTGGCTTGGACCCTGCTGTCGATGCCGGTGGGTTTCTATTTTTTATATTTTTAAATGTTTTTTGTTTTATATGTTACTTACGATGAAATATTTAAAAAAATATATATATGTATAAGTATAAATAAGTGTTTATTATTATTATAGTACATACCTATGAGGGTTTCTCCATGGTTGGCGACGTCATCAATACGGCCCTTGTTAGCGGCCAGCTCCGACTCAAACGCAGCATGCTTCTGGATCTTGCTCTGAAGGTTTGATAACTCCCTGAAATAAAAGCAAAATAATGTTGAAATAATATAATAATATTTTTAATAATATTTAATAATATTTTTAGGACATTTTTACACAACACCATCTAGTCCCAAACTAAGCAGAGCTTGTACTATGGGTACTAGACAATGGATATAATACTTATATACTTTTTTTTTTTGTAAATACATACTTATAATACATAAGAAACACCCAGACAAACACAAATACTCATGTTTTATCCACACAAATATTTGTGTCCTGTGGGAATCGAACCCACGACCCCATGATCAGCAGTCCGGCATTCGAACCGCTAGACCACAGAGGTCGTCGAATGTTGAAATAAAACTCCTTTTTTTTACGGATTTAACGCGTATATTGATATTATTAATCCCGACGTTTCGGACCCTTTACAGCGTCCATGGTCGGGGTTAGACTGAGGTGGTGGACGTCTTGATGATATAATTACTGACAGCTACCCTACATTTTTTTCATTAGCAAAATAATGATTTAAAAGATGATGAAATCGAGATAAAGCAGTGATAGCCTAGTGGTGTGACCATTGGACTGCCAAGTCGAAGGTCTCGAGTTCGAACCCTGCACTGCTGACTTTTCGAATTCATGTATGTATTAATAATGAATTATCACTCGCTGAAACGGTGAAGGAAAACATCGTGAGGAAACCTGCATACCTTAGAGATTTTTCTCGACGGTTTGTGAAGTCTGCCAACCCGCACTAGGCCAGCGTGGTGGACTATAGCCTAATCCCTCTCAATATGAGAGGAGACCCGTGCCCAGCAGTGGGACAGTATACGGGTTGATGATGATGAAATCGAGATAGGGTATAGTGGGAGTAATTTCACTCAAATTAGAGCTACCCGTCTAGGGAAGCTGAGGAAGTACCTCCATCTTATAAAGAGGAATAGTTGTGTTGGCAGTATAAGGGTCAAAGTCCCCCCACTGCCAACACAACGTTTCCTCGCGGAGCACTGACAACCTTGCTCACCGTAAGGAACACAACACAGCTCTAAGCAGTGTTATTTTACTTCGATTCTGCAAGGCGGAGGTCCTGTACTTCCCCAGTCCGGCAGTTCCAATTTGAGTGGAATGATTCCCACTTTGCCACACTCTCTTAAAATCTTGTTTATTAAGGAAGGAAGAAATTTAAAGTAATATTACCTATAGTTCTGGTCGTTCGCGATTTGCATCTTGAGCGAGATCCACTCCCTCTCGTGGTACAGGTTCCTCAAGAACTGGTGAAGCTGCCGCGACTGTTCCAGGGTCTCTCCGCGCTGCTTGCAGGACTCCTGAGTAAGAGAACGTGGAGATAAGCAATGTTATCCTAATGTCTAATATCACATACCAATATTAAACAGCACCATCTAGTTCCAAACTCAGCAGAGCTTGTACTATGGGTACTAGACAATAGATGTAATACATATAAATTTTTTTTTTGTAAATACATACATAAGATAAGATAAGATAACTTTATTTGCAATAAATATGGGTACAGACAGTTCTAATTGCTAAGTCGTTAAGTCTAAATACATAGTCCATATAGTCCAAAATACATAGAAACACCCAGACATACACAAACACTTATGTTCTTCACTTAAATATTTATGTCTTGTGGGTATCGAACCCACGACCCCATGTTCAGGAGTCCAACATGCGAACCACTAGAACCCAGACATCGTCAAAAATAATGTTACAACTACTGTTTATCTTTTTATTCACGATAGGCCTACGCTTGACCACCAGTTCGCCTGATGTTAAGCGACACCGCAATCTACGAAGGTGGTTGTCCAATAAATAAATCGTCATCATCATCAACCCATATACTGTCCCACTGCTGAGCACGGGTCTCCTCTCATATTGAGAGGGATTAGGCTATAGTCCACCATGCCGGCCTAGTGCGGGTTGGCAGACTTCACAAACCGTCGAGAAAAATCTCTAAGGTATGCAGGTTTCCTCACGATGTTTTCCTTCACCGTTTAAGCGAGTGATAATTAATTATTAATACGCACATGAATTCGAAAAGTCAGAGGTGCGGGCCTTGGGTTCGAACTCGAGACCTTCGACTTGGCAGTCCAATGGTCATACCACTAGGCTATCACTGCTTAAATAAATAAATAAATACGAAAAATTACTGGTGTCGAGGAAAGTCATATTTTATTACTATATAACCTTTAATAGATAAAAGTCATGAACTTTTACATTATTGTAACAGTAATTTTTCAGTGTACACATAGTTTTATATTGAGTTTTGGAATGGAATCATGGATAAATTAATGCTCCATGCATTAACGTTACAATATGTAGCTACATACTTATCTATGAATAGGTATGTTATACGCAGTAGGTACGCTAGATATTATCGTTGATATCTAGTTCAAAACTTTTAGTTCTAAGGTTTTTTTTTAGTAACGAATTTAATGTGTTTTGTGCATCAAATAAATAAAATAAAATAAATACTGTTACGCCGGATACGTAATAGAACGACTGAGATGGCTCACGAAGGTTCTAGAAACACGTGGAAGTTTAATCTCGACACTCACGTAGGTATAGGTAGGTACTTATATCTATAAGTGCCTATAACAATACCTCAAGAACACGCGGCTCGCGACACAATAAGCGCGCGAGTACCTACTCGTATTTTTTGTAGCGTTTTCGGGATTATTCGATTCTGGAACTTTCTGAGCCATATAAATAGCGGTCCTAAGTTGCCGGCAGAGCCCCCCGTCCCTTGCTCGAGCCGGCCCGTGCCGAGCCAGTAGTTTTAAATTCGCCCCTAAATAATTTAAACCCAGATCCAGCCATCAGCCCCCCCAGCAGCGCCCTAAGCCGAGGTCCGTGTCCCGCAGGGGACGCCCTTAGCTGTATTACTTAGTTTATAAGTTGCCCCTGGCTGAAGGCATTTGGTGCCTCGCCACCTAGTCCGGTTAAGTTTTTAAAGCGCCCTCGAGCTAAAAACTATGTCCGACATAAAAAAAAGCCGGCAGAGCAGTTCAATTGGACCCTGTTAAGCAGAAAAGATCCAGTCCACACTTTTTGTGAAATGGAGCTATACACGTATTCATAATCTCCTAATCAAGTTTCATATATGCATAAAAGATCCTGGCAGTTTGATCACATTTGCTTAGGAAAATCTTCAAATCATTAATTTTTATAAACTTTTTAAAACTTTAAACTGCATTTACTCAAAAGTATAAAAAAAGTTGTTGGATCTTTTCTGCTTAACAGGGTCCAATTGTGGACACGAACAAGTGGAGATCGAAGCGAAATACGAAGCGACTACAGTGCGATAGTGAATTGTGAAGTAAACTAGTATAGCGAGATTCATGTGAGTAATTAAATTTTTGATTGTTTATCGGTGAAATTGGTGTCATTTAATTTATCCCGAACCCCAGCTCGTAACAATACCTTCAACTTGTCTCGTCTCGCGAGGATGATCTGCAGCCGCCTCTCGACGTATTCTCTGTCGAAGTGCTGGTCTTCTAGCATGCTGGCTGCGAACCGCTGCAGCTCGTCCACCCTGCCCAGCTGGCTATCCAGCAGCTTGGCGAACTCAGCGTGTTTGCGGATTAGTGTTTCCACGGCTGATAGAAGAACGTATTTTTCAATCATTTTAAAAAATATTTTGTAAAAATTTATATCGTTTAAAATGTCAATAAAAAACAACTAACTAATTATTTTAGTCTACTAATTACGAAGTCTACTAAATACTAGTTGACTGATAATTTCCAACGTCCCTCTCAATCTGAGAGAAGACAATTACCCAGCAGTGCATATGGGTCGATAAATAAATAATAATATATTTATTTTCTACCACAAAACTAAAATCCAAAGAAGATAACTAAAAACTCTTATTACAAACTAAATTTAGTAAAAAAATTGTCAAGGGTGGACTGAAGCGTGTGTGCGTGTGCGTGTGTATGTGTGTGTGTATGTATGTGTGTATGTGTGTACCGCTCACCATCCAAATTCTCCCCAAGATCGTCGTTGTTCAGGAAGGCCTCCTTCGAGGCGAGCCAGTCCTCCGTCTGCCGGGCTTGCTCCTTCAGGAGCTGCAGCTGATGGGCCTGAGAAACACATGATAATTTAGTATCTACTATTCTATCTCTGTGCCTCGGAGATCTCGTAAAGCCGTCGCTGACCTAAGACAATCGTAAGTGGTAGTCAGAAACCCAGTATTAATAAAGTTGACGTTAGCTTAGTGGTCACAGCGTTTGGTGTACCTAACCAGAAGAAGCAGGTTCGAATCCTGCCCGCCGTCGAATTTTTCCTTCGCTAAATAACTTTAAAAGAAAAAATATTTATTGACACAGTCTTGGACAATCTTCTCCTTTCTCCGAGCCTTTTCCCAACTATATTGGGGTCGGCTTCCAGTCTAACCAGATGCGGCTGAATATCAGTATTTTACACGAAGCGACTGCCATCAGACCTCCGCAACTCAATTTTTGGGTAATACCAATACCCTGAAGATAGACTGGTTGTCAGGCTTTTTGGGCTTCTGACTACCATTAACGATTGTCATAGGTGTTCACAACTAAGACCGACGGCTTTACGAGCTCTCCGAGGCACGGAGGGGTCGCGATGTATTAGGAATGGTCACCCATCCACACACTGACCGACTAGCGCAGCTTAACCTTGCAGATCTGTTAACCAGCTTAGTTATTACTTGGCCACGAACACAATAATATTAAAAAGCATGATGAAATAACAAATCCCTACTATATTATTATTATTAATATTATAAATGCGAAAGTAACTCTGTCTGTCTGTTACGCTTTCACGTCTAAATCACTGAACTGATTTTAATGAAATTTGGTACAGAGATAGAGTTGACCTTGAGAAAGAACATAGGAGAGTTTTTATCTCGGACTTTTGAAGAGTTCTCTTGGAAACGGGATATAACCGAACTCGACGCGGGCGAAGCCGCGGGCGGAAAACTAGTACATGAATAAAAATTGTGTGCCCCACGGCTACGCCAAATAGGCCTCAGTTCAGCTAAATGCCAGATCGCTGGTGAACTGCCTAGTCAAAGTCAAATGCTTTATTTCAATTAAATTAAAATAGCACTTTTGAAAAGTCAAAACTAGTTGCACGGTTCCAAAAAGTGGGTCTTATGGAGAAGAACCGGCAACTCCATAGACACTCTTTTTAAAAATAAAACATGATTACAATGTTAATCTTGGTTTACAATGTTTGTTATGAATAGTTAATGAAAACATGCAGTTTGATGACCTACAAATAAATTAATCCAGAATAATAAACAGAAAAAAATAAAAAATTTAAAAGTTTACCTGAGTAAGATACTGTTTCCTCTTGATCCAGGCCTGGTCGAGAGTGCTGGAGAGTGCTTCCACCTTCTTGACCTTCTCCGGGACCTGGTCAGCCTCCTTCTGTAGGGAACCGATGACTTTTTGCCGACCGTCAATCTCAGCCTGCGGGGAAAATAATTAAATAAATATTTGCGAAATTTTACACAACACCATCTAGTCCCAAACTAAGCAGAGCTTGTACTATGGGTACTAGACAATGACATACTAATATTATAAAAGTTTGTGAGGATGGATGGATGTATGGATAGATGGATGTTTGATTGAACAGATTTAGATAAAATTTTACAGTATTATCCCTACTAATCCCTATCCCTACTAATCCCTACTAATATTATAAATGCGAAAGTAACTCTGTCTGTCTGTTACGCTTTCACGTCTAAATCACTGAACTGATTTTAATGAAATTTGGTACAGAGATAGAGTTGACCTTGAGAAAGAACATAGGATAGTTTTTATCTCGGACTTTTGAAGAGTTCTCTTGGAAACGCGATATAACCGAACTCGACGGGGGCGAAGCCGCGGGCGGAAAGCTAGTTATTTATACATCAGAATAACATATAGGCTATAACTTATAACGATTTTAAGTTAATTAGCCAAATTACAACGGTAATTAAAAGTAACTTTTCCACGCGGACGAAGTCGCGGGCAGTAACCTAGTAAACTAGGAAAAATTCGATCACGGAATTCATCTTCTGGTTAGGTACGCCTGACGCTATAACCACTAAGCCACCGCGACTACTGACGCCACTACAAATTTTCCCTTCGCTAAAATAACTTTTAAATCTTATAGAAAGAAAGAAAGAAAGAAAAAACATTAATTTGCCGCAGAAACACATACAAGCGAAGTTTTTAGCTTAATTAAGCACGATGTACAGAAACACATTAACAAAATACAATTTACAACACAGGAAACACAAATCACAAATCTAATCTATCTAATACCTAACTGCTGCATGTCGTGACCGCGACAAAACAGGCTACCACTCAGCAATATGCTGTGCTGTGGCACGAGACCACAACAAAGCGCTGATTTTCAGTGGCCACCTAGTGACGTACAGACATCAAACCAGCCTATACATATCATATTATCTTATCTTTAAATAAATAGTTGCTTGAAAATATTTTTTACACATTAATTTAAGGATTCATAGCTTGTAAGTTTAACCGATATACATAACAGTTTTATTAATTTTTAACCAATAATGTATTTATTCAATATTTTTAATTAATGTGTAACTAGCAATATTGTAAATGTTACTTAGTCATATGGTGGTATTACCAACATATCCATATTTTATGTAATTAAAAAAAGTAAAAAAAAAATAATGCAAACATTTACCGGTGAAACAGTATAACTACGAGAAGGTGATAGTGTGTGGTTTGTCACTAAGGCAAATGATCATTATATCGCGCTCTTTCTGTCTAGATAATTGTAGCGACATCTACCGCGCTACATAGAACTACGAAGTCCTGAATCGCGCAAGCAACATTCGCAACGAAAGTTGGATATATACAACCGCCCGACATCAACCGTCGGAGGATCCTCCCTTTGGATGGAGGGGGCAAGCCACCTCGCCTCTCCACACAGATGAAAGAGTGTGATATACGAGATCATGTATGTGTGCAAAATTTTTGTTATAGAAAAAGGTCGTAAGTGCGACTTGTTTTGATGAAATAGATTTGTGAAACTGCTACTGGAGTAATGACCCCGACCGTACATGCAATGTTATTTTAGCCTAAGAATTTTCGTATGCCTCTTGCAGAGACGTATGTCGGAAAACTAATTATTGTATCATAACAACTTTTGTACCATATACTTGGCGAATAAATATTTTATTTTATTTAACAGGTACAGAAACAGACCACAGATTAAGTATTACATACTAGCATTATTTTAACATACAATTTATAAACCTGAAGTCCAATTATGACTGTACACAACATTCAAACAGTTAAACAACTTTTATGAGGAGTAAAAGACGTGTTAGGAAAGTTAAGTTATGAAAAAAAAAGTTAAATTAAAATATTGATCAAATTTTAGCTTAAGTAGAGCATTTTTAAAAATAAAAAATTAATTAATTAATAATATCTTTATCTTTAGCATGGAAAATACAAAAAAGTCAACGACAATGTGTTTGTGAACCCGACAGCTTACCTTTTTCTCATGGTGTAACTCAAGAAGCGCTTCAGCATGAGAGACAGTATCTGGAGCACCGGACTCGTCCATCCTCTTGACTGTCTCCGATACCCAGAGCTCCAACTCCTGTTGAAGTAAATGTAACTTTGTAGGAAAAGATATTAAACCAAAATCCTAACTATCATGCATAGTTTTATTTTGTATACCACTAAGGTGGCAAACAAGCATACGTCCCACCTGATGTTAAGCGGTTACCGTAGCCTATAGACGCTTGTAACACCAGGGGTATCACTTGCGCGTTGCCTTAAAACGAAAGAGGAATAGTTGGGTTGGCAGTATAAGGGTGAAAATCCCCCCACTGGCAACACAACGTTTCCTCGCGGAGCACTGGTAACCTTGCTCACCGTAAAAAACAACACAGCTAAAAGCAGTGTTATTTCACTTCGATTTTCTGCAAAACGGAGGTACTTCCCCAGTCGGGCAGCTCCAATTTGAGTGGAATTACTCCCACTACGCACTACCTCTCTTAGAGTTTCGCTAGATGAGTATTACGCTTGTGTATTAGCGAACCGCATTCCCCCAGGAGTTGAAGTAGCGTTTCTTCAGCCTCCGCCGGCAAGTTCTTTCGTCGTTAAGTCTTTGTTGTCTTATTACTATTGTAGGATATAAGTAACAGTGCTAGGAATGTTCAGGCGGATGTATTCAGTCTCTGGTGAATGCACGGTGTTACGGTGTCCAACAGGAGTTACCTGTTGGCCTCCAAATTATACACGAACACGAAATATAATAATATATACAGGTTGGAAGGGACATCGACGCGCAACGGCTTACCATGACTTCAGTACATGATTCTGGACCTCCCTGCGTTGGAATTTTTCGTCGGCTTTTTCTTAAATTTTACGTGGTTTTTTTTGCAGTTTTTTCAACTTGAAATTGTATAAAATCATTATTTCTATCTAACCCAATAAGAATTTTAATTAAAAAGGCATTAATTCACTTTTTTCACTAAAAACAGCATTCTAAATTAAACTCGAAAGATCTTCTGGTCAGCTGTTTCCTTAGAGTTCACTTGCGAGTTGTAAAATTTAAGAAAAAGCCGACGAAAAATTCCAACGCAGGGGGGTCCAGAATCATGTACTGAAGTCATGGTAAGCCGTTGCGCGTCGATGTCCCTTCCACCCTGTATAATGATCATAAAATACAAGTGGACTGTACACGGCACAACAGATAACCTGTCACCTGTCACCCTGTCGCCTCAATCCTTACATAAGTACTATAGTTACGTAAGTATATGTGTAACACGTCGGTATGTATATTTGTGTGCATATAATGTACACCTACACTATAAAAAAAAACAGAACAAACTGAGCTTTACCTTAACACTTTCATCAAACTTATGTTCGGCAATCGCTTCATCCAACAATGCTGTCCGTTTGGCCGCTAGCTCTTGTAAGTGTTCCCAGCCTTTGCGGAGACTTTCCAGGCTTGTTTCTATCTCTTTCGCACGTTCTGGATATCTGTGACGAGAGAAGAGGATAAAGACATTCAATTTTATATGGCTTACGCAAATGTTCCTCTGATCTGGTATCGTCGTGCGACGGGTTGTTGAGCTCCCTAAATTATGGTTGAGCTACACAATGACTGATGCATGCGTGCCGTCAGTTGGGACTGGTCTACTCAAAGCCGCTATGGCTCTTTCTTCAAAAGTCCATTTCAGACTTTGCCCTACATTGTAAGACACATATTTGTTACTGTTCTATGTCTGGACTTTAAAAGAGACTATGATTCTCTGAGTTTGTTTCGGCGTTTCTTCTCAGAGGTCGTCAGTTGGGAAATGTAGGAGACATCTAGCTTTAAAAAACAATGTTTAATATTGACTTGTAAAAGTGTCTTTAAAAGATCTATTTACAGAAATAGATACCATTTATCATTTGAGTAGGCCACGGAGGTTGGTTGCTGTTTTATGTAATAAATAAAGGTTACATAAAAGATTTATATTTTAATATTGAGAGATTAATTCTGGAAAAAAATGCAATCTAATTCTAAAATTCGGGATATTAATTAAAAACTTTTTAGAGTTGACTAAATTAATCTTATAAACTGATAACTACATATGTTCCTTGTTACTAACATAACTAAATGACTAACCAATATGATGTCAGTTATGTGTAGAAGAGAAATATGACTTCACAGGCAGTGGTCTTGGTAGCTTAGTTTTTAAACCGCATTAACTGAACGACACAGGTCCGAATCCTGACAAAGCGAATTTTTCTTTCGCATCAATGAATTTATTATTCTACTAAGGTGGCAAACAAGCTTACGGCCCACCTGATGGTAAGCGGTTACCGTAGCCTATAGACGCTTGTAATACCAGGAGTATCAATTGCGCAATGCCGACCCTGTATTGAAAGAGGAATAGTTGGGTTGGCAGTATAAGGGTCAAAGTCCCCCCACTGCCAACCAACGTTTCCTCGCGGAGCACTGGCAACCTTGCTCACCGTAAAAAACACAACACAGCTCAAAGCAGTGTTATTTCACTTCGATTTTCTGCAAGGCTACTTCTCCAGTCTGGAGGTACTTCTCCAGTCGGGCAGCTCCAATTTGAGTGGAATTACTCCCACTATACCCTACCTCTCTTAAAAGTTTTAAGAATTATATAACAAAATGTTGACATACTTCTTCGTGAGGGTCCTTCCCTCCCCTTCGAGCTGCTGTATCTTGTCCCTGATGGCGCCGGCCTCCGCAGCCCTGGCGAGATGCTTCCTCTTCAGCTCATGGGCAGCTGCCAGCTCGCGCCCCCTCTCTGAGCTGCTGAACAGCGTCGACTTCTTCGAGATTCGCTCTGCAGTGTCTTCTACGTCCCTGTTGATGGAAAATGAAGGTTAATGTAATAAATAAATAATCTTGGACAAAAAACACAACACCATCTAGTCCCAAACTAAGCAGAGCTTGTACTATGGGTACTAGATAATGGATATAATACTTATATACTTTTTTTTTGTAAATATATACTTAAACATACATACATACCATCACGCCTGTATTCCCCGAAGGGTTAGGCAGAGGTGTACTAATGTACACCCACATTTCGCCGGTATGTTTAGGTCCCATGTAATAGGGGGCGCGAACTTATTGCCAATAACCGGGCACAAATGCAGACTCCGATCTGCTACTGAGAATTTCATAGAAAAACCCAATAACACTTTGTACGACCTGGGGATCGAACCGAAGACCTCTAGCGTAGCAGTCGCGCTTAGGACCACTAGACTAATGAGGCAGTCAGATACATACTTATAATACACTAGCGGCCCGTCCCGACTTCGCACGGGTGGACATAAGATCTATATAGCCTGTTACTCAGGGTGAATGTAGCTTTCCAATGGTGAGAATTTTTGAAATCGGCAGTAGTTTTTGAGTTTATTCATTACAAACATACACACAAAAACACAAATCTTTCCTCTTTATAGTAACATAAAAGTGTAGATAAGAAACACCCAGACAAACACAAATACTCATGTTTTATCCACACAAATATTTGTGTACTGTGGGAATCGAACCCACGACCTTGTGATCAATCGTCCGACACGCGAACCACTAAACCACAGACGTCGTCAAAATAGTAACTTACATATTTATTGCATTCTATAATAAACACATTATCATCATATACAGTCCTACTGCTGGGCACAGGTCTCCTCTCACAGAATGAGAGGGATTAGGCAAGCTTTATCCCAACTACGTTGTGGCTAGCTAAATAACATTGAACCCTTGAGTGCTACGGATGTGTTTGACGTAAATCTGACATTTACGCGAATATTATACATTGAAATAAAACTACTTTTTAAGGATTTTATATTATTAATCCCGACGTTTCGGACCCTTTACAGCATCCATGGTCACGGGTAGACCAGTCTACCCGTGACCATGCGTATATACGCAAAAAGTAGTTTTATTTCAATGTATAATATTATATATATATATATATAATATTATACATTGCCTATAGCTAGACTATGTCGTATTTTGAACAGCTGCAGTGTTCTGGTCGATGTTCATCACGACAGTATCGGCGAATTTTCCAAAATTGTTATTGACCATTTTTCTAATATAAAATAATTGCAATTTTGCCTAACAAATCCTATATTGAATACTTCATACAATCATTATTGTTTTTAATCTAATTATATCGTCTTTTTTATAATACATTTGAAAATTATTATACCTACCTATAATGATTTTATCTAATAATTTTTGCTTTATGAATGGATAATTTACCTGGTCTAAATATCTTTTTTTTATATTATTTTAATCTTAATTAATGTTTACATAAAATAATTATTAACATTTAACATTTACACTGAAATATTGTTTAAATACTGTTTTCTTTTAAATTTTATTTGTTCTCGATGATGTTTACCGTATATAGTGCATGATGTGTTAGCCTGTAAGTAATTACTACACTTTTAAATGTAACCGTATCTTATAAATTAATTTCTGTATTAGTGTAAGTAATTGTTGGCTAACCAAATAATAAATAAATAAATCTGACCTGTTGAAGGAGTGTATCTCCAGGGCAGCGGAGAGGTTGTCCCGGTACTTCTGCAGGGCTCCCGACAGGGCGCGCCACTTGCCCAGGAACAGGTCCCGGCGCTGGGACACCGCCGCCGCCTGCTGCGTCGGGCCCTGCCGACAAATACATACAATTATAATTTTACCGACTTAAAAATTGAGGAGTTTATTGATTTCTGACAGTCAAGGGAATATTACATTTCATACATTCACGCCTTTTTCCTATAGGGGTAGGCAGTAACTAAAGAACACCACTTGCTACGATTCTTGCATACTTCTTTCGCTTCGACCACATTCATACATCTTTTCAATATTACATATTGAAATAAAAGTCCTTTTTACGGATTTTATCGCATTTTTATTTTATTTTTCATACTACCAAGAGGGCATAGTGGGAGTAGTTTCACTCTTATAGGAGCTACCCGACTGGGGAAATGGAGGTTCTTCCTCAGTCGGGCAGCCTTGCAGAAAATCTAAGTGAAATGCGTTAGGAAACGTTGTCGGCAGTGACCCTAGTAGGGGCATAAAAAAAATATATAAAGCGACTTGATTTAATCCGATTATTATTTTTATTACTTCCTTTCCTCGCGGAGCACTAACAACCTTGCTCACCGTTAAGAACCCAACACAGTTCAAAGCAGTGTTATTTCACTTCGATTTTCTGCAAGGCGGAGGTACTTCCCCAGTCGAGAAGCTCCAATTTGAGTGAAATTGCTCCCATAATGGGATCAATTTCACTACCTCTACCATGCCTCTCTGAAAACCACTATCAGTTTTTCAAGCAAAGGATAATTGTTCTCTTACCTGCTGTAAAAGTTTATCAGCAAGCGCACAGATGCTCTTAACCCTCTTATCGTCCACTTTCATGTCGCTGTCCATATCATCCAGCTTCCTCAGCAGCGCGCTACAGTGTTCATAGTCTCTACCAAGCTCATGGGCTTGTACCATCATTTCCTTGTCCCGGATCCAGGCCTCTATCTTGTCTAGATGCTGGTTGAACTCCAGAATATCTTGAGCTTCTTCGAGTCCTCGTCCTGATGGCGAATTTAGGAATTTTACAGAAAATAAATTACATATTTTGTTTTATTGGGGCTTCATATACTTAGTTAATAATAATAATATTTTTTGGGACATTTTTACACAACACCATCTAATCCCAAACTAAGCAGAGCTTGTACTATGGGTACTAGACAATGGATATATAATACTTATATACTTTTTTTTTAGTTACATATTGAAAAAAGAACATATTAATTGATCCTGTGATACTTCAGATAATAAGAGACGAAAAGAGAAATGGAGATATTGCTGAGAAAGGCACATTGGTAGATGGAGAAGAGAGGATTGTGATTACGGGTATCGTATTAAAGACTACAATCCCGCTTGAATATCTATAATATAATGCCCCTTTCTCTCCCCCCTTATCTTTTATTTCTCTCTTCTCTTACACACTCTCTACAAAAAACAAATACTTAATGTTCATCACATGAATATTTGTGTCCTGTGCGAATCGAACCTACCACCTCGTGTTCAGCAGTCCAACACGGACCATTAGACCGCAGACGTCATCGAAAGCGTAGCGGAAATGATATTTTCATTCCATCTATTCGAAAGGCGACTTGGTTCGCCTTTAACTGCACCCAAAGGTGGTGTTTAATATAAGAAACTTAGCGGGCAGTAATTAGTTTTTAATCCTCTTTATAAATGCGCCGCAATTATAAAGAAAGAAAGAAACATATTTATTTCATCCTCACAGACAACAAATAAACACAATAAACTACGTAAAAAAAAAACGAAATAAAAAAAATATATAAGAGGACATAAAAGGACCCTAACTCAGCATTTGCCACTTCATCTAGATAAATGATGCGGCGCTGGTATTCTGCTAGGACCTCGATTATCTATTTTAAATTGTAACATCTTAGTGTTCAGCGCCTAAGATGTTCCAAATTCAAAAAGTGCGCGGCGGTTTTAGAGAGGTAGGGCATAGTGGGAGTAATTCCACTCAAATTGTAGCTGCCCGACTGGGGAAGTACCTCCGCATTGCAGAAAATCTAAGTGAAACAACTCTGCTTTGAGCTGTATTGTGTTCCTTACGGTGAGCAAGGTTGCCAGTGCTCCGCGAGGAAACGTTGTGTTGGCATTGGCAGATTTTGACCCTTATACTGCCAACCCAACTATTCATCTTTCGTTTTACAGGGTCGGCAACGCGCAAGTGATACCCTTGGTGTTACAAGCGTCTATAGGTTACGGTAACCGCTTACCATCAGGTGGGCCGTTTGCCACCTTAGTAGAATAAAAAAAGGTAATTGCGCAAGTTAAGGAACCCCAATATGCCCAAATTAGCTTTGTAAACAAGAATAAACAACCACACTAGCACTTTGCCATCTGGGTCATACGTCATTATGTTAAATTGTAGAATTAGCACATAATTAGTATATAAGACCTGAGTAATTGTATTTTACTTCTTCTGTAACTGTTATTCTGTTCAAATAAATATATTTTCTTAAAGTATATCGTTGTTGGTTCCTTAAATCGCACTTATAAAGAGGATTAAAAATCAGCAAGTTAAAAACTCAATACTGCCCACTATTTATTTTCTCGTAGTGGGTGATGAAAAGGGTGCAAAATATATTTTGGGCTCGGGCGACGTACTTTGTATCCCTCGCTACGTTCCGTTCTACTAAAGAATCCCTCACTTCGCTCTGGATTCAAAAAAGCACCCTCGCCGTAAAAATATTATTTTGCTCCCATAGGATACAATCTACTATTCTTTCTTTCCAAAAGAGGATATTTCACTCACCTCGTTGCTCAGTGGCAGTCTCCAGGCGCTGCCAATCAGTTTGCAGCTGCTGCAGCTGTTTCTCCACCTCCGCATCAGGGCTGAGCTGCTGTGCCAACTCCTGGACTTCCTGCAGGCGAGCCCTGTTGGCTGCCAGCTCTGCGGTGAAGGCCTGGTGCTTCTGCAGCTTCTTGATTTTGTCTTCCAGGTTGGTTACTTCACCTGTAAAAGATTTTGAAGATTGTAGTCGGATATCTACACCGTGTATTTTTTGAAAGAAAGAAAGAAAGAAAATTTATTCTGACAGCCACAAAACAGGACAAAATACAATTTAACAAAACAATTTAATAAGTCTTAAAACTAAGGAAGTACGTTATCCTGTGCGATGTCAGAGTAGGTCCCTATCTCAGCACTGTGCTGCAGCAAAAAGCAAATCAAGCTGCAGCGCTGATATCCTGATAGGGCCTGTTGATGAAACCACGGACAGTCTGTACAATTTAACAAAATAAATGAAATACATATATGCATCTTACAGTCGAAAGGAAATCATTATTTCAGTATTATTTCTACTAGATATGGGAATAAGTCTGAAACCTTGAAAAAAGGGAGCTGTTTCTTAGAAAAAAGTTCAGGTCTCGACAAAATGTGGGATGTAGCTGTTTTTTTTTGCACTTCATGTTTGATCCCATACAAGAAATTGTTGATCATGATGAGTAGAAGTATATCCTTTCGGCTGTAAGACGAGAAAGTTTTGATTTTATCGCGTTCATAAATTAATAGTTTGTGAAGGGTTAGTCAACAGATCTGCACGGTTAAGTTGTGTTTGCTGCGGTCATTTTATGGATGGGTGATTATTAAAACGGTAGAACTAAGTTTTTCATACGAAATTCTCTGCACACCGCTGTCCATTACTGAACAAAGGCCTTCCCCATAGATTTTCACGAAAATGATTCCCCATCAATTCTGGTTGCAAACCGCCTTCATCTAACGCCACCTAGCGAGCTTTACCAGGTCGTCTGTCAGCTAATTATATATATTTTTTTTTTGGAAAACCTATACCGCGAGTCCCACCCGCTATGTCGATTTTTTGGCATTTTCCATGCTAACATTTTAAAGTTATTATGCAAAGCAGTGGCTTAGTGGTCAAAGCGTCTGGTGTGCCTAACCAGAAAACACAGGTTCGAATCCTGCCCGCGGTCGAATTTTACCTTTGCTTAATAACTTTAAAATGGTAGCAGGGAAAATGTCAAAAAATACAAAAAGATAATCAAAAGAGTACTCTTTGCACAATGTATTAAAGATATACTGTCTTATTACAAAAATCTCTATAGTACTGGGATTAAACCAGAACTAATTGATCTAGGTTTGTTACAGTATTAAAGTTAGTACCAGGATTAAAACGTGTTTCTATTACAAAACCAAGACTATCCCAAGATCAGCTAGTACCAAAGATAGTTACAGGTTTAAGTATTATCCACAGATAAAAATCAAAATATTGCGTTCTTTCATTCGTTCATACAGGTCTCAACCGGAGCAACGTTCCGTTTCTTTAAATATTGATATTGACTTTACACTTGAAACGCTTTTAATAAGTATTTATAAATAAAAAATATATTAGAAATTGTTCTTGTGCATGTGATTTAGGTTCTTATCTATTAATCAAGCACAATTTTGTATTTTTGACGCTCTTTTTATAATCAAGTTGTTATATTTTTCAACAACTCGTGCGTGAAATGAAGCGAATTACATAAGTGCCGAGCGCGCGTTATTTGAGACTCCAAACATTTTTGCTGCGTCTTATATTAAATACTATTTGTATTTCTTAACGTATTTATAAGTATTGCACAGATAAGTGGGTTCAGATTTATTATCATTATTTATTTATTATTTTTTAATTATTTCAATTTCTAGCAGATTGCCGAGTTTCCAGCATGTCCAAATCTTCCAAATCCATCAAGTCGATCATGTTAATATCCATTTTTTTCGATTTGCTCAACGTTAACCTCAAAATAAGTCATTACCAAAGTTAGTACCATAGATAAACTAGGGGTCTCGGCGGTTTAACTTTAGTATCATAGATAGTACCAGGACTAGTGATAATCTTCATTTTGTAATAACGTTTTATTTAGTTCATAGTTAAAACCTGGTACTATCCTAGAACTATTTTTAGTCCGCGTTTTGGAATAAGGCGGTTAGTATTTACCATGTTGATGTTCAGCGGCGAGCTTGGCCAGTTTGTCAGCGACCCACCCGCGTGCCTCGGCCGCGTCCCTCGCGAACTGAGCCCGCGCCCGGCTCCGCACCAGCGCCGACCGACGACCTGCCGCCGCACTGTACAGCTGCCGAATACATACGTACATACATTCACATTACTTACCATCATCAACCCATATACTGTTCCACTGCTGGGCACGGCTCTCCTCTCACAAAATGAGAGGGATTAGGCTATAGTCCACCACGCTAGCCTACTGCGGGTTGGCAGACTTCACAAACCGTCGACAAAAATCTCTGAGGTATGCAGGTTTCCTCACGATGTTTTCCTTCACCGTTTAAGCAAGTGATAATTAATTATTAATACGCACATGAATTCGAAAAGTCAGAGGTGCGTGCCTTCGGTTCGCACTCGAGACCTTCGACTTGGCAGTCCAATGGTCATACCACTAGGCTATCACTGCTTAAAAAACAATTAAAAAGAGTTTAATTAAGTCAGGATCATAATATAGGGTCGTAAGGTCATAAAACATAGGGTCTTAATGTCATAACATGATGTCGTAAAGTCACAAAATGGAGTCATAATATGGTGTCTTGAGTCATACAATTAGTATTGGGACCATAACATCATCTTGATTTCATAACATGATGTCGTGAGAGTCACAACATGGAATCATAACATGGGGGTCTTGTTGTTTTAACATGGGGTCTTGTCGTCTTAACATGGGGTCTTGGTTGTCTTAACATGGGGTCTTGTTGTCTTAACATGGGGTCTTGTTGTCTTAACATGGGGTCTTGTTGTCTTAACATGGGGTCTTGTTGTCTTAACATGGGGTCTTGTTGTCTTAACATGGAGTCTTAAAGTTTTGACTACATCTTACCTTCTTCCTCCTCTCGTTAATATGCTGCAGCTCATCAGCGATGCGCTGGCTCTCCACATGGTTCTGCTGTAATAGCTTGTCACCGTGACTGTTTAGTGTTGCCAGCTTTTCGTCCTGATAAAAAAATAATAGAATTTTGGTGAAAATGTTGGTTCGGACAAGTATGATACTACTCAACTATTTTAATAATTTAAATTTTATTCCTTTTCCAATTGCATAAGTAGACCAGGGCTGAAATTAATAATGCCTTAGTTTTATCATGGGTATTACTAAAATTTTTGTGTAAAATAAATGAAATTATTCGTTTTATTGCATTTATGAGAAAATTTACCTTATTAATGTATATATTTTTTTACATTATTAGAAAATAGAGATTTCAACGGACAAAAAGCCCGCTGTTTTTTTTTAAATAAGCAGATATTTTGACTTTTTCCTCAAAATTCACAAATATCTCAATAACCTTGGAACCATTGAATATCGCGGAACATACATGGGGGTCATATCGATAGGTATTGAAGTCCCCCATCGTTTGACTTACAATATCCACCCCCTATTACACCCTGTATAAGTAGATGCTATATATTTATTACACAATGACTTAAAAATATTGTTCGTGAAATGAATGCTTTTGTCTCACCTGTGTAGCGAGCAGTTTCTCAAAAGCCTCGTGTTTCTTGAGCTGATTGTCCACCTCCTCGACGCTGCTCGTCTGTGATATTTCTGTGCCTGCAACAATTGGTTTTTGACGTTAAAATATATGATAAATAAATATTCTTGGACTATTTTACACAGCACCATCTAGCCCCAAACTAAGTCGAACTTGTCCTATGGGTACTAGACAATGGATAAAATACTTATATCCTTTTTTTTTGTAAATACATACTTATAATGCACAAGAAACACCCAGATAACACACAAATATTTATGTTCATCACATAATATATACTTTACATACATACATTGCAGAAAATCGAAGTGAAATAACACTGCTTTGAGTTGTATTGTGTTCATAACTTATACATACTTTCTTTTTGTATATTTTAGGCATTTTCCATGCTAAGATTTTAAAGTTATTTAGAAAAGGAAAAATTCGACCGCGGGCAGGTTTTCTAAATAACTTTAAAATCTTAGCATGAAAAATGCCAAAAATATACAAAAAGATAGTTAGAAGGTAAGGTGGCATCGTTCGACATTGAACTAACTGTAGAGTAAGTTGTGTCGGTTGAAAAGCAAAAACTTGCATTTCAATAGGTGTTACTGACGTCACCGTAAAGACGTAAATTCAGTATGTGAAGGAAAAATTCGACATGACGGGTAGGTATCGCGGTGGTCATAGCGTCTGGTGTACCTAACCAGAAGACGCAGGTTCGAATCCTGCCCAATAACTTATACATACTTATACCTCCTTGCTCACAAGGTTGCCATTGCTCAGTGTTGTCAATGACTTTGACCCTTATACTGCCAACCCAACTATTCCTCTTTCGTTTTTTCATATTTTTTTTGGATAAAAAGTAGCTTACACTAGCGCTGTAGCATGGTGCGGGTGACAGTTTCAGTAACATTTCGTTTCACTCTTGAAAGTTGCCGCGATTTACAAATTATGACTTAGTATTTCAGTTGTCCTACATTCGTAATACAGGGTGTTATAAAACTACCCGTACAGCCGAGAGGAGGTTAAATGGGGCCTTATAACGAGTCCATTCACAATATTTAAGAACCGTAGTAACGCTGTATAACATACCCCAAAAAAAGAAAAACAACAACATTTATGAATGAAAAATAGAAAAACTATTAAAGTAGACAATTATTAGGTAAAATAGGTACGTAGGCCTTTCTGTTAAATAATCTGGTTCCCTGACATGACAGCTGACAAAATTTTTGGATTTGATAATTAATTATATTTTTTGCGGGGTATTTTGTAACACGTTGTATATTAAATTATTAACCTTTTGACCGCCACGTCAATAACGAAAATCCGTGTTCTCTACGCCAAGCGACAAATTCTAGTATTTAATAATAAGTAAAAAAAAAAAAAATGTTGTACATATATGTATTTTAAACTAAAAAAATGAGGTATTTTTGACGTGCCATGCCGTCGTTGGCGTCGTGAGCAAGTTTTCATTTGACGTCTATACACGTCCGTGGCGGTCAAAAGGTTAATAACTGTAGTAAATTAAACATAATACAAAACGTCATACAGGCAACTGTCACCCGCACCATGTTACAGCGCAAACAGTTGATGATATCCGTGGTTACAAAAAATAATACTGACTGAGCGCGGCTTCTTGCGCAGCGCACAGGTCATGCAGCAGCTTGGCATCGCGCAGGAAGCAGTGCAGGTCGATGAGCTGGTCCAGCGCCACCTGACGAGCCGCCCACGCACCGTGCAGACGGTTGCGTTCTTCTAGCAGCGCCTCACACTTCTCTTCTACCTCCTACGTAAAAATATGGTTTTATAATTTAATTTTCAGAACAATTACAGTTTTTTTAAATAAAACTACTTTTTAATGATTTTATCGCGTTATATTGATATTATTAATCCCGACGTTTCAGTCAATATAACGCGATAAAATTAGTAAAAAGTAATTTTATTTCAATGTTTAATACTTATTCGTGTTAATGTTAAAAATTAATAAATTACCGTTTCTGTTTGATAACACTGCTACATGGAAATGTGTCAAGTACAGTCGTCAGCAGGTCAAGTTATCCAAAACTGTCAATTTTTCCCAATTGAATATGAATCTAATTATATTGCATTTAAGTTTAAAATCAATCAAAGAAATTTGATAGATTGTGGTAGCTTGATGTGCTGGCCTCTGTACTATGGGTACTAGACAATGAATATAATACTTATGTTTTTTTTTCACAAATACTTGTGGAGAGGCGAGGTGTATTGCCCCTCCAACGAAAAGGGAGGATCCTCCAACCAGGCGGGTGTTGTGCCTGGCGGTGTGACTCGCTGCTCGATCCTGCTGATGGCTGTTGTGAGGGGAAGATGATGACGAAGGTGCTGGACTCCGGAAGGCTGCGTTGATGTTCTGCTCGGGGTCACCAGTGTGGAAAAACTGGGATCACGTCGGGGACACCAGAGTGGAGAGGCGAGGTGTATTGCCCCTCCAATGGAAAGGAGGATCCTCCAACCAGGCGGGTGTTATGTCTGGAGGGCCACGGCCCGACGGTTGATGTCGAGCGGTTGTATATATGCAACTTTCGTTGCGAATGTTGCTTGCGCGATTCAGGACTTCGTAGTTCTATGTAGCGCGGTAGATGTCGCTACATACTCATGTTTTACCCACACAAATATTAGTGTCCTGTGGGAATCGAACCTACAACCCCATGATCAGCAGTTCGGCACACGAGCCACTAGACCACAGACGTCGTCGTAAGAAAGAGAAAGATGATATAGTTACAGCGGCATTAGGATGTTGCGTGGCGAGGTCCCGGCCCATCTGCAGCGCGTCGCGGAAGGAGGAGTCCCGCGCGTCCAGGTCGGCGCGCACGGCCTCGTGCTCTGCGCGTGCGCACTGAGCAGACACCGCGTCACGCACGCGCACGGCACGTGACATGGACGTGCGCACTGACACAGACCATGACGTCAGGTCACGGACCTACGCGAACAGACAAAACAAACGTACTTACTACAACAAAATCAAATCAAAACGTACAAAATTACAAATGCAAAACGCTTCATAAAATAAATTGACTAAAATTATTTTAAATCTAGTTTAAACATTCCAATTCCTAATGAATTTCTTTAAAAAATTATCAGATCAAATTAATTCTTTAATCCAAGTAACAATCCAACCACAAACACAAAAACTAACATTGTACATAAATCCACTTGATAAAAACTAAGTTTTCACTCGAAAGAGTTCTGTCTCAAAATTCTTATTTCAAAAAGTTCCTTCGAATATCAAAAAGTTTTTCACTTGTCAAAATCAAAATAATTTTATGAAATGTCGAATCTAGGTGCACGGTTCCAAATTAATAGTTTCCTACGGAGAAGAACCGGCAAAAAACTCTCGTCTCGTCTCAAAAAGTTCTTAAAATCTGAAAGTTCATAAAGTCTCAGAAAGTTCTTATTCCCAAAAACTTCTTAAGTCTCAGAAAGTTCTTGAAGAACTTAAATCTCAACTCACTTGCGTCAAGAACTGGTGTAACTGCAGGTATTGTTGCAACGTGTTGCGTCTCTCGTCAGCCGCCTGCTTGAGCATGGCCCAGGCTTCCTCCAGCGCTTTCTGCTGCAGACCGATCTGCTGCACATTTCCGCCAGGGTACAGCTTCTGGAGACGGCTGCCTTCTTCTTGGAGCACCTGGGGAAGAAAAATATATATATTTTTATAAAGAATCTCTTTTTGTAAAAAGTTACATTTTCCTGGATTTAATTTTAAATTAATATTTCTCAGTCTTTCTAAAACATCTATCAAATTCTTGTTATGTATTTCTAAATTTCTACCAAAAACTACTAAATCGTCTAAATAAATAAAACATCTATCAAAAGTTAATCCAGACATAGCTACTGACATTACTCTGCTGAATGCACTTGGACTTGTTTTGAGTCCCATTGGTAACCTCTTCATTTGATACTGTCCTGTATTAGTCGTAAACGCAGTATACTCTCTACTATTTTTATCTAAAGCTACCTGATAATAACCCTGATTTAAATCTAAATGTGAGAAATAAACTGAACCCGAGAGCGAGTCTAAAATTTCAGAAATATTCGGTAACGGAAATTTATCATCCACAATACAATCATTAAGCCTACGATAATCTACTACTAGCCGCCACTTTTTATCGGTTCCGCTTTTCTTAGGTACTAATAAAATAGGGCTCGACCACTCACTCTTCGCTTCCTTTATTATATCATTGTCAATCATATTTTGTATTTGCTTATCCACTTCATTTTTCAAAGAATGTGGCAGTCGATACTGCTTAACATAAACTGGACTAATGTTTGGTTTTAATGTTATTGATTGTTCATAAACGTTTGTAGTTTGTAAATTTGTCGCCTGGTAAAAAGAATACATCGGAGTACTTAGCACACAACTCTTCAATTAATTTTCGTTTCTCCGAATTAAGCTGATTTAATTTTAAAATTCCTAATAAACTTTTTGCTCTCCAAACTGTTACATTTAGGTTTAAAATCACATAAATCAGCGGAGCTGTACGGGGGCAGTACCTGCATCTGTGCGTCGATGGCCAGCAGGTCGCTCTGCGTATTGTCGTGGTCCCGCAGCAGGGCGGTGGCGGCGCGCAGGTCGCGGGGCGGGGGCGGGGCGGCGAGGGCGGCCCTCTTGTCTGCCGCCCTCTGCGCCAGCTCGCCCACGTCGCGGTGGAACCGGTGGATCTCGCCCGCCGCGTGCAGACGAGAAGCACGGGACTCCATTTGCTCCACGAGCCGTTGCCACCATTCTCTGAACAATTGAAATAAAACTATGTTTTACGGATTTCTTCACATGGTTTCCAGGAATCAATAGTCCCCAGTGTTAGATTCTCTGTTTGGCTGTTGGTTGAACGTTATTGTCAGTCCCTACGCTAATCAAGTGCCAGATATATTATGCTTTTCAAATAAGAATAGACTGACCTCCAGCCATCTTGTGACGTCATAACTGTCAATTCAAACCAGCTAGGCAGGGTGAGCAAAACAGATATTTTTGAAATAATATTTTATAGGTATTTAAAATATTCCACCGTTTGTTATTTATAAGAAAATTAGGTATTTATACCCCGTGTTTTTAATAAAACTATAGTTGCCGTCGTCTTGAAAAAATCCCCTTTTTATATGTATTTTGATTCATTTGACGTGGTTAATTTCGTTTTGCCAATGGTCACTGGTTATTGAATCAATAGTTTCCAGTGTTCGATTTTCAATTTGGCTTACTAATTGTCAGCGACCATATGCTAATCAAGTGCCAGATATATCCAATTGGATTTAAATCACAATTGTAGGGTGGCAGCTTCAAAGCCATGGGAGTTTGAAATGTTGTCTATGATATAGTTTATTGGCGATTTGTGCCTTTTTCTTAAATCGCAGAGTTCCGGATTTGGTATTACTGGTTATAAATATATTATAAAGTTTTAAAATTTTAAAAGAAGATAATTAATTTTGTTTGCAAGCTGTACTTCTTTGACAGATCGTGGTCATTCGAGATTATTACCGTTCCTATTCTTATTTGAAACGCATATTATTCAATTGGATTTAAATCACAATTGTGGGGTTCAAAAATTCAAAGCCACGGGGTTTTAAATGTTGTCTATGATATAGTTTAATGGCGGTATGTGCCTTTTTCTTCATCACTGCTTACATAAATATTTTGGGACTTTTACACAGCACCATCTAGTCCGAAATTAAGCAAAGCTTGTACTATGGGAACTAGACAATGGATATAATACTTGTAGACTTTATGATCAGCAGTCCGGTACTCGAACCACTAGACTACAGAGGTAGTCAAAATACGTCGTCAAACGTCAAATATATTATAAAGTTTTAAAATGTTGTTTTTTTTGCAAGCTGTACTTTTTTGATCGCGGTCATTCGAGATCATTGGCGTTTCTATTCTTATTTGAAACCCATTTTATGTACACGTCTGCCTAACCCTTAACGGAATACTGCCATGACGGTCATATACACCTAGTATTAGATAACAAAGTCCACTCACCCAAGTGCCTCCTGTCTCTTCTCGATGTCTCCGATGTAAGGACTCTCTGTGGCCAGCAGCTTCTTGGCCAGCTCCTCACACTGATTGAACCGCTCAGCCCCACTCTCCACGCGGTGACGAAGCTCATCGAACTTGGAGCGAAGGATCTAGGAAAGAGAGATGTAGATGTATTATTTTGCTACGTTGTCCTTCAAAGCGGGACACAATGACAATAAAGTAGTAACTTACAGGCACCTAACACTGAAATACCTCCTAATTATTTTATATGTTATCTCTGTATTATACAGGGTGGAAGGGACATCGACGCGCAACGGCTTACCATGACTTCAGTACATGATTCTGGACTCCACACGTTGGAATTTTTCAAAAATCAAAGTCTAAAATTTTGTCAGCTGTCATGCCAGGGAACCAGATTATTCAACAAAAAGGCCTACGTAACTATTTTACCTAATAATTGTCTACTTTTATAGCTTTTCTATTTTTCATTCATAAATGTTGTTTTCCTTTTTTTGGGGTATGTTAACAGCGTTACTACGGTTCTTAAATATTGTGAATGGACTCGTTATAAGGCCCCATTTAACCTCCTCTCAGCTTTACGGGTAGCTTTGGAACACCCTGTAAATATAAATGCTTACCAATAGATGTTCGTAATCTTGTCCGTAGTCCTCGCTGGAGGCTGCAGCGTACTGTTCCTGTATCCAGCTCTCCAGTTCAGCACTCTCTGCCAAATACTCGTGTCTGTGACAACGAAAACAAATGATGTAGATTTAAAGAGTTTTCTTTATTGAAGAGAGGACAACACATAAAACTACCCCAATCTATCAAATTTCTTTGATAGATTTTCAACTTTAATACAATATGATAAGGTTCATGTACAATTGGGAAAGTTTGACAGTTTTGGATAGCTTGACCTGCTAGTTTGTGTACAGCAAAGGATACGGTGAATAAACAACACCAGTAGTTGAACAATATTTTTTTGAAAAAAGTTCATTCTATTTTATAGTTACTAAATAATGAAAACAAAACAAATGGGATTTACATGGCGAATGTCAGTGGGACCGCCGAGAGGGGACGCCCTAGAAAGACTTACGCCGAGCTTATTGGTGAGGTTCTTCAAAAAGATCAAGTGCGTAGTACTCGCAACCGGCGTGTATGTATGACAAGATGTATGAATGTGGTCGAAGCAAAAGAAGTATGCAAGAATCGTAGCAAGTGGCGTTCTTTAGTTTCTGCCTACCCCTATGGGAAAAAGGCGTGAGTGTATATGTATGTATGTAATAATTAAAGTCGGACATACCTGCACACACTCTCGACGAGCGCCTTCTGTCTCTGCGCGGCGAGTCTCTGGAGCCTCGCCAGGCTGTCCACCAGCAGGGCATGGCGCGCCAGCAGGGCCTCGCCCTCGGGGTGGCCGCCGTTAGCCATGGACGTAGCGACGTGGCCCATCTCCGCTATGATAGCGGCGTATGTGTCCAGTTCTAGTTCAACAGCCTATAAGAGACAACATTTTGTTAATAACATCTAGACAGGATAAAATAAAGTCGTTTCCCACTGTGTACGCTGAAATCTTTTAAACTACGCATTTTGATGCGATTTTTACTATAATACTCGTAATAATAAATAAAGAAAATAAAGCTGTGGAAATAAAGTCCTGGAGTGGCGATCACGCATAGAGTAGCGTGCGTGTAGTCTGCCAACCCGCACTAGGCCAGCGTGGTGGACTACAGCCTAATCCCTCTCAATATGAGAGGAGAGCCGTGCCCAGCAGTGGGACAGTATATGGGTTCATGATAATACACAGTGTTAGCGTTCGTAAATTTATTGTTACTAATCGACTAAATAATCTGTCAACTCGTTTTTATATTTTTACATTGGCAATTATTTAACTTTAGAATGGCGGTAGCACAGTTGATGTGTGGAGCGATCGCGTGGTCGATGACACATTCCATTACCAGCGTCCAACCTGGATAGACGTTATTATTGTACCTATCTGTTTAAATTTAAGTATTAAAGTGTTATCATTTTGATTTCTGACATTTACGCGAATATTATACATTGAAATTGAAAAAAAACTACTTTTTACGGATTTTATCGCGTTATATTATTTCAGTGTTAATATTTCTTTCGACCATTTTATCATGCTCCATTGAACCTCATATCCTAAGATTATCCTAAGTATTCTAACCTGTGCATTGTGGATAATTTAAAAACAGTTACCTTATGGCGTGTCAAGAGATGTGTGGCTCTGTGGCGATCCTTGGCGAGGTCGGCATGCGCAAGCGCAGCAGCCTTGTCAGCCAGCCAGGCGTCCACCTCCAGCGCGTCGTGCATGAACTGCTGCGCCTTCAGAGACGCCTCCAGCCGACCGCCGCGACCCTCGGCCGCCTCGGACACAGATGTGTAACCTGCTTCCAACTCCTCGCATAGAGCCTCGATCTGTAACCATATTAGTTAATACAGACACCAGCAGGTTAATATATACAAAACTGTCAAATTTTCCCAGTTGAAAATGAACCTTATTGCTTTGGATTAAAGTTGAAAATCTATCAAAGAAATTTGACAGATTGGGGTAGCTTGATGTGCTGGCCTGTGTACTTAAAATTAACGCTGTTACGCTGAAAGATCAATGAAAAAAGCAGTGATAACCTAGTGGTATGACCATTGGACTGGTAAATGATAAATGATATTTATTTCTGTAAATAGATCTTTTAACCTTTCGTATGCCGGACTCGCGCCGCGTCAAAAATGTCTCAACTGCCGCGTCATTTTAAGCGCGCGTGGCTGTGCGTCTAGCGTTTTTCATAACATAATTTTATTGATTAAATACATACCCATGTGATTCATTTAAATATATGGGATAAATAGATACCCATACTTCATTTTAATAAATATTTCATGTCTTTATAGCCTTTCTATTATTTTCTACAGCTGTTTTTCTTTCAAGGTTCCTGAATAATACTTTCCTTGGAAGAAACACTAAATAAAAATCTTGTTCAAAAGTTTCAAGCTTTTATTACGTTTTAAATTACACTATAGTATATATTCTTGACAATGAGCTAAAATTAAATGGCATTTGTTCAGTATAATCATCGCAAACGAGTTTCGAAATCAATATTTATGAAATAGCTTGAGCGTAGATCTACGTTCCGGTTGATCAACTAGAGCGTAGATCTACGTTCCGGTTCAGCACTTACAGGATGTTTCAAAAAATCATTTTTGTAAGTAATGTTGAAGTATTTTAGAGGCAACATAGGTCCAGCCGTTTCAGAGATTAGCCGGAACAAACAGACAGACAGACAGACAGACCAAAGTCGTAAAAAATGTTATTTTGGTATATGTACCGTAATATATACATTCATATGTATGTAGTAAAAAACGGTTATTTTAATATTACAATCAGACACTTTAAAGACACTTTTACAAGTCAATATTTTACATATTTTTTTTTAAGCTGGATGTCTCCGGCATTTCCTATCTGACGGCCTCTGAGAAGAAACGCCGAAACAAACTCAGAGAATCTTATTATCTTTTAAAGTCCAGATCTTATAATAGTAACAAATATGTGTCTTACAATGTAGGGCAAAGTCTGAAATGGCCTTTTGAACAAAGAGCCATAGCTAAGTTGAAGGTCAAATCCAAGGCACGCACCTCTGACTTTTCGAATTCATGTGCACATTATTAATAACTATCACTCGCATAAACGGTGAAGGAAAATATCGTGAGGAAATCTGCATTCCTTAGAGATTTTTCTCGACATTATGTGAAGTCTGCCAAGTCGCACTAGGCCAGCGTCGTGGACTATTGCCTAGTTCGGTATTTCCCAAGTCGGATGCGGAGGTTTGATGGCCGTTACGTGTAAAATACTGATATCTAAGCGCATTTAGTTAGACTATAAGCCCATTCCAATATAGTTGGGAAAAAGGCTTGGAGAAAGAGAAAGATTCAGCCACATCTGGTTAGACTGGAAACCAACTCCAACATAGTTGGCAAAAGGCTTAGATGATGAATGTAACCCACCTTCTCCTTCTGCGGATGTCCATCTTCTACAAGCTGTGTGCCATGAGCCACCACCCTCTCGATGAGCGGCCTCCTCCCCACCAGCTCGGCTCTCAGCTTGGCGTGCTTCTTCTGTGCTGTCTGCGCAGCGTGAAGGTCTGTCGGCATCACCTCTGAGGACGCTGCCGCTGAGCGCTCTGATAACCAGTCCAGCTCACCTGCTACTTCTGCCGCGAATTTGTGGAGTCTGGAGAATACGTAGAAGATAGTAAGCTTTGCAATATCGAAGTTCACAAGGTCACGCAATATTCTCCGGTATGTTTTGGTCCCATGTTCTCATGTAAGTCTGACATAACAATGATTTATATTAATTTTAAATTAGCAGACATTTCAAAGTCAAACTCAAAAGTTTAATTTCGATTAGACCATTAAAATAGCACTTTTGAAAAGTCAAAACTAGTTGCACTGTTCCAATAAGTGGGTCTTATGGAGAAGAACCGGCAAGAAACTCCATAGACACTCTTTTTAAAAAACATGATTACAATGATATACTTAGTTTACAATTTTTGTTATGAATAGTTATTGAGAACAATGCAGTTTGATGTGTACCTACTAATAAATTAATCCAGTATAACACACATACAAAGAATAAATAAAAAAGATTTCCATTGACAGTAAGAGCCGACCAGCCCCGACAGACTGCACCCGTTCACGAGTATGACGTGTGTATCGGCGTCGTTCGACTCTACCATGTTGTAGGGAATAAAACGACCCGACACACAACGCCACCATCAGCAGGACATTTTCAATACTGAAATAGTTACTGTGATTATATTTTTTCTTATTATTTATTAATGTTTAACTCAATAAAATGTAAATGTGAGTACTTTGTAGGCTAAATATACATACTCAGCTGTCATTTCACAATCATTTCCACCGCCTCTTTTGCAAGCATAACTTTGCTCGCAGTAAAAGGCGAGGGTAAATCCACTCAATTTGGAGCTGCCCGACTGGGGAAGTATCTCGGCCTTGCAGAAAATCGAAGTGAAATAACACTGCTTTGAGCTGTGTTGTGTTTCTTACGGTGAGCAAGGTTGCCAGTGCTCCGCGAGGAAACGTTGTGTTGACAGACTTTGACCCTTATACTGCCAACCCAACTATTCCTCTTTCGTTTTACAGGGTCGGCAACGCGCGAGTGATACTCCTGGTGTTACAAGCGTCTATAGGCTACGGTAACCGCTTACCATCAGGTGGGCCGTATGCTTGTTTGCCACCTTAGTGGTATACAAAAAACCCTGTAACATAAGCTAATACTTACTGTAAGTTACTCTCCAGCGCCTGCCTCCTCTTGGCGGCAGGTGGTTCCAAGGCCTTGACAGCCTGCAGCAGTACGGCGGAGTCCCTCTCGATGGCGGCGGCGTCGAAGTGCCCGCCAGACACCAGGTCTGCGCCCTGCGCTGCCAGGGACGTCGCCTTCTGCTCCCATAGAGCTAGCTCCTGTTCTAAGGCCTACGAATAGAATATTCTTTAATGTACACCATATACAAATGCCAAGTACGGTCAACAAAAGAGTTAGGTATGCAAGCAGCTATTTAATAATCTGTGTTTTGATAAAGATAGTGTAATAATGTATCACGCAATATGTGTCAAAACGTAGGTATTGTGAGCAGCTACATACCTAACCCTTTGGCGCGTAATCATTTATGTCGAAATCTGTATAAAAATGCATATTTCTTTTGCTCTCTGTATACTTAACTCTTTTGTTGACTGTACATGCTTATAAATGAATAATTCAATTCAATAAAATTCCCCACGAACTGAACATTGCTTTGCAACAAGACACGGACAGTGAGACGACTCTGAGCACAAAACCTGTTTTTCTCCAAGAAACCAGTCAGAACCGTAGTAGGAAAAGAAAGGCAGTAGGAACCGTAAGTAATGTACTTTTAGTTTTTTTTTTATTCTCATCCTATGTTTAACTTAGTTTATTTTTCTATGTGTACTTAAAGATAATTTTAGCAGTGATAGCCTAGTGGTATGACTATTGAACTGCCAAGTCGAAGGTCTCGAGTTCAAATCCAAAGCACACACCTCTGACTTTTCGAATTCATGTTTACATAATTGCGTTTGAATAATTAATTATCATGGTGAAGAAAAACATCGTGAGGAAACCTGCATGCCTTAGAGATTTATCTCGACGGTTTGTGAAGTCTGCCAACCCGCAGTAGGCCAGCGTGGTGGACTATAGCCTAATCCCTCTCAATATGAGAGGAGATCCGTGCCCAGAAGTGGGACAGTATATGAGTTGACGATGATTCTGAATTTACGTCTTTATGGTGACGTCACTATAGCCATCTTATACCTGATGTTGGTTCAGCAGACGCTTGCAGCTCCTCAGGTCTGTGCCGATATCTTCATTCTTCAGCGCTCGCTCCAGGTCCACTAGGCGAGCCTTAGCATCCTCAACGGACCTGATAAGAAAGTAATAATACTATTTAAGATTCGTATTTGCATGACAAGAGGTGAGGGGCTCGTGGTTCAGTAATAAGTACGCTGATGAAGCGATCTGTAAGGCTAACCATTTTTTATAGCACTAAGGTGGGAAACAAGCATACGTCCACCTGATGGTAAGCGGTTACCGTAGCCTATAGACGCTTGTAACACCAGAGGAGTCACAAGCGGGTTGCCGGCCTTTAAAAGGGAGTACGCTCTTTTCTTGAAGGTTTGAAGGTCATATTGATCCGGAAATACTGCAGGCGACAGTTCATTCCACAGTTTAGTTGTGTGAGACAGAAAGTTTTTAGAGAAATATACAGTAGTAGACTGCCAACCATCTAGATGATGGGGATGGAACTGGTCAGGGGGTCTACTCCCTAAGCACGAAGTCCATAGTTTCGACCTTAGGTACGTGCGTTTCCTACTCCGTATCACCGGACGGATGATTCGTTCGGGGCCCGAACTAAGAATGAATGACAGTTGTCCCTACTCTCGATGTGTTTTTACCCGTTCGAAAAATTGAATTTGACACTTGTTTTACCGGACTCCGAAGTTTCGGAGAACTTTCGAACGGCTCGTAATTTCGTTGACGGAGATAGGGGATAGACCCTCTGGTTCGAACCGATGTTGCGTTGATCTTTATCTAGTGTATAATATGTTGTGTAGGTAACCTCCGATGCTTCCTCTGCTGAGCGGCCTGTCGCAGCTTGCCGCCCTTGTCCCTGGAGGCAGCCAGCAGTTCTGCCCAGGCTCCCCCCAGCGCCTCCAGCTGACTCCCCACCGACGCCGCACGACCCGCGTCTGACTTCTGCAGCGACTGACCGATCTGCAAGAAAGATATAGCATTAGATGCAAGATTTCGACGACACGATTGGCGCAGCGGCTGAGCGATCGGCTTCTGCGACACGGGTTGTGGGTTCGATCCCCACACGGAACCAATATTTGTATGATATACAAGTAGTTGTTTCGGGTCTGGGTTTGTGTTTGTAAACGCACCCACTCCTAGTGGGGCAAAGTTTTTTTTAAAATACTTAATCATATCCATATTCATTTATTGCATTCCATAATGTACAAAAATATATAAAACAGATGGTAGGCTTAAATCTAGGAATCAATTATGGACCCTGTTGGGCACAGCACAGCTTAGTAGGAGATCACTTTAGGAGCCCAATGTGGCTTGGAGGTATCCTCTCAGAATGAGAGCATGAGAGACAGTCCACCATACTGACCTAATGGGGGTTGGCAGACTTTACACGCCGTCGCGAAAATCTCATATGTATGCAGGTTTCCTCACGTTGTTGTAATATGTATACACATGCCAAATTACAACTTTTTAGTACTAATAGTCTCTGAGCTAAGCCACAGACAGACAGACGGACATAGTAAAACTATAAAGGTTCCTTATTGGCTAAGGAACCCTAAAAAGGACCATAGTTTTTTAATAATTCATTAATACTCACACTCTCAACGTTTCTCAGCTGTTTTTCATTAGCTTGCAGCTCTCTCTCGAAGGCTTCATGTTTCTGCAGCTTCCTCTCCAGGTTAGCTAAGTCCCTGCAACAAAAATACAAAATATATATATATACACCGTATTTTTATTGTCGTCTTACAGCTGAAAAGATATGCTTTTACTCATCATGATCAACAATTTCTTGTATGGGATCAACCAATATTTCCTTTATTTATACTTATACATATTTTTTTTATTTTTAAATACTTATTTCATCGTAAGTACATACAAAAAAAAAACATTTAAAAATATAAAAAATAGAAACCCACCGGCATCGGCAGCAGGGTCCAAGCTACCGGTGGTCAGGGCCCAAGAGAAAGAAACCTAACGATACGGGCCGTGTCCAAGAGTACTGCTTTCTGTATCAAGCCCTTGGTCCAGCCATCCAAAGAGAGGCTCCTTAGATGTTGGTCGAGGCTCTTGGCTATTAGGCCATTGGCTGACACAACGATTGGTACAATGATTGCTGAATTCACCTCCCACATGTCGACAACCTCGTGTGCCAAGTCGAGATACTTTATTTCTTTCCATACGACGTGCTCAGTCATTAATAAGTTTTAAAAAATTGGTACATGCCCATTTCTTGTCACTTTAATTCAAGTATACTGCTCCTTTCTTCTATAATTATCAATTGACGTTTTCTCATTTATTCTCAATATTTCAAGTCTCACTCTTACATGTCGGTATGGATGGATATTGTTGCTTATGCTGTATTTCTGACTACCTACGCTGCTATATGTCATATAATATAATATGTATATATATATGTATATATATGTATATAGATATAAGTATATAGTATATGTATATAATTATATTTATTTATTTATCTCATACGATGTATTATATTTATATTAGTTGTTTTATAATATATTTTATGTTTAAGTTGGTTATAGTACACCATTGACTACCCACCATTTTTTCAAATGTTCCTGTCCATCCAAAGGTTGTCTGGTAGATATCGCTATTAGCGATAAGACCGCCATTGTACCCTTAGTTTTATAAATTCCAGAATGTTTGCTTCTTGTCTTGGTGTACAATAAAGTTTTATTCTATTCTATTCTATTCTTTCTCTTTCTCGGCTTTCACGAGGTTCTCGTCACAACCAATATTTTATTATTATGTCTTTTATTATTCTAGGTTCTTATATTTGGCTTATTATTATTATTAGCCCGTGCTGTCCCACTGCTGGGCAAAGGCCTCCCTCCGTTCCTTGCAACGGTCGCGATAGTGCGCTACTTCTTTCCAATTCTCAAGGAAGACATCCAGTTCGTCCCGCCATCTCCTTCGTGGTCTGCCGCGACCCCATGTCGCTGTCAGGGCACCAATCCTGAGCTTTTCGGGCCCACAGCTCGTTGGACATGCGACAGACATCCTGCCCGTTCCCATTTAAGTAGGCCAGCCTTTAAGCCACGTCAATAATTTGTGTTTTGGAGCGCAGCGGATCAACCATAAAGTGCAAAAAAAAACAGCCACATCCTATATTTTGTCGAGAGAACTTTTTTCTAAGAAACAGCTCTCTTTTATTTTTTCAAGATATCAGACTTAGTCCCATATCTAGAAATAATATTGAAATAATGGTTTCCATTTGGCTGTAAAACGACAAAAAAAAACACGGTGTTTATATATACCATTACGCGGTATTCCCCGAATGATTAAGCAGAGGTATACAGTAATCCACACCCACAGTTCGCCGGTATGTTTAGGTCCTATGTAATAGGGGCCGAGCCTATTCCCAGGCACATAACCCTCCAAGCTGCTACTGAGAATTTCATAGAAAAACCCAATAACACTTTGCTCGACCTGGAAATCAAACTCAAGACCTCTAGTATAGCAGTCTGACTTAGGACCATTAGACTAACAAGGCAGTTAAACAAAAAAATATTTCGAAAAAAATTTACTGCACTTTTTTTGGGCAGGTTGTTAGCAGAAATGTAAAATGAAGTATTATATTAACCTGTAGCTCTGGTCTTTAGCCGTCTTAGTCTTGTCCTGGATCCAGGCCTGCAGCTCTTCAGTAGCGGCCACGAACTGTAAGTAAAAGTAGTATTAAAAAAATATTTCTGAGTGATATTCTCGACGACGCTGGCCTAGTAATGAAATGAAATGATATTTATTTATTTTCTGTAAATAGATCTTTTAAATACACTTTTACAAGTCAATGTTTTGATTTTTTTATGCTAGAAGGCGCCGGCATTTCCTAACTGACGACCTCTGAAAAGAAACACCGAAACAAACTCAGAGAATCATGGTCTCTTTTAAAGTCCAGACATAAAAATAGCAAATATGTGAGTTTCACAATGTAAGGTAATGTCTGAAATGCCCTTTTGAAGAAAGAGCCACAGCGGCTTTGAGTAGTCTAATTCCAACCAACCCGTACTAGGCCAGCGTAAAGATTCAACAGGGCAGTATAAATGTGCCTATCTAAAGTTGTGCGTAAGTGGTTGCGCAGGAGTCGATCTCTATTTAATATTATAAATGCGAAAGAAACTTTGTTACGCTTTCACGCCTAAACCATTGAACCGATTTTGATGAAATTTGGTACAGAGATAGATTAGATCTTATAGAATCGCATAGGTTACCTTTTGTCTTAATTCTTATGGGATGCGAGTGAAATTGCGGGCAACACCTAATATATAAAGCGATAAAATCCGTAAAAAAATAGTTTTATTTCAATGTCTAATATAGTTGTGGTTGTTGTCCGTGTCTCGGAGAGCCGTCGATCCCGGTTGTCATACGAACACCTATGACAATCGTCAATGGTAGTCAGAAGCTTAAAAATGTCCGTCAACCAGTCTATCCTCAGGATGTCGGTATTACCCAGAAATTGGGTTATGGCTTCGTGTAAAATACTGATATTTAGCCGCATCTGGTTAGACTGGAAGCCGACCACAATATAGTTATATTTTTGTATATTTTTGGCATTTTCCATGCTAATATTTTAAAGTTATTTAGAAAAGGAAAAATTGGACCGCGGGCAGGATTCGAACCTGCGTCTTCTGGTTAGGTACACCAGACGCTATGACCACTAAGCCACCGCGATACCTACCCGTCATGTCGAATTTTTCCTTCACATACTGAATTTACGTCTTTATGGTGACGTCAGTAACACCTATTGAAATGCAAGTTTTTGCTTTTCAACCGACACGACTTACTTTACAGTTGTCAATGTCGAACGACATTGAACTAACTGTATTTTAAATAACTTTAAAATCTTAGCATGGAAAATGCCAAAAATATACAAAAAGATAGTTACAAGGTAAGGTGGCATCGTTCGACATTGAACTAACTGTAAAGTAAGTTGTGTCGGTTGAAAAGCTAAAACTTGCTTTTCAATAGGTGTTACTGACGTCACCATAAAGACGTAAATTCAGTATGTGAAGGAAAAATTCGACATGACGGGTAGGTATCGCGGTGGCTTAGTGGTCATAGCGTCTGGTGTACCTAACCAGAAGACGCAGGTTCGAATCCTGCCCGCGGTCCAATTTTTCCTTTTCTAAATAACACAATATAGTTGTGAAAAGGATCGGAGGTAGAATGAATGTAGTAGTAGTGGTTGTAACCTGTTGGTGTGCGAGGCTGGCCAGCAGAGCCCGGCGGCGCTCTGCGGCAGCGCGCCGCACGTTGTCGCGGCGCTGCAGTACCGCGCCGCGACGAGCTGCGATGCTGCGGATTACATAAACATAAACATATAAAATAATATGTATTTATAAGTCCTATATTTAATACAATTGTTATTTTATTAATTTGGACGCCACAAATGCCAATATATGATATGCTACTACGTGAATTGTTATAGTATTCTTACATACATACATTACATTTACATACACTCACGCCTTTTTTCCATAGGGGTAGGCAGAAACTAAAGAACGCCACTTGCTACGATTCTTGCATACTTCTTTCGCTTCGTCCACATTCATACATCTTGTCATACATACACGCCGGTTGCGAGTACTACGCACCTGACCTTTTTGAAGAACCTCACCAATAAGGTCGGTATAAGTTTTTCTAGGGCGTCCCCTCTCGGTGGTTCCACTGACATTCGCCATATAAATCCTTTTTGTTAGTCGCCTTTCATCCATTCTCTCGACATGCCCAAACCATCTCAGCATATTCTTCTCAATTCTCGTCACTACATCGTCTTTTAAGCCGCAACGTTCTCTTATCAGACTATTTCTCAATCTGTCATTCCGAGTTACACCGCACATACTTCGCAGGCTAGTATTCTCTTTATGCAAAATAATATATTGTATGTATAGTATTTATATATTTATATACATTATTAATATTTATTTTATTAGATATTTATTTTATTTTCTATATCTATTAAATATATATCTATCTATGACTACTAAGCACACAACCGCCCGTTACCCGTTTCTTACATGACTTGTCCATCCCATGGTTGTCTGTAAGAAATTGCTTTAAGCGATAAGACCGCCAATAAATTGTAGATACATTGTGTGACGTTTGTTTTCTTTTTATAATTTTCTCTGTATTGTGTTATACAATAAAGAATATTCTATCTATCTACTACTAATTTTAAGACCTGTTATAACCATATTAGGACAAATAAAGATATTGTATTGTATTATCAGGTCTATAATACCTTTAAACTGTAACAAAATCAAACTTCTATGTCAACGCAATCAAAAGATTAATTTATGCTCCTCCAGCTTTTCTTATTGTAATGTTATGGATTTTTAATTTTGCAATAAAAATACCATAACTATGATTCGATTGTCGTGATGAGTAAACTTTTAATTATATACCTACAGGTTTGTACGGAACCCTCGGTGCGCGAGTCCGTAAAAAATATAATTAATTATCAAAGCCAAAAATTTTGTCAGCTGTCATGTCAGGGAACCAGATTATTTAACAGAAAGGCCTACGTACCTATTTTACCTAATAATTGTCTACTTTAATAGTTTTTCTATTTTTCATTCATAAATGTTGTTGTTTTCCTTTTTTTGGGGTATGTTATACAGCGTTACTACGGTTCTTAAATATTGTGAATGGACTCGTTATAAGGCCCCATTTAACCTCCTCTCGGCTTTACGGGTAGTTTTGTACCACCCTGTAAAGTTAGTTAATTTGAAAATATTGTTTAGAACACACCTTAGGTTTGATCTTAATTTTTTAATTTTGGGGGTTTTGAAATGTGACCCTATATTGATCACTTATGAATAGTCACTAGTTATACGAACTGTTCGGCAGCATAGTGTGGTATCCTCTCGAGTGCCTCAGCCCTCTGCGCGAAGGCAGCCAGTCGCTCGTCCTGTGCCGCCAGCCGGGCCTCCAACTCCTCATGACGCTTCACCAGCGCTTCCGCCTCGTCTACCGATGACTGCCGACACAAAAATTATTCCAAATAAATACTGACTGGTCCAGAATTGACAAGATTGCGGGTTTGATTTAGTGATAGCTTAGTGGTATGACCATTGGACTGCCAAGTCGAAGGTCTCGAGTTCGAACCCAAGGCACGCACCTCTGACTTTTCGAATTCATGTGCGTATTAATAATTAATTATCACTCGCTGAAACGGTGAAGGAAAACATCGTGAGGAAACCTGCATACCTTAGAGATTTTTCTCGACGGTTTGTGAAGTCTGCCAACCCGCACTAGGCCAGCGTGGTGGACTATAGCCTAATCCCTCTCAATATGAGAGGAGACCCGTGCCCAGCAGTGGGACAGTGTATGGGTTGATGATGATGAACGGGTTTGACGGCAGTCGTACATACATACCATCACGCCTGCATTCCCCGTAGGGTTAATCTTAATCTTAGCAGTGGGGACTGGCATGGCCAGCAACACTTGTCATGGTGTCCGTGTATACTCAGGGAGCCAGTTGGGGGACCTGGTTGGTGTTTCCCCCGTACTATGATGGTATTGTCGCTTTAGAAAAGCATTACTTGAAGTAAAAGGTATTCTAAATGGCTTGCTGTTGTAGTACTGTGTCTGTTTGAAAGTCTGGCGATATTTATATATGTGCTAGTGCTCGACCAAATGTGATCTGTTGTGTTGTCCCCAGTATAGTACTTTCCTTACTCTTCAAAGACGTGGTTCATGAAGGCGGCTAGCCCACTAAGAGGAAGGAACCTGTAGTCCTCTGGCTTCGGGTATCCGTGGCCGAGATTACTCATCCGTTTCGTCGCTAGGACGTCACAATCACACAAGATGTGCTGCATGGTTTCGTCATTTGTTGTAAAATGCCCTGTAAGGGCTCCGATGACAGCTCGGGTTTTGTCCCTTCTATTTTTGATTCCCGTAGGGTTAGGCAGAAGTGTATTAATGTACACCCACATTTCGCCGGTATGTTTTTAGGTCCCATGTAATAGGGGGCGAACCTATTCTGTGGGTCTACTCCCTAAGCACGAAGTCCGTAGTTTCGACCTTAGTTACGGGCGTTTCCTACTCCGTATCACCTACGGACGGATGATTCGTTCGGGGCCCGAACTAAGAATGAATGACAACACAATTTGTCAGTTGTCCCTACTCTCGTTGTTTTTACCCGTTCGAAAAATTGAATTTGACACTTGTTTTATCGGACTTCGAAGTTTCGGAGAACTTTCGAACGGCTCGTAACTTCGTTGATGGAGATAGGGAGTAGACCCTCTGAGCCTATGATGGAATTCATTTCGTATAAAATACTGATATTCAGCCGCTTCGGTTAAACTGGAAAGCGACTTCTTCAACATAGTTGGAAAAACGCTCGAAGGATGATGACATTACCCCAAACTGGTTGTAGTCCAGGTAGGCTTCGTGGGCGCCGCTGGACGCGTCGATCTGGTCGCACTCCCGGTTGAAGCTCTGGAGCTGTACCAGCTGCTTCAGGTAGGCTTCCTTATCCTGCCACTCTGTGGGGAACAATTATTGTTATTCACCGTGTATAGTCTGCATATAACTTGCGTTGCGAATGTTGATTGCGCGATGCAGAATTTACTCGTTGTAGTTTTCATTTTGCGCGACAGATGTCATTACAAGCATTTACCTTTAGCGACAGCTTTGTGGTCGTTCTCCAAGTTCTTGATCTTGTCAGCGACGTCCGTCAGTGAAGGGTTGTTGGCTAACAGCTGCTTGCCAAGCCCTATGACTTCTTTGAACCTGATGATAAAAAGAAATAAATAAATAAATATTCTTGGACCATTTTATACAGCACCCTCTAGTCCCAAACTAAGCAGAGCTTGTACAGACGGCAGCAGGTCAAGCTATCCAAAACTGTCAAATTTTCCTAATTGAATATGAACCTTATTGATTTGTATTAAAGTTTCAAATCAATAAAAGAAATTTGACAGATTGTGGTAGCTTGATGTGCAGGCCTCTGTACTATGGATAACTACTAGACAATATATATAATAATTATATACTTTTCTTATTATAAATACATAAGAAACACCCAGACAAACACTTATGTTCATCACATAAATATTTGTGTCCTGTGGGAATCGAACCCACGACCTTGTGATCAGCAGTCTGACACTCGAACCACTAGACCACAGACGTCATCAAACACAAAGAAATGTATCAATGAATATACTACTTTCGTGAAGTTAGGATTCTAGTGGCACGGTTGCAAAAAGAAGCACCTCTCGGATTCTTCTCCATAGGATCACCTATGGAGAAGAATCCGAGAGGTGCTGCCAAACGCCATTAATATTATAAATAATAATAATAATAATATTTTTGGAACATTTTTACACAACACCATCTAGTCCCAAACTAAGCAGAGCTTGTACTATGGGTACTAGACAATGGATATAATACTTATATACTTTTTTTTTGTAAATACATACTTATAATAGATAAGAAACACCCAGACAAACACAAATACTTATGTTTTAACTACACAAATATTTGTGTCCTGTGGGAATCGAACCCACGACCCCATGATCACCAGTCCGGCACTCGAACCGCTAGACCACAGAGGTCGTCATCTAAATGTGAAATGTGAAAGTGTCTGAGGATGGATGGATGTTTGTTACTTTTTCACGCTAAAACTACTGAACGGATTTTGATGAAACTTTACAGTATTATTATTATTCATCAGAATAATGTATAAGCTATAATTTATAACGATTTTGAGTAAATTAGCCAAATTACAACGATAATTAAAAGTAACTTTTGCCACGGGGACGAAGTCGCGGGTAGCTAGTGAATAATAAAAAAGGTATCGGATTCGACACTCCCCGGGCGGCGGTAGTCCATGAGAATTACGTCACGCTAAAAAAAAAAAAATATGTCATTGAAATAAAACTCGGTATTAATAATAACCGCTGGATGCGGTCTGCGCAAGATCGATTTTTGTGGCGATCATTAGGGGAGGCCTATGTTCAGCAGTGGACGTCCGTGGCTGATAGATAGATAGATAAATAATATCAATATAACGCGATAAAATCCATAAAAAATAGTTTTATTTCAATGTATAACATTCGCGTAAATGTCTAAATATCAGGACCCATTTTGGTTACCCGTTGAAAGGGTTTTCGATAGGGTTTTTACAAAGTGTCGTTAGAAAACCCAATTCATAGGGGTTACACTTTTTAACGGTAAGCCGCTGCAATGGGTTACCTCTTCAAAACCCTTTTCATTTGAGTTACCTGTTTAAATTCTTACCGGGTTATACTATTTAACGGTAAGCCGTTCCGAACGGGTTACCCCTTCATCCACTGTAACAGGGTAACACTTTCCGAGTCCAAACACTGATTTGATCTCTAGTAACCTTGCATTAAGTTCAAAATAGCATGCATTGAGCTAGCACGTGTTAGTTGCCACTTGCTCTGACCTAAATAGACCACAGGGACTCGATAAATACGGGACTATGGTTATCAATCTCTGTTCATCCATTCTCTCTACATCATGATCAAACCATCATAATATTTTTTTTTATTGTTATTGTATACCTACATAATTACCTAAATTTAATTACCTACAGAATCGAGTACCCAATATTAAACGATATAGGGCACTGCGTGATCAAGCCTTATGAACGAAACTACTTAGTAATACGATTCTAGATGTTTGCAAGAGAAAATTCTATATTTTATAGTCTCCTCACCCTACCTAACAACGTAAATTATGATGATAACCATACGGTAACCCTGAAAAACCCTATCAAGAGTTAACCCCTTCAATTGGATACCTTAAAGGAAAGGGTAACCCCTTCCACTGGCTAACATATTGAAAGGGTTACCCTTTCATTGGTGTTAGGAAAAGGTTACAGGAACGAAGAGGTAACCTCATCCATACGGTAACCGAATCAACGGGTAACCCTTTCAATTGAATTAACTCATAAAGGGGTTGTACGGTCCCTGATAAATATCAATAAATATGTCATACTCATCGTCATGAGCCTTGATGTCGTCGAGAAGTTCCTGGTGCTGCTTGTGGAGTGCCTCAGCGGTGGCCACGTCCTTGGCGCTCGCTTCCTGCGACATCTGCTCGCGCACTTTCTGATGACAGAGAGAGAACAGCGGTTAGAAGGAGAAGGAAGAAAAAAGAAACACATAAACCATTACGCCTGTTGTACCCAGGCCAGCACATCAAGCTACCCAAATCTGTCAAATTTCTTTGATAGATTTTCAACTTTAATATAAAACAATAAGGTTCATATTCGATTGGGAAAGTTTGACAGTTTTAGATAGCTTGACCTACTGGCGTCTGTACAGCAATTTGATGTACGAGCAATATTGGCACAGAAACAATAAAACCCTACTAATATTATAAATGCGAAAGTAACTCTGTCGGTCTGTTACGCTTTCACGTCTAAATCACTGAACTGATTTTAATGAAATTTGGTACAGAGATAGAGTTGACCTTGAGAAAGAACATAGGATAGTTTTTATCTCGGACTTTTGAAGAGTTCTCTTGGAAACGCGATATAACCGAACTCGCCGCGGGCGAAAACTAGTCTTCAATAAAATAAAAATTCGTTTATTGCACATTTACAACAGAAGTAAGTACAATTAGTGATGCACTTGGCTTGCACACTAAGTAAAAACTTGTATTATGTAAGCCAAGGAACTCTCAAAAGATTAACAATAAACAGTAACAACGATTAGCAACGTGAACATGTGGAAATCAAAGAAAGGGAGAAGAAAATGACAAGTGTGTATGTGTGTGCGTGTATTAGTGAGTGTATGTGTGGGTATCTGCGTATGTTGTGTGTGTGTGTGTGTGCGAGAGAGAGAGAGTGTGTACGTGTCGTAAAGTTATGTTACGATCCGCGTTATGGAGGCTTTAGTGCTTTTAAAGACATTTACAAGTCAATGTTTTACAAATTTTAATATTAGATAGCGCCGTAATTCCCAATTGATAACCCCTGAGAAGAAACGCCGAAACAAACTCAGAGAATCGTGGTTTCATACATTAGCAAATTTTACGGCCTTTGTGGTCTAGCGGCTCGAGTTTTATTTCAATGTATAATATTCGCGTAAATGTATAAATATCAGGAACCATTTTGGTTACCCGTTGAAAGAGTTTTCGATAGGGTTTTTACAAAGTGTTGTTAGAAAACCCAATTCATAGGGGTTACACTTTTTAACGCTAAGCCGCTGCAATAGGTTACATCTTCAAAACCCTTTCATTTGGGTTACCTGTTTAAATTCTTACCGGGTTATACTATTAAACGGTAAGCCGTTCCGAACGGGTTACCCCTTCAATCACTGTAACAGGGTAACACTTAACGAGTCCAAACACTGGACTGCAGATCATTTATTTATTTATTTATTTAATGCTTTATGCACAACAGATTGTACAGAGGCGGACTAATGCTAAAAGCTTTCTCTACCAGTCGACCATAGGGTGATACAGAGACAAAGCGTGGCAGATGCATTAATCAGTCATGCTGAAAAAATCATGGGGTCGTGGGTCGATTCCCACAGGACACAAATATTTGTGTGGATAAAACATGAGTATTTGTGTTTGTCTGGGTGTTTCTTATGTATTATAAGTATGTATTTACAATAAAAAAAGTATATAAGTATTATATCCATTGTCTAGTACCCATAGTACAAGCTCTGCTTAGTTTGGGACTAGATGGTGCTGTGTAAAATGTCCCAAAAATATTATTAAAAAAAAAAAAAAAAAAAATTATATTATATTATAATACAGAGAAAATGATAAAAAGAAAACAAACGTCACATAATATATCTACAATTGGCGGTCTTATCGCTTAAAGCAATTTCTTACCGACAACCATGGGATGGACAACATACATACATACATTCACGCCTTTTTCCCATAGGGGTAGGCAGAATCTAAAGAACGCCACTTGCTACGATTCTTGCATACTTCTTTTGCTTCGACCACATTCATACATCTTGTCATACATACACGCCGGTCCATTGTCTAGTACCCATAGTACAAGCTCTGCTTAGTTTGGGACTAGATGGTGTTGTGTAAAATGTCCCAAAAATATTATATTATTATTATTAATATTTGCGTGTCATAATTCAAGTGAAACCCTTCATCTCGCTTTATCTCTTACCTGTGTCCAGTGAGTGAGGGTGGCGGAACTGCTTCCAAAGATCTGGTGTCCTACAGCAGACTCCAGACGGCTCCTCCTCTCTGCTGCTTGCGCCTGACACCTCTCCCACATCTGCTGTATCTCCTTCTGTCTACCCTCAACATTGCCACGCTCGTTCGGATACTGGGATTTGACACTGTCAGAAATAATAATATCTTTATTTATAGAGAAAAAGGATTGACATTTCAGATTAGGTTCTATCCTCACACGGAAAACATATTTGTATAATCTACAAGTAGTTGTTCCGGGTCTAAGTGTTTATGTATGAGAAAGTTTGTATTTGTAAACGCGCACACAATACAGGAGAAAACCAAAGCGGGGCAACTTTTTTATAATTAAAAAAAATGTATAATAGTCTAACAATATGTTTCCAATGTGGATTTAATATAAGATAGGTAGATAGGTGTGTATGTCTTATCAGCTATCCTTACTCGTCCGTTTCGTACCGTTCGATAAGGCTGCATGAAATATTAAAGTTAATTATTTAACAAGAAAAGTTAAAAATAAACAAGTTTAACACAAACAAGAACTTGTTTTAATAAACAAGTGATACCCCTGGTGTTAGAAGCGTCTATAGGCTACGGTAACCGCTTACCATCGGGTGGGCCGTATGCTCGTTTGCCACCTGCGTGAATCTTATTGCCAAAGTTTGCCATAGAGCATAGTAGATTTTTTTTATACTATAGAGCATGACCAGCATATAAGCAGTGATAACCTAGTCGTATGACCATTGGACTGCAAAATCGAAGGTTTAAAATTAGAATCCACGGCATGCACCTCTGTGAGTTATAATAATTAATTATCACTCGCTTAAACGGTGAAGGAAAACATCGTGAGGAAACCTGCATGCCTTAGAGATTTTTCTCGACGGTGTGTGAAGTCTGCCAACCCGTACTAGGCCAGCGTGGTGGACTATAGCCTAATCCCTCTCAATATGAGAGGAGACCCGTGCCCAGCAGTGGGACAGTATATGGGATGATGATGGAGCATGGTAGAACTTTATTATACTACCAATAGTATAAAAAGGGACACCCGGATGGAACGAAGTTCCTTTCATTAAAATTTAATCTATCTATCTATCTATCAGCCACGGACGTCCACTGCTGAACATAGGCCTCCCCTAATGATCGCCACAAATATCGATCTTGCGCAGACCGCATCCACCGACCCCCTGCGACCCTCACGAGGTCGTCCGTCCACCTAGTCGGGGGCCGTCCTACGCTGCGCTTTCCTATGCGTGGTCGCCACTCCAGGACTTTATTTCCCCAGCGGCCATCCGTTCTTCTGGCCACATGGCCCGCCCATTGCCACTTCAACCGTGCAATCCTGCGAGCTATGTCGGTTACTTTGGTTCTTCTGCGGATATCCTCATTTCTGATTCTATCACGCAGAGAAATTCCGAGCATAGCCCTCTCCATTGCACGTTGCGTGACTCTGAGCCTCCTAATAAGTCCCATCGTGAACGACCATGTCTCTGTTCCGTAGGTCATCACTGGCAACACGCACTGTTCGAAGAATTTAAAATTTAATAATTAAAAATAAAAAAACCTGTATACACTCAACAATTCACAACGCGCGAAATTCAAATATTGTCATTCAATCAATCATATTTGAATGCTTGTCAACAATATTTGAATTTCGAAAAAAGTGTCGTGACAACTTTTTCGTAAGATTTTTTTCCGTCTAGCCCCCTTTCACAACGCGCGATAAGGAACTTCGTTCCAAAAAAATCTACCATGCTCTTTGGCAAAATATGGCAATAAGATTCACGCAGAACGAGCTCACTGTATCCTTTGTTCGTGCAGTTTTTGGCTTGGATTTTGATTTAATAGAATCTATAATAAAGTTCCAAGCAAGATGGCAAGACCCCGTGCCAGACAAATCTACTTTATTTTTTATTGTTGATTGATTTGCGTTTGACCTCAGTCTCACCTGATGGTAAGCAACAACGGCGAAGGTGGAACACGCTTGATTTCTATTGAAATTTAGTTTTTTTTTATTTCAGCGGCTTGATAGATCGCGTTTGACCTCAGTCTCACCTGATGGTAAGCAACTACGAGGACAAAGGTGGAACACGCTGCATTCTATTGAAACTTGAGTGTATTTTTTTTTATTTCAACGGCTTGACTGATCATGTTATTTTCTTTTATTTTTTCAGGAAAACTTATAAGCTAACAGTTTTTATAAGTAAAAAACACAGTAGCAAATGGCCACTTAAAAGTTTTCACATAATATGTTAAGTACCTATTATAATAATTTACAACACGTAAATAGACATTACACTCATAAAACAACTTAGGTAGCCTTTTAAACCTTTGACCGCCACGGACGTCTATAGACGTCAAATTAAAACTTGCTCACGACGCCAACGACTCGAAATAAATATACAAAAATATGTATATAGTGTTTTTTTACCTATTATTGGATGTAATTTTCGTTATTGACGTGGAGGACAAAAGGTTAGATACAATATTATAGAAAAAATATAAATGTAACACTCACGAGTCAGCCAGCAAGCTGATGGTGTTGACCTTCTCTCTCACTGGCTCCAGCTCCCTCTCTAACTGCGCGTGCCTCCTCTGCAGTGCCCTTACGGTTCTCAAGTCTGATGCTGGCGCGGAGCTGGCTGCTAGTTGCTGTTCCTTCTCCGCCATCCAGTCTAAGGCCTCATCGCAAGTGCGGCTGAAGAGCTCCACACTATGGAAAAAGAGGTCCAGGTTTAGAAATGTTGAAAATTTCATGGATTACGACCAGCTCACCGAATATCCATGTGCCAGTAAATATCCTGACTTCTCCATGTACTCATACCGCCAAGAAAGAATCCCAAACTCCTAACTATTCCAGGGTTATCAATTCACAGCATGTTTCAAGAATTTATCTATCCAGACTAACATTAACTTATCGGCAAAAGGCATAAACATACCATGGTCTACGACCGCAGAATGCTCACTGATCTGAAATCCGTATCTCCGCTACCATCTCCTCACCTATCCATATCACCAATAACGACTCCTCTACTATCTTTTTGTATATTTTTGGCATTTCCGCACTTGGACGCCGCAAAATCCTGCCCGCGGTCCAATTTTTCCTTTTCTAAATAACTTTAAAATCTTAGCATGGAAAATGCCAAAAATATACAAAAAGATAGTTACAAGGTAAGGTGGCATCGTTCGACATTGAAATAACTGTAAAGTAAGTTGTGTCGGTTGAAAAGCAAAAACTTGCATTTCAATAGGTGTTACTGACGTCACCATAAAGACGTAAATTCAGTATGTGAAGGAAAAAATTCGACATGACGGGCAGGTATCGCGGTGGCTTAGGGGTCATAGCGTCTGGTGTACCTAACCAGAAGACGCAGGTTCGCATCCTGCCCGCGGTCCAATTTTTCCTTTTCTAAATGACTCCTCTACTATTAGAAAATACAGGGTTATATCCTCGTTTTTCAAGAAGTCAACTATACAGGCTGTAAACAATTTCTGTAGTGGTTATTTTGTATGCACAAATTCGTAACATTAAATAAATGTACCTTTTCTGATCCTCTTGACTATACTTAGACATTAATTTATTTGATCTGACATGAATTACTAATTTTTCTCGGCATTAAATTTAGAATGATGACATTTTAAATAACTACTATTCATTTTTAAATTGTTATTTTATTTTTAATGGACTGTAACGACAATGCACGATGTCTGTATTGATAATGTGATAATTGATTAATTAATTCAGAATAATAGATAATTAGATACTAATTTTTTTTTACTGTATAATTTGCATGCTCATATTACAGCAAAATATAGAGAACTTTAACTCTGTCAACATCCATTTATTATACCTACTCATGTTTGCAAAGAAATAAATGATTTGATTTATCAATATAATTTTCATGGTCTTAGACGGGCTGACCTAAAAGCCACACCGACAACTGACAAGACAGCGACAACGACAAACACCTGCACCTCGCTCGCTCGCACTCATTAGTTCGATTCATTCATTTGTATGTCACAGTATTTTTTTTTTTTATAATTTTTTTTTTTGGGACATTTTTACACAACACCATCTAGTCCCAAACTAAGCAGAGCTTGTACTATGGGTACTAGACAATGGATATAATACATATATACTTTTTTTTTCTAAATACATACTTATAATACATAGGAAACACCCAGACAAACACAAATACTCATTGTTTTATCCACACAAATATTTGTGTCCTGTGGGAATCGAACCCACGACCCCATGATCAGCAGTCCGGCACTCGAACCGCTAGGCCACAGAGGTCGCAACAGTGAAGCGGTACAAAATATTTTTTTGAGGTGTAGGGACATTCAATCGTTTTGTATGGGACATTTGAATTGCCTCTTGTATGTCCTACCCAACACTATTCCCAATACGCCAATCAATTAATTCCAAGAACGACTCCCCAACTCCTAACCAATCCAGGGTTATTACCTCGAAGCGCCTTCCAAGCTCTTCTCCTTCTGCTGTTTCAAACGCAAAAGCCGGTCCCACTGTTGACGCAGCTGTTGGCGGCGGGCGGTCGCTTTGGCAGCTTGGCTGTGCTTGGCAGCTACCAACTCCTCGGCCGCAGCGTCGATATGCTCCAGGCGGCGGGAGGCTGCTGATAGGTCGGTCACGAATTTCTGGAAGAGGAAAGTAAAAGTAAGTAATAAGCCCCCTATTATTTAAATCCACATAATATTGTATGCGTGGCTCGTGGCTGAGTAATAACTACGCTGATCATCTGAACTGCAAGGTTAAGGTGCGCTAGCAGCGGTCAGTCAGTGGATGGGTGAGCGTTCTAAACACAATAAGTTGTGTTTCTTAGAACGCTCACCCCTCAGCACAAGCGCAGCTTAACCTTGCAGTATGAATGTTCAACGTGGTTCTAGCGGAGGGCTCTTAAACCCTCCAAGCTTCTGACAGCACGTAGAGCCATCGGTATCTATTACCATACGAACACCTATGAGAATCGTTAGTAGTAGTCAGAAGCCTAAAAAGCCTGACAACCAGTCTATCTTCAGGATATCAGTATTGCCTAGAAATGGGGTTGTGGAGGTCTGATGGCAGTTGCTTCATGTTCAAATGAATCTGAACCGAATTTGATGAAATTTGGTGCAGACATAAATTAGACTTTGGAGAACGACATAGAATACCTGTCGTCTAAAAACATCCTTTGAAATGCAAGTAAAAGTGCCGGGAACAGCTCGTAAAAAAAATGGTGCTCTTAAAAGGGTCTTTAACCCATAGACGTCAAATTATATAACTTGCTCACGACGCCAACGACGGCATGGCAAGTCAAAAATACCGCTTTTTTTAGTTCAAAATAAATACCTATACAAACATTTTTTGTTTTTTTTTTCACCTATTATTAGATACTAGAATTTGTCGCTTGGCGAAGAGAACACAGATTTTCGTTATTGACGTGGCGGTCAAAAGGTTAACCTTACCTCATACTTCCTCTTAGCGGTATCGACGCTATCGTCTGCGTCATCAGCTCGCAGCATCTTCTCTTTGTCCTTGATCCACTTGTCAAAGTCATCGCACTCCGCGAAGAAGCTGTACAGCTTGATGGCGTCTTCTAGCTGGGCACGACGCGCCGCTGATAGAGTCAACAGCTCATCTGGAAGAGCACGTTAGTTAATCTTTGCCATATTTAATCTAAGCAGTAATAGCCTTGGAAACTGAACCTTATACTGCCTACCTAAAAACTTATTCCTCTTTCATTTGACATGGTCGGCAATGCGCAAGTAATACCCCTGGTGTTACAAGCGTCTATAGGCTACAGTAACCGCTTAACATAATGGTGTTTTAGTGCTATACAATTTAATTTATTTAATAAGCAGTGATAGGCTAGTGGTATGACCATTGGACTGCCAAGTCGAAGGTCTGTAATTCGAACCCAAGGCACGCAGCTCTGACTTTTCGAATTCATGTGCGTATTAATAATTAATTATCACTCGCTTAAACGGTGAAGGAAAACATCGTGAGGAAACTACCTGAGAGATTTTTCTCAACGGTTTGTGAAGTCTGCCGACCCGCACTAGGCCAGCGTGGTGGACTATAGCCTAATCCCTCTCAATATGAGAGGACACCCGTGCCCAGCAGTGGAACAGTATATTGGTTGATGATGATGAAATCGAGATAGGGTATGTGGGAGTAATTCCACTCAAATTAGAGCTGCCCGTCTAGGGAAGCTGAGGAAGTACCTCCATCTTATAAAGAGGAATAGTTGTGTTGATGATATTTTTAATCTGGGTCCAAAGAGCGACCTCTATGCTAGAGGGGTTTTGAAGGGCAATGTAGTCAGTGACATACTGGACATATGAGACTTAACAACTGAGGTGTCAAGATGACAACGCGAGTGATACTCCTGGTGTTACAAGCGTCTATATGCTACGGTAACCGCTTACCATCAGGTGGGACGTATGCTTGTTTACCACCTTATTGGTATAAATTTGTTAAGAGAGGTAGGGCATAATGGAAGTATTTCCAATCAAATCGGAGCTACCTTACTGGGGAAGTACCACCACCTTGCAGAAAATCGAAGTGAAATAACACTGCTTTGAGCTGTTATGTTCCTTACGGTGAGCAAGGTTGCCAGTGCTCCACGAGGAAACGTTGTGTTGGGACTTTGACCCTTATACTGTCGACTCAACTATTCCTCTTTCGTTTTACAGGATCGGCAACGCGCCAGTGATACCTCTGGTGTTACAAGCGTCTATAGGCTACGGTAACCGCTTACCATCAGGACTGTATGCTTGTTTGCCACCTTAGTGGTATAAAAAAAAAGATGGTGCTGTGTAAATGTCCCAAATTTTATTTATTATTTTATAAGTGAATCTTACCGTAATCCTTCTGTATCTCTGCCATCCTGGTCTCCACGCTGGCGGTTCTCGGCTGCGGGATGGTGGCGCGGCTGGCTCTCCTAGCGGCGGGCTTGTTCCTCTTGACAGGCACCACCTGCTTCACGAGGACTGTCTTCTTCACGCGCTGTACTGTGCGCACCTTCTCCGGACGACGAACTTGGACCTAGGGTAGAACGGAGTTGTTCAGTGAAAATTTAAAGGGTGTTGATTTCTGACATTTACGCGAATATTAAACATTGAAATAAAACTACTTTTTACGGATTTTATCGCGTTATATTGATATTATTAAACTATTGAAATTAAAAAACATTCCAATAGAGAAGATGGCTGGGTATTACCATCTGCTTGGAATCCTGTTATAGATTCTATTAAATCAAAATACAGGCCTACAACTGCAAGACCGAAGGATACTGTGACTATATGACTATACTGCTCGTTCTGCGTGAATCGAATTACCAATAATTAATAAACTAAAACATGATCATTGAATATTGTTACTTGAAAAGAGACCATGATTCTCTGAGTTTGTTTCGGCGTTTCTTCTCAGAGGTCGTCAGCTAGGAAATGCCGGCTCCATCTAGTATTAATTAATAATTAGTAATAAATGTCTTTGATCATGTAAAAATTTAAATGTAGGGTAGCTGTCAGTAATTATATCATCAGGACGCCCACCACCTCAGTCTACCCGCGACCATGGACGCTGTAAAGGGTCCGAAACGTCGGGATTAATAGTATCAATATAACGCGATAAAATCCGTAAAAAGTAGTTTTATTTCAATATTTAAAAGGTGACTTAGGACTCCATATTTTTTTTTATGGAAGAGCAAGACAGCAAGCGGGTCACCTGATGGTAAGTGATCACCGCCGCCCATTGACACCCACAACACCAGAGGGGTTGCCGGCCTTTGAGATAAGAATAGGCTCGCTTCTTCAATTACAGAATTACACAAACATAAAAACAGAATATACCATCACGCATTGTATTCCCCGAAAGGTTAGGCAGAGGTACACCAATGTACACCCACAGTGCGCAGGTATTAGGGGCGAGCCTATTGCCATTAAAGGCAATCAAAATCCAAGTTAAGCCTAGGATTTAGGCTCAGAGCTACTACTGAGAATTATGTACTCCTTAAATACTCCTTATGTACTTACCAAGTACTCGTTATGTATTCCTCATGTACTCCTTATATACTCCTTATGTACTCCTTATGTACTCCTTATGTACTCCTTATGTACTCCTTATGTACTCCTTATGTACTCCTTATGTACTCCTTATGTACTCCTTATGTACTCCTTATGTACTCCTTATGTACTCCTTATGTACTCCTTATGTACTCCTTATGTACTCCTTATGTACTCCTTATGTACTCCTTATGTACTCCTTATGTACTCCTTATGTACTCCTTATGTACTCCTTATGTACTCCTTATGTACTCCTTATGTACTCCTTATGTACTCCTTATGTACTCCTTATGTACTCCTTATGTACTCCTTATGTACTCCTTATGTACTCCTTATGTACTCCTTATGTACTCCTTATGTACTCCTTATGTACTCCTTATGTACTCCTTATGTACTCCTTATGTACTCCTTATGTACTCCTTATGTACTCCTTATGTACTCCTTATGTACTCCTTATGTACTCCTTATGTACTCCTTATGTACTCCTTATGTACTCCTTATGTAGTCTTTTTGTACTCCTTTTGTAGTCCTTTTGTAGTCCTTTTGTACTCCTTTTGTACTCCTTTTGTACTCCTTTTGTACTCTTTTTTTACTCCTTTTGTACTCCTTATGTACTCCTTATGTACTCCTTTTGTACTCCTTATGTACTCCTTATGTACTCCTTATGTACTCCTTATGTACTCCTTTTGTACTCCTTTTGTACTCCTTTTGTACTCCTTTTGTACTCCTTAAGTACTCCTTATGTACTCCTTATGTACTCCTTTTGTACTCCTTTTGTACTCCTTTTGTACTCCTTCTGTACTCCTTTTGTACTCCTTTTGTACTCCTTTTGTAGTCCTTGTGTAGTCCTTGTGTAGTCCTTGTGTAGTCCTTGTGTACTCCTTGTGTACTCCTTGTGTACTCCTTCTGTACTCCTTATGTACTCCTTATGTACTCCTTATGTACTTCTTATGTACTCCTTATGTACTCCTTATGTACTCCTTATGTACTCCTTATGTACTCCTTATGTACTCCTTATGTACTCCTTATGTACTCCTTATGTACTCCTTTTGTACTCCTTTTGTACTCCTTTTGTACTCCTTTTGTACTCCTTTTGTACTCCTTGTGTAGTCCTTGTGTAGTCCTTGTGTAGTCCTTGTGTACTCCTTATGTACTCCTTATGTACTCCTTATGTACTCCTTATGTACTCCTTATGTACTCCTTATGTACTCCTTATGTACTCCTTATGTACTCCTTATGTAGTCCTTGTGTAGTCCTTATGTACTCCTTATGTACTATTTTCTCCAAAAATAAAGTCATTTGGTAGAAAATATTGGTACGACTAAACCAACGACGCAATACAGGATGTATCAAAAACCCTGTCCGATCCTTAAGGGTCGTATAAGGTGTCGTATTATGTACACAAACACGTAAACGATAATTAGATACGAGATATTTTTTTTTCCCCGATTAATTTAAATATAATTTAAAAAAAAACTAAACCTTTTACATGTCAACACTCAATCCACGAAATATAGTTTATTGAATTCGATCTACACTAGTGTCAAAGAAACCGCCCGAGCAATTTGCCGCTTTTTGATCCTTTGTCATGTGCCGCCAGCCCGCTCTGTCGCGTGCCGCCAAACAAATTTAATGCGAATGAATCTTACCTACTGGGCCTACACGTAGATATTAGCTGATATCGATTAGGCATAGTTATGTTTACCTAATAATTGACGTTCTTTTGTGTTTTTCATAAGTATCAGCTGTTACGTATTAGTCATAGGGATGATTACCTCCTACCGGGCCTACGCGTAGGTATCAGCTGGTATCGTACAGGAATAGTGTTGCTTACCTAATAGGTACCTAAATAATTATTGACGTGGTTTTTCAAGAAACAATGAACTAAATGTATTGCTTTGTTAAAATTATTTTGTAAAACATGAACTTGATATCTACAAAATTCTGCGATCGTGTTCCTTAAGTGAACTTCCAATAGGTACTTACTGATATTCCACGTCGTGTTTTCGTGGTCTTTCGGCATTAGGGTAATGAGTCTTGTATTCATGGACACTGCTTGACACGTGTTCGTACACGTGTACACGTGAACTTCAAGTTCATGGAGACATTGGATACACGCTCCGACGGCACTGGCATACCTTGCCTAGCAAAACGCAACCCATACTCTCACTCACTCGTAGTCTTTTCGAACATCTGCATAATTGCAGCATAAGCACATTGGAACACGACATTGACAACAGATTGGAATACGACATTACTCACGATACGATAGGTAATCGAGGTGTTAAGAGATTCACGGACGTCCGATCGGAAGCGAACTCTACGCGAGACTGACATGTCAAGGACAACAATTGGCTTACACGTGCCGCTCTGTAGGTAGTTAGGTACAGTCTGTCGGCGACGACAAAGCGCGCATGGAGCGGCACCGCTTGGCGGCATCCTTTGAGGTAAAAATTAAAAATAAATTGGTAAATATTAAAAGATTTCGCCGCTGGGTGGAGTATTGTCAACTTATGAAATTTTCCCATATTTAGTGGAGAATTGTGTAAGTTTATTAGAAGAAGAAAAATCGATACTTTCTGGTTTCTTTAATATCGTATTTTTATTTATGTTTATTAGTAAGTATATAAGAAAAGGAATACGCCTCTTTCGGATCGGACAGGGTTTTTGTTACATCCTGTATAGCCGACTCTCCCCTAACATTATTTTTTTAAAATTAAATATTATGATTTAATACTCACAGGCACGACTCTCGGCTCGATCTCCCTTACGTAGTTGGCGGGGACGAAGCCGTCCGTCCTGTCAGCCTTTCTGACAGACCACCAGTCTGGGTTGGTCTTGTTGATGAGGAACATCACCTCTCCCTTCTGCATAGAGATGCCTTGCCCAGTGAACGCGTACAGAGCTTTTACCTAGACAAAAAAAAAACAATAACTTGTGTATTATTTATGGTTGTTCTAGCCACATGTGGCTAGAAGAACGGATGGCCGCTGGGGAAATAAAGTCCTGGAGTGGCGACCACGCATAGGAAAGCGCAGCGTAGGACGGCCCCCAACTAGGTGGACGGACGACCTCGTGAGGGTCGCAGGGAGTCGGTGGATGCGGTCTGCGCAACACCGATTTTTGTGGCGATCATTGGGGGAGGCCTATGTTCAGCAGTGGACGTCCGTGGCTGATAGATAGATAGATAGATATTTATGGTTGTACAATTTCAGTACAAATTGCTATATCCAAGAATAAAGAAACACACTTTCTCAGAACGAAGACAATTTATTGCTATAGAATTTTGCACCCAACTAAACGCTTGTAACGAAACCATAGCGCGATTCAAATCGATATCAACGCCATCTAGTTGTAAAAAAGAAGTTACTTACAAAATATATTATTTTGGTAGAACAAACATGAACAATGGTTCTCACTGAAAACCAGCGCTGTGTTGAGGCTTGCCTTAACACGGCATTATGCTGAGTGGGGACCCATTTGTCACATCGGCGACGTGCAACTCTGTGTTTTATTATATTTGTTTTTTTTGTTCTACTTCAGCTTGTATTGTCAATGTTTTATTAATTCTAATAATATTAGTTTGTACTTCCATGTTGTGGCAATAAATCTGTTTTCTTTCTTTCTATTTATACATTAGTTCAAAGTCAAGTCAAATAATTTGTTTTTTATTTTTGATCTGCTGATCATTGGGTCGTGGGTTTGATTCCCACAGGACACAAATATTTGTGTTTGTCTGGGTGTTTCTTATGTATTATAAGTATGTATTTACAAAAAAAAAAGTATATAAGTATTATAATATCCATTGTCTAGTACCCATAGTACAAGCTCTGCTTAGTTTGGGACTAGATGGTGTTGTGTAAAATGTCCCAAAAATATTATTATTATTTTTAATTTTAATATAGCACTTTTGAAAAGTCAAAACTAGTTGCACGGTTCCAAAAAGCGAGTCATAAGAGAAGAACCGACAAGAAACTCCATAGACACGCTTTTTAAAAAAACATGAGGACAGTGATAATCTTGGTTTACAATTTTATTCCTAGTCGACTCGAGACCTTTAACTTATTTTTTTTTTTTTAATATTTTATAAGAGATAGGTTAGCGTTTGACCACAATCTCACCTGATGGTAAGTGACGATGTGGTCTAAGATGTAGCACGCTTACCTAGAAGATACCTATTCACTCGTGACTTGAAGACCCCCAAATTGTACACGTCAGGAAATACAGACTCAGGCAGCTGATTCCATTCCCTCGATGTACGGACTTAGCAGTCCAATGGTCATACCACTAGGCTATTACTGGTATTAAAATAACTTTAAACCATGAGTTCTCCTGTATAGAGACACGCTGGGACTTACTTGTGGTACGCTCCTCTCCTCGGTGACCGTCCTGTGCTCAAGTCTTTCTACAGGTTCCTCCTCCCACACTTCAGTGGGTACCAGACGGGATTCGTTCACCCATTCCTCTTCCTCAATCGCTGGAGTAGACTCCACTTCCGTTGGCAACTGCGGGAGATAAAAAAATTATTAAAATCGGAATTATTTATTTATGTCCATTTGGTTAGGTACGGTCAACAAAAGCTACATACCTAACCCTTTGGCGTGTAATTACTTATGTGTATTACTTACGTCCTGGGTATGACGTTAAACTGCCTTGCATTCGACTTGTACAATCGAGTGTATTAATGCGATTCTCTCTCGCTACGTACAAAAGACTGTTCCGGCAAAGATGGCAACCCACTGCAGATATGCAACGGGTTTGGTGGACTTGGCGGAACAGCAAGGCAATTGTGGAAGGCCAAGGGCGATGGTAGAGAGCGTATAGTACCGTCGGCTAGACACATCATCCAAACCCTCCTCTAGTCGTAATGGATCTCCGTTCCACTAGAGTTAGGAGGGGGAGGACGGGTGCGTGCATTTGTGTCTGCGCGAACACTTAAGTACCTTAATATCTCCTGCGCACCGGACTGCTTCCGAAAATGGACTCCCGAGATAGAAAAGTCCCGTGGCGATGGGTTGAAGTAGAGAGGTCAGGTTTGGTGCGAACCAGGCTTTGTCTGATACCTGCACATGGGCGGCCCTGAGGGTGTATGTATATACGCCGTGGTCGCTTTCGTTCTGCACTGGGGGTGACAGAATGGATTCGGCAGCACTCGGGGTGACAAAGCAGCCCTATTTAGGGAGGCACTGCTTTCCCTGCTCAGTAAGGGAGGGGACTAGAAAAGGTGTCCTAAAGAAATGTTCACCCCAACCTAAGAGATGGTAGTAACCACGGCTGCCTCTGCATCTATTTTGACGTGGTCGACGCAACACATATAAACATAAACCAAAAACACCATCCAAAGATATGACGTTCGGCGCGTGGAACGTGCGGACACTCCTGGATAGTGATACCAACGCCTGTCCTGAGCGTAAAACCGCCATTGTAGCTCGAGAACTTCGCCGCTATAATGTAGATATAGCTGCTCTCAGCGAAACACATCTTGCTGACGAGGGTGAGCGGGTGGAACATGGCGGCGGGTACACTTTCTTATGGAAAGGTACTGCTACCTCTGAACCGAGGCGGTCTGGCGTTGGCTTTGCTATCAAAAATCATCTTTTGAGGGGTCTTCAGGAGTGTCCTGTACATATTTCTGATCGCGTGACCACATTGCGCATGCATCTTGAACATGGCAACTATCTTAATGTCATCAGTGTCTATGCTCCGACGCTGGACAAGTCTGATGACATCAAGGATAAATTTTACGAGGAGTTGACACATTGTCTCGAAAGCGTACGTCCCAGTGAACAGATCTTACTACTGGGCGATTTCAATGCCAGGGTCGGGAGAGACTATGAAACCTGGCCTAAAGTTTTAGGCAGACACGGAATAGGCAGCATGAACAGTAACGGTCGATTGTTGCTTAGTTTTTGTGCTCAATTTGATCTGGCCATTACAAACACTATGTTCCGACTTCGCGCCAAGCACAAGACTACGTGGATGCACCCACGATCAAAGCACTGGCACTTGATTGATTACGCAATCGTACGACAAAAAGACATTTCCCAAGTCCAAATAACCCGCGTAATGCGGGGAGCCCACTGTTGGACTGACCACCGGCTTGTCGTCACTAAATTGAATATCTGCCTGCGTCGTCCTCGTAGATCAGGAAGAGCGAAGCTTGCGTGTTTAAACGTAGATAAGCTTCAGAGTCTAGAGACTAGACAAAAGTTTGCAGAAACCTTAGCTAGTACGCTACCATCCATAGATAATAGCAGGGCGGATGCTGATGCAAGATAGAGAGCTTTATCTTCTCATATTTTAGACACAGCTCAATGTACACTGGGTCTGAAAGTCCGGAAGAACGAGGATTGGTTTGATGAGCATGATGAGGTTCTCAGTAATGCAATTGGCAAACATCGTGCTCTTCTGAGGAAATATAGCGGAAAGAAGCAAGGTGTAAGCGATACAGAGATCAAAAGAAGTGACCTAGAGCTGCGAAAACTTGCTAGGGAAATAAAAAACCGATGGTGGCAAGAAAAAGCTCGGTACATGACGTGGCTCGCCGACAGTAACAAGCTTGGAGAGTTTTACAGTGAGGTTCGAAAACTGATTGGTACAAAACATTCATTGAGGGTTCCTTTAAAGTCTATGGATGGCAAAGACCTTCTAGAATCAAAAGAAGATATGTTGAAGCGATGGGCCGAGCATTTTAACATATTACTGAATGTGGATCGAACAGCTGATCTGCAACACATCAGATCGATGCCTCAATTGCCCGTAGTAAACCAGCTGGATGAGCCACTATCATGTGATGAGATCGTTCTTGCCATTAAACAACAGCAAAATAAACGCGCGGCTGGCGTTGACTCTATACCGGGAGAACTGATCAAATATGGCGGTGGCGAGGTGCATTCGGCCATTTGGGAGCTTTTTGTTCTTGTATGGGAAACGGAACGTGTTCCGACAGACTTTAAGCTGTCCCGCATCTGTGTCCTTTATAAGGGCAAGGGCGACCGTTCCGACTGCGACTCTTACCGCGGTATTTCACTTTTGTCAGTCCCTGGAAAGATTTTTGCCCGAGTTTTACTGAACCGCCTAAGTAATCTATCAGAAAAGATTCTGCCGGAAACCCAGTTTGGCTTCCGACCTAACCGTGGCACCTGTGAGGCAATTTTCTCATTGCGGCAACTACAGGAAAAGAGCAGAGAACAGGGTCGTCAGCTATATCTCTGCTTCGTTGACCTTGAGAAGGCTTTCGACAGTGTACCTCGAGAAGCCCTCTGGATTGTACTGGAAAAGTTGGGGTGCACGGAAAAATTTGTAAGGCTCCTGAGACTCCTGCATGATGACATGGCATGCTGTGTCGCTGTTGATGGCAATCAGTCAAACTACTTTCCCGTTACCTGTGGGGTGAAGCAAGGGTGCGTTCTGGCCCCTACACTGTTTGCGTTGTACTTTGCGGTCGCAGTTCGAGAGACCTTGCAAATATCATCCGAAGGAGTTTCCATTCGTTTTCGCACCGATGGCAATCTTTTCAATCTAGCCAGATTTAAGGCCCGCACTAAAGTATCATATGCATTGATCACTGAGATTATGTATGCAGATGATCTATGTTTTGTCGCGGAATCCCCAGGTGGCCTGCAACAACTGATGTCCGATTTTCACGACGTTTGCCAAAAATTTGGCTTGAAGATCAATGTCAAGAAGACGGAGATAATGTTCTTAGACATTAACGGTCCTGATCATGAGATACTGAACATGAACCTCGGTGAGGACACACTGAAACAGGTCAGTAAATTTCGTTACCTGGGCAGCACTATCACATCAAAGTGCGACCTTGATGCTGAGATCAACGGCAGAATCAGTGCTGCTGCGGCAGCATTCGGTAAGCTAACTGGCTACAAAAATATCAGTTTATATGGCAATAGTGTTACCTAACATCTTGTACTCCGCTGAGACATGGACTATGTATCGTCGGCATATTCGCACATTAGACCAGTTCCACCTCAAATGTTTACGGAAAATACTTAAGATCCGATGGTCTGATCGTGTGCGGAACACCGAAGTGCTGCGACGAGCCAATGTTGGGGGCATTGAGGCCTACTTAATGCGGCGACAGCTTCGATGGTGCGGTCATGTCTCACGTATGGCGGAGGAGCGGGTGGCTAAGCGCATCTTTTATTCCGAACTGAAGGAGGGTAAACGGAAACAAGGCGGTCAGTTCCTCCGATATAAAGACGTGCAAAAACGTCACATGAAAAAATGTGACATCGAGCCCTCGCAGTGGGAAAGACTAGCAGCCTCGCGTTCGGATTGGAGGGCTCTGGTCAAAAAGAAAGTTTTTGACTTTGAGGAGCTGCGCCGGTCTGAACTCGACACTAGGCGCGACGAACTGAAAGCCCGACCACCTGTGGTGATCAGTTACAATTACAACAATGGTGTGCTCACATGTCCCTAATGCTCACGGATCTTCTTAAAGAAGAGTGGCTATTGCAGTCATATGAGGGCACACGAGCGACAACTATCCACAAGGAGATGAAGCAGTCGCCGTGACCGAAATCGGTCTGGAGGGCATCACTTTGTCGAAATCTGTATAAAAATGCATATTTCGTTTGCAATCTGTATACTTAACTCTTTTGTTAACTGTACTTAACTAAAGGTAAACAATAAAAATGGCGGCGCTCAGGCTGTTCAAACCTTTTACAATGGTATCTTATGAATTGGGAGTGAAATGAATATAACTTTTAATTGATTTACTAACACTCTTTGGGCCATGTTTCCTAGACATATTTAAATATGTTTATGATTGTCAAGTCAAGCTATCCAAAACTGTCAAATATTCCCAAATGAATATACCTTATTGCTTTGTATTAAAGTTGAAAATCGATCAAAGAAATTTGACAGATTGTGGTAGCTTGATGTGCTGGCCGCTGTACATTTCTCCGATGACGAAAGACGGCCCCTTTTGGAAAGTTTGTTGATCGAAATGTAAGCAAGGAGCTAGCACGGCTAGTACCCGGCTCGGAATCACTCATTTTAACAATTAAAATTAATAACAACGCAACTAAAAATCCAAATAGGTATAGGCCAAATGACCTCTTAGCTTTTATACAGTAATTAAAAATCAAGGGACTGGTAGCTAAGGTGCTCATCAAAGAAAGAGAGAGAGAGAGAGGAGAAATTGTAGCTGCTCGACTGGGGAAGTATGAGGTAGTAAGAATGTTCTTTCGTTTTATAGGATACCCCTGGTGTTACAAGCGTCTATAGGCTACGGTAACCGCTTACCATTAACATCAGGTGGGCCGTATGCTTGTTTGCTACCTTATTGGTATTGTGGTACCTGTAGGCAGGTGATGCCGGCGGCGTGCAGCCTGTCGGCGTGGGCGCTGAGCGTGTGGAGCTCGGCGCGGTAGGCGAGGATCTCCTCGTGTGTGGCGCGGTGCCGAGCCAGCAGCGCGCCCGCACTGGGAGCGTCGCGCCCGCAGTCAGACGTCGCCACCAGGGGGCGCTTCTCCTTCATCCACGACTCTGACTCGTTCGCGTCTCCGTAGAACTGTAGGGGAGATGTCATAGCGAGTGTAATAACGATGTCATGCCCGTCACTATACAAGCTGTTACAAAACTACCCGTAAAACCGAGAGGAGGTTAAATGGGGCCTTATAACAAGTCCATTCACAATCTTTAAGAACCGTAGTAACGCTGTATAACATACCCCAAAAAAAGGAAAACAACAACATTTATGAATGAAAAATAGAAAAACTATTAAAGTAGACAATTATTAGGTAAAATAGGTACGTAGGCCTTTCTGTTAAATAATCTGGTTCCCTGACATGACAGCTGACAAAATTCTTGGCTTTGATAATTAATTATGTTTTTACAGGGTATTTTGTAACACGTTGTATACCCCATTCCAATTTACCGTGAAAACTTTGTAAACAAACCATCACTCAACATAAAAGCGTCGATTTCATAATTATATCGATTTCATACTTATATCGTTTTCACTGCATTAAAGGTGGTACAGGTATAGCAGCACATCAAGCTACCACAATCTGTCAAATTTCTTTAATTGATTTTCAACTTTAACACAAAACAATAAAATTAATATTAAATTAGAAAAATTTGACAGTTTTCGATAGCTTGACCTGCTGGCGTCTGAACATCCATATCGCAGTTACTTTTCGTGGAACACCGTTTCCAAGGCTAAAAACGGATTAATGATAAAAAGGATTTTCTCCTGTATCGTGAATGCGTTTACAAACACAAATGATCACGTACAGTCAACAAAAGAGATTGGTAAACAGGTAGCGAACGAAATCTACATCTTTACACAGATTGTGATTTAAATAATTACCCGTCAAAGGGTTTGATGTTTAGCAGCTTACAATACCTGCGTTTTGACACATATTGCGTTATTTATTATTACACAATCTTTAACAAAACACAGATGTTTAATTAGCTGCCTGTACTCTTTTGTCGACCGTACACAAACACCCAGAGGGTCTACTCCCTATCTCCGTCAACATGTCAAATTCAATTTTTCGAACGGGTAAAAACACATTGAGAGTAGGGACAACTGTCAAATTGTGTTGTCATTCATTCTTAGTTCGGGCCCCGAACGAATCATCCATCCGTAGGTGATACGGAGTAGGAAACGCACGTAACGAAGGTCGAAACTACGGACTTCGTGCTAAGGGAGTAGACCCCCAGACCCGGAACAACTACATATAGGTCATATTTGTTCAGTGTGGGGATCGATCCTTTGGATGAAGAGACATCACACCTCGTCTCCTTCCACAGTGAGAAGTAATCTACCTGGTGTGCTTCGGCAGCGTCAGCCAGCTGCTTCTCCCTGGCTGCTGCCAGCTCCCGAAGGATCTGCCATTGCTTGTTTAGAGATGTCAGGCGCCGCTCAATCTCCGCAGACTTCGGATGCTTCGCGTCGATGAGGCTGTAAAAAGAATAAATAAATATAACTACTATAAAAGTGACCACTAGTCACGTTTAGGGCCACTAGACTAACGAGGCTGTTCTTGCAATTTTTTTTTTAAACAGTTCCTGTAATTCGTAATAAGCCAGTCCGGCCCGGTCCGGTCCACCCGGTCTCCCCGTAGACCGGTCGAGTTTTGAAAGTTTTCCCCCATAAACAAAAAAAGGTTCGAAAATATGCTTATCTCTGTCTCTCTCTGTGCCCCAGTACTACATACCTCTCTCTCTGTGCTACAGTAGCACATACCACTGTCTCTCTCTGTTACACAGTACCACATACCACTGTCTCTCTCTGTTACACAGTACCACATACCTCTGTCTCTCTCTGTTACACAGTACCACATACCACTGTCTCTCTCTGTTACACAGTACCACATACCACTGTCTCTCTCTGTTACACAGTACCACATGCCTCTGTCTCTCTCTGTTACACAGTACCACATACCACTGTCTCTCTCTGTTACACAGTACCACATGCCTCTGTCTCTCTCTGTTACACAGTACCACATACCACTGTCTCTCTCTGTTACACAGTACCACATACCTCTGTCTCTCTCTATTACACAGTACCACATACCTCTGTCTCTCTCTGTTACACAGTACCACATACCACTGTCTCTCTCTGTTACACAGTACCACATGCCTCTGTCTCTCTCTGTTACACAGTACCACATACCACTGTCTCTCTCTGTTACACAGTACCACATACCTCTGTCTCTCTCTGTTACACAGTACCACATACCACTGTCTCTCTCTGTTACACAGTACCACATACCACTGTCTCTCTCTGTTACACAGTACCACATGCCTCTGTCTCTCTCTGTTACACAGTACCACATACCACTGTCTCTCTCTGTTACACAGTACCACATACCTCTGTCTCTCTCTGTTACACAGTACCACATACCACTGTCTCTCTCTGTTACACAGTACCACATACCACTGTCTCTCTCTGTTACACAGTACCACATACCTCTGTCTCTCTCTGTTACACAGTACCACATACCTCTGTCTCTCTCTGTTACACAGTACCACATACCTCTGTCTCTTTCAATGCCACAGTACCACATACCTCTATCTCTCTCTGTGCCAGAGTACCACATACCTGTCTCTTTCTGTGCAATAGCAGTACATACCTCTGTCCCTTGGCCCTGTGCCGCTGAGAGACGTGGTCCCTGGCCCGCAGCTCGTGCAGCAAGCCCGTGTGTTTCTGCCGCAGCGCCAACACAGCGCGCAGCTCCTTGGCCGCCACGTCGGTACGGCAGATGCGCTGCTTCTCGGTCACCCATCCTGGAATTAAGGGTGAAGGTAAGCATTTCCTATCAGAAACTAGTTGTCAGGCTTCTGCCTGATATCGAATTTATCTTTCGCTAAATATTTATATATCTTTAAAAATTTATTAATTGAAATAAAACTACTTTTACGGATTTTATCGCGTATATTGATATTATTAATCCCGACGTTTCGGACCCTTTACAGCGTTCATGGTCACGGGTAGACTGAGGTGGTGGGCGTCTTGATGATATAATTACTGACAGCTACCCTACATTTAAATTGTTACATGATCAAAGACATTTATTACTAATTATTAATTAAAACTAGATGGAGCCGGCATTTCCTAGCTGACGACCTCTGAGAAGCAACGCCGAAACAAACTCAGAGAATCATGGTCTCTTTTAAAATAACAATATTTAATGATCATATTTTTCTTTTTTAATTATTGGCAATCCGATAATATATTGATATTATACGCGATAAAATCCGTAAAAAGTAGTTTTATTTCAATGTTTAATATTCGCGTAAATGTCAGAAATCAAAATGTATAAATGCCGAATGTAATAAAAAATATAATTCTTCAATTAATTTACCTTCTTCCTCGTCGTGGTCCTCAAGGAACTGGTACAAGTTCCTCGCGTCTTCTAGTCTCGCCTTGCGGTCTTTAGCGGCGGCCACCAAACTAGACACCAAAAAATAATTATGTTCAGTATGAGCCAAAATTATGATTAATATGCCACGGACGTGTATAGACGTCAAATTAAAACTTGCTGACGACGCCAACGACGACATGGCACGTCAAAAATACCACTTTTTTATTGTGCTTGGCGTAGACAACACACGTTTTCGTTATTGACGTGGTGGTCAAAAGATTAAAACATGTTAAGCTCCGCAAGCCGCGGTCAGTCTGTGGGTGACCATTCTTAAAAATTCGAGACCTCTCCGTGCTTCGAAGAGCATGTAAAGCCGTTGATCCCGTTAGTACTACGAACATCTACGACAGTCGTTAGTGGTAGTCAGAAGCCCAAATCGGCCCTGAAATTGGGTTGCCGATGTCTGGTGCCAGTCGCTTCCTGTAAATTACTGATATTCAGCCGCATTGCATAAGAGAAGTAGGGCACAGTGGGAGTAATTCTACTGAAATTGGAGCTGCCCGGCTGGGGAAGTACCTCCGCCTTATAGAAAATCGAAGTGAAATAACACTGCTTTGAGCTACGTTGTGTTCCTGACGGTGAGTAAGGTTCCCAGTGCTCCGCGAGGAAACGTTGTGTTGGCAGTGGGGGGACTTTGACCCCACTGCCAACCCAACTATTCCTCTTTCGTTTAACAGGGTCGGCAACGTTCAAGTGATACCCCTGGTATTGCAAGCGTCTACAACGTGTTACAAAATACCCCGTACAAAATATAATTAATTATCAGTCAAAAATTTTGTCAGCTGTCATGTCAGGGAACCAGATTATTTAACAGAAAGGCCTACGTACCTATTTTACCTAATAATTGTCTACTTTAATAGTTTTTCTATTTTTCATTCATAAATAGGGTATGTTGTACAGCGTTACTGCGGTTCTTAATTATTGTGAATGGACTCGTTATAAAGTCCCATTTAACCTCCTTTCCGTTACGGGTAGTAATGTAACATCCGGTATAGGCTACGGTAACCGCTGACCATCAGGTGGTTCGTACGCTTGTTTGCCACCTTTCTACCAACTGTGGTCATCAAAAGCTCACCTATCATAATCATGTGTGAGTTGCGTCAGCTGTTGTGTCAGCTGTTGCTTGGGTTGTGCGGCGCCGTCAGCGCTGGCTCCGTGCCGCAGCAGGCGCCGGATGCTGTCGTCCAGCGCGCCCAGCTGCAGCTCCTGCAGCGCGTGTGCCTGCAGCAGGCGCTCCACGTCCACCAGGTGCCGACCCACCTCCTCCGACTGGAATTGGGCCTGTGAAAACCAAACAACATTGTCTTAAATTCTTGAGAGGTTTGTTGTTAAGATATAACACTTATGTTCATCACATAAATATGTGTGTAGGTATTTGTACTAAACCCAGATCCAGCCGTCCCTAGCTGCCCCCCCAGCAACGCCCTAAGCCGAGGTCCGAGTCCCGCAGGGGACGCCCTTAGCTGTGTTGCTTAGTTTATAAGTTGCCCCTGGCTGGAGGCATTTGGTGCCTCGCCACCTAGTCCGGTTAAGTTTTTAAAGCTCCCTCGAGCTAAAAACTATGTCCGTCAAAAAAAAACATAAATACGTGTGTGGGTATTTGTATAAAGTTAAAGAATAGTGATATTATTAAAATGTGTGGTTAAGCCGCGCGGTGTTGGATTTAATACAGAATAAACAATCTTTGCTCCGTACTAGTGTTTGATTCACGCGTTCCTCATACATAACACACTTGTCCTGTACGAATCGAACCCACGACCTAGTGATCAACAGTCCGATAAAGAAAGAAAGAAAAAAAAAGCTTTTATTTTGTACCTCAACATGATAAAACATTAAAAAAAAATTGAGTATGAGGCCAAAATATCAACCAATCTCAGCTGATGGTACAGCAAAAGAGTTACTGCAGACTACTGCAGCGCTGATTTTCAGAATGGCCCAATACGTGAACCACTAGACCACAAACGTCGTCAGATGGTCATTCTACGCCGACAAATGGCTCCAGCACAAAGCCAGCAGCCTTTGCAGCAGTTTCAGCAGTCTGCACCTACCTTCATCTCCATAAGCGTCTGCCCCACAGTGTCAGCTTCCCGCAGCAACGCCATCAGGTGCGCCAGCTTGCCCAACGAGCTCCTGTGCCTCTCCAGCAGTTCCAGGAGCTCGTTCCAGCGAGCCAGCACAGCTTGCTCCGTGCGGGACACGGCTTCAGCCCCGTGGTAGTTCTCGCGGACCAGTTCTGCTGCCATAGCTGATAGGTCTTCGAAACGCTCAGTCCTAGAAGGTAGGATAGTATATTTTATCAGGCCACAGTACCAATTTTCATACAAATATTTATGATAATCGTTAGTAGTAATCAGCACCCCAAAAAGCTTGACTACCATTCTATCTATTGCTTGAGCTCCCTAAATTATGGTTGAGCTAAACAATGACTGATGCATGCGTGCCGTCAGTTGGGACTGGTCTACTCAAAGCCGCTATGGCTCTTTCTTCAAAAGACCATTTCAGACTTTGCCCTACATTGTAACACACATATTTGTTACCACTCTATGTCTGGACTTTAAAAGAGACTATGATTCTCTGAGTTTGTTTCGTTTCTTCTCAAAGGTCGTCAGCTAGGAAATGCCAGAGACATCTAGCTAAAAAAATTAAAATATTGACTTGTAAAAGTGTCTTTAAAAGATCTATTTACAGAAATTGATATCATTTATCCTTAGAATATCGTTATTGCCCACAAATTGAGTTGAAGGTAGTATAAATTAGGCATGTGTCATTGACGGTTTTTTGGTTAATGTAATTTAACTGTTATTCATCAATGGTCAACAGTTTAAAAAAACTGTTAAATTAATAACAGCTTTTGAATGTTCAACGGTAGCGTTTAGCGTTAATTTATGTCAACGTTTTCAATCATTGACAATTAGAGTTGATTCTCAGAAATGTTGTTAAATAAAATTTTAATGAAATAAGCTGTTGACGAAAATTAACAGATTAAATTTTCAAACTGTTTTTTCATTGATGAATAACAGTTATCTCGTTGACGAATGAAAAGTCGTTAAAAAAAACAGTTTATTGATTCAACGACCACCTCTAGTATAAATACATATTCTATTGTTCATTTTAGTTCACCACGGACTACCTCCGCCATTTTCCTGTCCATCCAAAGGTTGTCTGGTAGATACCGCTATTAGAGATAACACCGCCATTGTACCTGTTCTTTAAATTCCAATGTTACTTCTTGAGCGTATGTTCCATCCGTGACCCACCAAGGTCTGGTTGAAAACCAGCCCCAGGCATTCCGTCTGGCATATGCTGAACCAGCGCCGTTTCAGCGCAATTGTGTAGCATACATGTATACCTAGTACCTACCCTAAGTATTTATCTAAATTGTGCTGAATAAATTATTTTTATTTTCTTCTTTCTTTCTTTATTTCTTATCATAGAGTACAGTCGCCAGCAAGTCAAGCTATCCAAAACTGTCAAATTTTCCCAATTGATTATGAGCCTTATTATTTTGTATTAAAGTTGCAGAATGAATCAAACAAATGTGACAGATTGTGGTAGCTTGATGTTGCCTCTGTACAATCACTACATAGTATAAAACAAAGTCGCTTTCTCTGTCCCTATATCCCTATGTATCCTTAAATCTTTAAAACTACGCAACGGATTTTTAATAGATAGAGTGATTCAAGAGGAAGGTTTATATGTATAATACATGTACGTTATTAGTACATTGCACACGTGCGAAGCGGGGGCGGGTCGCTAGTAAAGATTATTCTATTCTAGACTTACCTAGCCAAGATATCTGCAGAGATAGCCTCGTGCTTCTTGACGGTGGCATCCACTTGCGCCAGGTTGGAGCCGTAGCGAGGGTCTGATAGTACCTGGATCATCTCCTTCAGGTAGCCCTTGCGGAGCACCGACTGTGGAAAAAGTGCGTAAGATTAGTCAAAGGCAAATGTTATTAATATAGCACTTTTGAAAAGTCAAAACTAGTTGCACGGTTCCAAAAAGTGGGTCTTATGGAGAAGAACCGGCAAGAAACTCCATAGACACTCTTTTTAAAAATAAAACATGATTACAATGTTAATTTTAGTTTACAATGTTTGTTATGAATAGTTACTGAGAACAATGCAGTTTGATGTGTACCTACTATAATAAATTAATCCAGAATACTAAACAGAAAATAAATAAATAAAAAAGATTGCCATTGACAGTAAGAGCTGACCAGCCCCGACAGACGGCACCCGTTCACGAGTATGACGTGTGTTTAGGTTATTAGGTTTGGTAGATCATAGGTACTACTCATGCAATTACACAACATTGTCAATTAATGTTACTTATTGATTTCATTCTGCGAATACAATACAAAATACAAATACAAAACAGTTTATTTCTTTATCCAAGGTTACAAACAAACATTTGTGATTGGAGTCTCCCTTTAAGCAAGTGATGCCTGTGTTAGGAGACTCCGCTCTTTCATACAATAGTAAGAGATAAGAAATAAATACAGCTAATTATTTAATTAAACAGAAGTGACAATTTTACAAACTCAAAAGTGTGTGTATGTGTGTGTGTGTATGTGTGTGTGTGTGTGTGTGTGTGTGTGTGTGTGTGTGTGTGTGTGTGTGTGTGTGTGTGTGTGTATGTGTACGTGTGTGTGGGTGTGGTGTGTGTAAGTCTGTGTATATGTGTACATGCATTAGTTTATGAAATATGAGTTAGGAGTGATTCAGTTTCGCGAAGACAAATCTCTGCATCAATATACGAGCAATCCCACTCAGTCGTGATGCGTTCAGTGACTATTGACATTGTACTCTATTAATAAATTGACCATTGTATAATTCTAATTGTATTGTGTATGTAATATTATTATGTATTATGTATTTACTTACTATTGTATGCCCTAAGAGCGGGACATAGCTGTTCACAATTTATTATATTTGTGCCAACTGTATTATGTACCTACCTATGATCCACAATAAAGATTGATTTGATTTGAAGAATGCGCACGCTGAAGTTTTAAGAGAGGTAGGGCAAAGTGGGAGTAATTCCACTCAAATTGTAGCTGCTCGACTGGGGAAGTACCTCCGCCTTGCAGAAAATCGAAGTGAAATAACACTGCTTTGAGCTGTGTTGTGTTCCTTACGGTGAGCAAGGACTTTGACCCTTATACTGTACCTACCGAAGTTTTAAGAGAGGTAGGCTATTGTGATAGCCTAGTGGTATGACCATTGGACTGCCAAGTAGAAGGTCTCGAGTTCAAATCCAAGGCTCTGACTTTTCGAATTCATGTGCGTATTAATAATTAATTATCACTCGCTTAAACGGTGAAGGAAAACATCGTGAGGAAACCTGCATGCCTTAGAGATTTTTCTCGACGGTGTGTGAAGTCTGCCAACCCGTACTAGGCCAGCGTGGTGGACTATAGCCTAATCCCTCTCAATATGAGAGGACATCCGTGCCCAGCAGTGGGACAGTATATGGGTTGATGATGATGACAAAGAATTACATATTATTCTTTGTCTTGAGTCCTGTAATAACGTCTTATCTATAAAATTAATGGTACTTACTTTAGTATTGAATTTGTAGTTCAATTGTTCCAGTCTCTGTTGCCGCAGCAACTCTGTCCTCAACGCGATTTCACGAGCATGCTCCGCCTGTCAACGAAATTCAAGATATAGTGAAATAACACTGCTTTGAGCTGTGTTGTGTTCCTTACGGTGAGCAAGGTTGCCAGTGCTCCGCGAGGAAACGTTGTGTTGGCAGTGGGGGGACTTTGACCCTTATACTGCCAACACAACTATTTCTCTTTCGTTTTACAGGGTCGGCAACGCGCAAGTGATACTCCTGGTGTTACAAGCGTCTATAGGCTACGGTAACCGCTTACCATCAGGTGGGCCGTATGCTTGTTTGTCAATTTGCTGGTATAAAATAATAAAATACATACATACCATCACGCCTGTATTCCCCGAAGGGTTAGGCAGAGGTGTACTAATGTACACCCACATTTCGCCGGTATGTTTAGGTCCCATGTAATAGGAGGCGAGCCTATTGCCATTAACCGGGCACATATCCAGACTCCGAGCTACTACTGAGAATTTCATAGAAAAACCCAATAACACTTTGCTCGACCTGGGGATCGAACCCAGGACCTCTAGCGTAGCAGTCGCGCTTAGGACCACTAGACTAATGAGGCAGTCCAAAATAATAAAATATATCTAATATATAAAATTCTCGTGTCACAGTTTTCGTTGCCATACTCCTCCGAAACGGCTTGACCGATTCTCATGAAATTTTGTGAGCATATCGGGAAGGTCTGAGAATAGGCCAACATCTACTTTTCATACCCCTAAATTTTTTTTATGGCAAAACAACGTTTGCGGGGTCAGCTAGTAGGTAAATATAATTATCGACCTTTTTTTTTACCTATGTTGGGATATCAACCTCCATCCAGTAGTGTCGGGTCGCCAGCATTGAATGTGGCAAGTAGCAGTTGCAATAAGGACCACTCTACTAATGAGACAGTCATTTAATACTAGGTAGGAAACCCTTATCGTTATTATCGGTATTGGGTTTTCCTATGAAAATCTCAGTAGCAGCTCGGAGTCTAGATTCGTGCCATGTTAACCTTTTGACCGCCACGGACGTGTATAGACGTCAAATGAAAACTTGCTCACGACGCCAACGACGGCATGGCACGTCAAAAATACGCATTTTTTTAGTTCAAAATAAATACCTTTTTTTTCTCACATAAAATTTACATGACAAACAGTAGACCAAAAACCGCTGAGGTTTGTCTGGAATACTGTATATTCTGCTAAGAACTAATAATAAGCTGAGCGACATGAGGTAAAAGTACAGTCATAATTATTAACATAAATACTAATGGCAAACAACAAAAAACCACTCAACTGCGACGAGCCGAACGACGCGGGGACGACACATCGCAATACCGGTTTTGCAAAGTATCTACAGGTTGTTTAAAAAAATATTTTGACTTAAAAGTACCAGTCGGTGGATGCGGTCTGCGCAAGACCGATTTTTGTGGCGATCATTGGGGGAGGCCTATGTTCAGCAGTGGACGTCAGTGGCTGATAGATAGATAGATAGAAGTACCTATACAAAAATCTGTTGTTTTTTTAACATATTATTAGATATTGATTTCTGACATTTACGCGAATATTATACATTGAAATAAAACTACTTTTTACGGATTTCGTCAGTCTACCCGTGACGCTGTAAAGGGTCCGAAACGTCGGGATTAATAATATCAATATACGCGATAAAATACGTAAAAAGTAGTTTTATTTCAATCTATTATTCGATACTAGAATTTGTCGCTTGGCGTAGAGAACACGGATTTTCGTTTTTAACGTGGCGGTCAAAAGATTAATGGCAATAGGCTCGTCTGCTATTACTTGGGACCTAAAGCATACCAGTGAAATGTGGCTACACCTCTGCATAACCCTTCAGGGAATACAGGCGTGATGGTATGTAGGAAACTGGTATCGTTACCTGTTCCAGCTGCTGCCACGCTCTCTCCAGGTCTTGGGGCAGCTGTCCCTCCAGCGGTGCCCACGCCTCGCCCGTCAGACTCTTCTGCATGGTGTTGATGTCGAAGTATAGCGCTTCGATCTCTGAGCGCTCCTTATACCTATAAAAGTCATTTTTTGTATTATACAGTGTGAGTTTTCATAATGTGCACATATTAAAAGGAATATAATAATCCGCGTATCAAAAATACTGATTGAGCGACAAAATTACTGATTGAGCACCAAAATACAGATATCGGTTAGGTTAGAACTGTGACCACACAACGCACGAGCCGAGCGAGCGAAGCGAGCGGTGCCGGCGAGTGCCAGAACCAAATCAGAATGTTTTGAGTGTATATAACAATATTTTGAGTTGACTATTATATTTAGATGCTCGTTAATTGTGGCTGACTCAGTAATTTAGAAGGCAAAATACATTTTTGGAGGCGTATAATGATATTAAAAAGATGTCTGTTTAATTATCACCCATATTAAAATAAGGGAATGTATGCTTAATTTTATCAACAAAAACCCGGATCGAATCCAGCCCTCGGTCGAATTTTTCTTTCGCTAAAATAACTCAAAGATTTATTGCTTACTAAGTGTACATATGGTGTTACATTACATTTTAGTGAACTTATAACTTAGCGGCCTTTTACAGCATTGCAATATAGAGGGCTATACACATTAATTAATATTTCGTATTTATTTATTTAAATTATTAACTCTTAAAAATCTTAGCATGGAAAATGCCAAAAAGATAATTTTTTTCTAGGTAATTATTATACTGCATTAATTATTATTGTACACATTAAACTGCACTGTTCTCATGAACTATTCAGAATAAAATTGTTAACCAAGAATAACACTGTAATCATGTTTAAGGAGTGTCTATGGAGTTTCTCGCCGGTTCTTCTCCATAAGACCCACTTCTTGGAACCGTGCAACTAGTTTTGACTTTTCAAAAGTGCTATTTTAATGGTTTCATTGAAATAAAATAAAGTTATCTGGCGTCTTCTGGAGTCTGGTGTACCTAAACACCAGACACTATGACCGCTAAGCCACCGCGACTCCTACCCGTCATGACGAATTTTGTCTTCACATTCAGAATTTTACGTCTTTATGGTGATGTCAGTGAAACCTATTGAAAAGCAAGTTTACTTTTCTAATTTTTCCTTCGTTAAATAACTTTAAAATCTTAACATGGAAAATGCCAAAAAATAATATATAATATAATACTTTTGGGACATTTTACACAACACCATCTAGTCCCAAACTAAGCAGAGCTTGTACTATGGGTACTAGACAATGGATATAATACTTATATACATTTTTTTTTGTAAATACATACTTATAATACATAAGAAACACCCAGACAAACACAAATACTCATGTTTTATCCACACAAATATTTGTGTCCTGTGGGAATCGAAACCACGACCACATGATCAGCAGTCCGGCACTCGAACCGCTAGACCACAGAGGTCTACAAAAAAAGATATGTAATAAAATATTTGATTTTGTCTTACTTGGGAGGTTTCTCCACAGTACGATACTGCTTAAAGGACAGCAGCAACCGCTGGATGCCGTCCAAGGAGTTAGGGAACTCCCTGCCGTTCAGCTCCTGGATCTTAAGGAGAATCCACTCCAGGAGGACGCTGAAGAGCTTGCTATACTCTCCTTTACGGTCATCACAGTCCATCATTTGTCCAATTATCTGGAGAAGGGAGAATAGGAATTATTTTCATTTTTTGTACAGTCAGCAACAAAAATAGCTGAACATGTTGCAAACTTCAATACTATTTTTAACATGAAGTTACTGACCTGTGAAGGTTGCGCGAAACCAATGCATAGATGACCACTAAATATTTACCTTACCGTCATAATAAAAAAATCTCTTGACCAATTTTTGAGCTGTCATGTTTTCAAAATTAAGCTGTGTTCAGCGACTTTCGTTGCTGACCGTACAGTATGCATCGTATATATGCGCAGTGACAGCCTAGTAGTGTGACCGTTGGACTGCCAAGTCGAAGGTCTTGATTTGGAATCCAAGAATCCAACCTCTGACTTTTCGAAATTATGTGCGTATTAATAAATAATTATCACACGCTTATACGGTGAAGGAAAACATCGTGAGGGAACCTGCATACCTTAGAGATTTTATGGATGGTGTGTGAAGTCTGCCAACCCGCACTAGGCCAGCGTGGTGGATTATAGCCTAATCCCTCTCATTCTGTGAGAGGAGACCCGTGCCCAGCCGTGGGACAGTCTATGGGTATGTGTCTATCTTGTTTTATTAGTCTAAATAAATAGTCTTTCTTCAGTTACAAGTCTTGATTTTATTTATTTCATCAGGCATAGTAAGAGTAATTCCACTCAAATTGGAGCTGCCCGACTGGGGAAGTACCTCCGCCTTGCAGAAAATCGAAGAAAAATAATACAGCTTTGAGCTGTGTTGTGTTCCTTTCGGTGAGCAAGGTTGCCAGTGCTCGCGAGGAAACGTTGTGTTGGCAGTGGGGGGACTTTGACCCCACTGCCAACCCAACTATTCCTCTTTCATTACAGGGTCGGCAACGCTTATACTCCTGATGTTGCAAGCATGGCAAACAAGCATACGTCCCACCTGATGGTAAGCGGTTACCGTAGACTATAGACGCTTGTAACACCAGGGGTATCACTTGCGCGTTGCCCTATAAAAACCTTTTTACACCACATCTCATCGGAGATACTCACGTTAGCAATCCGGCGTCCACTCTTTTGCTCGTTCTTCATCCTGGCGAAGGTGTGGTAATAGGACGCCACATACGTCATCACTGACTTCTCATCAGGTCGGCTGGTGTCTACATCTGGTGACAGAAATACAAATTAATTTACGAGACATTCTTTTTGTATTTTTTTTTGCATTTTCGTTGTTAACTTTGACGTCTGTGGTCTAGTGGTTCGTGTGCCGGACTACTGATCATGGGGTCGTGGGTTCGATTCCCACAAGACACAAATATTTGTGTGGGTAAAACATGCGTATTTGTGTTTGTCTGGGTGTTTCTTATGTATTATAAGTATGTATTTACAAAAAAAAAGTATGTAAGTATTATAATTATCCATTGTCTAGTACCCATAGTACAAGCTCTGCTTAGTTTGGGACTAGATGGTGCTGTGTAAAATGTCCCAAAAATATTTATTTATTTATATTTAACTTTCGTTGTTCGCTGTCTGTGTTGCATCTCGACAGCAACATGCTGAGCTTTGACCTTTTTTCGCTCACACAATACACATCCCTCTCATATAATTAAACTTAAGGCTTCTATTAATTTATAAATCGTATTTTACAATTGGTGTATAATTTTGTTTATAGTTTACTTTTTTTTTATTTATTATGTGGGCACTTGGTTACCAACTTAGTGTCTAAACTGACATGTTGGCCTTTGGCCCACTAATAATTGTCATGCGTCGTATTGAGCGAAAATAAATACTTTTTCTTTCTTTCTTCGTTCGCCATCTGTTAGCGGGGGCGCGCGATAATTTAGCGATTTTGCGCACCTTTCTGCAAATAGATGGCGCCACGATCTTTAAATATTATTGACTTGTATAAAATCTAATCTGCATTATCTGTGGCGAGACAATTGTTCTCTGCCTCTTTCAGCCTTCGAACCACGACACGAACAACGTTATAAGAAACGAAATATCAATTAAGTATTGTTAATTACTGTTTTACGATTATAAACTTCAAAGTGCAAAATTACGTGCTTTACGAGCTTATTAGCTTTGATTTTCATTTTTTCGCTTAAGAGTAGTACGCGCTTGTGAGTAGTACGCGCTTGAGAGTAGTACGCGCTTGTGAGTAGTACGCGCTTGAGAATAGTACGCACTTAAGAGTAGTACGCTCTTGAGAGTAGTACGCGCTTGAGAGTAGTACGCGCTTGAGAGTAATAGGCCTTAGAGTTAAAATGACAGATCTTACCTTCAGCGTCAAGCAGACGCGGAATGCCGAGGTGTTTGTGTGCCACGTCGAAGGCGTGGTTGAGGGTCTCCAAGTGCTCCGTTGTCGGCACCTCCGACCAACGGAACAAGTCTGGTCTGCAGATAACATAATATTAATTAGTAAAATATACCATAATGCAGTGATAGCCCAGTGGTATGACCATTGGACTGGCAAGTCGAATCCAAGGCATGCCCCTCTGACTTTTCGAATTCATGTGCGTATTAATAATTAATTATCACTCGCTTAAACGGTGAAGGCAAACATCGTGAGGAAACCTGCATACCTTAGAGACTTTCTTGACGGTTTCTAGGCCAGCGTGGTGGACTATAGCCTAGTCCCTCTCTATATGAGAGGAGACCCGTGCCCAGCAGTGGGACAGCATATGGATTGGTGATGATGATAATATACCATCACGCCTGTATTCCCTGAAGGGTTAGGCAGTGGTGTACCAATGTACACAAAATGTCTATTTGGATCAATATATTATGTACAGACGCCAGCAGGTCAAGCTATCCAAAACTGTCAAATTTTCCCAATTGAATATGAACCTTATTGCTTTGTATTAAAGTTGAATATCAATCAAAGAAATTTGACAGATTGTGGTAGCTTGATGTTCTAGCCTCTGTACTACCTAATAATATATAAATATAGCCTATGACACTTACAAATAATGGGGCAAATCGGTTCAGTAGATCCAGAGATACCCCCTACAGCCTCACAAACTTTACCTCTTTATTTTTTTTATAGTACTAAGGTGGCAAACAAGCTTACGGCCCACCTGATGGTAAGCGGTTACTGTAGCCTATAGACGCTTGTAACACCAGGGGTATCACTTGCGCGTTGCCGACCCTGTAAACAAAAGAGGAATAGTTGGGTTGGCAGTATAAGGGTCGAAATCCCCCCCACTGCCAACACAACGTTTCCTCGCGAAGCACTGGCAACCTTGCTCACCGTAAGAAACAACACAGCTCAAAGCAGTGTTATTTCAATTAGAGTCGGGCAGCTCCAATTTGTGTGGAATTACTCCCACTATGCCCTACCTCTTTTAAAATTCTCTAAAAGTCTGTATATCTAATATACAATAAAATTCTCGTGTCACAGTTTTCGTTGCCATACTCCTCCGAAACGGCTTGACCGATTTTGATTTTTTGTGCTTATCGGGGAGGTCTGAGAATAGGCCAACATTTTTTTTTTATGGCAAAACAACGTTTGCGGGGGCAGCTAGTATTATACATAAATACAGCCTATGACACTCGCTTTCTATTGTTAAAAGAATTTTCAAAATAGGTTAAGTAGATCCAAAGATTACAACCTCACAATCTTTACCTCTTTATAACATGACTGACTAACCTGTGAGCATGTATGAGGGCGTTGAACCCGAGTCCAGACCTCCAGGAGTCCGTGAAGTTGTGTATGTGGACCCCATGGTACCCGCTGGTCTTACGCTGACACCACAGCAGCAGGGCATCCTTGGCCGACTTCTTCTCGGACGATTCATTTTCTTCGTCCTAGAGGGTAGTATGAGAAATCTCAATAAAATGTGTATTTTGACCTTGACATTGCATCAAGGTATACAGGATGTTACAAAACTACCCGTAAAGCCGAAAGGAGATTAAATGGGGCCTTATAACGAGTCCGTTCACAATATTTAAGAACCGTAGTAATGTAAATGTATAACATACCCCAAAAAAAGGAAAACAACAACATTTATGAATGAAAAATAGAAAAACTATTGAAGTAGACAATTATTAGGTAAACTAGGTACGTAGGCCTTTCTGTTAAATAATCTGATTCCCTCACGTGACAGCGGACAAAATTTTTGGCTTTGATAATTAATTATATTTTTACGGGGTATTTTGTAACACTAATCTACTGTTATTGAAATATGTTTAATTTGCTTTGTTTTGTGTTCACTAATTGATTGTTTCGGTTAGTAATTTTATATTATTAGGTTATATTGTATTTGCATGCCGCTGTGCCGGCGAAACTTGCTGAACTAAATGTTTTAATTAATATCCTTTCATGTATACAGGCCAGCACATCAAGCTACCCCAATCTGTCAAATTTCTTTGATTGATTTTCAACTTTAATCCAAAGTACTAAGATTCATATTCAATTGGGAAAATTTTACTGTTTTGTATAGCTTGAATTGCTGGCGTCTGTACCATGTTTCTCGCAAATAAAGATTATTATTATTATTTTAAATATCTTTTTCTAATATTTTTTTTTTGCATTTTCCATGCAAGATATTAAAGTTATTTTAGCGAAGGAAAAATTCAACCCTGGGCAGGATTAAAACCTGTGTCTTCTGTTAAATACACCAGACGCTATGACTCGCGATGGGACTCGTGGTGGCTTAGTGGTCATAACGTCTGGTGTATCTAACCAGAAAACGCAGGTTCGAATCCTGTCTGCAGTCGAATTGTTTCTTCGCTAAAATAACTGTGTATTTTAAAGTAAAGAACAGTACAGCAGTATTACAGTAAAAACGGTGAGAATGCCCGAGACCGCGCGAGGATTATTCCTCTCTCTTTGCGCTGACTCTAAGACTTATCTATTTCTACTAAATTATTAAAAAAGTTTACTTACAACATCAATCTCAATCTCCTGGATCTGGAACCTCAAGATGATGGTCCATATGAGACCAAGGATGAGGCGCGGGTTGCCGTCCACTATGTCCTCTGCACCTATCGACTCCAGGCGCACCTTGAACATAAAGACAACTTGTTAGAAAAAGAAAAAAAAATAGAAAGTTCCAAGCTTTTAAAACATTTTCTTGAAGTTGAATTTTTCTGAAAAAAAGTATCTTTAATCTTTAAGTACATAATATTAAGTATAAAGCTGAACACTTCAAAAATTAATCAACAGATGGCACTGCCAAACTCACTCAAATGAATAATAAAAAAGGAAATCTCGTTTTAAGAGAGGTAGGGCATAGTGGGAGTAATTCCACTCAAATTGGAACTGCCTAACTGGGGAAGTGTCCCGGCCTTGCCTTTGAGCTGTGTTGTGTTCCTCACGATGAGCAAGGTAGCTAGTATTCTGCGAGGAAACGTTGTGTTGGCAGTGGGGGGACTTTGACCCTTATACTGCCACCCTACTAATCCTTTTTCATTTTACAAGGGCGGCAACGCGCAAGTGATACCCTTGGTGTTACAAGCGTCTATAAGCTACGGTAATCGCTTACCATCAGGTGGGCCGTATGCTGACAGTATAAGGATCAAAGTCCCCCCAATGCCAACACAACGTTTACTCGCGGTGCACTGGCAACCTTGCTCACCGTAAAAAACTGCTCACAGCACAGCTCCAAGCAGTGTTATTTCACTACAATTTTCTTCAAGGAGAACGTAGCTTCAATTTGAGTAGAATTACTCCCATTATTAACTACCTTAACTTGAAAAATTTTTAACTTCGGGATTTTACACAGCTTATCCTTTATCCACCGGAAAATTCTAATTCAGATTTACCCCACTCAAAAGATAATTATATAATTGGAGTACATAAACTTAAGGTATGTACGGAAGCCATAGAAGTGTGCGTGTACTGGGCGGGCTTCGACGATTATGCAATAACACTGTAGACATATCTAAACTTCTGATCGTTCATAGTAAGATAGCATTAACCCATATAAATACATATACATATTTATTTATTTAAGCTGATTTAATTTTAAAGTTTGATCTCATTGTTTTCGTTTATATTAAGTAGTGGTTGATCTCATTTCGCATGATGTGATCTCCCATAATTAAAGAAGCACTTGGCTTGAAGGTCAATTGTAATATTTTTATTAGCATGTAAGGTGTATTCTTTGTCGGAGATCCTAATAAAATAAAATAAAAATAAATGATACATTATATTAATTTCTGTAAATAGATCTTTTAAAGACACTTTTACAAGTCACTATAAAACATTTTTTTTAAAGCTAGATGGCTTCCGAATTTCCTAACTGAAGACCTCTGAGAAGAAACGCCGAAACAAACTCAGAGAATCATAGTCTCTTTCAAAGTCCAGACAGAAAATAGTAACAAATATGTGTGTTACAATGTAGGGCAAAGTCTGAAATTATCTTTTGAAGAAAGAGCCACAGCGGCTTTGAGTAGACCAGTACCAACCGACGGCACGCATGCATCAGTCATTGTGTAGCTCAACCATAATGTTTTTTGATTTTTGGTAACATAAATAATGTTTTTTTATTTGTAGTTTTCCAATTTTGTTTTTGTAAATATATAGTTTAATAAGTTAATAAGTACCTGTTTAGAGAGTATATAGTTCTTGACTGTCGCATTGGGGTGAACCCTGTCATGATGGTTTAAGTTGAATAAATAAATAAATAATTTAGGGAGCTCAACAACCCGTCGCACGACGATACCAGATCAGAGGAACATTTGCGTAGGCCACATAAAAAAGGCTCAAAGCCACCAGACAAAGCTGAGTATGTATATTTAGCCTACAAAGTACTCACATTTACATTTTATTGAGCTAAACATTATTAAATAATAAGAAAAAATATAATCACAGTAACTATTTCAGTAATGTCTGCTAATATCAAATTAATATAAATCATTGTTATGTCAGACTTACATGAGAACAATGCAGTTTGATGTGTACTTAAATTATACTGTCCCACTGCTGGGCACGGGTCTCCTCTCACAGAATGAGAGGAATTACGCTAGTCCACCACGCTGGCCTAGTGTGGGTTGGCAGACTTCTACGCCAGCGACGACCTCTGTGGTCTAGCGGTTCGAGTGCCGGACTGCTGATCATGAGGTCGTGGGTTCGATTTCCACAGGACACAAATATTTGTGTGGATAAAACATGAGTATTTGTGTTTGTTTGTGTTTGTCTGGGTGTTTCTTATGTATTATAAGTATGTATTTACAAAAAAAAAGTATATAAGTATTATATCCATTGTCTAGTACCCATAGTACACGCTCTGCTTAGTTTGGGACTAGATGGTGTTGTGTAAAATGTCCCAAAAATATTAAATATTATTACTCTAAGACATACCAGGTTTCCTCACGATGTTTTCCTTCACCGTTTTTAGCGAGTAAAATATGCTGGTATTTTGTTATCGAACTAGGATGACAATCAGACAACTGCCTCTTTAATCTACTGGTCATAAGTGCTACTGCTAGAGGTCTTGGCTTCGATCCCCAGTCGGGGAGTTATTGGGTCTTTCTATGAAATTTTCAGTAGCAGCTCGGCGTTTGTATTTGTGCCCAGTTAATGGCAATAGGCTCGCCTTATTACTTGGGACCTAAACATACCGGAGAACTGTGGGGTATATTGGTATACCTCTGCCTAACCCTTCGGGGAACGTGATGGTATGTTAAAGATGACAAACAACAGAATCCTACTTCCTACTTAATATTTTATATGTGAAAGTTTGTGTGGATGGGTGGATGTTTGTTCCTCTTTCACGCTGAAACTACTGAACGGATTTTGATGAAACTTTACTGTATTATTACTTATACATCAGAATAACATATAGGCTATAATTTATAACAATTTTGAGTTAATTAGCCAAATTAAAAGGCCAATTAAAAGTATCTTTTCCACGCGTACGAAGTCGCGAGCAGAAGCTAGTAGAAAATAAATATGAAAATCCTGCCCGCGGTCGAATTTTTCCTTTTCTAAATAACTTTAAAATCTTAGCATGGAAAATGCCAAAAATATACAAAAAGATAAATAAATATGAGTTGAAACAAATATCAGTGGTATTAGTTATTGGTATTAGAACGATATAAATATTAATACGCACATTATTTCGAAATCTGAGGTGCATGCCTTGGATTTGAACTTGAGACCTTTGACTTAGCAGTGCAATGGTCATATCAATAGGCTATCAATACTTAAATCATTTATCTTATTAAAATTAAAATGAAATCGACCCTTGAACTAAATAAATTAATTAATCGCGTAGGTAAAACATTACATAAACTCTCCAACGATAGCACACTACTATCTTATCATTAGATAACAGGGCTGTATTGCAAGGTCGCTGTGTATCTGAGATCAGCTGTAAAGTGTACCATAGAGGAGAGAGCATATTTTATAGACTTGCATTAAGGTGGAACATGATCAATAACAGAAGGGACAAAACCCGAGCTGTCATCGGAGCCCTCACAGGGCATTGCAGAGCATGACATGCTCCATAAAATGAAGCTGGCTTTGAATAATTATTGTAGAGCTTGTAGTGAATTCAGGGAAACAATGCAGCACATCTTGTGTGATTGTGACGTCCTGGCGACGAAACGGATAAGTCATCTCGGCAACGGATACCCGAAGCCAGAAGACTACAGGTTCCTTTCTCTTAGTGGACTAGCCGCTTTCATGAACCACGTCTTTGTAGAGTAAGGATTGTACAATGCTGGGGACAACACAACAGATCACTTTTACGTTGAAGGAAAACATCGTGAGGAAACCTGCATACATTAGAGATTTTTCTCGACGGTTTGTGAAGTCTGCCAACCCGCACTAGGCCAGCGTGGTGGACTATAGCCTAATCCCTCTCAATATGAGAGGAGACCCGTGCCCAGCAGTGGGACAGTATATGGGTTGATGACGATGGGAACGGAACACCTGGTGTTATTCTATCATGTTGATAATCACTCACCTTCGTATGTAAGAAGCTCAAACTCTTATTAACGTTCTCAATTTTGTGAACCCTCATGCGCCCACTGTTGGGCCTGGGCAGGCGCTCTCCGCTGATGATCTCCAGCAGCTTGAGCAGCCGCCGGCCGTCCGCGAGGTCCACGAACAGGTCGTCCACTTCCATCCGCGCCTGAGGAATAGAAAACAAAATAATACATAATATACTTAAAGATGGTTTGGACAATTGGGCATGGCGAGAGAATGGATGAAACGAGGTGCTCCAGTGCTCCACGAGGAAACGTTGTGTTGGCAGTGGACTTTGACCCTTATACTGCCAACCTAACTATTCCTCATTCAACCCAGTGTCGGCAACGTGCAAGTGATACGCATGGTTTTTTTTATTATACTAAGGTGGCAAACAAGCATACGGCCCACCTGATGGTAAGCGGTTACCGTAGCCTATAGACGCTTGCAACACCAGGGGTATCACTTGCGCGTTGCCGACCCTGTAAAACAAACGAGGAATAGTTGGGTTGGCAGTATAAGGGTCAAAATCCCCCCACTGCCTAAACAACGTTTCCTCGTGGAGCACTGGCAACCTTGCTCACCGTAAGAAACACAACACAGCTCAAAGCAGTGTTATTTCACTTCGATTTTCTGCAAAACGGAGGTAGTTCCCCAGTCGGGCAGCTCCAATTTGAGTGGAATTACTCCCACTATGCCCTACCTCTCAAGCGTCTATAGGATGCGGGAACAGCTTACTATCAGGTGGGCTGTATGCTTGTTTGCCAACTTAGTAGAATAAAAAAACGAACTAACAAAAGGGATTTGTGTGTGTATATTTCTTATTTCTACACCTCTGCCTAGCCCATGGCTTACAGGCGTGATGGTATGTTATTTTGTTTCTTCGATTTGGCGAACACCACGGTTCCCGATTTGTAGTAATTCAATTAAATCGGCGCTTAAGAAGATATTATCTAATATAAACAATAATAAATGTGCGCTGGTAACCTTCGACACTAACCTCGGATGAAATCATCATTGTGTCATACAATTAAAATTCATCTTTATGCTCAATCTTTTTATTTTATTTTATTTTATTAGGATCTCCAACAAAGAATACACCTTACATGCTATAGTAGTGTTTACAATAACAGTTATTCCTAGTGTTTCCTCAATTACAGGAGACCACATCATGCAGTAATATAAAAACACACAGAAAGTTGAATTAAATGCACTTGAGATGTAAAATTAAAATCAAATTGAAGCTATAAGCTTAATAAAAAGACATATAAACAGCTAGTAATTTAACAATTAAACAAGAAATTTTCGACCAGAAATTTATGGCGCTTTGCAAATTAGATTTACAAAAATAGTGCAATAAAAATAGTTGTAATAAGTTGTAAGTTGTAAATAGGAGTTTAAAAGGTTTTTGGAGAATAAAGTATATAATATTAAATATTAAAGAACTAAAATTTAATTAAAACTTAGGTATTTAATTAATTAAAACTTAGGTATTTCAACACCTACACACCACTGAGCTGTGTGCGAATTAGAGATTTATATTTTCCCAGTTTATTTGAGAAAATATCAATGTCTTCCAAGGAACATGATACAGCATTGTACTGATGTGACATCCTAGCAAGCGGCGAGTGTTTTCCTAGATTTGTTCGGTACCGTGGGAGTTTGAGTAATGGGCGGGGGTAGCGAGGAATCCTAGACGGGACATTAATGCATATCTTACTAAGAAGATCTGGGCAATCTATGGAATTGTTAAGTAGTTTGTACAGAAATGTCAGATCTGAGATCGTTCGGCGAGATTTTAAATCAGTAAGTTTGAAACGTCTCAATCTATCTTCATATGACCTAGAGTTACTTCGCCTAAATCGATAAGCTAAGTGACGCACGAGTCTCTTCTGAACTCTTTCGATTCGAGTGATGTGTACTTGATAAGATGGATTCCAAACTGTACTACAGTATTCCAACTGACTTCGCACATAGCTGTTGTATAAAAGTAATGATGTGGATGGTTTTTTAAACTCTTTTGACGATCTCAACACAAACCCAAGAGTTCGGTACGCCGCAGTTACTATTTTATCTATATGGTCTATAAAGCTGAGTTTACTGTCTAAGTGAATACCCAAATCCCGGATTACTGTTAATTCTGTAAGCGAGTTTCCCTGAATTTTGTATAAAGACTGAATTTTGTTGTACTTTCTGGTAAATTTAATGTGGTAACATTTAGAACAGTTTAAATACATTTTGTTATTCGTACACCATTGGCTTAAGCAGTCTATGTCTGCCTGGAGTAAAAGTGTATCAGATTCATTTAAAATTATGCGTGCCAATTTTAAATCGTCTGCAAAAAGGTATGGCGTAGAATGTTTAAATACTTGCGAAATATCATTGATAAAAATATTAAAAAATAATGGCCCTAGATTGGACCCCTGCGGTACACCAGAGGTCGCAAAATAGGGGTTTGACTCATCACCGTCTACGACAACTGAGGACGGTCTATTCTTGAGATATGACCTGCACCAGTTCAACATGTTGCCATCAATGCCCAGAGACTGGAGTTTATGTAACAATATTTCATGGTTTACTTTATCGAACGCCCTCGAAAAGTCAGTATATATTGCATCAACTTGTAGACCCTGATCGACCGCTGATGTTAGTTCAGTGACATAAGTGACGAGGTTCGTGTTTGTAGACCTTTTAACAGTAAAACCGTGCTGATTATTTGATAAGTATTTTTTAACGTGATCGTATAACACAGGGTATACAAGAGATTCGAAGACCTTGGACAAAGTACAAAGAATTGAAATGGGTCGATAGTTAGAAATCACCTCTCGTTTACCGTTCTTGTATATAGGCACTATCCTAGCCTGTTTCCATTTATTCGGGAAGACCCCTGATTTAAGTGACATGTTATAAATTTTTGCCAATGGGAATGACAGATAACGAGCACATCTCAACCAAAATATTGGAGGTATATTGTCAGACCCAGCACCTTTCGATATGTCTAAACCTAACAGCTTTTTACAGACTATCTTTGTAAGGATTGAAAAGTCATTGATGGGTAATACTGGAGTTGAAGTAACAGGTAAATCGCATATAAGTTCATCCTGATCCCGGCTAGATGGAACATAAACTGAAGAGAAATGTTCTGCAAATAAATTTGAAATGTCTTTGCTACCAGATGCATTAATATTATTGAGGGTCATTTCCGAAGGGTAAGACGTGCTACCTTTTCGAAGGCTTTTTATGTGTGACCAGAAGAATTTGGGATGCCCTTTTATTTTATTCTCAATTTCGTGTATATAGTCGTTATAACATTTTTGTATTAGCCTTTGACAGTCTTTTCTTAGATAATGAAATTCAATATTATCTAATGGATTATTATATTTCTTCACCTTGTTAAGTAGCTTCGTCTTCTGCTTAAGTAAATTTTTTAGTTGATGAGAGTACCATACAGGATATTTTCCTCTTTTAAATATGGTTACAGGCACATATTTTTTTATGATAATATTAACTATAGTGTAGAACCTATCCAACATATCGTTTACGTCATTGCAAGTTGCGAATTCTCCACTCCAGTCAATGTTTTTTAGTGTTTCAATTATGGACTCGTAATCGGCTTTGTAATAGTTCGGTTTACTTAATGTTTGTGAATTATTTTTCTGAATCATAGGTAGGATGATCATAAGTTCTAAAGCTGGGTGAAACTTATCAAGCTCTCTTATAGGATCGAGGCAGTTATTTATTTGTATTTGTTCAGCGTCAGAAAGCACTAAGTCTAAGGTCTTATTTTGAAAGTTTTTTATCCAGTTGAATTGTTTTAAATTATTTAATGCCATAAAATCAAGTAAGAGACTTTTAAGATTGCCAGTGCCATGTATAGAGGCCAAACAGGAATTATCAGTAGTGCTATATTCCCAATCAATACAGCTCATATTGAAATCACCAACTATTGAGGTGGAACTGTTGTTGTTAGCATCTATAATTGAGTTGCAGTTTTCTATAAAATGTTCAAAAATATCAGTGCTAACCGGGGGAGGCAAATAAACCGCACATATTTTTAAATATTTAAGATTTGAGTTTGATTTTGTTTCGATCGTAATCCACAAGTCCTCACAATTGCTTTCCCAGTTTGTCATACGAGATGAACTAAATTTATTTGAAACAGCTATAAGTACTCCACCGCCAGTTTTTTTGTGTTTACTAAAATTAGAAGTTTCACGATCCCTTCTATAAACCGTATAAGAGTTATTAAATAATTCGGAATCAAAAACACCACTGCACAGCCAGGTCTCGGTAAAAATGAAAACATCGTACTCACTGTTATGTATGTGTTGACGTACCTCAGATAGATTACTACGTAGACCTCTTGTATTTTGATAGTAACATTTTAAAGTATTGAATTTTAAAGTAATTATTGCTACATAACATGAAAGAGTAAAAAAAATAAATTAGGAACTTTATGTTAGTATTTTTAGCTTTTCCAGATCACTTACAACCACACTTTGAGACGTTTCATCTTTTTTTATGAAAATTCTTCCATTGCGAACCCACACAAATTTATATCCCAGTTCTTTAGCTCTCACCCGTGTCGCTGCGTGGAGAGCCTTATTCTCTGGGGATAGGTGTTCCACGACGAAGATAGGTATAGGTTTGTCGGCAGCTATTCCAAGATGACTTGAGTTTAATTTGGTTTTTGAGTTGGTTTTATTGAATTGAATGGACGCTGCTAAGAATGTATCTCTTAGCCGGGAACTATTGAATTTAACGAGGACTGACCTCGGTCGTGGATTATGCGAATCCTTTTTAGCGATTCTTGTACAGAGTTGTATGTCCGAGTCCTTTAATTCGCAGTTAATTACTTTACTCAATTGAACAACAGTGGTCACCAAATTCTCCGTTTTATGTTCAGGTATACATTGTAATTCAATGTTGTTCGACCGAGCATGTTGTTCTAAAGTATTCATCCTTTTTGTTAAATTATTGAGAGATTTTTGTAGATCATAGTTGTCTTTTTCGAGTTTTTTTATTTTACCGGTCTTTTCTTCTAGTGTTTTGTTCATTTCATCATATTTTTCATTAAAAAATGACAGAGACTGCTTAAAGTCGGAAACTACTTCATTAATTATGTTGAATTGTTCGTGTATTAGACCATTAATAGTGTCGCGTAGAGCTTGGTTAATTTCTTGCCTTATTATTTCTCTAAGAGAAGTGCTTGTAATATCTGCTAATGGCATGTCGTTGTCATGGTCCAGAGGCTGTTGGTGTTTTGATTTACAGCGAAGGGTAACATTGTTGCAATCAGTCGGAGAGGACGGAATGTTGCAGCTTTTAGGGGTGCATTGCTTGGCGAGTCGAATTGGGGTATTAGTGTTATCAGTTTTCGGTAGTTTGATAAGACATCCAGGGCATTTCCATGCATTTTTCGAGTCAACATCCATTGACCTAATCCTCTTCTCGGATATATTTGCGCATAAGAAGTCGTACCATTGATGACAGAATAAGCATTGTAACCCTTTACCGACATTGAAAGCATTTTTGCAGCCAGCACAATTTAATGTTGACATTGTGTTGAAGCGTCGTATACAATTCACATCTAATTACTAATAAAAAGCGCTTCAAGCGATAGCCAAAGCAGTAACCGTTTAGTTCATACGGGATTCACAGCGGTGCAGCGAATATTTGGTTAAAGAGCATACGAACTGCAGTTGCCGGTATCCTCAGTGAGAAGGTCATAAGCGCCATGAAATTCGCGTCGCTTACGCGTTATTGGCAATGCGAGTCACTAGTCACTCAAACACTTGTTTATGTTAACGACTTTTTAAAATGTAATTTATTCGATTAGATTAACACTTATAATACTCATATTTAGAACTTGTAACTTTAACACAACATTAAAACTTGTTACTTCTTGAGTTTATACACAAAATTTATATGGAAATAACACTTTGAACCAACTTTTTTTTATTTTTTTTGCCTTTATAGTATGAGATTGACCATTATTATTGACTGCATTATTGCAGTCAACTTCCAGTCAAACCAAATGCGGCTGAATACCAGTATTTTACACAAAGCGACTGCCATCAGACCTCCGCAACACAATTTTTAGCCAATACCCAAAGATTTAAATCGTTAGATGCGCCCTACCGCGCCAAATAATCGTCACGTTTCCGTAAGTAAACTGGTTGACATCGGAAGTATCGAATGTTATTGTCTCGTTCACTCATACTGAATATTGCACACTGTCGTTCTCTGTCTCTAGTAAGGAATGTGTGCATGCACTCATCTCTATATGGACACGTTTTCTAGCGGTAGGGCCTCATAGTGGGAGTATTGCCACTCAAACTGGAGCTGCCCGACTGGGGAAGGACCTTGCAGAAAACCGAATTGAAATAACGAGCTGTGTTGTGTTCCCTATGGTAATCGTCTAGGTGTGGTACAAAAAGTGGTGTGTAATTATTTTTTTGGGAATTGGAGATTATTGCTGTAATTCGTACGTTTTATCTAAAAGTGCAATAATGTTAATAATTATAATAACTAGAATATCATCTACGCAGCACAATAACGCAATCTCTGGTAAAATAGGTATAAATTACTAACAATATGACGAATAGTTGACACATACATTTTAATAGAATATTGTGTCATACACGTTGTGTTTACTATGCGGTAATTCATTTGTTTAGTCACGATTTAGTTCTTGAGTGAATCTTTTTAAGAGAGATAGGGCATAGTGGGAGTAATTCCACTCAAATTGGAACTGCTCGACTGGGGAAGTATAATTATACATACACTCTTTTTCCCATAGGGGTAGGCAGAAACAGAAACTAAAGAACGCCACTTGCTGCGATTCTTGCATACTTCTTTCGCTTCGACCACATTCATACATCTTGTCATACACACGCCGGTTGCGAGTACTACGCACCTGACCTTTTTGAAGAACCTCACCAATAAGGTCGGTATAAGTTTTTCTAGGGCGTCCCCTCTCGGCGGTTCCACTGACATTCACCATATAAATCCTTTTTGTTAGTCGTATAAAGTATAATTATCTGCTATCTATAACACTGCTTTGAGGTGTGTTGTGTTCCTTACGGTGAATAAGGTTCCCATTGCTCTGCGAGGAAACGTTGTTGGCAGTTGGGGGTCTTTGACCCTTATACTGTACCGAAGAGAGGTAGGGCATAGTGGGAATAATTCCACTCAAATTGGAGCTGTCCGACTATTCCTCCCTCGTGTTACAGGGTCGGCAACGCGCAAGTGATACCCCTGGTGTTACAAGCGTCTATACGCTTACCATAAGAGGGGGCGTATGCTTGTTTGCTAAATTAGTGTTATAAAAGAAAATGTCGACGCCGGTTTTCCCTGCTCGTCGACCGTATTATTTTAGCCATAAAACGCATTTCCTCCAATCATATCCCACATACGTCACTTTCACTCATTCGTCATTCATTCAATCTTTATACATTCAAAAACTGAGACACACGCCTAACGACTCCACACCTAATTCTCTTGTAATTTCACTGAAACGGATTAAATCCTGTAAAAATCAAAATACCAAAATCAACTTTTCTTTTGTTATACGTGAACAGAAAACATACCTTTTGCAAGAACGAGTTGATCCATTTCGTGAATGTTTTCTTCTGGATGTGCAGGCGCTCCTCCTGCAGCGCTTTGATGCGGCCCTGCTCGAACTTGAGGGCGTCCTCCCGCTGTGTCATGTTCGTTCTCTGCTGCACTGCCGTCGCGTAACCCCCCGGCTCATACTGCGGCCCTGGTACACAAAATAAGGACGTTAAAAACGGGCCAAACAGTGATACACGTAGTGATAGCTTAGTGCAAGAGTTGGCAAACTTTTTAGTCGAGTAAAATATTGATTTTTCGGAAGCTCGAAGAGCTGCAGTTTATTATTATTTCTTCTTCGTCTAACCTGATGCGGCTGAATTTCAGTATTTTACACGAAGCGACTCTCAGACCTCTGCAACCCAATTTTTGGGTAATACCGATACTGAGGATAGACTAGTTTTGGGCTTCTGACTACCACTAACGATTGTCACAGGTGTTCGTATGACAACCGGGAACGACGGCTTTATGTGCTCTCCGAGGCACGAAGGGGTCTCGATGTGTTAACAAAGGTCACCCATCCACAGACTGACCGCGAATAGCGCAGCTTAACCTTGCAGATCGGTTGATCAGCCCCTCTGTTATATCTATAATGCATAATAACATCTAACAGCAGCTCTTTAGGGAAGTTTTTTTATAGGAACTTGAATGCCGCAAGCGACCCTTCAAAGAGCCACATGCGGTTTACGAGTCGCGGTTGGTCGACCCCTCGCCTAGTGGTATGACCATTGGATTGCCAAGTCAAAGGTTCAAAAGTTCGAATCCAAGGCACGCACCTCTGATTTTTCGAAATCATGTGTGTCTACACCTGAACGCAGCCTTTCTTTATATTTACAAATTATTACGAACGCACCCTAACAACATCGCTCGCTGCGGGCTTCACGACGGAGGAACTGCACTAACTTCACTACGCACGACACGGAGCTTGGACGCATCGCCATTTTGTCTCGACACAAAATTGTAATAACTGAACAATAAACCTTTTATCTATGAAACATCGGTGTGATCTTTATTGTATCGCTCCCAATGTGTGTATTAATTAGATGTAATTAATTATCATTGAAGGAAAACGTCGTGAGGAAACGTGCATGCCTTAGAGATTTTTTCTACGGCATGTGAAGTTTGCCAACCCAGTGCGGGTGGACTATAATCTAATTCCTCTCATGCAAAACAACTACATAATTACCGTCCCACTGTTGCATGAGGCAGCCATTTTTCCTAAGTGAAGTGAAACACCGAAATCATTTCTATACAGAAGTTAAAAAAAAAATCAAATCAATTAAACTTTCGACGGATTAGAATTCAGGAATATGGTGTGCGATATATTTTTGTGGTTGCTTTATCTCGTCTCTAATTAACTCGGCATGAGATACTCGAAGATGTACAGTCGCCAGCAGGTCAAGCTAACCAAAACTGTAAAATTTTCCCAATCGAACATGAACCTTATTGTTTTGTGTTTAAGTTGAAAATCTATCAAAGAAATTTGACAGATTGGGGTAGCTTGATGTGCTGCCCTCTGTACTCTTGATACTCACCATATTTTCTGGCAGGCTGATAATCTTGGTAGGAGTAAACACTAACGTTACTCAGTTGCCGCTGCATTTTTGTGAGGCGGCAACACTCAGCACAAAGTTCTCATTAGGTTGGCAACACTATTCACCACAGATTATTTACACTTGTGTTTTTTGTCGGCGCCTAAGATTATAATACGATGAATATTTTTGGCCTTTTCTGTTAAATTTGTAAAATTCTACAATTTAATAAAAATACATAAAGTTCTGTTCTTCCTTTTTGAAGTAGCTTAACAATGTTTTTATAGAATTTTTTTATGTCATACAAGTACACAAAGATGTCGCGACAATCCACATGGCTTTTATGAGCACGCTAATTGGCATAACCATTGATTTCCTGTGTCCGTTACAAGCTCTAGGGTTGGCAGACTGGTTAATAGTCTTGCTTAGGATTCAGCGAGTGATAGTTTTGTAAATTAAAAGACTATGTAGTGACGAGGATTTCTTATATGCTGAGATGGTTTGGGCATGTCGAGAGAATGGATGAAAGGCGACTAACAAAAGGGATTTATATGGCGAATGTCAGTGGAACCGCCGAGAGGGGACGCCCTAGAAAAACTTACGCCGACCTTATTGGTGAGGTTCTTCAAAAAGGTCAGGTGCTAAGTACTCGCAACCGGCGTGTGTATGTCAAGATGTATGAATGTGGTCGAAGCAAAAGAAGTATGCAAGAATCGTAGCAAGTGGCGTTCTTTAGTTTCTGCCTACCCTCATGGGAAAAAGGCGTGAGTGTATAATGTAGTTTTGTAAATAATGTGGTTTTGCGTCCAACGGTTATGTCGTGCTCTCCGCCCAGGTGGACAGCATACCGACTACACAGCACACCACTACCGCCTTCCAAATAGCGGGAACACGGGAGCATAGTGAACCGCTGTCGCATGATCCGTGATCGCACCACGGTCGTCCAGTGTCGGACCCTCCTCGAGGGCCAAGTGCAATGGGCAACTGACAACGAGACTAGATATTCAAATTCATTTACTGGTGTGAATTTTGATACATTATACATGAGATCTTAATAATAAATAATTAGTTCCTCAAAAATCAACCTTAAAGGTGTACACTCTTTCACATAATTATATATATTACTTATAAGCAAAATTGAGAATACAAATAATTAAACGAAACAAAGATAAGAATACAATGTCAATTTTTTTTATTTTTTTTTATTCTACTAAGGTGGCAAACAAGCATACGGCCCACCTGATGGTAAGCGGTTACCATAGCCTATAGGCGCTTGCAACAACAGGAGTATCACTTGCGCGTTGCCGACCCTGTATTGAAAGAGGAATAGTTGGGTTGGCAATATAAATATCAATGTCAAATAACTCACAATTTATCATCAAGGAATTCGTCAATAGTATAGTAACATTTTTCCAATAATAGATGTCTTAAATTGTTTTGAAATAAAACTACTTTTTACGGATTTTATCGCGTATATTGATATTATTAATCCCGACGTTTCGGACCCTTTACAGCGTCCATGGTCACGGGTAGACTGAGGTGGTGGGCGTCTTGATGATATAATTACTGACATACGTAAAAAGTAGTTTTATTTCAATGTATAATATTCGCGTAAATGTCAGAAACCAATATGTCTTAATTTGTTTTTAAATTGATTAATATTTAAGTCCTTAATTCCATTTGGTACCCTGGAGTAAAACAATTTCTATCACAGCTTTTGTATTTACGGACACAACACCACACAACATATCCGTGGCACTAATTATAATTTAACTTGTCTGCATAGTGTGCGCAAACGCATGACCGTGAACTGTAGGTAACGGTGTAGGTCGCGTGCCAGGGACCACTCAAACATAACAGCATTTTTAATTATAACAGCCACATTACCCCAGTAGTCCTATGTGACTGCTACACTTCAGGCCCTGGATCCGGTTCTCGAGCAGTGTTATCGGGTTGAAATAAAACTACTTTTTACGGATTTCGCGTTATTTTGATATTATTATATACGGGTAGACCGAGTCCGGTAGAGTCTACCCGTGGCCATGGACGCTGTAAAGGGTCCGAAACGTCGGGATTAACAATATCAATATAACGCGATAAAATCCGTAAAAAGTAGTTTTATTTCAATGTATATTATTCGCGTAAATCAATAGGTTATTGGGTTTTTCTATGAAATTCTCAGTATACAGCACTTTTAAGAGAGGTAGAGCATAGTGGGAATGATTTCACTCAAATTGGAGCTGCCCGACTGGAGAAGTAAAGGTGGCAAATAAGCATACGGCCCCACCTGATGGTAAGCGGTTACCGTAGCCTATAGACATTTGCGACACCAGGGGTATCCCGTGAGCGTTGCCGACCCTGTAAAACGAAAGGAATAGTTGGGTTGGCAGTATAAGGGTCCAAGTCCCCCCACTGCTAACACAACGTTTCCTCGCAAGCACTGACAACCTTGCTCACCGTTAGAAAAACAACACAGCTCAAAGCAGTGTTATTTCACTTCTATTGTACTTCCCCAGTCGGGCAGCTCCAATTTGAGTGGAATTACACCCACTATGCCCTACCTCTCTTTGTGTGGCTGGAGAGGAGAGTTAGTTGCGCCGTTTCTTCTTCACAGCTAAATTACAAGAAAGCGGTGTAGGGCCTTTTAGGGTCTTAATGTAAAAACGACGTTCAAATAATCTATCTTGAATATGTTATTTGACTTTGACTGAGTAAAACTTCCTAAAAATATGTATTTTCATAAACTAAATACCGTTTTAACTGTAAATTGTATGTACTTCTTGTCAAAGTATGTTTTTTTTTTTAATTTCAATATCGCACGGGCACGCGCGGTTACGGATCGTTGTCGTCCGCATGGTCAGTGACCACGCGCGATACGGCTCGCCTGTTATGTATTCATACGTTTAGTTTTATTTGTCGGACTTTATCGCGTGAGTTCTTATTTCTATTTTTGAATTTGTGTTCTTTTTTTGGTCATATTGTTGACGGAAGTGTCTATTATTATTTTAATGCGTCAGTGTTGTCGTTTAAAATAATTAATTCGTAGATTTTTTTATTTTATCAAAAAGTTCAGGTACGTAGTACTCGCCGTGTGTGTATGATAAGATGTATGAATGTGGACGAAGCAAAAGAATGCAATAAATGTGGCAAGTGACGTTCTTTAGTGTCTGCCTATCCCTATGGGAAAAAGGCGTGGGTGTATAGATGTTATTTATTTATACGATATTTTTTTGACATAATTTTAACGGCACAGATTGAGTATTAGTTAGAGAATTTAATGCGTGAGTTGTGGTAATATTCATCATCATCAACCCATATTCTACCCACTGCTGAGCACGGTTCTCCTCTCGGAAGGACAAGGGTTAGGCTTTAGTCCACATCAAAATATTATGCGGGACCAAAAGTCATACCGGCGAACTATGTTTATACTGACGCCAGCAGATCAAGCTTATCCAAAACTATCAAAGTTTCCAATTAAATAATAAACCTTATAATTTTGTATTAAAGTTGAAAATCAATCAAAAAAATTTGAATTTGTGGTAGCTTAATGTGCTAGCCTTTGTACATTGCCTACCCCTTTCAAGGATACGGGCGTGATGTTTTATGCCAACACCACAGACGAATTCCAGAAATAGAAATCCCTCTAATATGGTCGAGCTACACAATGAATGACTGATGCATACGTGCCGTCGGCTGGGATTGGTCTACTCAAAGCCGCTGTTGCTCATTCTTCAAAAAGCCATTTCAGACTTCACCCTCCTTTGTGACACTCACATATTTGATACTGTAGCGACATCTACCGCGCTACATAGAACTACGAAATCCTGAATCGCGCAAGCAACATTCGCAACGAAAAGTTGCATAAATACAACCGGCAGGCATAACACCCGCCTGGTTGGAGGATCCTCCCTTTGGTTGGAGGGGCAACACACCTCGCCTCTCCACACTGGTGACCCCGACGTGATTGCCAGTGTTTCCACACTGGTGACCCCGACGTGATTGCCAGTGTTTCCACAATACTATTATGTTTAGACTTTAAAAGAGACCATGATTTTCTGAGTTCCTTTCGGTTTTTGTTCTCAGAGGTCGTCAGGTAAGAATGCCGGTGCCATCTAGCATTAAAAATTCAAAACATTAACTTATAAAAGAGTTTTTAAAAGATTTATTTACAGAAAATAAATATCAATTCATTACATATCCGACCGGCTACGTCTAGAATGATGAACGGCAGTTTATTTTTCAACATGCTAACTAGCTACACGATACAGTTGCCAATCATATAATACTTAAGTTTTATTGTGTTCGGAATTGCTTGTTATCTGAGGTCATTGGCCGCGTTGTCAGTGTTGCTATTATAAATAAATAATGTGGAGCGGACGACCTGTCAATATAATATTGCGATACTGCAGTTTTTTTGTGCATCTGTTGCAATCAATGAGGTTGTGTTAGGGAAAAGTTGTTGCTTAACTTAAATTTCTAGTTCTAGATTCTAAATTCGAGTTTGAGTTATCTACCATTAGTACTGACGTCTTTGAAAAGTTTTTTTTTTAAATATTCTGATAAGATGACAAACAAATACGGGCCGTCTGATGGTAAGCGGCAACCGCAGCCTATAGACGTCAGCAACACCAGTGGTATCACACGTTGTCATCTTGACACCTCAGTTGTTAAGTATATGTCCAGTAATGTCACTACATTGCCCTTCAAACCGGAAAACAAACATGTTAGCACATTATTGCTTAGTGGCACAATATTGGCAAGTTAGAGTAAAGAAACAAATGACGCTTGCCTAAGCGATATGGATATACAGTTTATCCTGATATAACACTGCTTTGAGCTGTGTTGTGTTTCTTACGGTGAGCAAGGTTGCCAGTGCTCCACGAGGAAACGTTTTGTTGGCTTGTGACTTTGAGCCTTCAACCCAACTATTCCTCTTTCAATACAGGGTCGGCAACGCGCAAGTGATACTCCGGTTGTTGCAAGCGTCGGGCCGTATGCTTGTTTGCCACCTTAGTAGAATAATCCTGATATTGGGACCACACACTGGGTCACTGAAGTCTGATGACAGTCGGTTAGACTGAGAGCTGATCCAAAGACCCCTACTATGGTGGGATCGGCTTTCATTCTAACCATGGTTGACGAACTTTTCCTAAATAACTAAATTTAAACGTCCTACTAATGTTACAAAGCGAAAGTTACTCTGTTTTTCCGTCTCGTTTTTTACGCTTTCACACCTAAACCGCTGAGCCGATTTTGATGAAATTTGGGACAGAGATAGATTCGACCTGGCCTAACTGAATGGGTAGACGGGGAGACCACTGCTGCGCCGCGCTAACACAGTAATGCGCCTGTATACAAATCGAATGCGTCAGCAGTGTCCCTAGACCTTGAAGAAGCTACTCGTACCTTTTGTCTCAATAAGTCCTTTGAAATGCAAGTGAAACCGTGGGCAACAGCTAGTATTATAAATGCGATAGTATCTGTCTATCTGTTACGCTTTCATGCCAAAACCGCTGAACAGATTTTGTTAATACTCGGTAGAGAGATAGATTAGACGTTGGAGAAGGCCATAGGCTTGTTTTTTGTCTCCATGAAGCCTTTTGAAATGCAAGTAGAATCGTTAGTAACAGCAAACTGCAAACATTGACATTAATATTAACTTTGACATGCCTCCCTATAAATTCTACAATTTGAGTTAATTTCTGAAATTTAATTGTATTAACATTGTCATTTATTCTTAATAATAATTATAATTGCTATAATAATTATAATTTAGATTAATTACGAATTTATTTCATGTTTAATATTTGCATGTCCTGAAATGGGCAGAACATGTTGGAATGTATAATATGTTTTAACACCTCATTGTACACATGTTGGGACAAATAAATTATCTTTATCTTTATCTATAACAGCTAGTTTTTAGTATAACTTTCGCACTTACAAAATATTCGTGCCACATTCAATATTCTTATCAATTTACAAGTAAATAATGATAAGGAATGTAGGCTGCCGCTCCTTAGCGATACGTTTGGTAAACACTACACCTTTTCAATAGTCTTCTAAATTGTAAGGCCGCGGGCATAAAGCAATATGTATACACTTATTAAAAGTCAAAAACGACTCACAACTATAAATATAATATAGTTGTGAAAATACTATGTTCGTAACACAATTTCGCCTTAACCACTAAGCCACTGCGAGTCCCACCCGTCGGGTCGAAATTTGCCTTCATATCGTCTGGTGTCCCTAACCAGAAGACGCAGGTTGGAATCCTGCCCACAGTAGAATTTTTTCTTCACTAAATGAACCATAACATAGAATGGAAATGCCAATAAATACAAAAATATACTTTTTATTCCCGCTAAGGCCATCCACTTACTTAGCGTATGAAAGTCTGGATAATCGCAGATATTCTTGTAAACTACACTCACCGTATACATAACTAACTTAATATGTATTTATGTACGTATGTTAACGCAGAGAAAGTAATGTGAACGTTGAGAATAGCATTGTTTAACAAGTCTTTGGTTTAAAAGCGAGTGAGTCGATGCACTACGTCGCTAAATGGGGTAGCTATCTTTGACCAGACCTCAGTAACCCTCTTCCTCCAACGCTTTTTTCCGAACGATATTGGGGTCGGCTAACCAGAGGGTTTACTCCCTATCTCCGTCAACGAAGTTACGAGCCGTTCGAAAGTTCTCCGAAACTTCGGATTCCGATAAAACAAGTGTCAAATTAAATTTTTCGAATGGGTCACATCGAGAACACATCGAGAGTAGGGACCACTGTCAAATTGTGTTGTCATTCATTCTTAGTTCGGGCCCCGAACGAATCATCCATCCGTAGGTGCTACGGAGTAGGAAACGCCCGTAACGAAGGTCGAAACTACGGACTTCGTGCTTAGAGAGTAAACCCCCTGATCATTAAACCCGTATATTGTTCCACTGCTGGTCCTGATCTCGTGTCTCCTCTCAGAATGAGAGAGCTTATTATGCTACAGTTCACCACGCTGGCCTAGTGCGGTTTGACAGACTTCACACGACTTCGAGAATTAAGGGATGAAGGTTTCCTCACGATGTTTACCTTCACCGTAGTCTTAACAGATGCGGTTGAATATCAGTTTTTTACACGAAGCGACTGCCATCAGACCTCCGCACGCAACTATTTATGGGCAATACCGATATTTTGAAGATAGACTGGTTGTCGGCTTACTGTGGTTCTAACTACAACTAACGATTGATGACGATTAATTTGAATGATTAACGATTGTTATACGCCTCGTTATGCCCTACATTGGAAGACACATATTTGTTACTATTCTATGTCTGGACTTTAAAAGAGACTATGACTCTCTTAGTTTGTTTACAAACTCAGAGAATCATGGTCTCATTGGAAGTCCAGACATAATAATATCAAGTATGTGAGTGTCACAATGTAAGGCATAACGAGGCGAATAACAATGTCAGAAATGGCCTTTCGAAGAAAGAGCCACAGCGGCTTTGAGTAGACCAATACCAGCCGACGACACGCATGCATCAGTCATTGTGTAGCTCAACCATATTACAGCGAGCTCAACCCGTCGCACGACGATACCAGATCGGCGGAACATTTACGTAAGCCTCTTAAAAAAATACCAAAGCCGGTTAAAACCTGTGCATATTTGTATATTGGTTTAGATTGGAGGCCGACCCCAATAGTTGGGAAAAGGCTCGCAGGAGTTATGGAAGGAGAAGATAAACCAGATTTTAGTTGGAGAAAATACACAGTATAATGTCGCTATTTCCCTGTATCAACCACACCTGTCACAGTGTACAAAAGTCAAAGATAAAAACGTATTCCAAACAAACTACTATTCAAAGGATGTCACCAAAATCTGCCCAAATGATGTACCGAGGGTACACTTATTGGAAAAAATACCCTGTATTATGCTGGTTAAAACTCTAGTCATACTTTTTTTTATGCTCACTATGGGATGTGAAAAAATTACTTTAAATTTGAAAAAACAAACGCCATTTTAACACATTAATATCAGTTTCGTAGTGTTTTTATAGTAAAAACTGTCAACTTGATAGCTATCTGCTGTCAGTGTCAGTTTTGGAATGTCAAACGCACGCCAGTTTGGCACATTACTATCAGTTTCATAGTAAAAACTGTCAACTTGACAGCTGTCATGTACCTCAGGTCCAAATTTGGGCTGAGTTGTATGGACTTTTGATGACCTCCTTTAAATTTATTATATACAAAACACAAATAAGTTTGCAAATCCAAATATACGTCCAAGAATACCGTGAAATAGCGACAATATACTGTGTATTTTCCAACTAAAATCTGGTTTATCTTTTCCTGTCCTACAGATGGCACCTCACTAGGATAAAACTATATCATCGCTCGTGATTTCATCCAATTACCAATAGTACATTCCACGAACTAATGCTATGTACATACGTGACTAACAATTTGACTTATTTCTTTAGTCATCAGTTTATTATGTGATGACGTCAGTATAGCAAAGGTCGACCCTGAATAAGAGCCGTTGTGCTTACAACTGTTTCAATATTAAAGAGTTCCGTAGTTTATCTTTTAAACGTGTCCAAGTCGCGAGGTCGTGACTATGTTGGTAGTGTTATCCTGGTTTTATACTGGCTGATAAACACAATTCCATAGCCTGCTCTAGCAATTTAATTTTTTTTTCGTGAAATACGCCACTACCATTACAGGCTGTGGTCCAGCAGTTGCTGGACCCCGTCGATTTGGGGAGCCTTTCCTCGCATACTGATTTTAAGGCACACTTCGTCACAAGCGTGCCGCCTACTGGAGCCATTGGCAGGTCGGGCCGTGGAAGCAATTCAGCCGCCCGCAGGCCACAGCTCATGGAGGCCGGAGGTCTGTCTGCGCCCTCCGGCGCCCGGTGCGTCTACTACGGATCAGGAGATAGGTGGACAATTGCCTCCCTTTCCGCCGCCTCCTTTACAAGCATAACTTGCTCGCAGTAAGCCCATCCACTTCAGAGTGTTTAGTACCGCCGACTTGATGTTTTGAAGAAATACCTTGTAAAAATTCGCCTATAGGTATCTGAGATTGTCTTCCGGTATACAGAAGATAAATAGGTTATCATTTATTATGCATGTTTACGTAAACAAAGCAAAAAAAAATTAATCATTTTTGCGCATGTATATTGTAGAGAGACGACGTCTGTAGTCTAGTGGTTCGAGCCGGACTGCTGATCATGGGGTCGTGGGTTCGATTCCCACAGGACACAAATAGTTGTGTGGATAAAACATGAGTATTTGTGTTTGTCTGGGTGTTTCTTATGTATTAAGTATGTCACCAATACGACATGGGGGCCTTCAAGAAAAGAGCATACACATATTTAAAAGGCCGGCAGCGCATTGGTGACATTCACTGATGTCCATGGGCGGCGGTAGTCACTTACCATCAGGTGAACAGCATGTTCGTTTGCCCCCTCTGATATACTTAAAAAAAAATACAAAAAAAAGAAAAAGTATATAAGTATTATATCCATTGTCTAGCTAGTACCCATAGTACAAGCTCTGCTTAGTTTGGAACTAGATGGTGTTGTGTAAAATGTCCCAAAACTATTATTATTATAGATGCACTGCCGACAAAAAATTTAAAGTAGAAAGTGTCTATGGCTGCTTTAAATTAAATTAATAATTATTTACCAAAATAAAATAAAAACTTGAGAGGTGTCAAGGGACACCCGGATGGAACGAAGTTCCTTTCATTAAAATTTAATAATAAAAAATAAAAAAACCTGTATACACTCAACAATTCACAACGCCCGAAATTCAAATATTGTCATTCACTCAATAATATTTGAATGCTTGTCAACAATATTTGAATTTCGAAAAAAGTGTCGTGACAACTTTTTCGTAAGAATTTTTTCCGTCTAGCCCCCTTTCACAACGCGCGATAAGGAACTTCGTTCCAAAAATGCTACACTAGGATTTTCTCCCGTATTGTGAGCGTGATGAGTTATATGACCCTAAGCGTAGAACTTCTTAAGGTCACGTAGGCGTGATTAGTCGTAAATATAATCCGGAGCCGTCAGAATATTAGCAAAAATAATTAATAAAGATTTATTTAACAGTACAGTAATTAAAACCTATTTCGACACTCCATCAGCTTTAATTTAGAAAAAAAAAACTTTAATAACTTTTATTTTTATGACCGTCCAGTATTCCAAACATAAACAGAAAAACAAATTTATAAAAGGAGTTTTTATTTTTGCTGTATCTCTATCCATAGACTACAAAGCGGCACTGCTTTTTTTGTAATTAATTTATTATTCTTTCACACCAGGGTGGCATAACAGCCCAGTTTCCCTTTCTCAAAGTCGTTCAACCGAAAAATATTTAATAACATGACCAAATTAGGTTACAATACTTCCAAGAATGGCTTACAATGGCAGCGATTATGTTCCAAGGTCATGCTGTGGTCGGATTTAAAATTCGAATCACGCCACTATGTAGAGATAACACCAGAAGTACAAAGCTACCGGTAACGGTATTTCGTGTACGGGTATTTTAAAATAAGAATGAGGTCTTAACATAAATAAAATGGTTCTGTGATGCGGGAATAGTGCCCAATCCTTTTCTCTCTTTCTCACAACTGAACTTATTCATTCATAATCATTTCTTTTTTTCATTCAACTGTTATATATTACGTTTTTTATCTTTTTCAACAACTCGACTGACGTAATCGTTGATTAGTAGGTTTTTTTTTATGCTATAGGTTGCGGACGCGGACGGTTTCATGCAGGTAGTCGTCCCAATATATTCCCCGGAGGGTTAAGTTAAGCAGAGAATTACTAATGTATACCCACAGATCGCCAGTTTGCTACTGAGAGTTAAAAACTTAATGACACTATGGTCGACTTAGAAATGGCGCCATATGCCTCTCGACGAAAGGGGCTCTATTTTAGATTACAATAAAGGTTATACTATCTATCTACGCGTGTGACAGGTCACGCAACGCAACAATTTTTTGGTTGGGATTGGATCTTCTGACCTACAATTTTACAACGACAAATCTATTGTCGTTAGAGCCGGTATTTTTAAAATGGCGGGCTCATAGGATAAACTCGTTTTTATGAACTGTTTTTTTTAGGCTATTTGCATGGCGGGGATCAACTGTAGACGAAATATTATTACCAAAAGTAGTTTGTATTCAGTTAGCAAAGTCGCCAAGGCATATTTTCGAGGATTATGTCATTATACCAGCTCGTCAAAATGCCATTTGGTGTACACATGCTGTGGACGCGGTACGCACTGGTATAATAAATAAAAAATCTCATAAAAAAACGAAGATTTCTTTTGGTATTTTTTTGGGAAGTATTTAAAAGTGTAGATTAAATATTATTCATTAGTAGAATGATGTATTGTACCGTTGTAGGTACCATACAAACTATTCGTTTATTAAAAAAATACTGTTCCAAAAAATAGTCTAGCTAAAAATATACCGGCTAGTCCCTACTAACTAGCCTTGCGATTTTTTTTATTGGATAGGCAGGGCGTGAACAAAACCATAGATAATTTATGAATATGAAATATGTACTTGTCTTCTTCCACAAACTTATTCACAAATTGTCGTTTAACTAAATGAGCAATCAAAATGGTATTTCTATTTAGATTGAATAGTTATGAACACTATGAACGGAACCCTAAAAACGGAACAACTTGGACTTAATACCTTTTAATTCTGTTGAATAAACAATGTAATTTCCCGCCATTAAATGGCGGGAACTCGTCTTACCGTAGACAAAACATTGTTTTTTTATTTAGATCTGGGAATCAAGAAGAATTTTATAGTGTTGCGATTATAGTCGATTTTCCCACGATGGTTAACTCAATTGATGAAATAGGTTACTATGGTTAAAGAGTACTTAATATTAATTAAGTGACATAGTGGCACAAGTTAAAATAATGGCATTAAGAGTTAGTATTAGAATCTCGTTACATACTTAATATTAAATACAATTAAAGTCAGACTTGGTGGATCGATATTCTGATTTGGGCCGCTATTGAATTCATTTAACGAAGTAGCGTAATAATTTATTTTGCAATAAATTTACATACATACATACATACATACACTCACGCCTTTTTCCCATAGGGGTAGGCAGAAACTAAAGAACGCCACTTGCTACGATTCTTGCATACTTTTTTCGCTTCGACCACATTCATACATCTTGTCATACATATACGCCGGTTGCGAGTACTACGCACCTGACCTTTTTGAAGAACCTCACCAATAAGGTCGGTATAAGTTTTTCTAGGGCGTCCCCTCTCGGCGGTTCCACTGACATTCGCCATATAAATCCTTTTTGTTAGTCGCCTTTCATCCATTCTCTCGACATGTCCAAACCATCTCAGCATATTCTTCTCAATTCTCGTCACTACATCGTCTTTTAAATTTAATTTTAATAAATTTAATTTATCAAATCAACAGCCTTCGGGGCTTATCTTAAGTTTTGGTATCGGCCTACAAACAGTTTGAGTATCCAATGTATTTTACAGGCAGAAACTGTGATTTTGTCTGAGTAGCCCCTCGAGAGCTGCGGGGGCTTCTAGGGCTGCTAGACAGTCAGGACTGACAAACTTAGCGTGGTCATGAACTGTCAGAAAATTCCAACGGCGCGATAGGTGATGGGCGCTTTTCATCAACACATATACTGACCCACTGTTGAGCACGGATCTCCTCAGAGAATGAGAGGGATTAAGCTATAGTCCACCACGCCGGCCTAGTGCGGGTTGGCAGACTTCACACGCCATCAAGAAAATCTCTAAGGCATGTCGGTTTCCTCACGATGTTTTTCGTCACCGTTTATACGAGTAACCAGTGTAACGAGATGCAGCAGGCATTTTAGACTTCTGTGTACCACTAAGGATTGTCAATTGTTTGGTGTTCGGTTGACGAACTCGGCTGACGACTTTACGTGTTGTCCAAGGGTTAAAAAACTAAAATTATAAAAATCGAAGGAGGTTGCCAACAAAAAGTTTTTATGAATTAATGTTGGCGTGTAATTAATTATAATTAGGTATAAACAATGAGTTGTTATTGTATTTAAATACGGTTCTCAGGAACTATTGTGTTCTTGAAAGCGAAATTTGGAGGTTTATCAAAGTGTTAGAACTGATTAAATCAGTCAAATTAGTGTCGATATTAAATTTTGCTGAAAGCTAAAAAGATACGAGGAACTAGAATAAATACACTATTACACTAAGTCAGGGGTCGGCAAACTTTTTAAATAAAGAGCCAAAAAAATATCGATTTTTCGGAAGCTCAGAGTTTTCAGGTTTTTCACTGTATACCAAATTTTAATAGGGCGAGAAGTTAAAAACAAATCTAGATACAAAGAATTTAATATGTAGTAAACATTTCTATTTTATTTGAGGGGAATTTGAAGAGCCGCAGTGATAGCCTAGTGGTATAACCATTGGACTGCCAAGTCGAAGGTCTCGAGTTCGAATCCAAGGCACGCACCTCTGACTTTTTGAACTCATGTGAGTATTAATAATTTAATTATCACTGTGAAGGAAAACATCGTGAGGAAACCTGCATACCTTAGAGGTTTTTCTAGACGGTTTGTGAAGTCTGCCAACCCGCACTAGGCCAGCGCTGCAGCGTGGTGGACCCCTGCCCCTGCGCTAAGTCAGTAAAATCCGTAGAATTCTAGTAGAATGTAGGTGATAGTTTTAAAATGGCCACACTTACGAAGCAACTATGTGACATTAGGCAAGAAATGCTGATGCATCTACGCAATTTGTTAACTGACCGACATTTTAGCTTAGCTACACTATTTATAAGTAAAAGCAAAGGTTAGCTTGCAAGTAAAGTGACATTTAACCAGTAAGTGGTTAAAAAAAATGGTATTCAAACGGATAGCTTAGTTATTTACATAAATATGAACATTGCAAGTTAAACAAAAGCTTATAAAAATCATCATCAATCCATAATTATACTGCCCCACTGCTGGGCACGGGTCTCCTCTCATATTGAGAGAGATTAGGCTATAGTCCACCACGCTGGATTCATCGGGCACAAATCCAGACTCCGAGCTGCTCAGTAGCAGCTCGGAGTCTGGATTTGGATTAATGGCAATAGGCTCGCCTCCTATTACATGGGACCTAAAACATACCGGTGAAATGTGGGTGTACGTTAGCACACCTCTGCCTAACCCTTCGGGGAATACAGGCGTGATGGTATTAAAAAAAGGAGGTCCTCAGTTTGACCTGTACGTATGTATGTTTGTCTCGCGTTTGGCTGAACCGATTTTGATGCGGTTTTCAGAAAAGTATTTAGCATATTCTGGAGAACGTTTCGGTATACAATAAATGGATGCCCCGTGGTGTGATCCGCGTGGATCCGATAATTATATTGGTTCAACTCGACCGATTTTTTGCTGCTTGAAATCGGTTTTCTTTTCCTAAAAAGTTATATTAATGATAATGCAATCCGCAGTGAAACCTAATCATAGGTACCGGCGAAATGTGGGTGTACATTAGTACACTTCTGCCTAACCCTTCGGGGAATACAGGCGTGATGGTGTATGTTATGTTGTGGTACTGTGTGAAACTAAAGTTGGTAGTTCTTGTTAGTTTTCATTATCCCAACGTAATATTATAAATGCGTAAGTAACTCTGTTTGTTACGCTTTGACGCCTAAAAAGCTAACCGATTTTCATAAAAGAGGTTTAAACCTTTTTATATCGAACTCGCCATTTTGATTTGTTTTCGAAATCGCGGCGCACGATGAAAGTGTTATGTATGGGTAGAGGACACATAAACGAACAAAAAATGTCAGTAACATGGTACGCCAAAATGTCACGTTACCGAGATATTTGGAGGTAAATATCGATATGAGTAGAGATTGATGATAGAGATTGTCGTTGTACTCATATGTCGATCTTTACGGGCGAGTCGATATGCCAGATAGGTTCTATCCCCTTTGGTACAGAGCCAGCACATCAGGCTACCACAATCTGTCAAATTTCTTTGATTGATATTCAACTTTAATCCGAAGTAATAAGGTTCATATTCCATTGGAAAAATTTGACAGTTTTGGATAGCTTGGTCTGCTGACGTCTGTACAAACATAGATTAAACCTTGGAAAAGTATATATGTGTAAATGTCTGTTCCATATCCCACTCGCAAGAACCAATTACGGTAAGAACACTTTCATTAGAAGAGCTTGTCGATCTTACAATGGTATCAATATGTCTCCTTCCAACTGTGATCAAACCATGGATGTGTTTCACCTTTCCCTGCCAAATTTTAAGAATTTTGTATCAAAATTTTTAGCCTCTAATTAATTTAGGTAATTTTGTATACTTAAGAGTAGTTAATAATTAAGTTATTCTCTTTTGTACTTAGGGTATCTTTTTTATTATTATTATTTTTTTTTAATTGCTTTGGTCCTTAGTTTATTTTATTTTTTTATCATTTGTCCGTCGCAACTAACTGAAAATTATTATGTGGAAACTGTTTTTGGATTATGTGCTGTTAGCTATGTTTTAACTTTATACAATATTGTATCTGTTTGTTTCCCAAATAAATAAATAAATATATAGGCTACATTTTATCCCAAAAAGCCCTTTCGGGTGAAACATAGGAAATAAATTTTAAAATATATGCCAATCTATAAGCAAAAGTTCACTGAACAAATTTTGATATGTGTGTACGGTCAGGGTAAGTCCAGTAGCAGTTTCACAAATCTATCGCATCAAAACAACTCGCACTTACGACCTTTTTCTATAACAACATTTTGCACACATACACGATCTCGTATATCGCACTATTTCATCATTATTTAGACAGAAAGAGTGCGGAATAATGATCTGCCTTAGTGACAAACCACACACTATCACCTTCTCGTAGTTATACTGTTTGACCGGTAAATGTTTGCATTGAAATCATTCATACATGGGCGTATACGCACAGTACCGTGCAAGCGAATATGATCGTTGACGTGCTACTAGACTTATGGCCCCAGACTGTACCAAGAATATAAATGCAACGAAGTACTACGCTCATACATCGCTTAAATTTAAGTGGTTTCAATACGAAAAAGCATTTAGCCAAACATCAAACGTATACTGAATCTTGATGCCAAATATAATGGAGTATTAACGCTTAATTCCCGCTTAAATTGAGAGCCAATTAAAGAGAGGTCGTTCACGTGCTATTAATAGCGTTTAAATACGGTAAACTAAGCTATCCGCAACTATGCTATGGATTAGGTGATGGGGTGTGAAATCAAGGTGGGGTCTTTACATCGGAGTATGCTTGGGCTTCAACTATGGTGTTGAAATAGTCATTCAAATGACGTCAGAATTGTAGGTCTTTGACAGTTGTCTTTTTAGGGTTCCGTACCTCAAAAGGAAAAAACTGAACCCTTATAGTATCACTTTGTTGTACAGTCAGCAACGAAAGTCGCTGAACACAGCTAAATTTTTTTACTGTCACAGCTCCAGAACTTGGCAACAGGTCTTTTCTACTAAGGTAACCTAAATATTTAATGGTAATCTATGCAATTATTTCGCATAACCTTCGTAGGTCAGTAACTTCATACTTGTTAAAAATCATATTGAAGATTGCAACATGTTCAGCGACTTTCGTTGCTGACTGTACGTCCGTCCCAGGAACTTCTCTCAGGAACGCGTGGAGGTATCAAGCTAAAATTTATATCAAATACTCAGGTCTACTGTCCCTTGGAGCTGTCAAACTTCTAAGACAATGCAATCAAAAGATACAGCCGTTTATGCCGCAAATTTCCAAAAATCGCAACGGAATCAATAACTACAGGGTACTTTCCGTGAACTCAGAATCTTGAAATTTGGTACTCAGCCATCAAATACACAGGTCTATAATACCTTTAAGCTGTAACAAAATCAAACTTATATGTCAACGCAATCAAAAGTATACCTACAGGTTTGTACGGAACCCTCGGTACGCGAGTCGGACTCGCACTTGCCCGATTTTTTTTTTATTGGTTACAGTAGCAGACGAGCAAGCGGCCCACCTGATGGTAAGTGGTCACCACCGCCCATGGACATCAGCAACGTCGGGGACAGAGCTGAGCCGCTGCCTACTGTGTATAGAGCTGTTTTTAGGCGTCTTTTGAAGAAGGACATGTCATAACGCACGGGGAACACCGCAGCAGGTAGTTCTGTCTGATGATGAATTGCGGTCTTTTAGCCCGGTAAGTAACGTTGAGTCCTATTTTCCCAGTTTTTTTTTTTTTTTATGTGATAGGGTGGGCAAACGAGCAGACGGATCACCTGATGGAAAGCGATTACCGCCGCCCATGGACACCCGCAACACCAGAGGAGTTTCAGGTGCGTTGCCGCCCTTTTAAGGGGTTTGGGCGTCCGGTATCCTCACTCACTCGACGAAACACAACGAAAACGTTATTTCACGCCGGTTTTCTGTGAGGCCGTGGTATCAAGTCCGGTCGAGCCGGCCCATTGGTGCCGAAGCATGGCTCTCCCACGGTAAATTATTAATTTCACCAGCTTACTTTACAATTACAACTTCGTCTTCTGTTGCGCTTAAAATTCCCATTCCCCCTAAATGACAATTTGTGTACGTGATACCTTGTAAGTAATGTAACATTACCACCTATTTTCAGTGTTAAGATAAGTGTGATGACGTCAACCAATAAGCTGGATAACATATCTGTAAAGGTATGTGTTATCTGGCTGATAATGTGGCACTTTAATTCTGTTTGTGAAATATTATGTAAGTAGCTGTTCGAATTATTATTATTGGGAATGCTACTGGTGAACGGTAGTTTTAAGGAAAACTGCAGCCATTTAAGGCGGTGCCGCTAACGGACACGTCAAATTTAAATCTTTAATACTTATATTTTTTAGTTCCAAAAAGGTAAAAAAGCAAGTTAGGTACGACTCTATTTCAGCCAGTTCTAATGGGTTTGAAATTTAGAATATTGCTTTCTCAAACTTAATGAATATGTATAGAATTTTTTTTTCATAATTTCTTTGTAAAAATACAATTCATATCACAAAACAATAACCTATTATCTATTTACAGAAAATTTTCATTTCATTAACAACCCAACTCAATCTCATGTGTTCAAGGTTATCTATGAGTAAGAAACGTTTAATTGTTATACGTTTTAATCACGTAAAGCGCACAACACGACCCTAATCGTCTCACTCATTGTAAGCGGTGAAGCGGTGTTCATATTTCAAAAGTGTCAGTTATCAAAACAAAATACTAGCGGCACGTGTTGTATCGAGAAATAAAAAACATGCTGCGAAGGCGATGGCTGTGGACCGGTAAACAAAAAGAAGACATAGAATATTGTCGTTGATTTGATTGGTGCAGAGGCTGAGGCTGAGCGATCAGCTACTAAGATCGTAGCAAGGAAATAATTGCATAAGTGGGTGGTAGGTGGGGGGTGGACGGGGATTGTCGAGCTCTGAACCAGAGACCTTAATAATCATTTTATTTATTTATTTATCTATGTAAAGACGCTATCCAAAACTGTCAAAGGATGTCACCAAAATCTGCCCAAATGATGTACCGAGGGTACACTTATTGGAAAAAGTACCCTGTATTACGCTGGTTAAAACACTAGTCATACTTTTTTTTATGCTCACTATGGGATGTGAAAAAATAACTTTAAATTTGAAAAAACAAACGCCATTTTAACACACAAGTATCAGTTTCATAGTGATTTCATAGTAGAAACTGTCAAATTGACAGCTGTCATGTACCTCGGGGTACAAATTTGGGCTGAGTTGTATGGACTTCCTCCTTTTCTCAATTGAATATGAACTTTATCGTTTTGTCTTAAAGTTGAAAAAAAATTGAGAACGTAGGAGTATAGAGTACAAAGGTGCTGCTTATTTCTAAAGAAATCTCTTCAAGCAGAACTGCGAGAGGAGAAATTAATATAAGAATTTTTTTTTAATTAAAAAAGACAGACAAAAACACAGGCTTCAAGACTAACCTGATACAAGAAGAAATGCTAATGTGTTTTATAATAATTAATGCGTTTTATAAAAGAAAATATTAATTAACATTTTTTTGTAAGTTTAACCGCGAAACGTTGTGCAAGCAATAAGACTGTGAATTTTTAATGCTTATTTAAAAATAAGGTTATCTTAGTTTTGTAATAAAATAATAGATGCAAACTTTTACACAAGCCAACAGACTATACAAAAAACCGGCGACCAGCGAGTCTGACTCGCGCACTAAGGATTCCGTACCAGAGCGCCCTTAAATATTTATTTTATTTTAATTTTATTATGTATTTATTTTTAAAGTGAAATATACACCTAAATATTCAGTGAATATTTCAAGCGTCTATCTGTTGCCGTTATTAATATCGAGCAACAAACGGCAAAAAAAACACGTTTGTTGTATGGGAGTCCCCCTTAAATATTTATTTTATTCTGTTTTTAGTATATGTTGTTATAGAGGCAACAGAAATACATCATTTGTGAAAATTTCAACTGTCTAGCTATCACGATTCATGAGATGCAGCCTGGTGACAGAAGGACGGACAGTTGTCACTTACGCGGTATTGGAGTACTACTGACGATATTTAAAATTATAAGTATTTATTTCTTTAAATGGATCTTTTAAAAACACTTTTACAATATTGATTTCTGACATTTACGCGAATATTATACATTGAAATAAAACTACTTTTTACGGATTTGATCGCGTTATATTGATATTATTAATCCCGACGTTTCCGACTCTATACAGCGTCCATGGTCACGGGTAGACTGACACTGACCGTCTAACACTTTTACAAGTCAATTTTTATATTATTTTTTAAGCTAGATACCTAGCGCCGGCGTTTCCTAACTGACAACTTCTGAGAAGAAAAACCGAAACAAACTCATAGTCTCTTTTATAGTCCAGATATAGAATAGTAACAAATATGTGTCTTACAATGTAGGGCAATGTCTGAAATGGCCTTTTGAAGAAAGAGCCGTAGCGGATAGTTTTAAGGGGCCCTTTGAAAAACGCTAAATGGATGCCTTTTACATAATTCACAGATTAGAAACGATAACAAATTCCATATTTAAACGTGCTATCCTATCTACTACTGATAAAAGTAATAAAAAAATTAGTCATGTTTTTTTTTTTCAAGTCAGCGCAGGATGACCTTATCATTCGACCTTTTGTTCCACAATTTAAAGGAAAATACGTTAAACGATGACGTCAGATGCAAGTTATGTTTTTGCAATGTCTTTGAAATGTTAAAGATTTGCTGTAGTGAAAAAACTTAGGTGCTTATTTTATATTTTTGAAGATGATGTAATTAATTATGTATGTAATTTTAATTGGGTAGGTACTTATATAATTCGTGTGTCTAACTTTTGTGTGAAGTTTATTTACTAGGTACTTGAGTAAGTTTTAGGAAAAAACTTGAGTTTCTGTTAGAAGGATATGCTCCAATTTAGGTATATGCTAATATTAATTGCTTTTATAGAAGTTTCTAAAGCCCTAAGTCGATTAAAATTTCAATTGCACATCACTAATGCATCCTAAATAAAGAGTATAAAGGCCAAAAATATCCAAAAAGAAATTAGGTGCAGGTGCACTGCACTAATCCAACGTATGCGGTGAAAGCACAACTTGCAAAAATGCGCGCCAACACGCACTCACACACTAAAAAGAAAACTTTATACACAAACACTATTATCACCAAAACAACGTTCACTATTCAAAAACTAAAAAAATAAACACACCTAGAATGACAGTTGAGGATTTAAAAATGAGTTTAAAAAAATCACTGCTTCCTTCAACTTGTACCACAGATAAGATGGCGCGTAATGACGTCCGCGCGCGGCAAGTGACAGCCGGTGACTGGAGTGTGTTTCCGCCAGACGCGAGATAATCGCATAAGTTTTTAGGGGCCCGTCTGCTGAAAGGAACTCTTTATTATTTTATGCATTTTAAACAGGATATAGCAAACTTGTTTTTAGAAGTTAAAATATTCAGATTAGTAATAATTTACTTTAAGAAACTTAAAAAGTTTTTCTCGGCGACAGAATAGAAAAACGTAACTTGTTTTTTTTTTTTCAATTCAAGTTAATATGTATCATTGTCGTTTTACGTGATATAACTTATAACATTGATACATTAAATCTTTTGCCCGATTTTGGATAAATTTTGATTCCCTCGCGTCACATGTAAATTATATAAATGGCGCCCAGCATCCCCCAATATTATGAAATAAAATTATTGTAAGTTAAAGTTTGTAAGTCAGGTTTTTTTATTTTAACAAGAAAACTAAACCTTTTACTTTTATTTCCTTAGCAACTTAGCATGACAATTTTATTCTAAATACAAAAATCGTGTATCCAGAATAATGTAAGTTCAGACCTATTTAACTATTATCCATAACATGAACATTTACAAGAGAATTAATTAACACTCGTTTAAACACTGAATGAAAACATCGTCAGGAAACCTGAATATCTTAGAGATTGTATCGATGGTGTGTGAAGTCTGCCAATTCGCACTACGCCATTGTGGTGGACTATAGCTAGTGTTGCCAGGTGTCCCGATTTACGCGGGTCGTCCCGATTTTCAGGGGTCTGGTGACACATCCCGATTCACCCTTGATCGGGGAGGCCGAATGTCCCGATTTTTCACTAACCTCATTAATCTGTACCTACTTTATGTGATGATTTTCACAAACTAATAACCCTGTAAGCTGTTACTTCATAAAGTATTTTTCCTTTTAGTTTTTTTTTTTTTGTAGTCATTGCTATTGTAGCTGTCCACATTTAAAAACCAAAATCGCACTGTACCAATTCCATTTTGGCCGCGAGCTTACTCGAGTGCGGCAGGGTAATTATTGCACACGGGCGCTACATAGGCTAGAGACGCCTCCACCCAGTGGGACAGTATATGGGTTAATGATGAATTTACATTCAATTAAAATCAACCAATTTTTAATTACAATTAAATTTTACAGAACGCACATTCCTTACACTTCACAAGATACTTATTACGGTAAAGTGACTCATTTCGAACTTAAGCATATTTAGCTTAATTGTCTTAGCTATTAAGAACATTAGCAATGATCAAACGCACGGAAATTATATTTTTTGCAATATACAGCCGGTTGTGGCCGGATTTCTATGCCAAACCTAAAAACCAGTTTCGGCATGACATTTAAATACTTAAATACACTCGCGTTTTTCCCATAGAGGTAGGCAGAAACTAAAGAACGATAGTTGGGAAAATTTGTCCCCGGGTGACAACTGGGAAGAAAATTCTCAGTTGTCACCCCGGGGGACAGTGCTAGAGGGAACTACTGGGAATCATTCCACGCTACGATTCTTGTACATTTCTTTTATTTCTTTTTTTTATAAGAGATAGGTTAGCGTTTGACCACAATCTCACCTGATGGTAAGTGACGATGTGGTCTAAGATGTAGCACGCTCACCTAGAAGATACCTATTCACTCGTGACTTGGAGACTCCCAAATTGTATACGTCAGGAAATACAGACTCAGTCAGGCAGCTGATTCCATTCCCTCGCTGTACGGATAAGGAATTTCGAGGCAAAACGCTTAGTGCGGGTTTCTTCCACATTTATACATCTTAAAATACACACATGATATCTGATTTTAAGTTTTATACAACAAGTTGGTGGTTGACCATTAGTGCTCATGGATTGAGCTGATTATATAATGATAATTGCTTAATTATGTGCGCCATTTCACCAATATAATTTAATTGAAGAGGAGGCTGGCTACTCTATTATGATACTTGAGTATTAACTTCGGTGCAAAAATATGTCCAATGGCTAACATAAAATTTTGTTTTATATAATTTAACGCTATATGTACGAAATAAGTACTCTTTACAGTTTCTTTGACGTTGTAAAGGGTCCGAAACGTCGGGATTAATAATATCAATATAACGCGATAAAATCAGTAAAAAGTAGTTTTATTTCAATAGGTAGTTAAAGTTTATATGGAGAAGGAGTGCAGAAAGCTAAAGTTTATGTATAATAAGTGATACAACGTTAAACACTATTACAACCATAAAATAAAGTATTTAGTGTTTACGTGCGGGCTGTCAATGTCAAACACAAACAACATGCTTTTTTAAACGTTGACAAAAGAAACTTTAATCAAACTTAATCAGACATTTTGACCACCGCAGGATCACTGGTATTTTTTATATTGTTGTGTTCATTTCACGACCTCCATGATAACTTTCTGAAGGATTAAAGGAGCTCGATGAACTAAATATTTATGACGTCACCGGTTTCTAATTCAATTTTACAAGTGAAGAGACTAGTGCAGCATACAGACAAGGCAATAAGTGTAACAATGACATGTGATGGCTGCGAGGTAAAGTGGCACAATTTCACTTAGGACGCGACGATCAGACGTCGATGAAAGTTGTACGGTCGCAACTCTGAGCTAGACTGCATGATACATGTTTAAATAATACATTAATAAGTAGAAACGAAACGTCATTCAAATCTTCTCTTTTTAAAATTCAAGTTTATTTGTGAAAATATTGAATAGATCGTTATGGATTCTGTTGAAGTTTTTTGAAGATTTGCTGTGTCTGTCAGTCGTGGAGTATATGAGAGTCACAAATCCAAAGGGTCAATTTAAAAAATCAAGTAATCCATACTAAAATTACCGCTAATAAACCGCTGAAATATTTTGGATAATATTGAATTCTGACACATATGTGAATATTAGGCATTGAAATAAAACTACTTTTTACGGGTTTTATCGCGTTATATTGATATTATTAATCCCGACGTTTCGGACCCTTTACAGCGTCCATGGTCACGGGTAGACTACAAGTCAGTCTACCCGTGACCAATAATATAAATATATAACGAAATAAAATCCGTAAAAAGTAGTTTTATTACAATACTTTGGATAATATTTGGCAAGAAGAAGAAGACCATGAGGAAAGACACGATGAATAAATAGAACATAGTTCTTTTGGGTCATCATAAGTGAAACCGCAGACTATTAGTAGTAATATTATAAAAGTCCCGTGTACAAGATAGTATGTCATGCAACATTATCAGCATCAGCCATGAGCGATGACGTAACGCTGACACTGAAGTGATGGATCACTCATTTGAAAACATTAGATTGATGCAAATGAGGTTTTACTACAGCGATGAGTTCATTCTCTATTATTATTTTTTATACCACTACGATGGCAAACAGACGTACGGCCCACCTGATGGTAAGCGGTTACCGTAGTCTATAGACGCTTGCAACACCAGGGGTATCGAAGGAGAACTTGGTAGTAGTTGGGTTGGCAGTATAAGGGTCAAAGTCCCCTCATTGCCGACACTAATTTCATCATCATCATCATATCAGCCACAAGAGGTTCACTGCTGAACAAAGGCCTCCCCCTTAGACTTCCTCAAGGACCGGTAACAAGCCGTCTGCATACAACGACTTTCAGCGACCTAGCCGACACTAATTACTGTAATTTAATTCGTTTAAGACACTTGACCCTCCGGAGGGCTGTAACAACTGTTATTCTATAATGTTTGACCTCTAATTGATCTTTTATTGTAATTGTACACCCCTGAAGGTATAAGCAATTGGATGCGCAGTAGTCAAACTATAAAAACGGTTCGCGTCCGGAGCACAGTGATCGTGTGGTATCTCACTCACTCTCTTCGGGTAATGTAATTAGTTTTTAGAGAGATAGAGCATAGTGGGAGTAACCACTCAAATTGGAGCTCCCCGACTGGGGAAGTACCTCCGGCTTGCAGAAAATCTAAGTGAAATAACACTGCTTTGAGCTGTGTTGTGTTCCTTACGGTGAGCAAGGTTACCAGTGCTCCGCGAGGAAACGTTGTGTTGGCAGTGGGGGGATTTTCACCCTTATACTGCCAACCCAACTATTTCTCTTTCGTTTTACAGGGTCGGCAACGCGCAAGGGATACCCCTTGTGTTACAATCGTCTATAGGCTACGGTAACCGCTTACCATCAGGTGGGCTGTATGCTTCTTTACATCTTTATTGGTACTTATAAAAACACAAATATTCACCTCACTTGACGATAGCGTAGGTACAGTCGCATCAAAACGTGTTGTGGTTTACTCGGTTCAAAAGACAGTCGGTGCCATAAACTTTCAGTTTTATTATTTTTAATAAAAATAACTTTTGCCAAAAGACTAGTTTAATAAACTTGTTTTTAAGTAAAAAACCTCAGTTTTTGCAATCGTGATTTGCGCTAAATGTTTACGATTCTAGCGACCTTGAGGTATATTCCCGTTGGTATACTGCTGTTAAAACCAGTTCAAAGCTTTGTGCATGAATGTAGAGCCAGACGTATCGTAAGGTAACATCGAGGTTTGTGTTGTTACTTCATCAACATTGCTTCATAACACTCACATATTTGATACTATTATGTCTGGACTTTAAAAGAGACCATGATCCTCTGAGTTTGTTTCGGCGTTTCTTTTCAGAGGCCATCGACTAGGAAATGCCGGCGCCAACTGGCATTAATTCATTCAAAAAATTGACTTGAAAAGTGTCTTTAAATTAACTATTTAAAGAAATAATTATAAAATTAACAAAACAAATTTATAAGGATATATATTTTGACTTGTATTATTGAATGCAATCAACGATTTATCCTGTTGCGGTTATCCAACAAATATCTTGAAATAGAACACTATACGAACTCGTTATTTAATTTGTTCATAATAATAATGATTATTTCATAGAATAACTGAAACAACAATACGCTTCCTTCCTCATGCCAATGTCATGTTGACAAAGGAAGGACAATGCTGTTGGGAGATATTGTGAGTATAGGTAATATAGTATTTAAATTGTATAAAACTTTAGGAAGTTGTGGAGAGGCGAGGTGTATTGCCCCTCCAACGAAAAGGGAGAATCCTCCAACCAGGCGGGTGTTTTTGCCTGGCGGGCCACGGCCCAACGGTTGATGTCGGGCGGTTGTATATATGCAACTTTCGTTGCGAATGTTGCTTGCGCGATTCAGGACTTCATAGTTCTATGTAGCGCGGTAGATGTCGCTACAAAGTATTATTTATTTTGTACTATATTTATTTACTAGCTTCTGCCCGCGATTTTCCGCGTGGAAAAGTTACTTTTAATTATTGTTATAATTTGGCTAATAACTCAAAATCGTTATAAATTATAGCCTATATGTTATTCTGATGTATAAATAATAATACTGTAAAGTTTTATCAAAATCCGTTCAGTAGTTTTAGCGTGAAAGAGTAACAAACACCCCTCTACCCATCCTCACAAACTTTCTAGGATTTATATTCGTAAAAGTAAGCAGAGCTTGTACTATGGGTACTAGACAATGAATGTAATACTGATACACATTTTTGAAATACATAAGCAACACCCAGACAAATACAAACACTAATGTTCAGCACATACATTTTCGTGTCCTATGGGAAGCGAATCCACGACCTCGTGATCAGCAGTACGATATGACCCCTAGACCACAGACGTCATCGTCAAAATTATGTATTCTATGTTTATCCTAGTGGACCTAACCACGACTTCTACCCTGGTCCTGGGTCCGATTCAAAGGTCGAGCTTCGATATTTTTCCATGAAATCTCAGTAGCAGCTCGAAGTATGCATTTGTATACCTCTGCCTAACTCTATTCATTCGGATTGATCCCTGCTGCCACTTTCCGCCATAGTTCCACGCGACTGCAGTTCCATCCACATCATCTAGATGGTTGGCAGTCCACTACTGTGCGTTTCTCTAGAAACTTTCTGCCTCGCACAACCAAACTGTGGAATGAACTGTCGCCTGCAGTATTTCCAGACCAATATGACCTTCAAACCTTCCAGAAAAGAGCGTACTCCCTTTTAAACAGGCCGGCAACACGCTTGTGACTCCTCTGGTGTTGCGGGTGTCCATGCCATGGGCGGCGGATATCGCTAACCATCAGGCAATCCGTCTGCTCATTTGAACCCTATCCCATAAAAAAAAAATAGTCCTCGTACTCTTTTCCCAACCAGTTAGTCCCTCTAGGGTAAGTTTCCCATCTCAGTAATATGCAGCGGCTACAATAAGACCTCCACTACCCAATTTGTGGGTATATCCTCAGGATACACTAGTTATCAGGCTTTTCGGGCTTCTTACTTTATGACGATCGAAAATAACGCGCTCTCCGAGGCACGGGCGGTTTTCGTTGTGCTCAGAGTTATCAACCATCCATAAACTGAACGTGGAAGGCGCAGCATAACCTTGAAGGTCCATAAATCATTTAATACTTAGCTACAAGCTCACATTTATGAAATAGTAACACCAGAAGCAAAAAATAAAACAAGATTTTCAATCTAATTCTGCCATCTCTCTTTTACCATCGCACAATTAGGCAAACTGAAAAGCGTCACCGTTTCATGGTGGAAATTCCCGAAACCCGCTAAGCGTTTTGCCTCGACATTCCTTATCCGTACAGCGAGGGAATGGAATCAGCTGCTTTATTTTGTATTTCCTGACGTGTACAATTTGGAGGTCTTCGAGTCACGAGTATCTTCTAGGTAAGCGTGCTACATCTTAGACCACATCGTCACTTACCATGTGAGATTGTGATCAAACGACCTATCACTTATAAAAAAAAATCAACATGAACAAAAAAACAAATTAAATTCTCGTTGTCTTGTCTATTCGTTAGTAAGCTTGAGAACGGCTGGACTGATTTGTATATTTCTTTTTTAATACTCCGCCGCTGATATTCAGCCGCATCTGGTTAGACTGGAAGGGGACCAGGGGAACAGTTGGAAAAAGGCTTGGAGGATAATGACAATATTCCGAAATAGGTTTTAAGGAAAGAAAAAATGGAAAATTTAGGAATAACGTGCGTGCTTTTCTCAGTAGCTTTGTGTATAACAGGGTAAATAAATTATTAAATATTTATTCAATGAGCAGAATAGAGTGTAACAAAGTAATCATAAATTGGCTTCTTCACCTGGACTACGCTGAGTCTGAAAGTGTTATAGTCACCATAAAATAACACACACTCACTCATTTATATTATCACTCACTCACACCTACTATCACTCACTCACACTCACTATTACTCACTCACACTCACTCATACTCACTATAACTCACACACACCAATATTCAACCGTACCATAAGAAACATATTTTGTGTACCTTTGTAGTCTCTTTAATTTCAATACAAAATTTTTAAACTAAACAATATTCAAGTTACTGTATTCTAACCTGTTGATTTGTAACACAGAGTCTCAGACCTAGTACAGACACCAGCTCTCATAATGGTTAAGCCTGTCAGTAACGACATATTATGTAACTATGTTTTTATGCCTTTATGAGAGAAATAAATATATATATTATTATTATTTTTCATATACAGTATTTTGTATGAACAGGACTCGGCTATCGGGTAAACTACTGCGTAATAATTATTGCAGGTATGTATTTTATTATTACTTCTAGAAAGCAGTGATAGGTCTCGAGTTCGATCCAAGGCAAATCTGACTTTTCGAAATCATATGCGTATTAATAATTAATGATCACTCGCTTAAACGATGAAGGAATACATCGTGAGGAAACCTGCATGCCTTAGAGAGTTTTCTCGACGGTGTGTGAAGTCTGAAAACCCGCACTAGGCCAGCGTGGTGGACTAGCCTAATCCCTCTCATTTTGTAAGAGGAGCCCCGTACCCAGCAATGGGACAGTATATGGGTTGACGATGATGATTTCTAGAATACAATGAGTTATTATTTTATTTATAGAAGGCCAGCTAATATTAATCCGGTGTAATCCTTGATAATGCTTGACGTGTTTCATAGAGATAGAACAGATTAATAAAATGTAATTCGTATCATAATTCCGAGTAGGAATTTCGTAAACGCTATCTGGACATAAATAGGTAGGCGATAATTATCTACATTATAATTTAAGCACATATTACCTTCAATTGAAGTACGGGGGCCAGCACATAAAAGCTACCCAAATCTGTCAAATCTCTTTGATATATCTTTAACTTTAATTCAAAATTATAAGGTTCATTTTCAATTGAGAAAATTTGACAGTTTTGGATAGCTTGGCGTTGCGTCTGTACGTATTACAATTTCAGGATATATAGAATATATTTTTATAGTTAACACTAGCGGCGCCTCGCGGATTCAACCGTTGTTTAATTTCTCGGCTGTTAAGTCTTAATTATTATAGTTGGGTTGGCAGTATAGGGGCAAAACCCCCCACTGCCAACACAACGTTTCCACGCGGAGTACTGGCAGCCTTGCTCACCGTAAGGAACACAACTCAAACCAGAGTTATTTCACTTCAATTTTCTGCAAGGCGGATGTACTTCTCAAGTCGGGCAGCTCCAATTTGAGTGAAATTACTCCCACTACGTAAATATCGCACGTTATGAAGAAAAGAGCATCAAGTCGAGATGTGCCAATAAGTTTTTGTGACATCTTGACGTATGCCATTATGTTTCCGTGCATATTACGTACCTACGGAACTTTTGACTCGGCCACACATGTGCGATTGTCGGTAACTAACACGTGCGGGCCAACTGTCGCTATGTTTAGACTAAATTTACAAGCTAATACGGAGTCTATTTATGTAGTCTTTTTTGTTGTTTTAGCCGGAAGGACCTCCCCTGCGGTGATTTTGTAGTTATAATTGTGGAAATAGTGATGTACGCTTGTGCCGCCAAATTTAAAACTTATGCCTTATGCTCTTACTGTCAATGTCAATCTTTTTCTGATTGATCAGGGTTAGTTCTTAATGTACACATCAAACTGTATTTTTCTCAAGAACTATTCAGAACAAAATTGTTTTTTTTTAAAGGAGTGTCTGTCTATGGAGTTTCTTTTCTTGCCGGTTCTTTAGTAAAAGACCTACTTTTTGGAACCGTGCAACTAGTTTTGACTTTACAAAAGTGTTAGGTATTTTAAAATATTTAATCATATTAATTTATTCTTTATTTAATAATACCAATATACTTAATGCGATAAAATCCGTGAAGTTATAATGTCTTATATCCGCGTAAGAGTTAGAAAACGATCGATATTCGTATGACAACCGCATGTATTTCACGTAATATAATCATAATTATACCTACATAATAATAAGCTATGACGCAAACCAATCATTTGCGAAATGGAACCTCGATCTTGAACTTCAAAACACCTGTGCACACAAAACATATTAACAATGCGTCTCTTTCATACTCACATCAAATTTGACGTAATTTATAGACCTCTCGCTCGTACCCTTTTGTTTACGCAATGCTGACCACTGGCCACTATATCTTGACACTTCAATTTGGCGGGACTTGTTAAGCAAATGTCAAATACGATGAATTGTTATCTTAGTTCCCATTTTCACCGTGTGTCAACCTAACCTGGAGATTGTTAGGTATTCATTTGTTACAAGAATTACATTGACCTAGAAATATTTTATCGATATTGTAATCTGCGGTGTAAAGATTTATGGAATCTTAATTATACTTTAACCACAGAGTAATCGATAGCGCTAGGTACTCCGGCCGTCCTTAACTTTAGATCGTTTCACATACAGAGCGTATTATCGGATATACAAACTTATTTGTGTTTTGTATATGAGTAAATTTAAATTTGAATGGTTATTTTTCACTTTCGTACACTGTGACATTTTGTGGTTGATACCGTGAAATAGCGACTGTATACTGTGTATTTTCTCCAACTAAAATCTGGTTTATCTTCTCCTTCCATAACTCTCGTACATTGATTCTTAAAAAAAAACTAGCTGTCTTCCGCGGTGTCACCCGCCTTTTTTCCTTTTGCTCAACTCCTATTGGTCGTAGCGTGATTTTATATAGCCTACAACCTTCCTTGATGAATGGACTATCCAACACAAAAGATTTTTTCAATTCGAAGCAGTAGTTCCTGAGATAAGCGCGTTCAATCAAACAAACAAGCAAACACAACTTTATAAGTATCAAGTAGGTACCTTCTGCCCGCGACTTTGCCGCGTATTGCAAGGGTCTATATGTTTGTTTGCCACAAAAAAAGTACTAATTCTGGGATTTTCCAGCCATTTATACTTTGAACAATTAAAATTCTTTTTCAGAGATAAAAAACATGGATCGTCTATTCATCATCTCGAATCGTAATGGCTTCTATTAAAACTTATCTTTAATAGTTTATTAATGATTTTAGCAATTAATAAATCAATGAACTTTGCTTATCGGAATTACTTGGACAAAGGCCCTTTATATTTAGTTTGTGGGTGGCGAGCACATGCTGCAGGTGTCAAGGCTTTTTTTATAGAATGTAGTCATAATGAAATGTTGAAAGGCACTTTTACACACAACAATTTTTTGATTTTTATACTAGAAAGCGCATTTCCTAATTTGACGACCTTTGAGAAGAAACACCGAAAAAGCTCAGAAAATCATGATCTCTTTTAAAGTCCAGACATAATAATATCAAATATGTGTATCACAATGTAGGGCAATGTGACTTTTGTAGAAAGAGTCACAGCGGCTTTGAGTAGGCCAATCCCAGCCGACGGTACGCATACATCGGTCATTGTGTAGCTCGACCATAATAGAGGGAGCTCAACAACCCGTTGCACGACGATACCAGATCGGCGGAATATTTGCGTAAGCCTCATCAAATGACCATGGGATCCCTGAAATTCGCCACGACCCTGACAAATCCCGCAGTCGATTTTTTCTTTGCTATAAAAGACAATATAATTATACAAATTCAAATAATGCGTTAAGCCTAAATGACGCCACCTCATTGCAACCAAATACATGCAAAAAAAGAAAAATCACAATAGGTAACACTGTCGGCGCCACCCCCAATGACGCACGTCAAACTAACGACTCTTCAACTCCGCACAATAGGCTGGAGACCGGCACGAAATGATTGGTTGCTGAAGTATTTCCTGTATGACTCCATCACTGATACATAACACATTAACGTTTGGATTGTTTCCTTTATAGTAAAATATATCGTTATTTATTTATGTTGGTTTTATTCTGACAGTTATTTCAAATCTAGAACAAACCGACATGGACAGTGCAATTTGTTTCCGATAATTTAGTCGATTACAATTTTGTTCGTGATTACCCGTCTGTAGCTCGTAAATGTCTTTGGTGTATTTATTTGTAACTGAGTACAAAGCAGATCGTTTTTTAATGGTGTTAATTCAGTAAAGGTGTTAATTAAGACGGACTATAAAACCTTTGTTGGAATTCACATTTAGTTTTTAACACGTAAAGTTAAAACAATGCATCTACAAACCTTTGTGGATATTTAGAAAGCGAAAGTGATAAACTTTTTTGAATTAAACCTCTTTTGTTATACGATACCATAGAGTACGATTGTTTAGGCCCTTCCATTGTTGCCAGCCAAAATAAAGCTAAATTTCGGGTAAAACTGTAACAAATACTATTGTGATAGCGTGGTAGCCCTTTTTCGCCACTTTTTAATTTTAATGACCTCAATAATGCCAATGTAAGGAATGCGAACTTTCATTAATTATTCAATACCATACTATGATAAATAGATAATTCAATAACAAACAACCAGGAACTTTTGGATTTTTATTATGTGTGTATGTGTATTGTCTTTTGCTTGATATATAAATAATCGTTTATTCTATTAAAATATTCTCTCTCATTCCTATCATGGTTTGTCGAGTCAGATTATGAATTTATAACGAGAGATTGTAAGTAAACGTCATCGCATTGTGTATAATCTATGGTAAACAGTTGGCAGCAATGCCGCGCTGCAAGGTAACAGGTCTGCTCAAGGCGTATTATTACACACGATTGGAATGTTTATGAACTGAGTATTTACCGTAATACTTAAAAACCGTGAATTAAAATGCTGTGAAGTATTTTTTAATTGGTCTTGCGTACAGACTGTGGGTCTTAACATCTTACAATCGGTTTCCTAGTTGGGTAAATAATTATATAATTAACTAGGCCGCAAAAGAGGTTTTATATGCTTGAAACCTCGGCTTTGCACGCCTGTGTATGACATAGTAATTCCTAAACGGAATGGTGATTTTATCGGCTTTGTTGGCTGTTTAAATAGCGAATTAGCACAAAAGAGATGATTAGGTTATATTTGGATTAAGTTACGCCATTGGTAGTCGAACATGTTATCATCATCAACCGATATACTGCCCCACTGATGAACACGGGACTCAGAATAAGAGGAATTTGACTATAGTCCACCACGCTGGCCTAATGCGCGTTGGCAGACTTCACAAGCAGTCTATTTCTAGGGGTTTCCTCACGATATTTTCCTTATACGAGTGATAATTATTAATAATACGGACATGATTTCAAAAATGTACCTTGGATGCGAACTGGAGACTTATGAGTTTTTTGGCAGTTCAATAGGACATATCAATGCTATACATATGTAATTGCTTTTTTACAATTGCGCATAGTCAAACGTGCTGAGCTGTTCGGATGTAAAATTTATACAGAATATACTGCAAACAGTGCACTGGCAAATGCCAAATATAAATGATGAATACAATTCCACTTTTCTTTTACAGGGTCGGCAACGCGTAAGTGATACAAGCGTTACAAGCTTCTATAGGCTACGGTAACCGCTTACCGTATGCTTGTTTGCCACCTTAGTGGTATAAAAATAATGATGATATAATGATGAATAGTTTCTTAGAAGGTTAAGTACTGATTTATTAGTATTGCAATTTTATCTAAGTACAACGTATATACTTAAATAAATGTGACGCAGTCCGCAGTCCTATTTACCTTATATTAAGGAAAATGTAGCTTTGAGGAGTGGTTGCTGAGAAGATTAGCGTAGGTACCTTATTAGGTCACCGTAACAGATAGTGTTGCCAGGTCCAATATGTAAAATTTCGGAACGGAAGGTAAAAAATCGATTTCAAATCGGGATTTAAACTCTCAGTTCGTCGGTATGTTTAGGGGGTATGCTGTTACTGAGAATTTCATAAAAAAACCCAATAACACTTCTCGACCTGGGAATGGAACCAAAGGCCTCTAGCGTAGCAGTCGCATTTAAGACCACTAGACTAACGAGGCAATTAATAGGACAACAACTGTCTGTAAATGGAGTAGTGTGCCAATATGGATAGAATCCATTTTCAATTTGTGACAAATTGGAGAATCATTGGTATTCAACATTGTCAAAAAAAAGGGAATTTAAAATTTCTAATCTAGCAACTTTACGGCCGGTACACGGCTAATTTTGAAAATCGAAGCAAAAAACGCGGGCGGTTTAAATTACGTCATCATTGTTTATTAATACCAATCAACATTGCAATCGATAACTTATTTATCAAAGCTTATTACTTTGGAATATGAACCATTTTTGAGTATCACATTGTTTTGTGGTTACAAATTTATCTTTGTTGTCCGTTATGACCGAACATAGATGATCTCACTATAGCATTTGAGAAATTATTAATGAAGCAAAGATTTTTTATGAACTTTGTAATCGATAACGGTGCAATCAAAATTGAAATTAATCGATAAAAAATAATCTTTATTCCCACATATTTTGAGGAAAGTAATTGTTCAATTTTCTTTCCCAGATTAATTTATTTTTAGGGTTCCGTTTTTTCCTTTTTGAGGTACGGAACCCTAATTTAATTATAGGATCACTTTGTTGTCCGTCCGTCCGTCTGTCAAGACCCTTTTTCTCAGGAACGCGTGGAGGTATCAAGCTAAAATTTATATCAAATACTCAGGTCTGCTGTCCCTTAGAGCTGTGAAAAAATCATACTTCTAAGCCAATGCATTCAAAAGATACAGCCCTTTATGTCGCAAATTCCCGCAAATTTTCGAAACTCGCAACTTTAGGAATCAAATCCTACAGGGTACTTCCCGTGAACTCGAATCTTGAAATTTGGTACGAAGCAACGTCTTATAGCACAGATAAAGCAAAAATTGCGAAAACCGTAAATTTTTAGTTACATCATAAAATAAGAATATTTTTAATAATTTTACATTTCCCAGATCCCCTTTCCTCATGAACGCGTAGAGGTATTAAATTGAAATTCATATCAAATACTCAGGTCTATAATACCTTTAAGCTGTAACAAAATGAAACTTCTATGTCAACGCAATCAAAAGTATACAGGTTTGTACGGAACCCTCGGTGCACGAGTCTGACTCGCACTTGGCCGGTTATTTTACTTCGAATTTCTATTTATTTGCTTGTTGCAGCATAGTGCTGAGATAGGGACCTATTCTGACATCGAACAGGATAATATAGCTACTTACTTAGTTTAAGACTTATCTATTGTTTTGTTGTTCGGTGTTTTGTCTTGTGATTGTCAAAATAAATTTTCTTTCTTTATTCTTCTATTGTAGGGTTGTCAAATTCACGCGTGCCTTTGATTAGAAAGAGAGGTAACGCGTCGTCGATTGAAGGGTCATAAACTGTCATAGTCTTGGCGAATTTCATGATCCCATGGCCATAACTATAGGTTTAGAGAAGGCAAGTGCGGGTTTTAGTCAGTACTATGGAGGGTAGAGGTAAGGAAGACTACCTATCTCTGTGTATGAAAAAGTATCTATCCGTCGAAATGCGTTAAATTAGGGTGGCGCTACACTCGCATCAGTGTAAATTTTAAAAACCACGCCAAAAGTTATTAGAGTACCTCTCAGATCAAATAAAAAGTTGATCTGAGAGAGTACCTAAGATAGAAAAGTAAACAAGGAAAGAACAACGTAAATAGTTGAAGGTTTGTATACTGTACTGTTACTATTTTAGTCAACAAAAATAATAAATTTATCAACTCGGCACACTTCAATCCGTCTACATATAAACTGCTACATTCATACCATACACTGTTGCTACACTAGCGCCATTCTGGAAGGTTTTTGAACTGTTACTCACAGCTGGACACTTTTTCAACTTGTCCCCCATTAAAGATAGTCCTCCTTACCTCTACCCTCCATATTCAGTACTAGGCAGACATACCCTGCCGGCTTCGCCATGATGGTTCTAACGTATGCCGCGTTGCACGTATCTTCGCATTCTGTCACGTTCCGTTGCACGGACTTGATTTACAAATCACAGAGAATTTAGGTCGCAATTTTTAAACAAAATAAAATAGGTAAGTACTTATTATAAAAAAACGTTAGCACAGTGTACGTATGAGTTTCTGTGTGTGGGGTATGTTTGTGTGTGGTGTGTGTGGCTGTGTGTATGTGTGTGTGACAAAGGATCTTATGTGCACTGCTCACTTTATTCATGTCTAGTTCCTTAAAATAATAGTTAATACTTTTACGGCACATTCTTGTACAAACACTAGGTAGGTACGTTATGTAAGTAACGAAAAAAAAAATAGAAGTACAATTTCGAAAATATTAACATACCATCACGCCTGTTTTCGCCGAAGGCTTAGGCAGAAGTGTACTAACAGACATTGTACACTCGCTTAAACGGTGAAAAAAAAAATGTCGTGAGGAAATCTGAATGCCTTAGATATGTTTTAGAAAGAAAGAAAAAATAATTATTTGGCCAAAACATGTGAGACCTTACGAAAGGACATAAATGAAAAAAAAAATGCATAAAAGAAGACGGTAGTACGGTGGTCACGTGTTGCCGTACACAGAGATTCAGGGGAGGCCCGTCTACAGCCTCCCCAGGGATGTGCCCTCAGGTATTGTACAGGGGGTTTCTGGGGTGGTCTATTAAGAGGACACAGTGACCCTCTCCATGTGCTAATGGTGGCCACCGGGGCGGTTTAAATGGGTAAGAATCCCACACTCCCCAGTCTAATCCCCGTAGCCTTGTGACGGTTTCCCCCCGTAAACAAAAAAGACCAGCGTGGTGGACCTAATCTGTGAGGATACCAATATTATAAATACGAGTGTGTTTGTTACCTCTTCACGCTAAAACCACTGACCCGATTTTGATGAAACTTGGTACAGATATAGATTAGATCTTGGAGAAAGACAAAGGCTCCAAAAAATCTTTTGAAATTAATCTCTCCTTTTCTCGCTGTTGGCCTTCTGTCACTACAATTTAAGTGGCAACATCAGCATCACGAACCGTTTCTAATCGCGACCTTGCGTTGATAACGTTGAGATCACCATTCTGTGCATTGTTTATACGCTTTAGTTGCGTCTCTCTCGGCGATCATTAGAATTTAGAACGAGCTGATATTAACGCAGTAAAGCAGTGCTGCCAAGTCGAAGCTCTCGATGTCGAACCTAAGGCACGCACCTCTGACTTTTCGAATTCATGTGCGTATTAATAATTAATTATCACTCATTTAAACGGTGAAGGAAAACATCGTGAGGAAACCTGCATGCCTGAGAGATGAGATTTTCTCGAAGGCGTGTCCAGACTGCCAACCCGCACTAGGCCAGCGTGGTGGACTAATAGCCTAATCGCTCTCAATATGAGAGGTACAATTAGTAAACCACTGCCTGTGAACGATACTGGAAGACTTGAATCGACTGATATTTTTTGAAACCCGATTTTGACTCCTCAGGTGACCGCTACAGAGAGGTTTTCCATGAAAAAAAACCTCTTTAAACTTTCTAGTAAAAAGGTTGAATAAAAAAGTAACGAAAATAAAAATGGCGGAAGGTCATACAGCTGATAGATAACGTAATATTTATTTTCGGAAGAACAAAGAAAGTAATTTGAGATAACCTCAAAAACCTTCACAAAATGAGCTCATCTGCTTTTTAAGTTTATCAGTTTAAATATTTGTTCACTGCCAAGGTTGTATGTTAATGAGTTATGAGAATGTCAGCCTCAGTGTCGCAACTGTGTAGGTAAATTGGTAGTTGAATGGTGTTTTTTTTTATTGAAAACTCGCGACCCGCCCTGGCTTCGCACGGGTGCAACATGTTTAAATTATACAGACAATATAACCTATGACACTTCAAAATCGGTTCAGTAGATCCAGCGATTACCCCCTACAACCTCACCTCTTTATAATATTATTAAAAAAGTATAAAATAACAGGGTTCTTGAAAAATATAATCCCTATTAATATTAAAAATGCGAAAGTAACATTTACGCTTTCCCGTCTAAACAGTTTTTAATGTAATTTGGTACAGAGATAGATTAGACTTTTGAAAAGGATATAGGCTAACTTTTCCCTCAAAAGCCCCCGGGATGCAGATGAAAACACGGGCAGTAGCTATTAGAAGCTTATAAACGAGACCATGATTCTCTGAGTTTGTTTCGGCGTTTCTTCTCAGAGGTCGTCAGCTAGGAAATGCCGGCTCCATCTAGTATTAATTAATAATTAGTAATAAATATCATTGATCATGTAACAATAAAAATGTAGGGTAGCTGTCAGTAATTATATTAACAAGACGCCCACCACCTCAGTCTACCCGTGACCATGGACGCTGTAAAGGGTCCGAAACGTCGGAATTAATAATATCAATATAACGCGATAAAATCCGTAAAAAGTAGTTTTATTTCAATGTTTAATATTCGCTTAAAATATGTCAGAAATCAACTGTATACTGAGAAAAAATTTTAGACTGTTAAAGTTCTAAGATAAGCCTTTGAAGTTTTTGTTGGGGTTTGAAAGTGTGAGGCGTACTTTGAATTCGAACTAGAACTTAACTTCATTAGGTTATCACTGCTTTTTTTTAGACCTCAGTTGTTAAGTCATATGCCCAGTAATATCACTGGCTACATTGCCCTTCAAACTGGAACACGGTAATGTTAGTACATTATTGCTTAGCGACAGAATCTCCTTATATAGTACGGAAACTTCTCATGGATCCTCCGCCACCCGGGGAGGTGGCAGGGTATCATCATCATCAACCCATATACTGTCCCACTGCTGGGCACGGGTCTCCTCTCATATTGAGAGGGATTAGGCTATAGTCCACCACGCTGGCCTAATGCGGGTTGGCAGACTTCACAAACCGTCGAGAAAAATCTCTAAGGTATGCAGGTTTCCTCACGATGTTTTTCCTTCACCGTTTTAAGCGAGTGATAATTAATTATTAATACGCACATGAATTCGAAAAGTCAGAGGTGCGTGCCTTGGGTTCGAACTCGAGACCTTCGACTTGGCAGTCCAATGGTCATACCACTAGGTCATACCACGAACTCATAACGACTAAAAACCGTAAGTACTTACCCTATTGTCATGGCCATGGGATCCGCGAAGTTCTCCACGACCATAACAGGAGACGAAATCGTAGCCTACCATATTAATAATAAATGTACAGGCGCCAGCAGGTCAAGCTATCCAAAACTGTCAAACTTTCCCAATTGAAAAGGAACCTTATCATGTTGTATTAAAGTTGAAAATCTATCGAAGAAATTTGACAGATTGTGGTAGCTTGATGTGCGGGCCTCTGTACCAAACTATTTTTTTTAGGTTTACTGTTAGGAGTGTTATCTTTTATTTTTATTACACAGTTCAGTTTGTTTTTATTTTATTTTAAAATGTTATATGTAGTCCAACTGCAACTTGTCGTCGAGTGCAATTTAATTTTTAGAAACTTACTAGCTGCCCCCACAAACGTTGTTTTGCCATAAAAAAAAAAATAGATGTTGGCATATTCTCAGACCTCCCCGATAAGCACAAAAAATTTCATCAAAATCGGTCAAGCCGTTTCGGAGGAGTATGGCAACGAAAACTGTGACACGAGAATTTTATATATTAGATTATTTCCTTCCTTCCTTCATTGTAATTATAGTACTTACTGTGTTTCTTATACCGCAATAAATAATAATTATTATTACGTTGTCATATTCAACGTCATCCCAACAGAAATAGAACGAACTAGGTGAAGCCATAGACACACGTCGGCAGACGAGTCGTCGGCTGTGATTGAGAACCGGTTGTTAACTGTACCAGCCGGGTCACTGGGGAAGCGGCTCACTCGCGGTCACTCCAGTGTATTACACCCTAACACTATCAACTTTATTGGACCTGTCCTAACTGTGTTACATGGTAGAAAATTTAGCTTACCTTAGGTATTCTCTTGCCCTGTGGACGAATGCTTCAGCTAGGGTTGCCAACATTTCTTCAGCGAAATATAGTATTTTTCATACGAAAAACATAGTACACTTCAAAATAAATAAGTATTTTACGGAAAACATTTTCGGAAAATATTTATTTACGCTTCTTGCATTTTGTAACAATATTTTGTCTAAAATAAAAGTGTCATATTAGTTATCAAAATGAAAGCAGACCAATGTGACCAAACATGCGTTTGACTCTGTCAATTTGACAGAGTACACTTGCAAGGAAATCCTTAAACTTTTAAAATAAAAAAGATTTGTTTGTTAATTATTTTGGTGTTGAAAATATATTATTTTTGCATACTATGTGTTTCTTCAGCAGTATATAGTACGCAGACCCGAAATCCAGTACAATACTATATATTGTAGTACGGTTGGCAACCCTAAATACAGCGCTCCCGACCCGTAGTCCCGGCACTAAAGTGGTGACACGAAACGCCTTGGTGGTTTTAGTCGGTAGGTAGATCGCGGTTTTCAGAGCGGAGTCCGACACACCCTGCATGTGCATAAAGCATTTCCAATCCCGTAAAAAAAAACTTGAGAGGTGTCAAGGGACACCCGGATGGACCGAAGTTCCTTTTTTAAAATTTAATAATTAAAAATAAAAAAACCTGTATACACTCAACAATTCACAACGCGCGAAATTCAAATATTGTCATTCACTCAATAATATTTGAATGCTTGTCAACAATATTTGAATGCTAGTCAACAATATTTGAATTTCGAAAAAAGTGTGAATTTTTTCCGTCTAGCCCCCTTTCACAACGCGCGATAAGGAACTTCGTTCCAAAAAGAAACTAAAAGGTATTTATTCTCTTGCCAGGGTAGTACGATCGGTGTTGCCGTTGCTTGACATCTTCAATACAACTCAGGAGATTTATAATGCGAGATAAATGCTAATTATTACTAATTTTATAAATGTGAAAGACACTTTTTTATCGTTTATGGGTTTGCGATGATGGGAACAACCTTGATTATGTTTACAAAACTTAACTTTACAGCAAATTCTGTCGGAGAATCTCAAAAGCCTTTTTTGCACCTCACCAAAATAAGACCAGTAGTTTATTATATTAGCACAATCCATACAAACATACAATCAAATGGGGTTGCAATCAAGACTATGACATCAGATATATTATGATTCAGGCGCTCTATATGGGTTGATGACGGTAGACGGTGATCGCATACAATGTACAAGACTTAAATAAGGAAGGTAAGGTGAACAAATTGTTTGTTTTAAATATATTTTTAGGGTTCCCAACCAACTGTCATGGTCGTGGCGAGTTTTGCGGATCCCATGGCCATGACAATAGGGCAGGTGAAGGCAAGTGCGGTTTTAAGTCGGTACGAGTCTAACATACCATCCCACCTCCCCGGGAGGCGGAGGATCCATGAGGATTATCCGTACTATAAAAATAAAAAAAAGGTCCCAACCAAACCGTTTTTACTGTCTGTCACCAGGCTGTATCTCACGAACCGTGATAGCTAGACAGTTGAAATTTTCACAAATGATGTATTTCTGTTGCCCCTATTACAACAAATACTAAAAACAGAATAAAATAAATATTTAAGGGAGGCTCCCATACAACAAACGTGATAATTTTGTAATTTTTTGCTCGATATTAATAACCGCATTCGTGCGCGAGTCCGACTCGCTCTTGGCCGGTTTTTATTTTAATTTAATATGGTGAAGTAATAACAACGCTGATGAACCGTTCTTCAAGGTTAAGCCGTTGGTCCCGGTTGTCATACGAACATCTTGACAATCGTAAGTGGTAGTCAGAAGCCCAAAAAGCCTGATAACCAGTCTATCCTTAGGATATCGGTATTGCGGTTGCGGAGGTCTGATGGCAGTCGGTTAATGTAAAATACTGATATTCAGTCGCATCAGGTTAGACTTTTGATTTTTCGTCTTGATTTTCAAAATAAGCCGTGTACCGGCCGCACAGTTACTAAAACGGTACACTAAATTGCGAAACCGGATCACGGTTTCGCAATTTAGTGGACATTCGATCAAAGTTACATTTTGATATTGGAAAAAAATTCATTCGACAGGGTTTTACATAAGTAACAACAAAATGTTCTACGACTTTTCATAGAAACTGGTTTGTGCTTAAAGCAGTGTTACTTACATCGATTTTCTGCAAGGCTTGCAGAGACGGGAAGCCGACCCCAATATAGTTGGAAACAGGGTTCTGAGGATAAGGATTTTAGGATAATATGTCAGGTCACTTGGTAAGCGGCAACCGCAGCTATAGACGTCAGCAACACCAGTGGTATCACTCGCGCGTTGTCATCTTGACACCTCAGTTGTTAAGTCTCTTAAGCCACTCAATGTCACTAGCTACATTGCCCTTCAAACCGGAAAACAATAATGTTAAGCACATTATTATTTAACAATTCAGATTTCATCTACACCTTGATACAAATATAATTATGTTTAAACATTAGCTTTTGGTCCACGTGTCGTGCGTCGTTATTTGTGAGAAAATAAATTGACTTTTTCTTTCCTCTTCATAAGGACTAATTTGTTCTTGGTGTCCCGTAAATCGTTTAAATTTGTTTAAAGTTTGTAGTAGGCTATATATAGGTCAAGGGCTCGTTTTGAGCTTTTAGTATTGTAAGCGTCTATAGGCTACGGAAACCGCTTACCATCAGGTGGGCCGGATGCTTGTTTGCCACGTTAGTGGTATAAAAAAAAACATTTTGTCCGTAAAGTCCTTATATCACTAGTGTTTCTCTCTCTCTCTGGGGTCGGTCCCTCATGTCTGAGGATCGTGGTCAGCATCAGGGTTGCATCTAGAGCGAATGATCTGCCTCCACCGGTTTCTCTCCAGCGCGTCTCGCATAACCTTATAGAATTTGGAGGCCGACGAGTCTTTCATTTGATCGGTCCATCTTGTTGGTGAACGACCGCGCGATCGTTTGCCTTCGGTGTTCCCAACCACAATCAGTTTTTCCAAACTTCCCTCGCGTCTGCGCAATGTGTGGCCGAAATATGAAAGAATGCGTTGTTGGCATATGGTGGACAATCGAGTTTTTATTCGGAGCTGGGTCAGGATCGATACATTGGTGCGTTTCGCAGTCCAAGGTATTCTTAACATACGTCTCCAGCACCACATCTTGAATGCATCAATCCTTTGTCTTTCTCGGGCCAGGATTGTCCAAGTTTCGACTCCATACAGGTAGATAGACAATACCAGGGCTCGTATCAATCTAATCTTGGTTTTGATACCAATTCCTCTCCTCTTCCAGATGTTGTTTAAGCGGGTCATAGCATCTTTTGCCATCCCGATTCGTCTTTTTATTTCGGGGACACAGCTGCCGTCATTGCAGTCGCTAGTGTTAGATAAGTATTTAGTTTGGTTTAAAAAAATGGGAGAATATAAAACAAAAGGTATCATTAAAAATACACGTTTACTCATTCTGCATTGTTGTCTTCCAGACAAGATAACGTGAAAGTATGAGGTCAACAGAATTCTGATAATTGTATTTATATTAAGCTTGATCACACTAGCAATTGGGTCGTAATACTAACAATGATTTTCGTTTGTTAGAAATTAATAGCCCTTTTTAAGTTATCGAAACATTGATAGGATTATCGATAGGTATTTTTTCATAAATTGTAAACCAAGAATTCAATAATCATATTTTTTTAAACAAGTGTCTATGGAGTTTCTTGCCGGTTTTTCCCCATAAGACCTGCTTTTTGAAACCGTGCAGTTTTGACTTTTCAAAAGTGCTCGATGTGTTCAGAATGGTCACACATCCACAGATTGACCACGACTAGCGCAGCCTTGCAGATCGGTTGATCAGGGAGCCCCTTATTCTTATTATTTTAGCGTATTCTTTCTTTCTATAGATTTAAGTAACCTATTCATCGCAACAACAATCCTCAGGGCAATGATACCCGAAAGTGAAAATTGATTTAATTGACCGTTCATACAAACCGCGCTCTCAATAACGTGTGCCTCTTCACCTCTTGTTAATGTTTACACAATGCCAGATCGACATCCTAGCCTTTTGCCAGCTATATTCAGGTCGACTTTACATTTTTTATACCACTAAGGTGGCAAACAAGCATAGTTACGTCCCACCTGATGGTATGCGGTTACCGTAGCCTATAGACGTTTGTAACATTACACCAGGGGTATCACGCGTTGCCGAGCCTGTAAAACGAAAGAGGAAAGTTGGGTTGGCAGTATAAGGTAAAAGTCCCCCCACTGCCAACAGGTTTCCTCGCGGAGCACTGGCAACCTTGCTCACCGTAAGAAACTCAACCAAACCCAACCAACCTTGGTAACCAGTAGACGCAGGTTTTCGAATCCTGCCCACAGTCGAATTTTTCCTTCATTAAACAACTTTAAAATCTTAACATGGAAAATGCCAAAAAATACAAAAAGAAAGATACTTGTTTGTCATATAGAAGTATTTATTGTTCTTGTTAATAAGTATTCAAGTATTTTTATTCTCTCTATAAAAAAAAGGAAAATAGAATTGTACAAATAATAGCTGACAGTATGCGGTCATCCTTATCGCAAGCTCAAAGCGTGTCCTTTGTGTAACAACCATTTATTATAATTTAATAAACAACAAGAATTTATTGTTATGAATGGTTTAATTGTGCTGCAATTGTGGTATTTCATGCTAGTTGGGTTACGGAGGTCAGATAGCTGTTTCTCCTCACAAAATACTGATATGCAGTAGCATATTATAGCTTGATAGAATTCGACTACAGACATTTAGAGCATATTTGGTTATTAATGGTCCAGGAAAGAATGTTATTTTAGCTGGTAATATGCTTGTAGTAAGGGTTAGGCTAGGGGTCACCAAAGCCGTCGGGTTCGCGGAGGAATAACAAGTGGTTCCCGCGTTTCCGACAATTGGTGGTGAGGCGAACACCTGTGGTTTTAGTCAGTAGGTCGCCCTTTCGACACTTTGGGCGGAGTCCGACACACCCCGTCGCCTCCTCGGACGGCGGCAGGTAATGAGGATCTCCACAGAGGAAAAAAAAAAGGTCAACAATGGCCTAACCCTTTGGGTATTACATATAGATTACATTGTTACTTGTATTTACTTTAGTAATATTGAAATAATAAACTTAATGTAAATATACAAACTAGGTTGATGGTCCTCACCAAATAAGTTTATGGACCTTAAGTAAACAGTGCAATACTTAATTTATCAAGGCAAAAATTTACATTTTATCATTAATATTTGAAAATAACCTTTGTTGATTAATGATTTTTTTTTTTGTTTTTAATAAAATAATATTCATACCTATAAGTAATCCTTTTGTTTTATTTGTTCATTAATATTGTATTTATATTTACTTATTTAAGTTTATTATTTCAATAATAACAAAGTAAAAATACATTTGACAATGTAAAGAGCATCCATTAATCCTTAAAAACATATTATTTAAAAAAATTTACCCTATATGAAAGTAATTGGTAACAAACAACAAGTAAATTGAATTAAGAGCAATTTACCTTTTGCTATATTAATTACTAGCGGCCCGTTCTGGCTTCACACGGGTGGACATAAGATATAAATATAGCCTATGTTACTCAGGGTGAATGTAGCTTTCCAATGGTGAAAGAATTTTTGAAATTGGCACAGTGGTTTTTGATTTTATTCATTACAAACATACACACAAAAATACAAATCTTTCCTCTTTATAACAGTAGTGTGATTATTGTACACATCAAACTGCATTGTTCTCATGAACCATTCAGAATAGTATTGTGAACCAAGATTAACAATGTTATCATGTTTATTTTTTTAAAAGAGTGTCTATGTAGTTTCTTGCCGGTTCTTCTCCATAAGACCCACTTCTTGGAACTGTGCAACAAGTTTTGACTTTTCAAAAGTGCTATTTTAATGGTCTAATTGCAATAAAATATTTGTCTGAATATAATTTTATATTAATTTAGAGTAGGTTGCTTTTGCTCAACGGTGTGTTAAGTCTGCCAACCTGCGCTAGGCCAGTGTGGTGGACTGTAGTCTAATCCCTCTCAATCTGAGAGGAGACCCGTGCCCAGCAGTGGGACAGTATATGGGTTGAGGATGATGACTAGAGTAGGTACCTGTTGTGTTACCAGGAAGGTTTTAACCAGGGATGGATATAATTGAGATTAGAGATGGATGGTCTGTGTGAGAGGAGACATAACTAAACTAAGATACTTCCTGTATCTGATGAGACGATGGCTAATAGAGATGTTGGATGAAAAAGACAAGTATTTCACAGATCACAAGTAAATTTGGATATGAGCTACAGGTTTTTTTTTATTTGTATCTACATTTATTAATATGAATTTAGTAACTACTAGAAAACTACTTAACTCTATTAAAACAATGGGTACTAAGTAAGTAACTTCAAATCAAAGAAATATTAAATCCAGAATTTAAAATACATGACTTCTTCATGCTTCTGGGAGGATAAGGCATAATCATCAGTCGATGATTGGAATATCTGGATTGGAACTTCTTTTTAAATTATTACAACAATTATTTCTGAACTAGTAAAATATTTATAAGGAAAACAGGCTACAAAACAAGAAGAGGTATCAGAAATTAACGTCCGACTAACTGTACTCGACATACTTGGGCAATAATGCTAAAAACATCACTGCAAAACCGGCGAAGTATGTTAAACTAATGTGTGGGCGACATAATAACTTCAATCATAATTCGAAATAACATTTTTTAAACTCTGATGTAACCACTCCGCAAATTTTCCCGCTAAAAAAATACCAAACAGGTTTCAATCCTGTACGCAGACCTCATTGTTTACTTTTGCGTTAAAAAAAATGCCGCGTGTGCGTTCTACTTTCGATCAACATCCAGTAAGAAAGTTATAACTACGCGAAAGTAGTAGAAATTCAAATTATAATATAGAAACATAGGTAAAAGTAGAAAGAAATTACCTTAAAAAGGGCGAGTTTCGCTTTCCTGGCCGGAAAATTCTTGTAAATTATGCAAAAATCCACAAAACTTTGACCCACTCACAACATCACTTTAAAACACAAAATACAACACATAAAACACTTATTACAACTAAATAACACTTTCAGAATAGTGTTTAAGGCACTGTTTACTATTTCTATTAGTAAATATTGTTTGTTTTAGCGAAAATAAATCGGCATTTCAAGTTAAAACAAAGTTAAAGTTTGACAGTTCTTGTTTCACGTCGCTTCGAAGCCTTCCGATCACTCACTAGCGCTACGTTCATTCGTTTCGATAGTGAAATGAACACGTCCGAATGGTCCGAATCGTAAATGTGTAGTTATTCTATTATTTATTTAATTATTTAAATATGCTTTATTGCACACCAATAACACAATTTCAAAAGAAATAAGGCAATCTGTTAGTCTGTAACCTAACTTTAAGCGTAATATTATTAATAATAATACATAGTGTACCACTGTACCTAAATAATGTAGCATACATTTTACCGTTGCTGCGGCCGAGATAATCCGAGTATTATTAAGATATCAAAAATATAATCTTGCAAGTTTAATAAAAAACTATTTTTCACAATTGTATCAGCACAGCTATCGTATACCTACCACATTTTTCAAAAAAGTCTACCCTTGGCACTGCACCTCCATGTAGAATGGCTGTGATTTAAGTATTCTATCTATCCTTAATATTATTTACCAAATTGAAACTCGTTAGCTTGCCTCGTAATTGTGAATTCAGAATTTAAGATAAAATAAAAGTAAAACGTTATTTAATTTCTAAATTTTCTTGCTCAAATGACTGTTTCACATTAACTAAGTTTGTGTATTTTGTACCCTAAATAGTTTGTAGAAATGGAATATGGACTTAAACTACAACATTTAGTATTTTTAAAACTTGAGATATAGTAGTTCAAAGTTTCAATTACACAACTTTTTTACTTTGACAGTTTATAGAAAACACAATGAAATTGTTTTTATCTGTGGACGCAAAACTCCTATTGGGCTTCGGACTGGGCGGCGTTTGCTGCATTCTTTGCATACTTTTCCCGCCAGACAGTGCGCGAAACCGGTCCTCCCGCGGCCTTCAACGCATGTCACTGTGACATTCTGGTTATATTTGATATTCACTGCGCGTTTTGAACTACCGTGATTTTAAAATTTTCATAATAAGCCCGTAATGGAGACTGTTACACCAACAGTGAAGTTACCAATTTTATGCTAAAGAGTTACTTAGTAGAAACACATAGGAATGCGCAGGTTTGGAGGTTGAACTGAAAAGTAGTAAGATTTTTCGTTGGCATTTCGCGTCCTATAGGTATTTTATTACGTAATGCGTGCCGTAATTTTGGTAATACCTTTAAATGATTATGTACTTTGTGTTATTATGTGTGTTTTGCGACTTTATTATCAATTCGACCGCAGCCGCTCTATACTAATACCTAATAGAAAGCTGAACACGTCTTTCGTCGTTAGTGGTAGTCAGAAGCCCAAAAAGCCTGACAACCAGTCTGTCCTCGGGGTACCGGTATTACCCAAAAATTGGGTTGCGGAAGTCTAATGGCAGTAGCTTCGTGTAAAACACTGATATTCAGCCGTATCTGGTGAGACTGGGAGCCGACCCCAACCTAGTTGGGAAAAGGCTCGGAGAAAGCTGAAAAGTTTGTTTGATTGAACACGTTAATCTTAGGCTGTTTCGAATTGAAAATTTTTTTTTGTGTTGGATGGTCCATCTAAAGGTGGACGCATTGGCTGAGCACATTATTGGTCAACACTTGGCCTATATATGGGTAGGTATCTTATATTCAAGCCATATTACTTTACTAATATGAGCAGAGGTATTAGATAGGGACATATTACTTACCTATAATAATTTATACACAGATTGTTTAATGTTAGATTATAATTTTAGGCCTTTAATACTGTTTTCTTCCTGTCCTGATTTCAATTCCCAGTGGCAGATTAAAGGTGAACGCACACTCGTCCGAGCCGAACGCGCCGATTTTTAGAATTCTTTATATGAAATCCTATGAAAACTCGCCCACTTGTCCGCGTCGAATCGTCCGAATCGTCAAATTCCAGATATCCTAGAAGAATTCGGATGACGTCATCAGATTCGATGCGGAAGATGCGGTAGATTCGTCCGATGCGCCCGCATTCTATCAGTGTGTCCAGATTCAGTATTTTAATACTTTTTCAGTACCATATTTTATCGGTTTTATCGAATAAGCAACTATGCAATAAATAATCTATAATTTTCAAAACAAGGTATTCATAAAACTGAAAACTCAGAATATGTACCTACAAATTCTTAGTTTTAATTAAAATGTTTTTGTTTTGTTAAAATCTTACAAGAAAATCAGTATTTTTATTGGTATATTTGCCATGCGTAAGTGTTTTTTATATTATTTTTATATTTCAGTATTTTTTGGAGGTGCCTTGATATTTTCGTAAAAAATAATTTGGCCACACTGTTGCTTCAACGCGGTGGATTCTGTCGGCGCGGTCGGTTCCTTCCACACGTTGACTTCGGCGCGTTCGGCTCGGACAAGTGTGCGAGGCCACGTTGACTTCTGCGCGTTCGGCTCGGCCGAGTGTGCGTCCACCTTGACGAGGAAGGTTATAGGCTATATAAAATCACCCTACGACCAATAGGACCCGAGCAAAAAGGAAAAGTCACGGCGCGGCGGGTGAAATCGCGGGGTACACATGTCAAATATTTTTTTCCTACATATTTTTATTTAAAAAAAAAATTGACTATCCCGCGTATTCTACAAATTGTGTGAGCTAATTCTAATTAAGCGGCAAATTAAATTTTCCATTTTTGAAATAATTATTACGTCAACCCTTTTTAATACTATGTGATGCGTAGGATCAAAATGTTAGAAAAAAAAATACAGATGTATTTATAAACTGTATAATTATCTTTGGTTTGAAACATTACATAACTGTGAGATTACAAGAAAAGCTTTTCACACTTTTTTTGTCTAAGGCTTAGGTGATCTAAGGCTGAGTGTAGACTAAAAAACATAAAATAAAAAATGGTTATTTAAAATAACTCTTTAGCCTAGTTGTCACGCACGACTGATTGGGAAGAGGCCATGTGTTCGAGTTCCAGGACGAGCAGTGTTATTGGGAGTTTTATATGAAATTCTCAATAGAAGTTTGGAATTCGAGATATTGGGAACGTTTTTACACAGCACCATCTAGTCCCAAACTAAGCAGAGCTTGTACTATGGGTACTAGACAATGGATATAATACTTATAAACTTTTTTTTTGTAAATACATACTTATAATACATAAGAAACACCCAGAAAAACACAAACACTTATGTTCACCACATAAATATTTGTGGTTTGTGGGAATCGAACCCACGACCTCGTGATCAGCAGTCCAACACGCGAACCACTAGACGTCGTTAAATAAATAATATCATGTAAAACACACATTTTTTTTCTATCCTACTATGCAGTCTTAATTAATTTATATAAATAGGCAATTAAATCAGGTGAGTATTAAAATAATAATAATAATAAAACACAAACAATAGCACAACCTATTATGAAATCACAAATTAAATTGTTCATGGAACTGTCAATTGGCTTACCCATCCACCTCAATCCCCATCATGTAGATGGTAAGCAGTCCACTACTGGACGTTTCTCTAGAAACTTTCTGCCTCGCACAACTGAAGTGTGGAATAAACTGTCGCCTGCAGTGTGGCCTGGTATCCACCAAAGCGGAGAGGAGAGGAGACGAGAGGAGATGTGTTTGAATAAACCAATCCAATTTCGTTATTTCCACATCTCTTCTCCGCTTAGCTTCGGTGGAAATGGAACAAGCGGAGAAGAGATGTCTCATTTTTCTATAGAATTTTGTGTCGCGAGCTAGCAAGCAGCGCAATAAAGCGGAGCCACGTGTAGATCGGCGGCATGGGCATCCGCGCTCGCTCGCCTCGTTCCTCGCACATCCGAAAGCGGCAGACCACATCTCCGCTACGCACAGCTCACATCTCCGCTATGCATCTGAGAACGGAGAGGAGATGAGCTGCGAAACTGGCAGGTTATTTCCAAATAATCTGCCAGCTTCGCAGCACATCTCTCGTCTCTTCTCTTCTCCGCTTTAGTGGAAACCGGGCCTATTTCCGGACCAATACGACTTTCAAACCTTCAAGAAAAGAGCGTATTCCTTTTTGAAGGCCCGCAACGCGCTTGTGACTACTTTGGTGTCCATGGGTGGCGGTAATCGCTTACCATCAGGCGATACATCAGCTCGTTTGCCAGTATGCCATAAAAAAAAATCTTTTTCCCAACCTCGGTAACTATAGCTTAGCTAAGTACTAATATAGTTGCTTATGTACAGTTTAAGAATTGAATGCTCAAAGGCATCTAATGTATATTTTTTTAAATGGTTACACTATTTGATCGACCCATCTTTTTCCAAACCTCGGTACCTATAGCTTAACTTAGCTAAGTACTAATATAGTTGCTTATGTACAGTATAAGCATTGAATGCACAAAGGCATCTAATATATTTTCTTTAAATAATTACAGTTAGAGTATTTCATCAACCCATCCGTTTCCCAACCTCAGTAACTGTAGCTTAACTTAGCTAAGTACTAATGTAGTTGCTTGTGTACAAGCATTAAATGCTCAAACGCATCTTATGTATTTTCTTTAAATAATTACAGTATTTCATCAACCCATCCGTTTCCCAACCTCAGTAACTGTAGCTTAACTTAGCTGAATACTAATATACTTGCTTATATACAGTGTAACCATTGAATACTCAATTTAAAGGTATTAATGTATATCTTTAAATAATGACAGCATTTGGTCGACCCATCTTTTTCCAAACCTCGGTAACTAAAGCTGAACTTAGCTAAGTACTAATATAAATATTTCATTTATTAGAGGTAGAATTCCCTAAAAGCCTAACAACCAGTCCCTCAGGATATCGATATTACCCAAAAATTACATAGGTACCCAGTGCTCCACGAGGAAACGTTGAGTTAGCAGTGGGGGGACTTTGACCCTTATACTGCCAACTCAACTATTCCTCTTTCGTTTTACAGGATCGGAGACGCAACGCAAGTGATACTCCTGGTGTTACAAGCGTCTATAGGCTACGGTAACCGCTTAACATCAGATGGGCCTTAAGCCTGTTTGCCACATTAGTAGAATACAAAAAGAAATTGGGTTGCGGAGGTCTGATGGCAGCCGTTTCGTGTAAAATACTGATATTCAGCCGCATCTGATCTGAGGGTCTACTCCCTGTCTCCGTCAATGAAGTTACGGGCCGTTCGAAAGTTCTCCGAATTCAATTTTTCGAACAAATAAAAACACTTAAAAAGTAGGGACAACTGTCAAATTGTGTTGTCATTCATTCTTAGTTCGGGCCCCGAACGAATCATCCGTCTGTAGGTGATACGGAGTAGGAAACGCACGTACCTAAGGTCGAAACTACGGACTTCGTGCTTAGGGAGTAGACCTCCAGATTGGAAACCGACCTCAACATAGTTGGGAAAGAAGCTCGGATGATACGCGTACTTAAAATCAATGCCAACAATAGTGGGCTTCGTATCGACGTTTGTCCAGCAGTGGGCTTGCAGTCGTTTAATCAGGAAGCCAGTGTTGGGTTCGCCATAGCAGACAGTAGTAGCCGTTGTGGGTATTTGTTGAATGCGATGACTGAAAAAAAAAAACAATCTAGGAACAGACGCCAAGCAGGTCAAGTTATCCAAAACTGTCAAATACCCCAATAGGGATATAGTTACGCATGTTATTCAAATGTGAGTCAAATATTTTTTTTTTAGAAACTATTACTCCAGAATTGTGCCTATATAATTTTTTTTAATTAATTTCTTTTAGCTTCTTTTTTTTTTAAAGTGCTAAATTGACGAAGGCATTTCAAATATATAAAACGCGACGCCATTTCGCAAAGGGAATATGACGTAAAAATCTAAGACACCAAATGTCTCATTCAAAAATCACTGATTTCGTAGTAAACATTATCCGACAAAACAAACTGCTGTAGGAGTGTAGGTATGTTATTTAATTTTTATTTTATTGTAGGAGTGTTTGTGATTTGTGATAGACTATGACGTCACACTAACCGCGCCAAAATGGCGGGCGTTTAAAGTGCCCGGTTTGGTTGGCTATGTTTAATATATTTTTTTAATACTTTATATTACTGTTTTGGTGGTGAATATTTTTTTACCATTATAAAATAGTGATGTAAATAATCAGAAAAAAATATAAAAAAAACATACATGCATATATTCCCTCTTGAACATGAACCTTATTATTAAGCCCCCGTTTGTGGCTCAATAATCGGTTGTGGACTTACATGGGGTGCATATCGCTGTAGCAGGGGTCGGTACCCGTGGCCGAAGGTGGCTATCATGCCGGGCTCCCCCTCCCGGTGCGGCTGCAGTGGGATGATCACCCGGATCTGTGGAGACAGGACATTAGGGTCATAAAACATGAGTGAATAACGCCGACTGTACCAGGAAAACTGCATCTGTTAACTAGTCTGTCTGAAAGTTCCTAATGAATTCTAAATTTTTTCTTGAGGAAGGTGCCGGAGTTTCCGTGAGTGGTATTTGCCCAACCTTTATACCAAAGCTTTATATCAAAATCAAAATAGTTTATATTGTGAAATAAACCATACAGGTGTTACAAAACTACCCGTAAAGCCGAAAGGAGGTTAAATGGGGCCTTACAACGAGTCCATCCACAATATTTAAGAACCGTAGTAACGCTGTATAACATACCTCAAAAAAAAGGAAAACAACAACATTTATGAATGAAAAATAGAAAAACTATTAGACAATTATTAGGTAAAATAGTTTTAGGGAACCGGATTATTTAATCCGGTTCCCTGACCTGACAGCTGACAAAATTTTTGGCTTTGATAATTAATTATATTTTTTACGGGGTATTTTGTAACACGTTGTATATAGGCACTTATGAAATGTCGAGTCTAGGTGCACGGTTCCAAATTAGTCGTTTCTTGTGGAGAAGAACCATCAATCAATCAAATCCGCCTATAGCAGTCCACTGCTGGACATAGGCCTTTTCCAAATTGCGTCACAACACCCGGTTCGTGGCCTTCCACATCCAGTCTGACCCAGCCACCTTCTTGAGATCGTTGGTCCATCTGGCTGGGTCCCACACTTCTGCCCATTCGCGGTCTCCACACAAGGAGACCAAAAAATTCAAAGCCAAAATAATTTATTCAAGGTAGATTACTAAATAGTGCATTTTGAACGTAATTTTTTTTCAATCAATCAATTATTTATTTTGTCAAACATAGGTCTAAACAGATAGAACATTATTATAAATATGGCCTTCTATGTTTTACCAAACAACAATAACAATTCAATTCTTTATTTAAGTAACCATGACTCATTAATGTTAGTATTACTTAAAACTATGTTAGTAACATTTCATAATCTAATTTATATAATAATTTATTGATCTCACCGCTGCTTCATCCCATGCGAGACGGAACAACAATGAGTCACGTATGAGCAATCCAGACGCCCAGCAATCATACTCAGGACACTGTTGGAGCTGGCCCACACCCTGCGCACCAGAGAAGCACACCTCTTTCGCATGATCGCATAAAAGCAATCTACGTGTGCGTCAGCAAACATCCCCGATGCGCTACAGAAGCGAGGCAGCCCCACCAGTATCCTAAACGCGTTATTGTATTGAACGCGGAGAGCGCTGTACGACTTCTGAGTATGTCTGGCCCAAAGGCTGCACGTGTAGAAAGAAGTACAGTAAGCTCGGAAGAGTGTGATCTTTACCTGAAGGGAACAACGCGCAAACCTACGGGCCAGCATGTTCGCTCTGATCGACAACGCTCTCCGCTCCCGTTCAACATCGTCATCGTCTTGGAGGGTGGTGGTCAAAATGTGGCCCAGATATTTAAACCTAAAAACTCTGTTTAATGGTATCCCATTGAGTGTAACAGGTGGTATAGCACTAGTGTTTTTACCCCCAGCCTCGAAAACCATGATTTCCGACTTTTTACAATTATATGTCAGGCCATGTTGTTCTGCGTATCCTTCACAATGGGCCACAAGTTTCCTCAACCCACAGACCGAGGCACTCAACAGCACCATATCGTCTGCGTACCAAAAGGTGGCGTACAAAATTTAGGCATACATCACGACCATCATCATTTACATTAAGACCCCCCAAAACGCCCTTCACCGCCACTTGGCAATCCGATTCACGCAAAACGAGGTCATCGTGACCATGGACGCTGTAAAGGGTCCGAAACGTCGAGATTAATAATATCAATATAACGCGATAAAACGCCAAAAAAATTATTTTATTTCAATTCGCGAAATTGTCAGAAATTAGTAATATAATACTCACATCTTCCTCATAAGGTCTGAAGACAGTTAGTGGTCGTAATGATGAGGCGTCTGCCACTATGATGCAGCCCCAAGCTGTACCAATGTATAGCTCACCCCGGAGAGCGCACAGTGCTGTCACCTAGCGCAAGAGGAGTTAAAATTCAAAATCATTTAATTAAGGTACTTACGAAGTCTGCCAACCTGCAGTAGGCCAGCGTGGTGGACTATAGCCTAATCCCTCTCATTTTAAGGGGACCCGTGCCCAGCGGTGGGGCAGTATATGGGTTAATGATGGTGATGAAGGGTTTTGTATCGTCATAAAATGTCATATGACGCATCGTCATACATCGACATAGCATCCAAGAGGGATTTCAAAAGGATGAACAACTTTTATTGACGTAATGTTTACAAAGAATCTATTGAAGCCTCTGATTCAATTGTGTGTGTGCGTGTATGCGCGTGTGTATGTGTATTTGTTTGTGTATGTGTGTGTTACTGGTGAGCGTTGAATGAACGAACTGTTTTTTAGACTGCTTATCGCCGTCAACGGATAAACTAGTCGACGGTTCATGCATAAACTGGTTGACGACGTCTACCGGTCGACGATGAACGGCACGCGAACTTGCGTTGACGCACTCGTTCGTGCAGTCAGATAACTGGTCGAAAATTAGACTGTTTTTCAACCAGTCAAATCAAATCTTTTACTTGATTTGATTTAATAGTTTATCGTCTACGGTAAACAGTCTCGTTTCGTCGACGAGAAAATCGCCCACGACTCACCACTAGTGTGTGCGTGTATGATTATTTTTTGTGTTTCATTGCGTGCGTGCGTGTGTGTGTGTGTGTGTGTTCGTGTGTTTGTGTGTTCGTGCGTGTGTATTCGTGTGTGAGTGTTCGTGTGTGTCTGTGTGTGTGTATGTGTTTACTTACCCTGCACTTGTCTTCAGTGAGATGCTCATCCAGGGCTATGGACTGCAGGCTTTCGGAGCAGGGCACCAGCTTGCTGCAGTCCAGTCGAGCGCACTGCTGCTTCGTGCGGACAGACCACTGGTAGACGCAGACACCTGGGTATAAAATTCATCATGAATATCATTCGAGTCTCAACATTTTAAGAGAGGTAGGGCATAATGGGAGAAATTCCACTCAAATTGGAGCTGCCACACTGGGGAAGTACCTCCGCCTTGCAGAAAATCGAAGTAAAATAACACTGCTTTGAGCAGTGTTGTGTTACGGTGAGTAAGGTTGCCAGTGCTCGCGAGGAAACGTTGTGTTGTCAGTGGGGGACTTTGACCCTTATACTGCCAACCCAACTATTTCGTTTTACAGGGTCGGCAACTCGCAAGTGATATCCCTAGTGTTACAAGCATCTATAGGCTACAGTAACCGTTTATCAACAGGTGGGCCGTATGCTGGTTTGCCACCTTAGTGGTATAAAAAAAAAGTCATGACTATGACGACAAACGGCTCTTTTTTTTATTAGTAGAAGGAAAAAATCGACTATGGGCAGGATTCGAACCTACTCGGATTTCGCTAAAATAACTTTATAACCTTAGCATGGAAAAAATACAAAAAGATAATAAATAGGTAACGTGGCATCGTCAACATCGAACGAACTGTAAAGTTTAACATGTCGGTTGAGAAGCAAAGTAACTTGCTTTTCAATAGATGTCACCGACACACGTCACATTAGACGTGTGGGACTCGCGGTGGCCCCCTTTATTATCTTCTTTATAAAAAAACAAACACAAAAATATAGTTAATAAGGATTGTAGTAGTATTAATAGCTCTGCTTAGTTTGGTGCTGTGTAAAATTGTCCAAGAATATTTGTTTTTTTTTTATAGAAGATTTGAGTGCGTTTGACCGCACCTCACCTGATGGTAAGTGACGATGCTGCCGACGATGTAGCACGCAAACTCAAATAGTGCCTATTCACTCTCACGTTCACGTTTATTTATTAAATTATCATTTTAGAGTCCATGGATGCTGTAAAGGGCCCGAAACGTCGGGATTAATAATTATCAATATAACGCGATAAAATCCGTAAAAATTAGTTTTATTTCAATGTATAATATTCGCGTAAATGTCAGAAATCAATATTATTATTATTGTCATAAAAACTGGTGGAAAGGAACCACATCTCCACAGACCAGGCTGGCAGTAGGCTATGACTATAGGGCAAGTGCGGTTTTTAGTGGGTAGGAGTATACCCTCCCACCTTCCCAGGTTGAGGGAGAACCATGAGAATTTTCCGTAATATAAAAAAAACCCTAATCTCTGTACTAAATTTCGTCATAATCGGTACAGTGGTTTAGGCATGAAAGCGTAAGAGAGACAGCTAGTTTCGCATTTATCTTGTCCTAAATACTGGTGGCCGCTGGGGTAAAAAGGTTCTCGAGTGGAGACCACGCACCGGTGCGCGCAGCGTGGGACGGCCTCCAACGAGATGGACGGACGACCTGTAGCCCGATTTGCGTAATTAAAACCGTAGCGATGTCGCAGCGACTTAAACGTTGAAACAGTTTTCCTATTCACATCCGTCAATCGGGGCGATTTAGGAGTCGTCCTATTGAAAAATAACTAAGTACTAATACTGAACTGTATCACACAGTTCAACGATTTGAAAACGATTCGATCACGAATGGGACGACCTTTGTGGTCTAGCGGTTTGAGTGCCGGACCGCTGATCATGGGGTCGTGGGTTCGATTCCCACAGGACACAAATATTTGTGTGGATAAAACATGAGTATTTATGTTTGTCTGGGTGTTTCTTATGTATTATACGTATGTATTTACAAAAAAAGTATATAAGTATTATATACATTGTCTAGTACCCATAGTACAAGCTCTGCTTAGTTTGGGACTAGATGTGTTGTGTAAAATGTCCCAAAAATATTTAAAAAAAAAAATATAAAAAAAATAGGAAAACTGTTTCAACGATTAAGTCGCTGCGAAATCGCTACGGTTTTAATCACGTGAATCGAGCTACTGGTAAAGGTCGCTGGAAGTCGTTAGATGCAGACGGCTTGTAACCAATCCTTATAGAAGTCTATGGGGGAGGCCTTTGTTCAGCAGTGGACCTCCTGTGGCTGATATGATGATAATGAAATCCTGGTGGAAAGTAAACATCCCTACCAGGATCGCAGTAGGCTATAACGTAGGGTTCGTCTTCCGGCGCGGCCAGCAGCGTGACGCGGGGCGGAGCTCCCAGCACGTCGGCGCCGCACACGCCGCCCGCATTCACTGCGTACGAGTATAAACCATCCCCTCCCGCCCACACCTCCCACCTGCAAAGTGGTAGGTATATACGCTTTATTGCACACAAGAACACAATTGCAAAAATAAAAATGTCGTAGAAAGAGTAGGTACAGTCAACAAAAGAGTTAAGTATACAGATAGCAAACGAAATATACATTTTTATACAGATTTCGACATAAATAATTACGCGCCAAAGGGTTAGGTATGTAGCTGCTTACAATACCTACGTTTTGACACATATTGCGTGATACATTATTACACTATCTTTATAAAACACAGATTATTAATTAGCTGCCTGTATACCTAACTCTTTTGTTGACCGTACAATGGGCGGTCTTATCGCTCAAGGCGATCTCTTTCTTCCAGACCATCCAAAGGTTGTCTGGAAGAAAGGACACTGGTAATTAATGGTTCAAGTTGTGATTTTCTCTTTTTTACCCAACTGCTCGATAAAGGAGGGTCATGTGTTTATCAGTTTATGTATGTATGTATGTTTGTTCCTTTGTGGCACTCTAGAGATCGATATTGATGAATAAATAAAAATAAAATAATAAATATTCTTGGAAAATTTTACACAGGACCATCTAGTCCCAAACTATGCAGAGCTTGTACTATGGGTACTAGACAATGGATATAATACTTATATACTTTTTTTTTGTAAATACATACTTATAATACATAAGAAACACCCAGAAAAACACAAATACTCATATTTGATCCAAACCAATATTTGTGTCCTGTGGGAATCGAATCCACGACCCCATGATCAGCAGTCCGGCACTCGAACCACTAGACCACAGAGGTCGTCAAAAATTTGAAAATCATCTTTAGGTTTCTCTCATCATTTTTCATTTCGTATGACCGTTTAGAATTTATAGCGATTTAAAGTCAATGACAAACTTAAAAAGGACTCATTTCGATCACCGTGGGACCACAGTTTTATTTTATTAGGAACAAAATATGACAACACCAAAATCACCAGTTTTTCTACTCACCCGTGCGGTGAAGGTACGGCCGCTAGGCAGCACAGCTCAGTCGCTGTGCCCAGCTCTGTCAACACGAAGCTGCCTTCAGCTTCAGGTTGCTTCGAAGTCACCAGAAACAATCTAAACAACAACGAACGATATTACAAGTCACTTATTATATTATAAGAGACTATTTTATGAGAGGTAGTGCATAGTGGGAGTAATTCCACTTAAATGACTGGGGAAGTACCTACCTTCGCCTTGCAGAAAATGGCCCGACTGGGGAAGTACCTTCGCCTTGCAGAAAATCGAAGTGAAATAACACTGCTTTGAGGTTTCAATACACATCAGAATGGACGGTGAAACCTATCCTATTTCCTACTAATATTCTATCCTATCCTACTAATATTATAAACTAACGACCAGTCCCCGCTTCGCACGGGTGCAATGTACTAATAAAATACATGTATTATACATATAAACCTTCCTCTTCAAACACTCTATCTATTAAAAAAAAACCGCATCAAAATCCGTTGCGTAGTTTTAAAGATTTAAGCATACATAGGGATATAGGGACAGAGAAAGCGACTTTGTTTTATACTATGTAGTGATGTGAAAGTTTGTGAGGATGGATGGATGTTTGTTACTTTCACGCTAAAACTACTGAACGGATTTTGATGAAACTTTACAGTATTATTATTTAAACATCAGAATAACATATAGGCTATAATTTATAACGACTTTGAGTTTAATAACCAAATTACAACGATAGTTAAAAGTAACTTTTCCACGCGGACAAAGTCAGGGCAGAAGCTAGTCTTAAATGTTTTAATTCTTTTAAACTATGAAATAAGCAGTTCTCTCTTCATGATAAGCAAATATACCATGACCATTCTCTTGAACTGTCGCTCGCCGAATGACTGACTCAACCAGTCGATGTGCGGAGTGCGAAGCGCACTTGCACCGCACTCCACCCCACCATTGGACATTATATATATAATTATATTTTTTTAATATAGTAGTTTTAATATGTTTATATAATTTAATAGGTAGGTACATTAGTTTATTTTATCTTATATTTATTCATGTTTTCTGTGTCCGTGTGTCACTGCTCGGGTCAGCGCCGGGTAATAAATACGCCCAGCATAATTCTGAGCTGGCAACCCATTCGGGACAAGCATGCCGACAGCACATTTATATAATTATGTTCTTACATTATTTTAACTGTGTGTTGTACGGACCTTTTCCGAATAAATGTGATTTTCTTTCTTCTTGCTTTCTTTCATATAATCTTAATCTTATCTGTGGGTACTGGCGTAGCCAGCAACACTTCGACCAAATGTGATCTGTTGTGTTAACCCCTGCATGATACATTCCTTACTCTTAAAAGACGTGGTTAATGAAGGCGGCTAACCCACTAAGAGGAAGGAACCTGTAGTCTTCCGGCTTCGGGTATCCGTTGCCGAAATGACTCATCCGTTTCGCCGCTAGGACGTCACAATCACACAAGCACATATAAGCTATTCATAACTATTTTTTAGGCACAATTCAAAAGCTAATACTGTTGACCTTCATGAGAGTTGATTCTAACGTTCACTGACCTTCCACAGCTGAGCGCGACGGCAACTCTCTGCAGCCTGTTCAGCGGCTGCAGCGCTGCCACGCTGGACGGGGCGCCCCCTACCGACTCTTGAACTCGAACGCACCAGATCAAAGCACAGCTTGAAGCGCTGCGAATTAAATAATAAATAAAAAGTTCTATTTCTCATTCACAACAGTACAGAGGCCTGCACATTACAACACAATGTGTTAAATATCTTTGATTGATTTTCAACTTTAATACAATACAGTAAGGTTCATATTCAATTGGGAGGATTTGACAGTTTTGGATAGCTTGACCTGCTTGCTGGCTAAAATTTAATGCAATTTAGCTCAACGTTACGTCAGCATCTTAAAATTACTGTTGGTAGAGTTATAATAACTAAGCTGATCAACCGATCTGCAAGGTTAAGCTGCGCTAGTCGCGGTCAATCTGTGGATGGGTGACCATTTTTAAAACATCGAGACCCCTCCGTGCTTCGGAGAGCACGTAAAGCCGTCGGTCCCGGTTGTTATACGAACACCTATGATAATCGTTAGTGGTAGTCAGAAACCCAAAAAGCCTGACAACCAGTCTATCCTCAGGGTATCGGAATTTCCTAGAAATTGGGTTGCAGAGGTCTGATGGCAGTCGCTTCGTGTAAAATACTGATATTCAGCCGCATCTGGTTAGACTGGAAGCCGACCCCAATATAGTTAGGAAAAAGGCTCGGAGAAAGAAAGTCACCCATCCAAAATATGAACGCGACAAGCATTGATACGCGACAAGCACAAATTTAGATTATAAACCAAGATGAACACTGTAACCATGTTTTATTTTAAAAGAGTGTCTATGTAGTTTCTTGCCGGTTCTTCTCCATAAGACCCACTTTTTGGAACCGTGCAACTAGTTTTGACTTTTCAAAAGTGACGTAATGGTCTAATTGAAATAAAATGGACGACTTTGAGTTTGATATGTGCGTATTAATAATTAATTATCACTCGCTTAAACGGTGAAGGAAAACATCGCGAGGAAACCTGCATACCTTAGAGATTTTTCTCAACGGTTTGTGAAGTCTGCCCACCCGCACTAGGCCAGCGTGGTGGACTATAACCTAATCCCTCTCAATATGAGAGGAGACCCGTGCCCAGCAGTGGGACAGTATATGGGTTGATGATGACTTACGAGTACACGGAGATCCTTCCGGCGGAGTCTCCGAGCCACATCTTGTTGCCCAAACGACATATAGCAGTCACCATGACGGGGTCCGCCTTATCTAATGAAACACAAGTTGAGTTTAAACTCCTGAATAGAACCAGCACAACATCAAAGTGAAATCAAACATTTTCTTCTTAAGAGAGGTAGGGCATAGTGGGAGTAATTCCACGCAAATTGGAGCTGCCCGACTGAGGAGGTACCTCCGCTTTCAGAAAATCGAAGTAAAATAACACTGCTTTGAGCTGTGTTGTGTTGTTTACGGTGAGCAAGGTTGCCAGTGCTCCGCGAGGAAACGTTGTGTTGGCAGTGAGGGGACTTTGACCCTTATACTGCCAACCCAACTATTTCTCTTTCGTTTTACAGGTACGGCAACGCGCAAATGATACGTCTGATGTAACCGTATACGTGGGGCCGTTGATTTGTGTATGTCAAAGTTTGTGTTTGTAAACACACCTACAATACAGTAGAAATTCCTAGTATGGAGCAACGTTTGTTTAAAATAAAAAAAAAAATATTACAAAAAAAAAAAAAAAAATTATAAAACATGACAGATGCGGATGGATGCCGGCTGCCCAAGACTGGGATGGTTGGCGCTTTTTGGGGGAGGCCTTTTATTTTTGCTAAGAGGAAACCTTCAAAAGGCGGCCAAGGGTGTGTTGACTGGGATTCGCCGCTCGGAATCCCATGCAGGACACTCGCCAAGCATGTTGGGCAGTGTCTAGATCACTTTTTTTTACTACTAAGGTGGCAAAGAAGCATACGGCCGACCAGATGGTAAGCGGTTACCGTAGCCTATAGACGCTTGCAACACCAGGAGTATCACGTGCGCGTTGCCAACCCTGTATTGAAAGAGGAATAGTTGGGTTGGCAGTATAAGGTTCAAACTCCCCTCACTGCCAACACAACGTTTCCTCGCGGAGCACTGGCAACCTTGCTCACCGTACACAAATTGTCACACAGCTCAAAGCAGTGTGACAATTTGACGTGGCTTCGCGTCCGATTATATTCAGGTATTCACCGAAGCAGCTGGTATGATGATGAGCGTCTTACCTGGAGGCACCCTGATGGTGTGGTGATGGGTGAAGCTGGTTGAGGTACACTGCAGGGAGTGAGCTCTCTCTGGCTCTCCGCCACCGTACCACAGCTCCCAACCGGGAACTCCTTCCTCTGCAAAATATGGTAAAAGTGTAAATAAAAGAAAACTCCTCAGTAGCTTGAAGAGAAAGAAAGAAACACATTTATTTTTAACCGACTTCAAAAAATTATCTTTTTGTATTTTTTGGCATTTTCCATGCTAAGATTTGACAAACATTTTTTGAAGTTATTAAGCAAAGAAAAATTCGACCGCGGGCAGGATTCGAACCTGCGTCTTCTGGTTAGGTACACCAGACGCTATGACCACTAAGCCACCGCGGTCGAATGTTTCTTTGCTTAATGACTTCAAAAAATGTTTGTATGTTTGTCCACGATTATCTCACGTTTGGCTGAACCGATTTTGATGCAGTTTTCAGAAAAGTATTTCTTATATTCTGGAGAAGGTTTTGGTATGTAATAAACGGATGCCCCGTGACGTCATCCGCGTGGGTCCATTTTTAAGCGATATATTAGTTCAACTCGATCGATTTTTATTCACACAATGCTTAAAGTCGGTTTTCTTTTTCTAAATAGTTATGTTCTGCACCCAATTCAGGGAATTCAGGAACGAATAGGAGGATCTTTCAACGCCTAGTTGAAGGATCCTCCTATTCGTTTTCCCTTTGGTGTTATGCCTGGCGGGCCACGGCCCGACGGTTGATGTCGGTCTGTTGTGTATATGAAACTTGCATTGCGAATGTTGCTTGCGCGTTTCAGGATTTCGTAGTTCCATGTAGTGCGGTAGATGTCGCTACAATGGTATGTAGTAGTAAAGGTGGATTAGTGTGATCGTAATGATAGTTACCGTTGACTCCGATCACAGGAGAGGCTCCAGCGGCGGCCGCAGCCCTGGCGGCGGCGGCGTCGGCTAGCGCGGTGTACTCGGGGGCGGAGGCCACGCTGACGAGGGCGGCGGCCGAGGGGCGCAGCTCTGGAGCACCCGCCCAGCAACGACGCATCGTCTCCAACATGCAGCATGGGTACTCCAGGTCCTAGGAAATAAACAGACATCAAGTATTGCAATAAAACTACTTTGTACGGATTTTATCGCGTTATATTGATATTATTATATAAAGTTTTATTTCAATGTATAATATTCGCGTAAATATTGATTATAGGGACCCGACAGAACACATCGCCGATGTCAAACACCGCCGTTCCAAGAAGTCAGCAGTTTGTGAACATACACTTGACAAGGCCCAGCATTATATGAGATTTGATAAACCACAAATCCTTGCGAAAGAAAGTCGATACCTACCCAGGATGATTCGTGAGGCTATTCAAATTAAAAAAACATCCAAAATTCAATAGAGAAGATGGCTGGGTCTTACCACCTGCTTGGAATCCTGTTTTAGATTCTATTAAATAAAATCCAGGCCTACAACTGTAAGACCAAAGGATACTGTGAGCGCGTTCTGCATGAATCGGATTGCCAATAATTAAAAAACTAAAACATGATCATTGAATATTGTTACTTTAAAAGAGACCATGATTCTCTGAGTTTGTTTCGGAGTTTCTTGTCAGAGGTCGTCAGCTAGGAAATGCCGGCTCCATCTAGTATTAAGTAATTATATCAACAAGACGCCCACCACCTCAGTCTACCCGTGGCCATGGACGCTGTAAAGGGTCCGAAACGTCGGGATTAATAGTATTAATATAACGCGATAAAATCCGTAAAAAGTAGTTTTATTTCAATTCGCGTAAATGTCAGAAATCAAGACTTCAAGTATTTTTTTTTATTATATTTGGCATGCGTGTGCATATGCATATCTAGAGAGGCTAATTAATAAATTAATTATCACTCGCTTAAACGGTGAACGAAAACATCGTGAGGAAACCTGCATGCCTTAGAGATTTCCTCGACGGTGTGTGAAGTCTGCCATTCCGCAGTAGGCCAGCGTGGTGGACTATAGCCTAATCCCTTTCAATATGAGAGGAGACCTGTGCCCAGCAGTGGGACAGTATATTTAGCATCGTCATCAACCCATATACTGTCCCAGTAACCACGAGCCCCTGCTCGAGCCCCTGCTCGTGGTTACTAACTAAGCTGATCAACCGATCTGCAAGGTTAAGCTTCGCTAGTCGCGGTCGGTCTGTGACGCGATATGTGACCATTCTCAACACATCGAGACCTCTCCGTGGCTCGGAGAGCACGTAAAGCCGTCGGTCCCGGTTGTCTCATACAAACCCCTATGACGATCGTTAGTGGTAGTCAGAAACCCAAAAAGCCTGACAACCAGTCTATCTTCAGGGTATCGGTATTACCCAAAAATTGGGTTGCGGAGGTCTGATGGCAGTCGCTTCGTGTAAAATACTGATATTCAGCCGCATCTGGTTAGACTGGAAGCCGACACCCCAATATAGTTGGGAAAAGGCTCGAAGAAAGAAGAAGCTTGCTAAACATTCTTAAAGATATACACGATGATTTTGTAGTCGTTTTGGAACCGAAAATTTTAGACTCTATATCAGTAATGGAACCTATTAAAATATAATTTAATTTAAATAAAAATATATTATTTTATTGATTATGAAAAATAATGTCATATTCGAACAAAAAATGAGAACTCATGATAACTCCACTCAATGTTACGTACTACGATCACTACGATCGATGTCATTCAATGTTACACACACAACACTAAGCGGTAAAACATGCCTAGACACGTTATCCGCCCATTGGATGTGGCGCGGCGCCCGCTGCCTACAATCCACGCACACAGCTGTAATGTATTACGTACCTACCCCTAGTAGCAGGCTGCGCGGCGCCGCACAGTGGGCTGGGATTACAAGGTTGGGTCTTAAGAGATCAGATGTATTTTTTTGGTATCTAGGCATAAATTTAAAACGTTTTTATTCTTTGACTTTTTTTAATTTAACGAGTACTTTCGGAGATATAGCCATATCAAATTTGTATGAAGAGTCATGTTATTTTAGTTAAGCAATTTATTCCAATTAAATTGAAATTTAAAATAATGTATACTAAACGGCCTGAAAACCTCAATACCTACTTAGTTCTTAAAAAAAAAACAATGTTCGACATTTTCCACCACCATAGGCAGGTATGACGTAATTTGTTTTGAGACTTATTTCCGGGAATCAAGGGATAAGAGTGCGCGAGCGCAACAACAAGTTATGACGTGTCGTAACGTGATTGGTACAATGATAGGGTACCTACGGAATGTTCGGTTGCATTCAAAAGTACTTCAGTGTTCTATTACCCACCATAATAGACGCACTACCCCCACACATTCATTACTTACTTATTTGTTATTTTGTATTTGTGAAAATGTTTGAAAATTTAGTGACAAACCTTGATCTTTTCGTTATTTTAAAAAACAGTGGCAGTATTAAAAATAATGACAGTTTGTGTAGTGAGATAAGATCTAAATTTTTAGTCGAATTAAGTGATGATCACGAAAAGACCTTAAAGTTGTTTTGTGCAAAATTTTGTTATAATTTAAATAGAAGATGGGAAAACGCTTATCGTAAAGAAAATATATTCAGAACTAAAAATAGTGAATGGTTACAAGAAAACATAATATGGCCAGACATTATTAAGTGTTTAATAGGCAGTAATCAAGATCAACCAGTACCGAGTACATCAACTCAGTATGTATCACCATCAAAAGTTTCTGTCGGTGTCTCCACCGAACAAACCCCAAGAAAACCTTTTTGTGAATTAGCGCCTAAACAGAAAAAAAGACGTGCAGAAAACTTTCATTTATCTTCGGACGAAATAAAATATGCATATTTTGAGCAGTTGAAAGCGGATGGGAATGAGGAGGTTGCTAAAATACTAGAACATTTACTAAAGAATCCCCTAGATGTAAAAAAAGTTAAAAAGTGCATATCTGTTAAAGAAACAAAACCTGTGTTTTCTCCGGATGAGGCTTTAGGGTTATTTTTATCACTTAAGCTGACCAAGTGGCAATACAATACTTTAAGAAAAAGTGTTAACGAAAAAGACAGTAATATATTTCCATCTTATTATCAAGTGCAACATGCGAAACAGAAATGCTATCCACCAAAAGATGCTATTACAGTGACAGAAACCTGGTGTCGTCCAATCTTTTTCGAATTTGTGAAAGAAAATAAAATAACGATATTGCGGAAAAAAAGTGCTATTGAGGAAGAGATTGTAAATTTAGTGAAAACAGAAGTTGGAGAAATAAAAATTTCACACTCTTTATTAATGACTATGATAGACGGAAAAGCAACATCAATTTTATGTGATACTTCATCTCAGAGATGCGACATTTGTAAAGCCACTCCAACAGAGATGAATAATTTGCCCTTAATTGCATCAAAACCGACTGATCCAGATCTCTGTAAATACGGATTGTCATCATTGCATACCTGGATACGAATGATGGAATGCATTCTGCATATAGCCTACAGATTAACGATACAGACATGGACAGTAAAGGGAGACAACAAGTGCATCATGGAAAGAAGAAAGAAAGACATACAAGACGCTTTTAAAAATAGAATGGGACTTCTGATTGATGTTGTTAAACAAGGGCACGGCTCCACGAATGACGGAAATACTGCTAGAAGATTTTTTGCATATCCAAACATGACTGCTGAGATAACTGGTGTTAGTGAAGAATTAATAAGGCGATTTGCAATCATTTTAGAGGCAATTTCATCAGGTTACCACATTGACACAGCGAAATTTCACGAATATGCTCAAGTGACCATGCAACTGTATTTGGAATTATATAGCTGGTATTATATGCCTTCAAGTGTTCATAAAGTTCTTATGCATGGTGCAGCTATTATTGAAAGTTTTGGTCTAATACCAATTGGAAAGCTATCTGAAGAAGCTGCTGAAGCTAGAAATAAAGACTTTCGTAGATACCGCCAACACCATTCCAGGAAATGCAGTAGAAAAACTACAAATGAAGACATTTTAAATAATTTATTGACCAGCTCTGATCCACTCATCTCAGCGAAACGTCACAAACTTCGCAGAAAACATAAAACTTTGTCAGTAGAAGCACAAAGTTTATTAATAATTGAACAAGCGGAAACATTTGATGATGACGAATACGAAAATTTTGCATTCGTTAATGTGGATACCCTTGACAGTGATTAGATTAAAACAGTGCAGTGGCCAGTAGTGATTGTGATTTTTACTTATTTATTTATTTTATTAGTCCTTAGTGGATTAGGCCTAAAGGGGAGACCACTACATAAAAAAAACGCGCCTAGTTCTTAACCTCTATGGTGGTGTGGAATAGAGAACAAAATTTGAAATTGCGACCAAATCGCAGAAAATCGCAACCCGAGAATAGGCGCTAAAATAGGACAAATTTACGTACTATGCATACGTACTATGCATACGTAGAGTCAATTCTTTGAGAAAATTTGAGAATTTCGAGATTTTCACATTTTTTTCTTTTGCTTCATACAAAAATTACTTTGGATATTTATAACTCTGGAAATACTAAGTTATCTGAACGACCCTCATAGAAATAATTACTTATAATCGATAGAAAAATCCAACACAATATTTAAAATTTCAGAAAAGGAAACTTTTTTTTTTTAAATGCTAAGTCCTTTACCGGCCCGTTTCAGCCCACTGTGCGCCGGCGCGGCGAGCGCTCTCGCGTCGTCGCGTCGCCCGCGCCGCTCCCCGTTAACCACCCCGCACGGCCGCACCCGCCAGTTCTGTTGCAACTCGCGCGCGATAAAGGTTGCATTTTTTACGTTTTACGTAGCCACGCGATACAAACCCACGAAAATGAGTCTTCAGTATAAATACTTGAACGCGGAGTAGGCTCTTGACAATGGTTCAGCTGTACGCTATTGCCAGTTACAATTTGGAAGAGGCCAGGCGGTTGTATTTCCGGCCAGAACATTTAAAGGCGTACGGCTACGAGGGATTGAAAGTCCTCAAGTACCTTCAACCCCTACCAACTTGACTGCAACCCAGCGCCTTCTCGATCATGGACAATTCCGTGTGCCGGCTCACGCGCAAGGTCGAGGGCGCCTGAATGACTCGCAGTAGAACGAAGACGCTATTCTGGAGTAGGTACTTCGAGCGGGCTCCGCGGCGAAGCAATGCGATTATAATGGCGGTAATAATGGCTTAACATCCCTATAAGTTCCGTCGAGCTCACGTCATCAACAACAATGATGCACCGGCAAGAATTGCCCTATGTCAGCTGCCCGGCTCATTATGCAAGTGTTGTACGTGCTTACACAAACAATCAGTTCCGTGATCGATGGATATGCCACGGCGCGCGGCGGTCCCGTGGCTTGCCCACCACCGATCCCGTACTTAACGCCCCTGGATTTTTTCTTGTGGTCGGAAATAAAAAGACTCGTTTATACCCGTGAACATGTAAGTCTTAACGAGTTACGCAGTGCGATAGTGGACGTCTTTGATAAAGTGAAAAGTGATAGGCTAAAAGACAATACCTAGCATAAAACAGGCACGTTTGTGTATTGACCGCGGCAGACTTCTTTCGAGCAGTTGCAGTACAGGGAAGTGTAAACAATTTGTAAATAAACTGTTAATAGGTAAGTACTTAGCTATGTACAGTCAGCGTCAAATAGTTAGTGACACTCAGGGTATTCAAATAAATAGACGCAATCAAAAAGTCAATAATATCGGTACAAACAAAGTTTCCATAATGTTGTCAACATTATAGTCGCTCAAAAGGTCGAGACGTTTAAAACGTCATATAGATAGGTTCAGTCAAACCGTCATAAATATGGTAACAGTCATCCCGCCAATGGTATCCAAGCATTCTAAGTGTTCAAAAATATGGAACACATTAGAAAAATAAACTTTACTGCTATACATTTTAAATATTATTTCTCACATCAATTAATGTGAAAACATTTATACACAAAAATGAAAGGAATAGAAACTACTGTTGTCCTTTTCATTTTAAGCATGACGTCATAGACATGTCTTTTGTTTTGTAAAGAATTTCGTGCATAGCCGTTTACGATACTTAGCAATATACAGCTGACTGAAAATAGATGTACCTAAACCTCATTGATAATGAGTATGACTATAATAATATATCTCATAGAGCAAGAGTGCATAATTAAAATATATGATTCAATATCATGATTATTTTATTTTATTTTAATTAACAATGAACGTCGACAAAACTAGACTAGATAGTGCTTGCAAAAAAGAGGTGCAAAGTTTTCAAGCTTATTGACTATTACTCAAAAACTGCTATTTTAAACATAAACAAGGTAATAGAGTGGATGAATAACTAAAAATAAGCAATAAAATAATGTCAATAAGGTCGATAATCGTTTGCATCTTTTCAATTTTCTCTAGTTTTCGACTGCTTACCATCAGGCGGACTGTGTGCTTGTTTATACATATTATATGTGCGAATATGAAGAAATGAGGATCTAGAGAGATGAGAATAATTCGATAGGTAACTACACGTAACATCTAAAACGATAGGTACATAAGGATATTCCCAGTTCATTTGAAATATCTGTTACACCTTCCTCCCTCAAATATATAATTCGATGTTTTGTGGTGTCACTAATGCGTAGCCATATTTCTAGCTTGCTTTAGATTCACTTGACATTGATATTACTGATAGATAAATAGAATAACATGCAAATAACACTACATTGCCTAAAGAGGTTTTCATCAACCGTTTATTTCTATAACATGCTGGTTTATTTTTCTAATGTGTTCCATATTTTTGAACACTTAGAATGCTTGGATACCATTGGCGGGATGACTGTTACCATATTTATGACGGTTTGACTGAACCTATCTATATGACGTTTTAAACGTCTCGACCTTTTGAGCGACTATAATGTTGACAACATTATGGAAACTTTGTTTGTACCGATATTATTGACTTTTTGGTTGCGTCTATTTATTTGAATACCCTGAGTGTCACTAACTATTTGACGCTGACTGTACTTAGGTACAATTTACGTAGTTGGCGTGAAAATGTTGACGACACGCAATCGTATCGTCAACAATGCGCAGCGGCTGTGCGAGCGACTGCTGCGCCATCGCGGGTTCGATCCTCGCTCGGAACCAATTTGTATGATCTGTAGGTGATTGTTCTGGGCTTGCGTGTTTGTGTATGTAAAAATTTATGTTTGTAAATGCACCCATGACACAGGAGAAAATCCTAGTGTGAGGCAAGGTTTTTTTCTTAAATAAAAACTACGATAAAACCTACCTACACACAGTCTTATTCTAATTTTTTTAGTAAGAATGTAGGTATTACGTTCGTGTCCCGTATCATCAGCTGATTCGCTGGGCGCCATACTTGTAGTATTTGAACTGCGATCTAGGTACTAACCTAACATCAAATTACGTCGCTATCTGCATCGTAATGCAATTTATTTTAATAATAAAATGTACTTGTCTAGCTACTAGCTATTAAATCACGCGTAGTAGGTACTCGGACGAATCATCCGACCGTCGTCCGTCGCTCGCGTTGCTGTAGGTAGGTAACCAGCTGATGAGCTGACTCGTACCGCGCGATCGCGCCACCGCGCCCCGCGCCACCCGCGACCCACGCCACCCGCGACCCGCGCCCGCGCCGCCTGCCGCGCATCATTGATAAATGGCAAGCTTGAGACTGCGGCGGTTTTAGAATGAAATATTCGTGCACTACTATGAACAAACTCGAACAAGTGAATTTTTTTTAGAAATGCCAACTTTTTTATTATTAGCTGTACAGTCAACTTAATATTTTTTTTTTGTACTACTAATTATCCTAAGTTACCACATTTCGGTTCCAAAACGACTATAAAGTCACGGTGTATATTTTTGAGAAAGAAACATTCGATATTAGGCAGGGTTTGAACCTGCGTCCCTTCGGTTAACCGAACAGATTTTCCAGCAGGTCAAGATATTCCAAAATTGACAAATTTTCCCAATTGAAAATGAAACTAATTGATTAGTTTTAAAGTTGAAAATCTATAAAAAAAAGGAAGTCATCAAAAGTCATCACAACTCAGCCCAAATTTGTACCTCAGGTATATGACAGCTGTCAAGTTGACAATTTTACTATGAATTCACTATGAAACTGATATTAAAGTGCCAAAATAGCGTGCGCTTGACATTCAAAAACTGACACTGACAGCAAGTTGACAGTTTTTACTGTAAAAACACTATGAAACTGATACCAGTGTGTTAAAATGGCGTGCGTTTTTTCAAATTTAAAGTTGTTTTTTTTTCATCCCCTAGTGACCATAAAAAAAATTAAGAGTAGAGTTTTAACCAGCGTAATACAAGGTATTTTTTCCAATAAGTGTACTCTCAGTACATCATTTGGGTAGATTTTGGTGACATCCTTTGACAGATTGTGGTAGCTTGATCTTGAACGAACTCAGAAGAAGAGTTCTACGTCATCAAGCCTCTTCGCTATCCTATCCTCATCAGCACTTACCCTAGGGGACAGCGAGGGTCTGGCGCCTTCTAGAACTGCTTCCTTCACAGCCTCATGACCTTCAAACGGCTGCCGGACCGTTACAATCTCATACAGCAGCATTCCATAAGAGAAACAGTCCACCTGGGAAATAAAGATAATTTTAAGAGGGGTAGGGCACAGTGGGAGTAATTCTACTCAAATTGGAGCTGCCCGACTGGAGAAGTACCTCCGCCTTGCAAAAAATCGAAGTGAAATAACACTGCTTTGAGCTGTGTTGTGTTCCTTACGGTGAGCAAGGTTGCCAGTGCTCCGCGAGGAAACGTTGTGTTGGCAGTGAGGGGACTTTGACCCTTATACTGTCAACCCAACTATTTCTCCTTCGTTTTACAGGGTAGGCAACGGGCAAGTGATACCCCTGGTGTTACAAGTAATTATTCTTCAAGGAGGATGGAGGTTGAACTTACCTTTTCATTATATTCTTCCTCGCCATTATATCTCATGATCTCCGGAGCCATGAAGCCTTCAGTACCGCCAAAGCCCTTGGTACCGGATGGTGGTGCTAAACGACTAATACCTGGTAAAATTGAAGAGAATTTAATCCAAGTACTGATCACCTCGCTACTGCCGCTACTGCTGAGTGACGTCACACGTCATCTAGGCCCCACTGAAAATCAGCGCTGCAGCGATTTAATGCGCTGCCGCATCATGCTGAGTGGGGACCTTATTGTGATGAACAACGGCGACGTACAGTGCCTTCATTTATTTTGTTATTTCTTCTCTTCTTTGTATGTAGTACTAGTCGCTGTTTTTATGGCAATAAAAGGTTTCTTTCTTTCTTTACCGACTGCCTCATTAGTCTAGTGGTCCTAAGCGCGACTGCTACGCTAGAGGTCCTGGGTTCGATCCCCAGGTCAAGCAAAGTGTTATTGAGTTTTTCAATGAAATTCTCAGTAGCAGCTCGGAGTCTGGATTTGTGCCCGGTTAATGGCAATAGGCTCGCCCCCTATTACATGGGACCTAAACATACCGGCGAAATGTGGGTGTACATTAGTACACCTCTGCCTAACCCTTCGGGTAATACAGACGTGACGGTATGTATGTTCTTTACCGATGGTTCGAGTCCCACCCGAAGCAAATCTTTGAGAGAACCACAGATTTTTGTTTAGAGTCTGGCTGTATTTTGTGTCCGTTAAGTAACCCGCGACACAGGTTTCGAAAAAAATTCGATCACCCTGTCCCCCTGCTGGGATGGTCGTGAGATTTGGTTTGGACCTTCTTATAATATTATTAATAATAATAATTTATTTATTTGCCAACATTGGTCCAATGTTTAGTAAAAACTTACTTGCTAATGGTTAGTTATTTAAAATAAAATATTATAATAAAAACTTTCAATACCAAAAAATATCAAAAAATTACTCCTGCCGAACGAGCAGCTGCACCATATGCTTGCATTGGTGCATCATGCTTGTCAGCTAGGACTTGCAGATTTGGATAATTGACCTCATATCATCATAGTAGGATTTTGATTTTTCAAAATCCTACAACATCCTATAATATTATAAATGTGAAAGTTTGTGAGGATGGATGGATTTTTGTTTCTCTTTACGCTAAACCTACTGAACGGATTTTGATGATACTGTACAGGATTATTATTTTCACCGCCTCCTAGTGTTTTAGCTGGGAAGAAGAAGCGGCGCAACAAACTCCCCAGCAACACATTTCTGTCTTGTAATTTTAAGCACTAATAGTATAGGTACTCACCGTAGTCTCCCAATTTGACGTGCACGTCGAGGGGAGCCCCGCTGACCTCGTCTCCCGGCCGCGGCATGCGCCACACTAGGACGTTCTCCGACTACACAGAAATATCACAATGGAATATCAAGTTAAAGTCAGTAAATGTCGATCCGTCCGCTAGTTTGCCCCCTATCCCATCTATCAGCGATGGATGTCCACTGCTGAACGTAGGCCTCCCGTAATGATCGCCACAAAAATCGATCTTGCGCAGACCGCATCCACCGACTCCCTGCGACCCTCACGAAGTCGTCCGTCCACCTAGTTGGGGGCCGTCTTAAGCTGCGCTGTCCCATTTAAAATAAAATACCTTGAGGTCGCGGTAGACGACCCTGCGCGCATGCAGGTACTCGAGCGCGCGCGCCACCTGCAGCGCCAGCGCCTGCGCCAGCCGCGCGCTGCAGCGGGACCCCACCGACCGGAACCCGCGCAGCACGCCGTCCAGCGCACCCTAAGGGGGAGCACAAGATGCTTTACGTATCACCACAAACAACACATTTCTTTACAACGTCCCCAGGGGGTCTACTCCCTAAGCACGAAGTCCGTAGTTTCAACCTTAGTTAGGAGCGTTTCCTACTCCGTATCACCTACGGATGGATGATTCGTTCGGGGCCCGAACTAAGAATGAATGACAACACAATTTAACAGTTTTCCCTACTCTCGATGTGTTTTATCGGACTCCGAAGTTTCGGAGAACTTTCGAACGGCTTGTAACTTCGTTGACGGAGATAGGGAGTAGACCCTCTGGTTACGGGTAGTGCATGGTAGCAATGCTACGGGGAGGGGGACCACACCTTTACAGCGTCCATGGTCACGGGTAATGATGGGTAATTCTCGGGAATATTCTCACATACAACTTTGCTTTCTGAATATTATACATTGAAATAAAACAACTTTTAACGGATTTTATCGCGTATATTGATATTATTAATCCCGACGTTTCGGATTCTTTACAGCGTCCATGGTCACGGGTAGACTGAGTCTACCAGTGACCATGGACGCTGTTTCTGTAATATTCTCAAGAACTTAACAACTTTGCTGTTAAGTTCTTGAGAACATTCTCTGGGTCGAGAATTTATGAGATTACGTATCACCACAAACAACACACATCTCTAATTTATTTTTATATTAAAATATATATTGTTAGCGCTTTTACCGCCTGTGACACAGGTTTAACCTAGTACAGGCACCAAATATTATTATACCTTTTTAATTTCTAAGATTTATATGACCATAGTATTCAAAACACAACGTTATTCTATCTAACCTACAAATATACTCAATATATTTACATAATGTACAAAAAAAAAGGAAAATGAAAAGAACTAATAAATAATTATCACGTCCAAGCGTCAAAGTATTCCTCCACATCGCTGTCATCTGGTAACGTTCCCATATTTATATTGTATTTTTATGAACTTCATATTTTTGAAATAAATATTATTATTATTATTACATCTTTACAGCGTCCATGGTCACCGGTAGTGATGGGAAATTCTCGGGAACATTCTCACATCGAGAACTTTACTGTTAAGTTCTTGAGAACATTCTCTGGGTCGAGAATTTATATATCTAATGACTGTTCTCACTTATGTCTATCTAAGATAAAAAGATTGTGTATAATTTGAATGTTTTTTATGTTTACGTTCAGTATTACCAGCTGTAAATGTTTCTCGGTAAATTCTCTTCGGCAAGAACATTCTCGAGTAAGTTCTCGGGAATGTTTTCCCGGTTTCCTTAAACTAAACAAATTATGTTTCAATAATCAGTTTTACTAACTACTTACGTACGTACTTACCTATTTACTACTTATGTACTAAAATAACTATTAACCTATGTACTACTTATGTACTTACCTATGTACTGCTTATGTACTAATCGATGTACTCCTTATGTGTACTTCTTATGTACTACTTATGTACTTCTTATGTACTTCTTATGTACTACTTATGTACTTCTTATGTAATTCTTATGTACTTCTTATGTACTACTTATGTACTTCTTATGTACTTCTTATGTACTACTTATGTACTTCTTATGTACTTCTTATGTACTTCTTATGTACTTCTTATATACTTACCTATATACTACTTATGTACTTACCTATGTACTGCTTATGTACTAACCTATTAAACTTTACACGAGATAACATGCTTCTACATCTATTTAAACCATCAATATTATTTTTAACTATTAGATATGCATTCATAAAAAAGCTTAATTATTTTTTTTGGCCAAAATTACAATATTTTGAGTTAACTATTTTGATGAGCAGTCAGTATCTTTGATCAGAAAAGAGATTAAAAAAAAATAAAAAACGCAGATTTTTTGATTGCCTGTTAAATTGAATTTTATATACTCACGCAAGGCGCTAGAGCCAGCAGCAGCGCTAAGGGCGCGGCGCACACGGCTAGAAGCGGCACCACGTGCTGGTGCTTCAGCTGGCTCAGTATGCTCAACTCCTGACGCAGCCCACAGTATGCTCGGCACGCCGCCGCCGTCGGCTCACGCTCCCAGCGGGAGAGCGCCACCTGCCGACGGAACATAGAATTGAATAGAACAGCACAGAACAGAACAGAACAGAAAAGAATAGAATATAATAGAATATTGTTTATTGTACACCATAAACAAATGCCAAGTACATTTTTATAAATGATAATAAATAAATAATAAATATTCTTGGACAATTTTACACAGCACCATCTAGTCCCAAACTAAGCAGAGCTTGTACTGTGGGTACTAGACAATGGATATAATACTTATATACTTTTTTTTTTGTAAATACATACTTATAATACATAGAAACACCCAGACAAACACAAACACTAATGTTCATCACATAAATATTTGCGTTCTGTGGGCATCGAACCCACGACCTCGTGCTCAGCAGTCCGACCGGCAACCACCAGACCACAGACGTGGTCAACGGGCAGTCTTATCGCTAAAAGCGATCTCTTACAGGCAACCTTTTTTCAATACACGTCAAATGATAAGAGCTGACCAGCCCCGACAGACGGCACCCGTTCACGAGTATGACGTGTGTATCGGCGTCGTTTACCTCGGGTACGGTTCTCCTCTCATATTGAGAGGGATTAGGCTATAGTCCACCACGCTGGCCTAGTGCGGGTTGGCAGACTTCACACGCCGTCGAGAAAAATCTCTAAGGTATGCAGGTTTCCCGATGTTTTCCTTCACCGTTTAAGCGAGTGATCATTAATCATTAATACGCATATGTCAAAGTCAAATGATTTATTTCAAATATACTATTAAAATAGCACTTTTGAAAAGTCTAAACTAGTTGCACGGTTCCAAAAAGTCGGTCTTATGGAAAAGAACCAGCAAGAAACTCCATAGACACTCCTTTTAAAAAAAAACATGATTACAATGTTAATCTTGGTTTACAATGTTGTTATGAATAGTTAATGAGAACAATGCAGTTTGATGTGTGATTGATGATGATTTCGAAAAGTCAGAGGTGCGTGCCTTGGATTCGAACTTGAGACCTTTGACTTGGCAGTCCAATGGCCATACCACTAGGCTTGATGCTACGACATATGATAAAATATAACACAATAAAACCCGACACACAATGCCACCATCAGCAGGAAATTTAACTGAGAAAATATGCTACCTTGACGTGGAAGTGGAACAATTATTAGGGCTAGTATTTAACTGCAAAACAAAAAAAATCGTTTTGTATAACAAAATAATTCCCAATCATAAGCAAAAATACTGATTGAGTCGACAAAATTACTTATTGCACAGCAAAATAGTCACCTCAAAGTATTGTTATTATATAATACACTTTCTTGGTCTTCAGATTCGGTATCATTCAGATTTGGTTCTGGCGATGTGTGGTCACAGTTCTAACCTAACCTAATCGATATCTGTATTTTGGTGCTCAATCAGTAATTTTGTCGCTCAATCAGTATTTTGATGCGCGGTTTATTATATTCCATTTATTAGTAGGTACTAGTGATGGTTAATATAGCAAAAAGAATTATAAAGTAGAGTGCTTATTATATATAGCATAAAGCAAATGATATCGCGGTTCGCACTTTATGCTATAAAGCTATTTTGCTTTATATCGCATAGCACTCTCTCGCTCTATCAATCAACTGTCCGTCGGGCGTCGCGTATAGCGTTAGTAACAAGTAGGCATACAAATTAAGCATGCTATAATATAGCACATAAAATCGCTTGCTTAAAAAATTAAGCATATAGCATTAAGCATGTTATTGATTTATAGCAATTTTGAACACCACTAGTAGTATAAAGTTCTCATTAACTATTCATAACAAAAATTCTAAACTAAGATTAACATTGTAAGCATGTTTTATTTTTAAAAAGAGTGTCTATGGAGTTTCTTGCTGGTTCTTCTCCATAAGACCCACTTTTTGGAACCGTGCAACTAGTTTTGACTTTTCAAAAGTGCTATTTTATTGGCCTCATTGAAATAAAACAATTTAATTTGACCTAACTGACCTTATAAGCGTGATGCGCGGCCGCCTCGCTGGTCGGCGGCGGGGGGACCGGCTGCAGCGCCTTCATGGCCACGTTGATGGGCTGGGCGGGCCCCGGGCCCACCGCCGGAGGCCTCCAGGTGGCCGACAGCACCGTGCCGAACGCCCCCCGCCCCGCTACAGCACTGCGCGTGATGTGCTCCCAGCGGGCGCGCTTCGATTCTTCGACATCCAAAAGCAACTATGGGTAAGTAAAAAATTTTGGTATTAATGTTATCGCAAGAAAATTCGACTTCGGAAGGTTTGAACCTTTTTTTAGCTATATACCATCACGCCTGTATTCCCCGGGTTAGGCAGAGGTGTAAGTTTATGTCCCATGTAATAGGGGGCGAGACTATTGCCATTCATCATCATCAACCCATATACTGTCCCACTGCTGGGCACGGGTCTCCTCTCACATTGAGAGGGATTAGGCTATAGTCCACCACGCTGGCCTAGTGCGGGTTGGCAGACTTCACAACCCGTCGAGAAAATCTATAAAGGCATGCAGGTTACTTCACGATTTTCCTTCACCGTTTAAGCGAGTGATAATCGAATTGCCATTAAACGGATTTTCTTAGGAAAACCCAGTAGCACTGCTCAACCTAGGGATCTGCTAAAAATCTGCTAGACTGTCAAAGACCGCTAATGAGGCTGTTTAACAGAACTCTGCTGTTTCAAGAATATAGATCAAGGACTGGTGTCTTCCTGGTAATAAACATCAGACGCTTTACCCAACCAGCTTTTTTTTTGGGTACCTAAATATATATAATGTTACGTGGCCCGTGGCCTTACGATGCGAGTATTTGTCGTTATGACATTAGTCACGCGACCTCACTCGGCTCTGGCGCCGACAGGTATGCCGCGAGATCGTGGGCTCGCTGGCACAATAATGATGCGAGGATGTGTGTATACAGGCATGCAAAGCCTTCATGGCTACCGCATATATGAATAATTGGCGTATTTTTCAGTTTTGTTTTATAGCATATTGTAGTATAAAAAATTATATATAATTAAATTATGTGTGCTCATTATTTATAGATATTTACTAGTGTATTCATTATTAATATTATAAGCATGTATAGGCTGGTTTGATGTCTGTACGTCACTAGGTGGCCACTGAAAACCAGCACAGCATATTGCTGAGCTGGTAGCCTGTTTTGTCGCGGACACGACATGCAACAGTCAGGTAATATATAGATTAGATTTGTGAAAGAAAAAATCCTGTGTTGTAAATTGTAATTTGTTAATGTGTTTCTGTACATCGTGCTTAATTAACTTTGCTTGTGTGTTTCTGCGGCAAATAAATGTGTTTTCTTTCTTTCTTTCTTTCAACCAAGGAATCGAATTGACCTGTCCAATCAGTTTTTTTTTATTCACGAGGTCTACGCTTGAGCACTAGTCCGCCTGAAGTTAAGCGACACTGTGATCTACGGTGGAGAGCGCTTGCCTAGAAGAAACCGATTCAGTCAAGATTTAAAGACACCCAGATTATAGCTATTGGGGAAGGACTCGGGAAGCTCATTCCACATTCACATTCCATTCTAGAAGAAGTTAAGTTAATCCTGCCATCTCCACCATGGCCGCGTTGCAATCTGCCGTTTTGTGGAACCCACTCGGTGCTTTGTTTAGCTGATGACTCCAGCCCAGTGGCACTTCAATCTTTTTGGCATGTGCGACTCGAGCAGTGTTAAGAGTGGTAAATGGATGTCAATATTTTTTTTTTATTCACGATAAGCCTACGCTTGACCACTAGTTCGCCTGATGTTAAGCGACACTGCGATCTACGGTGGAGCGCGCTTGCCTAGAAGAAAACGATTCACTCGAGATTTGAAAGACACCCAGATCATAATTATTGGTGAAGACCCACTCAGGAAGCTCATTCCACATTTCAGCGGTACGCTTGATAAAAGTTGATTTAAAGCGTTTCTTTCGGGTTTTTGGGATGTTCACCATTAGTCCACATTGAGTTTAGTCACTAGTGGACATACTGAAAATATTATAGCATCATTTATATACCACCTATGTCCCGATAGTAAAGCAGCCAAACGCAGTTTGCCCAGCAGTGGGCATACTCAAAATGTTAAAACATTATTTTCTATAAGTATTTACCACCTATCTCCCGAACAAAACTAGTAAAACTCGGTTTGCTGACTTTTTTTGACCGAGAGTAACAAAATTAGTCAAGAACAGTTTGCCCAACAGTGGGCTTACTCACGGTGTCAGGCGCGACCACTCGCAGCTGCACGTCGCTTTCGGCATGCATTGGGCAGTGCAGGCGTGCATTGGTGCATGCAGCCAAGATGCACTGTTCCACTGTCCATGCTGTCGCTATGCACCAAGATTGAGGTTCGCTATTCACAACGCCCTCTACCGAACCAAGGCGGGATGAGGCTGGAACAAGGAGCAATGAAGTCTTTGGGCTTATGTTAATTAGAAACCAGCACATCAAGCCACCCCAAAGTTGAAGATCTACTAAAGAAAGGAGGTCATCAAAAGTCCATACAACTCAGCCCGAATTTGTACCCGAGGTGTACCTCGGGTACAAATTCAGTAATAACTGTCAAATTGACAGCTGTCATGTATGACAGCTGTCAATTTGACAGTTATTACTATGAAACTGATAATAATGTGTCAAAATGAGTGCGTTTGACATTCCAAAACTGATACTGACAGCAGACAGCTATCAAGTTGACAGTTTTTCGTTAAAACACTATGAAATTGATTCTAGTGTGATAAAATGGCGTGCGTTTTTTCAAATTTAAAGTTATATTTTCTCATCCCCTAGTGAGCATAAAAAAAAGTATGACTAGAGTTTTAACCAGCGTAATACAGGGTATTTTTTCAAATAAGTGTACCCTCAGTACATCATTTGGGCAGCTTTGGTAGCATCCTTTGACAGTTTGTGGTAGCTTGATTGCTGGCCTCTATTATACAGGTATTAACCCTTTGACCGCCACGGACGTCTATAGACGTCAAATTAAAACTTGCTCACGACGCCAAACGACGGCATGGCACGTCAAAAATATCACTTTATAGTGCTTGGCGTAGAGAACACAGATATTCATAATTGACGTGGCGGTCAAAAGGTTAATGCTTTTTCTATGAAAACACCACAACCACAAGTTTTGTTGCTGTAGCTCATTGGGGGCTAAATAGGAAACATGGCGTCTATACGCTGCGGTTGTCGCTTACCATCAGGCGGCCTGTATGCTTGTCATCTTACAGTAAAAAGACATTGCCTACCGTTAGACTCGGCGCCAACTCCGCTGTCTCCATCTGAGGTCCGTGACTCTTCAGATAGTCGCAGCCGACGAGGTTCAGGGGCACCCAGCTCCAGTCGCCTGAACGCCTGAAAGAACAGCATTAATTTAACATACATTTATCAATGATTACTTTTTTTTTTACATACAATTTTAGTTACTGTCGTAAGATTATTATACACAGGCCCGCACATCAAGCTACCACAATCTGTCAAATAAATTTCTTTGATAGATTTTCAACTTTAAAATAACACAATAAGGTTCATGTTCAATTGGGAAACTTTGACAGTTTTGGATAGCTTGACCTGCTGGCGTCTGTACATTTTTTCTGATGTCATATGTTTTTTTTTTTGTTGTAATATTCATCATCATCAACCCATACACTGTCCCACTGCTGGGCACGGGTCTCCTCTCAGAATGAGTGGGATTAGGCTATAGTCCACCACGCTGGCCTAGTGCGGGTTGGCAGACTTCACAAACCGTCGAGAAAAATCTCTAAGGTATGCAGGTTTCCTCACGATGTTTTCCTTCACCGTTTAAGCGAGTGATAATTAATTATTAATACGCACATGAATTCGAAAAGTCAGAGGTGCGTGCTTTGGGTTCGAACTCGAGACCTTCGACTTGGCAGTCCAATGGTCATACCACTAGGCTATCACTGCATTAAGTATATATTTTTTCTGTTTTCATAAGAACTTCGGATATAATCTTAAGACAATGAAAAAAATGTATAATAAACATTTTTTTTATTATCTTTTTGTATTTTTTTGGCATTTTCCATGCTAAGATTTTTAAGTTTCACCATAAAGACGTAAATTCAGAATGTGAAGGAGAAATTCGACACGACGGGTAGGTATCGCGGTGGCTTAGCGGTCATAGCGTCTGGTGTACCTAACCAGAAGACGCAGGTTCGAATCCTGCCCGCGGTCGAATTTTTTTTATTGTCATAAGATTACATCCGAAGTATTATATCTATTGTCTAGTACGCATAGTACAAGCTCTGCTTAGTTTGAGACTAGATGTTGCCGAGTAAATGTCCCAAAAATTTATTTATTCATCATATTTCATTATTAATAATAAATATTCTTGGACAATTTTACACAGTACCATCTAGTCCCAAACTAAGCAGAGCTTGTACAATGGGTACTAGACAATGGATAATACTTTGATACTTTTTTTTGTAAATATTTACTTAAAATATATAAGAAACACCCAGACAAACACTTATGTTCATCACATCATTTATTTATATTATTTGTTCATATCAAGTGAGATTGTGGTAAAAAAATACCACAATATCTCAGCTCACCTGCGCTAGATGCTGGTCGTGTTCAGGGTGTGGAGGGGGCTGCACCGGTGGTGGGGGGGCGGCATGCAGGCACTCCGGGCACGGCACCACCCGAGTGATGAGGCAGCGGCCCTCCGAAGTGTGGACGAAACGGGTGCCTGGATTGTATCTTCAGATTAAGTATTTTTTTTATTCTATTAAGGTGGCAAACAAGCATACGGCCCACCTGATGGTAAGCGGTTATCATAGCCTATAGACGCTATCAACACCGGGGGTATCACTTGCGCGTTGCAGACCTTGTATTGAAAGAGGAATAGTTGGGTTAGCAGTATGAGGGTCAAAGTCCCCCCACTGACAACACAACGTTTCCTCGCGGAGCACTGGCAACCTTGCTCACCGTAAGAAACACAACACAGCTCAAAGCAGTGTTATTTCACTTCGATTTTCTGCAAGGCGGAGGTACTGCCCCAGTCGGGCAGCTCCAATTTGAGTGGAGTTACTCCCACTATGTCCTATATCTCTTAAGTCTGAAAAATCTTTACCCTCATGACCCTCCGAGCCTTTTCCCAAGTATATTGGGGTCGGCTTCCAGTCTAACCAGATGCGGCCGAATATCAGTATTTTACACGAAGCGACTGCCATCAGACTTCCGCAACCCAATATTAGGTTTTTTAACCCCCTACGCAAAAACGACGGTGTGTTAATGTTTATAAGTTTGACATGTCTATGGCATCGTAGCTCCCGAACGGGTGAACCGATTTTTTTATTTATATTTTGGGACATTTTTCAGTCCCAAACTAAGCAGAGCTTGTACTACGGGTACTATACAGTGGATATAATACTTATATACTTTTTTAATACTTATATACTGAAATATCGTTTATTACTGCCTCTAGGCTAGGGTACAATCATTTATTAGGATTGATTCTTAAGAGTAGAATACATAAGCACACATACATATTATTATGTCACACTACTATTCCCTGTGGGAATCGAACCCACGACCCCATGATTAGCAGTCCAACACGAACCACTAGATCACAGACGTCGTCAAATTTTGATATTGTTTTTTATTTGTTTGAAAGGTGAATAAGTCGGGAGTGTTCTTAGCTATAATTGATGAAAATCTATCCAAGGCCGCCGCCAAGGTTTCCTCATGACGTTTTCCTTCAACGTTTAAGCGAGTGATAATTATTAATACGCATATAAATTCGAAAAAACAGAAGTGCGTGCCTTGGATTCGAACTCAATACCTTTGGCTTGGCAGTCCAACGGACACATCACTAGGCTATCACTGCTTTATCAATCAATACAATTATCTTCTTTTTTTTCTTCGTCGTATCCTCAGGGCTGAGGGACGTGACGACTGTGGGCTCTATTCACCATCGCTCGCCAGGCTGCACGATCTTGGGCTTGATGTACGCTTTCCTGCAACGTAGCTCCAGTGGCTGTTGTTACTGTGTCCACCCATTGCATAGGCACACGACCCCTACTCCTCTTCCCAGCCATGCGGCCTGTGATGATCACTTTTTCTAAACCGTCTGGACCAGACCTGGCCAGATGGCCGAAAAAGTTTAGGACACGTTGTGTGCAGATGGTCGAGAGCCGCGTTCCCATGTTAAGTTCTTGAAGAATAGACTCGTTTGTGCGACGTTCAGTCCATGAAATCTGGAGCATTCTGCGCCAACACCACATTTCGAACGCGTTTATTCTTTGTCAGGTGCGAGTTTTCAACGTCCAGGTTTCCGAAGCGTACAAAAAGATCGAGAAGACAAGGCTCCTGTTTTTCCAATACAATTATACAAACGTCGAACTGGCAGAAAAGAAATAATATAAAGCATAGAATATTATATTTAATTATATTTCTTTCTGGGCCAATTAGTCTCTTTTCAGGCGAGACAAGCTAAAGAAGTTACAAGGCGCACCGAAAACGCATGGAAAAGCTATTAGTCCATGAAAGATCTCATGAAAGGCAACCTGCCCGTCACTCTCAAAAGGAAACTCATGGATGTATGTATTCTTCAGATCGACCAGATCTGTGCGCCGTAGGTGAGGATGGGGTCCTCACCTACGGCGCACAGATCTGGTCTTTGACAAAACATCAGAAGTCCGCACTTGGGGTTAGTCAGAGAGCCATGGAGCGCAGTATGATGGGAGTCAAATTAGCAGACCGCATCAAAAATAGCATACTGCGCTCCAAAACCCAGATCGCTGACATAGGCCAAAAAGCTGCTAGCTTGAAGTGGAACTGGGCTGGACATGTCTGTCGTATGTCAAATGAGCTGTGGGCTAAAAGAAGTACCGAATGAGTCCCACAAAACGGCAGACGACAACGCGGCAGGCCTAGACGAAGATGGCGGGATGAGCTTGACTTTTTCTGGAAGGATTGGCCCAAAATAGCCTTGAACCGTGAGGAATGGAAGGAGGGTAGGGAGGCCTTTGCCCTGCAGTGCGACGACAACGGCTAAATAATAATAGAATCTTACCCAGTGACGGATACCAGTCTTCAAGCAGGAGATCCACGTGGTCTGATACCAGAGCCAGCACTTTAGCCAAGGTCTCAGGGTTCGGCTCCAGACTAATGCTCTGATGGACAAAAAGAAATAGTCACAAACGTAACTTTAACTTTGATGGCAAGCTTACCATCAAAGTAAAAGTCAAAGGTTTATTACTTTTATTTGTATTTATCTTTGTTTTATAATAATGCTATGAAATGAAATGATTTTTATTTCTGTAAATAGATCTTTTAAAGACACTTTTACAAGTCAATGTTTTGATTTTTTTATGCTAGAAGGCGCCGGCATTTCCTTACTCGTCAGTTTCTTCTCAGAGGTCGTCACCTCTGAGAAGAAACACCGAAACAAACTCAGAGAATCATGGTCTCTTTTAAAGTCCAGACATAAAAATATCAAATATGTGAGTTGCACAATGTAGGGCAATTTCCGAAATGGTCTTTTGAAGAAAGAGCCACAGCGGCTTTATTAGAGGGAGCTCAACAACCCGTCGCACGACGATACAAGATCGGCGGAATATAATATAATGTCTTGTGTGGATTGTGTGTTATCAATAAATTTACTTTCTTTCAAATATTTTATATCAGTTAGACCATTAACATAGCACTTTTGAAAAGTCAAAACTAGTTGCACGGTTCCAAGAAGTGGGTCTTATGGAGAAGAACCGGCAAGAAAGAACCGGTAAGTGAACATGACAAGGTCAGACCGCAGGGTAATCGGAGCACAATAAAAAGCACTATTATGCAACACACATGGCTGCACGACTCTCATACTTTACAAAACTCATGTTTCTACAATATGAATGTAAACAAAATTTACACACACATTACATCACTCCTGTATTCCCCGAAGGGTTAGGCAGAGGTGTACTAATGTACACCCACAGTTCACCGGTATGTGTAAATCCCATGTAGCGGCGGTGATGATTCTACCTACGATTTTGCCTTGTGACATCGCCACTCACTCCTTCTCCGCGCCTCTCGCCTCCCCCCGCGCGTCGCACATAAATACATTTTCAGACGTCGCGCGGGCCTCTATCTCCCCGCTGCAGCTGTCCGAAGCTAAGTGCCGCCCTCTACCGGTCGGACCTCGCCTCGAAGCCTTCACCGAACCTGCCCTGAGCTTAACTCACCCTACTCTCGCCTTAACGTATTTTAAAGTGTAACCCTAGTGTCAATAAATTTGTATATGTTGTGTTCCTAGTGTAATTTATCTCCTCTAAATAGTCCCCACTGCGTGTCAGCCTTCTCTTTCGACATATAGATAATGTTTAGAAAAGTCACTTATACCTGGTAACCACATATGGGCAGTCCATCATCTCTCCTGACGACGCAGACCTGAGCAGGCAACAGAATCTCCACGCAGGCGGAGGACTGCACGTCTAGCTCACACCACACCCCTTCTTGACGGACGCGGAACCTGCAGAGGAAGGGAGGAAGGTAGTGTGATTGCTGCGTTGGTATCTTTTTTTTTATCTATACGTATAAATAAAATTAGAGTGTCTATTTGTAATATTGAAATAACCTGTGGAGAGCCGAGGTGTGTTGCCCCTCCAACCAAAGGGAGGATCCTCCAACCAGGCGGGTGTTGTGCCTGGCGGGCCACGGCCCGACGGTTGATGTCGGGCGGTTGTATATATGCAACTTTCGTTGCGAATGTTGCTTGCGCGATTCAGGACTTCGTAGCTCTATGTAGCGCAAGCGACATTCGCAACGAAAGTTTACTTTTGTTTTAGCTTTTTACTACATGCATATGATATATAGACATTTAGACATTTATTTGCCAAACTAAGTGTTCATTATAGGTGTTATATAATAACATAGTTCTCTTAAACTTAGTCGCCTTTTTCAGGCACTGCAAAATTTTGTTTTTATATATGATAACGCCACTATAAATTATGTGATTTAATAGATTTAAATTATTGTAAAATTTTAATTACTTTTAATTAATAATTAACTCTATAACTATTGTTACGTAACACACTAGAAACAAGTCTAAACAACACGTGCGGCTTGCAACAAAATAACATGTCACTTGTTTACAACGTTGAACGAGCAAGGTGGGGAGAGTGGGGATAATCGTTTATAAAGCAGCACGCAGCACGGGTTAAGGACGCCGCCCGATATACCGTCTTCGCCGGCGAGGCCCGTCGCGAAGACCCCTTAACGGTAATCCTCCCCGTCCCTTGCTCGAGCCGGCCCGTGCCGAGCCAGTAGCTTTAAATTCGCCCCTAAATAATTTAAACCCAGATCCAGCCGTCCCTAGCTGCCCCCCCAGCAACGCCCTAAGCCGAGGTCCGAGTCCCGCAGGGGACGCCCTTAGCTGTGTTGCTTAGTTTATAAGTTGCCCCTGGCTGGAGGCATTTGGTGTCTCGCCACTTAGTCCGGTTAAGTTTTTAAAGCTCCCTCGAGCTAAAAACTATGTCCGACATAAAAAAAAAATGTATCGAACTCGGAACTGTAAACATTGAATAAAGTAAAAAAAACAATGAGTCATCGTTTCAATGGAGCCCTGCGTAATACGCGACGATACTTGTGACCTTCGGATAGACCACGTTCGGAGTTACTACCTCAGCCTAGTAGACCAACTCTTACATATATATACGGTACATACACTAAAATAACGTTATTTTTAAAATTTTGTCTATCTGTCTGTTTGTTCCGGCTAATCTCTGAAATGGCAAGACCGATTTTGACGGGACTTATTGGCAGGTAGCTGATGTAATAAGAAATAACTTAGGCTACTTTTATTTTAGAAAAAACTGAAAATAAATGATAATAAAAATAAAAATGCAGAAACAAAAACTAAATAAACTAATTAACTTTTTTGTTAAATTCCACGTGGACGAAGTCGCGGGTACAGCTATATTATATACAGTTTGTTACAAAACTACCCGTAAAGCCGAATGGGGCCTTATAATGAGTCTATTCACAATATTTAAGAACCGTAGTAACGCTGTATAACATACCTCAAAAAAAGAAAAACCTCGCGGTGGGTTAGTCGTCATAGCGTCTGGTGTACCTAACCAGAAGACGCAGGTTCGAATCCTGCCCGCGGTCGAATTTTTCCTTTGCTTAATATCTTTAAAATCTTAGCATGAAAAATGCCAGAAAGATACAAAAAGAAAGTTTATTTCAGTAATAAAAAGACCTGGGAATTGAATTTCTAGTGTAATAGTCACGTTTAGTCACATTGCTAATGAGCCAGTTCAGTTCCTCACCTGACATTATGGTAGTGGTCGTCTCCATGGTCGTCGTCAGCCGGGCCGGGCAGCAGCGCGTCCCTCCTGGGAGGCAGCTCCCGCAGCGCCAGCATGGTGAGGGCTCCCGTACACACTCGAGCACCACTCCTCCACAGCTTCCAGCCCCACGACAGTTCCAGGGCTTTGGAAGTGGTCTCGTCTACTTCCATCTACGAAATGTATTATATTGTACTGTTTGTATTTTATTGATTTGACACATTAAAATTTATACATAAGGCAAGATAGGTACATGCATTTGTTGGTGTGACTGTGAAGTGTAAGTGGAGTGTATGTGTAATGTGTGTATGATATTATGTGCACTGTTTTGCTTATTGGTTAGTATTTATAGGTTGGGCTAATTCCTTCGATACCAACGCATTGAATTTATTTCGGCTGAGGAAAAAAATATCTATCTATATATACAGGGTGGAAGGGACATCAACGCGCAACGGCTTACCATGACTTCAGTACATGATTCTGGACCCCCTGCGTTGGAATTTTTCGTCGATATTTTCTTAAATTTTACGTTTTTTTTTGCAGTTTTTTCAACTTGTAAACTGTATAAAATCATTATTTCTATCTAACCCAATAAGAATTTTAATTAAAAAGTAATTAATTCACTTTTTTCACTAAAAACAGCATTGTAAATTAAACTCGAAAGATCTTCTGGTCAGCTGTTTCCTTAGTTCACTTGCCAGTTGTAAAATTTTAGAAAAAGCCGACGAAAAATTCCAACGCAGGTGGGTCCAGAATCATGTACTGAAGTCATGGTAAGCCGTTGCGCGTTGATGTCCCTTCCACCCTGTATATATTTTTTTTGTTATATGGAATAATGAGTTCGAGGGCTGAGGGGCTAGTTGATAAGTACGTTTCAAGAGAGGTAGGGCACAGTGGAAGTAATTCTACTCAAATTGGAGCTGCCCGACTGGGGAAGTACCTCCACCTTGCAGAATCGAAGTGAAATAACACGGCTTAGAGCTGTGTTGTGTTCCTTACGGTGAGCAAGGTTGCCAGTGCTCCACGAGGAAACGTTGTGTTGGCAGTGGGGGGACTTTGACCCTTATACTGCCAAACTAACTATTCATCTTTCGTTTCACAGGGTCGGCAACGCGCAAGTGATACCCCTGGTGTTACAAGCGTCTATAGGCTACGGTAACCGCTTACCTTAGTGGTAAAAAATGTCCGTGAAACCGATTATGATGAAATGTTGTATAGAGACAGATTAGATCTTGGAGAATTTTATAGGCTACCCTTTGTTTGTATCTACAAGCCCTTTGCGATTCAGGTCAAATTTAATATAAAAAGTTAGTAGCAATATCCTCATCATCCACTCATATCCTCATCATCCACTGCTGGGCACGGGTCTCCTCTCATATTGAGAGGGATTAGGCTATAGTCCACCACGCTGGCCTAGTGCGGGTTGGCAGACTTCACAAACCGTCGAGAAAAATCTTTAAGGCATGCAGGTTTCCTTACGATGTTTTCCTTCACCGTTTAAGCGAGTGATAATTAATTATTGATAACGCACATGAATTCGAAAAGTCAGAGGTGCCTTGGATTCGAACTCGAGACCTTCGACTTGGCAGTCCAATGGTCATACCACTAGGCTATCACTGTTTTTTTTTTGCAATATCTTCATTAGCTGTTTTATTTCAGCTCCACAATGACTTAGAGTAGTAACTGACCTCAGGCGGCAGCTTGTAGAGTGAGTAGGGGGCCTCAGCGAGCTGGTGGTCAGCCAGCAGGCGAGCCAGCAAGCGAGGCCAGAACCCACACGGCACGTACGACAGCAGCAACAACCTCCGCAGAGCGCGCCCACCACGACCACATACTGACATCTTGTGGCTGCTCTCCTCTGACGAAACAGTACGTATACAACGTGTTACAAAATACCCCGTAAAAAATATAATTAATTATCAAAGCCAAAAATTTTGTCAGCTGTCATGTAAGGAACCAGATTATTTAACAGAAAGGCTTACGTACCTATTTTACCTAATAATCTCTAACGTATGCAGGTTTCCTCACGATGTTTTTCTTCAGCGCTTAAGTGAGTGATAATTAATTATTAATACGCACATGAATTCAAAAATTCAGAGGTGCCTTGGATTCGAACTCGAGACTTTTGACTTGGCAGTCCAATGGTCATACCACTGCTTTTTAATATAGTTTTTTATATACTGTAGATTAAACTTACGTATCAGAGTAGGTGACTCGGTTCCTCTATTGTCAGGAAGCGGAGTAAGCTGTGCCGGCCAGGCCCGCCGGGGAGTGCCTCGAGCTGAACTGCACCAGGAACGGGAGCGGACTGGCAGCTGCAAGGAGAAGCGATTGTATATGGTACTGATAATGCGACTTCGTTCCGGACATATTCCGTTAAATAAGTTTGCTTTTCTCATGCGAAAATCTAACTCGCCCAATTGTAGTATCTGCACAACTAAGATTGAAGATGTATATCATATGTTGATGGAATGTGTCCGGAATCAAGCTTTGAGAAACAAATTATTTGGACGCTCAAATCTTGATGTCGGGTCATGTAATTGTATACTTTCATATCCTTTAAGTAATGATATTGCGAAAATTATTAATTTGGTTGAAATGTACCTCAAACAAAGATAGTGCACCATTTGTTCATGATTTTGTATAATATATAAGCTGTATTTTGTCAAGTATTTGTAAATGTGTGTCATTACCGAGCGACATGATCGCATCGGCGACCAAGCTCGTTAAATAAAGAGAAAAAAAAAAAAAAAAAAGGAGAAGCGATTGTGAGTTTGTGCTCATAATGATTGGATTAGCGCAATAATAATGGTAAAAATAGCCAAGAGCATCGACTTATATCTGAAGAGGCGTTCGTTAGGCAGCTGTGTCAAGGGTTTTATGTAGAAAGCGGTACTCCTGGACACGGCGCGCATCGTCAGGAAGTTCCTCTCGGTGCAGCCCTTACCACCGGTAACTTAGTTACTGTTCTCGATACCGATAGGCTACTATCTATACCCTATTCCAATTTACCGTGAAAACTTTGTAAACAAACCATCACTCAACATAAAATCGTCGATTTCATACTTATTTCGCTTTCACTGCATTACATTCTAATGTCGGAGTCTTTACAAATACTGTCGCTTTATTTACATTACACTCGTAAACAAAAGCGGCTTTTCGGATTATATTTATAATAAGTTTTATTACACGTAGGTCGATATCGATGCAAAGAACCGTCGTCGTCACCATAAAGACGTAAATTCAGGATGTGAAGGCAAATTTCGACATGGCGGTTAGGAGTCGCGGTGGCTTAGTGGTCATAGCGTCCTGTGTACCTACTTAACCAGAAGACGCAGGTTCGAATCCTGCCGGCGATCAAACTTTTCCCTTCGCTAAATAACTTCAAAATACATGTTTATAATGTCTACTCCTTTGACCTATAACTTGTATGTGTAGTGTATTACCGTAAATATAAGTTGGTTAGTAAATAAATAAATAGGTACCTCCTAATCAAATTTATTCCAACGAATGAAAAAATCCATTCACTCATTCGTTCATATTCGTTACAAATATGCATTATGGACATCACAACTATACAACTATATAATTCCATATCTAGGGTAGCTGATTTAGACATCAATTTCGACAAAATCAGGAAATTTAAATTCAAATTATATAAATATCTTTCAGCACAGGGCTTTTGAAATTATTTTTTGTTTATCATTCAATGTTAATTTTAATCACAATTTAATTACAATTATTATTTTATATTATTTTTTTAAGTATACTCGACATAATGTAAGTTGTGGTTGCCTATAATTGAAGGTACATTTCGTCTTATTTTATTTGTTATTTGTTAAATATTTGCAGTATTAAACGTATCTTTGTTGGCGATCCTTAATTAAATAAATAAATCACTAAAGCTATTTAAGGTCATTAGCGTTTCTTTGTTTACAAAGTTTTCACGACTAATTGGAATAGGGTACGTCTTTATGGTGACGTCACATAGACATGTAGGTTTTGCAGCCATACCTAATGTTGGCATTCTATTGGTAAAATAATTTTCAAAATCGGTCCTGTAGATACTGTAGACTCCCTCCCACCCGAATGTTTCCTTCGTTTAAATAATTTTAAATCTTAGCATGGAAGATGACAAAAAATACAAAAAAAAACTGCAGCAAGATACCTGCCACGGCATAGTAATGGATGGGTCACCTGATGCGATGCTGGCTCATTCTGCGGCAATAGCGGCGGCACCAGCAGCAGTCTGGAGTCCCAGCACAGCGCCAGCTCGAACTTGTTCAGCAGCGACACGCCCAAAGAGCTGGCTTCGTCTCCTCGGGCCAGCATCGGAGATGCCTTGAACACGTGGGCTAGATCCTCGATCTTCATTATTCCTGTAGTTTTAAATGGAAAATGATGTTATGGCATGACTGTCTTATTGATTGCAAAGACGTCCATTGGGTGTTACTTATTTATTTTATGTATGTATCTTATGTATTATAAGTATATATTTACAAAAAAAAGTATCTAAGTATTATATCCATTGTCTAGTACCCATAGTACAAGCTCTGCTTAGTTTGGGACTAGATGGTGCTGTGTAAAAATGTCCCAATGTCCCAAATATTTATGTATTTAAATAAAAAAACGTATATAAGTATTATATCCATTGTCTAGTACCCATAGTACAAGTTCTGCTTAGTTTGGGACTAGATGGTGTTGTGTAAAATGTCCCAAGAATATTTATTTATTTTATATTTACAAAAAAAAAAGTATATAAGTATTATATCCATCGTCTAGTACCCATTGTACAAGCTCTGCTTAGTTTGGGACTGTGCTGTGCTGTGTAAAATTGTCCAAGAATATTTAATTATTTTATATTTACAAAAAAAAAGTATATAAGTATTGTATCCATTGTCTAGTACCCATAGTACAAGCTCTGCTTAGTTTGGGACTGTGATGGTGATAGATGGTGCTGTGTAAAAATGTTCCAAAAATATTTATTATTGGTGATTTTTGTAGTAAAACATGAGTATTTGTGTTTGTCTGGGTGTTTCTTATGTACTATAAGTATTTATTTGCAAAAAAGTATATAAGTATTATATCCATTGTCTAGTACCCATAGTACAAGTTCTGCTTAGTTTGGGACTAGATGGTGTTGTGTAAAATGTCCCAAGAATATTTATTTATTTTATATTTACAAAAAAAAAAGTATACAACATCATTATTAGTATAGGCGAAACCTGAAACACATGTCTAGTATTTTTATGTAAAGAATCTATGAACAGTATTTCTAAACGGTATCATGACAAAATCACAAAGTTATAAGCATGTTATGTTACGTCGTTGTCCATGCAAAAACATGCGCACCGCGCGGCACGAGGCGCCCACGCGCCGCCGCCCGCACCCACCCCCGCACGCCCCGCGTCGTCTTGTGCGAAATTGAAAGAAATAATTTGGCAGTAGTACCTAACCATACGGCGATTTTATTGCAATTAACTGGTGATAACATTTTTCATCATACTTGCAGGCTTTGGACTACCGCAATGGTTGTGTAGGTAGATATTATTATGTACTTTATTCGTAAATACGGCCGTAAGTAATAACATTTAGTCAATGCGATTAGTGCACCTTATGCCAACCACTTAAAGTTCAAAGTGGATGAAAAGTGTTAAACATCGCATTACTTAACCATAGCAGGTTGTAGGTGTAAATAACAACTTTCTACATTTAACCGTTTTGGCTAGGCATGGCATGTTTAATAATTTAAATCATCACTTTTTACAATGATTGACTTTAAAGTTATTTTAGCGAAGCAAAAATCCGACCGCGGGCAGGATTCGAACCGACGTCTTCTGTTTAGGTACACCAAACGCTATGACCACTAAGTAAATTACGACGTAAATTTTGTTGTTGTTGAAATAACTTTAAAATCTATCCTAATTGACTTGATTGTAAATAGTGTTCAACAATGTTTACAATATCTTAGGTACTTATCAATGTTTGTGTATGAGAAATACATTGTTACACGACACTTTTTACTCACGTTTTGTACACACGACACTTTTTACTCACTTTTTGTACACACGACACTTTTTACTCATGTTTTGTACACAGTTACACACGATCAACCGAAGCACAACTACTCGGACGGGCACTCGCGACATGTAGGTACCTAACTGAACGGGAGCACGATACGTGCACAGTGACCTGTAGCACCCGGGCGACTGAAGGGATGTGGATTAGCCCCTGCCCCGCGTGCGCCCGCGCCCGCCCAGTCCTGCTTCGACCGTGGCATGTGGCACGTGGCATGTCGCGTGACCTGTGTTGCGCGCATATGATTGCGGATAGGTACTTAGTGTCGCTCGGTGTCCTACTCGTAACATTTTTTAAATGTTTTTGGGACAAAATATAACATGATGTAAAAAATATTGGAATCGATTCAGTTACTGATTCTGAACAAACTATATTCAGGTTTCGCATATACTAATAATAATGTTGTATAAGTATTATATCCATTGTCTAGTACCCATAGTACAAGTTCTGCTTAGTTTGGGACTAGATGGTGTTGTGTAAAATGTCCCAAGAATATTTATTTATTTTATATTTACAAAAAAAAAGTATATAAGTATTATATCCATTGTCTAGTACCCATAGTACAAGTTCTGCTTAGTTTGGGACTAGATGGTGTTGTGTAAAATGTCCCAAGAATATTTATTTATTTTATATTTACAAAAAAAAAAGTATATAAGTATTATATCCATCGTCTAGTACCCATTGTACAAGCTCTGCTTAGTTTGGGACTGTGCTGTGCTGTGTAAAATTGTCCAAGAATATTTAATTATTTTATATTTACAAAAAAAAAGTATATAAGTATTGTATCCATTGTCTAGTACCCATAGTACAAGCTCTGCTTAGTTTAGGACTGTGTTGTGCTGTGTAAAATTGACCAAAAATATTTTGATTAATTTACTTACCATTGTTAGCGAAGGGGTTGATCTCCCTCACGGTGACGACATGTGCTAGAACGTCACACAACCACTGCGGCCGCAGGAAATACAGCTCCTTGAGTGTGGCGTCATCATAGTGAAGTAGCACACCTGAGGATCAATTCAATTGGCTAGTAGATTGATTGAAATAAAACTACAGCGTCCATGGTCACTGGTAGACTCCCCACCTGTGACCATAGACGCTGTAAAGAGTCCGAAACGTCGGGATTAATAATATCAATATAACGCGATAAAATCCGTAAAAAGTAGTTTTATTTCAATGTGACGTAAATATTTCGTGTGCCATAGAGATTCTATATTAACACTCGTTTGCGGTAAAGGGACGGAGAAAACCCCACCAAAAACTTTTAATGAACTTTATTTATTTGAATTGAGTAACCTAACTGTCCATAGACACAGCTTTTTAAAACATTTATAATAGTATAGATAGATACCGTTCTCATGTAGAAACATGGTGGCTTGATGTAGCTCCGCAGCGTCCCTGAACATCCGGTGGTTCTTCTGCTGCATATATTGCGTTACCTGCACATATGAAAGCAGTTTGTCAGAGACAAATACAGGGTGTTACAAAACTACCCGTAAAGCGGAGAGGAGGTTAAATGGGGCCTTATAACGAGTCCATTCACAATATTTAAGAACCGTAGTAAAGCTGTATAACATACCCCAAAAAAAGGAAAACAACAACATTTATGAATGAAAAATAGAAAACCTATAAAAGTAGACAATTATTAGGTAAAATAGGTACGTAGGCCTTTCTGTTAAATAATCTGGTTCCCTGACATGACAGCTGTCAAAATTTTTGGCTTTATTATGGGGTATTTTGTAACACGTTGTATATGGATAGTCGTTGAACACAGCTAAGTTTTGAAAACATCATAGCTCCAAAACTAGTCAAGAGGTTTTTTCTATTGAGGTACTTGACCCAAATATTTAATGGTCATCTATGAAATTATTTCGTTAACCTTCACAGATCAGTAACTTTATACTTCTTAAAACCGGCGAAGTCCGAATCGTACTCGCGAATGTCGAAAAAAATAAAACGGAACCCGTTTTATTTTAAATAATATTATATGTATACTAGCTGACGCCGCAAACGTTTTTTTATTTTTATTCTTTTATTGTTTAGGGGTTTTTATCTAAAGAGATATGTCAACCCCATCGTGCCTTTAACAATGTTAAGTCACCAGCCTATAAGTACCTATAACATGGCTGCTTACTTAAATTACAATAATCCGCAAACGTTGTTTGGCCATAAAAAAAAAAAACAACCCTCCAGGGGCACCCTTATCACTTAGGGGTATGGAAAATAGATAGTAGCCGATTCTCAGACCTACTGAATACGCATATAAAATTTGGTAAAAATCGGTAAAGCCGTTTCGGAGGTGTACGGTGACTAACATTGTGACAGAAATTTTATATATTAGATTTATTTTTAAAGTGAATATTTCAAGCGTGTACTTGTTGCTATTATCAATATCGACCAAAAAACGCCAAAAAACACTGTTATTTGTTGGTATAGGAGCAACTGAAATACATCATTTGTGAAAATTTTAACTGTCTAGCTATCACGGTTCATGAGATACAGCGTGGTGAGAGACGGACGGTCCGACAGTGGAGTCTTAGTAATAGGGTCCCGTTTTTACCCTTTGGGTACGGAACCCTAAAAATCATAATATTGAATATTGCAACATGTACAGCGACTTTCGTTGCTGACTGTACAGAGAAAGATTAGACGAGAAGGAACGTTTGTCTCAACAAGCCTTTTGGAATGCGGGTGAAACAGAATGCAACGGCTAGTATTTAAGAAGGCAACTCACCAGTTTCCTGTACTCCTCATGTCTCAGCACAGGCTCCCGAAGGTCAGCGGCCAGGGCTGTCACACACTCCTCTAGCGCTAAGTATGTTGCAGGGATGCGCTGCTCCAGAAGCGGTTCTTTGCTACCTGCAAGAATGAACTCAGAAAAATTAAAAAAAATGCATCTTGGATCTTCTATTGTAGGTACCTACGACGTTTGTGATCTAGTGGTTCGAGTGTCGAGTTCGATTCCCACAGAACACAAATATTTATGGGATAAACAATTTTTTTTTAAGTATATTTTTACTTATTATTTAGAATATTTAACTTAACCTTTTGATCGCCTCGTCACTAACGAAAAACTGTGTTCTCTACGCCAAGCGACCAATTCTATTATTTAATAACAGGTAAAAAAAAAAACAAAAAATTTTGTATAGATATGTATATTGAACTAAAAAAAGTGGTATTTTTGACGTGTCATGCCGTCGTTGGCGTCGTGAGCAAGTTTTCATTTGACGTCTATACACGTCCCTGGCGCTCAAAAGGTTAATAAAATGAAAATGTGAGTACTTTGTAGACTAAATATACATAATTAGCTTTGAAAAGTCTTTGAGCCTTTTTTATGTGGCCTACGCAAATGTTCCTCTGATCTGGTATCGTCGTGCGACGGGTTGTTGAGCTCCCTAAATTATGAGCGAGCTACACAATGACTGATGAAGAAGATGAAGAATTGCTCAATAGCAATAAGATATTAAACTTTATGATGCACAGGTAATTTACAAATTTAAGTCTCAATAAAAAATCAAAATAGTTTTATTTTCATATAAACCATATACAGGCACTTATGACATGTCGAGTCTAGGTGCACGGTTCCAAAGTAGTCGTTTCCTATAGAGAAGAACCGACAAGAAATTCCATGGTTACTCTTTTAAAATATCGTTTTGTATTATACAATGATAGATTATAAATTGGATTGGATCATTCCTAAATTGTTCTCTCATGTAAGTAACATGAGAGAACAATTTAGGAATGTCGCGAAGATTACATAAAATTTAGGCATAAAAGAGGGATCTAATCTTTTTAATATATATCTGAAAAGTAATCTTAGTAATCTATGGTACGGTTCGGCTCGTTATCAGCTGGATGCCTTGGATTCTATCGACCGACGCGCCAGGAGACTCATTGGCGACGAGGAACTTGTTTCTAACAAGCTTCAAAGCCTTGAGCATCGCCGCAAAGTCGCCTGTTTATCTGTGTTGTATAGGATTCATTTCGGTAAGTGTGCCCAGGAACTGCACAACCTCATTCCTCCCTCTCCATTCCATCATCGGACGACCAGACGCAGGGAGGGATTCCACCCCTTTGTAGTTGATATTCCACATATACGCAGGAAGCGTTTTGCTTCATCATTTATCATGCGAACGGCCAAGGAGTGGAATTCTCTGCCGGCTGCTGTGTTTCCCGATTCTTATGATTTAGAAACCTTCAAGGTGAGAGTGAATAGGCACTATTTGACTTTTCGAGCAACATCCTCGGCAGCAGCGTCACTTATCATCAGGTGGTTTTATCCGTACAGCGAGGGAATGGAATCAGCTGCCTGACTGATTCTGTGTTTCCTGACGTGTACAATTTGGGGGTCTTCAAGTCACGAGTGAATAGGTATCTTCTAGGTAAGCGTGCTACATCTTAGACCACATCGTCACTTACCATCAGGTGAGATTGTGGTCAAACGCTAACCTATCTCTTATAAAATAAAAAAGGTGAGGTGCGGTCAAACGCACTCAAATCATGTATAAAAAGAAAAAAATCTTACCGGGTGGCTTGACACTGAACGCGACGGAATATATGATGTCAGCCAGCAGTCTGATGTTGTGCCGAGAGCTGCAGGATACCTGCACCAATCATTGATAGATTAACCACGACCCTCCAGAGGGTAATAACGTTTGAATTTTCTAATTCATCGTGTCAATGGTTAAACAATTTGCGAGTAATAAGTTAGAGAGGTAGAGCATAGTGGGAGTAATTCCACTCAAATTGGAGCTGCCCGACTGAAGTGCCTTCGCCTTGCAGAAAATCGAAGTGAAATAACACTGCTTTGAGCTGTGTTGTGTTCCTTACGGTGAGCAAGGTTGCCAGTACTCCGCAAGGAAACGCTGTGTTGGTAGTGGGGGGACTTTGATCTTTATACTGCCAACCCAACTATTCCTCTTTCGTTTTACAGAGTCGGCAACGCGCAAGTGATACCCCTGGTATTACAAGCGTCTATAGGCTACAGTAACCGCTTACCATCAGGTGGGCTGTATGCTTGTTTGCCACAGTAGTGGTATAAAAAATAAAAAAAAGCTCGCGCGGACTTCAGTCTAGACTCCGTCGAAGCATGTCGTTACAGCGCATGTATCTCGTTGTCAAATCAGAGGGTCTACTCCCTATCTCCGTCAACGAAGTTACGAGCCGTTCGAAAGTTCTCCGAAACTTCGGAGTCCGATAAAACAAGTATCAAATTCAATTTTTCGAATGGGTAAAAACACATCGAGAGTAGGGACAACTGTCAAATTGTGTTGTCATTCATTCTTAGTTCGGGCCCCGAACGAATCATCCGTCCGTAGGTGATACGGAGCCGGAAACGCCCGTAACGAAGGTCGAAACTACGGACTTAGGGAGTAGACCCCCTGATCCCGTACGAATGATGTCTACGACATGTATATCTTACCTCAACAGAGTCAAGCACTCGTGGTAGACCAAGCTTGTCGGCGTCCGGGACTCCCATTATTGAAGATCGGATCAGCCGCTGCAGAACCTCAGGACTTTCACTTTCCGGGAGGTTGCACTGGAAGATATATTATTTTATATATTGATTCCTGATATTTACGCTGTGGAGAGGCGAGGTGGCTTGCCCCCTCCATCCAAAGGGAGGATCCTCCGACCAGGCGGGTGTCATGCCTGGCGGGCCACGGCCCGACGATAGATGACGGGCGGTTGTATACAATGCAACTTTCGTTGCGAATGTTGCTTGTGCGATTCAGGACTTCGTAGTTCCATGTAGCGCGGTAGATGTCGCTACAACGCGAATATTATACATTGAAATAAAACTACTTTTTACGGATTTTATCGCGTTATATTGATATTATTAATCCCGACGCTTCGGACCCTTTACAGCGTCCATGGTCACGGGTAGATTCTATGTCTACTATGTCTAAAAAGTAGTGTAGTGTGTAAAAAGTAGTTTTATTTCAATATTATTTTATATTTAAATTTTTTTGGACAATTTTACACAGCACCATCTAGTCCCAAACTAAGCAGAGTTTGTACTATGGGTACTAGACAATGGATATAATACTTATATACTTTTTTTTTTGTAAATACATACTTATAATACATAAGTAAGTCAGCAGTTTGTGAACATACTCTTGACAAGGCCCAGCATTATATCAGATTTGATAAACCACAAATACTTGCGAAGGAAAGTCGATACCTACTCAGGATGATTCGTGAGGTTATTGAAATTAAAAAACATCCAAATTTCAATAGAGAAGATGGCTGGGTCTTACCACCTACTTGGAATCCCGTTATAGATTCTATTAAACCAAAATCCAGGCCTACAACTGTAAGACCAAAAGATACTGTGAGCTCGTTCTGCGTGAATCGGATTGCCAATAATTAACAACTAAAACATGATCATTGAATATTTTTACTTTAAAAGAGACCATGATTCTCTGAGTTTGTTTCGGCGTTTCTTCTCAGAGGTCGTCAGCTAGGAAATGCCGGCTCCATCTAGTTTTAATTAATAATCAGTAATAAATGTCATTGATCATGTAACAATAAAAAATGTAGGGTAGCTGTCAGTAATTATATCATCAAGACACCCACCACCTCAGTCTACCTGTGACCATGGACGCTGTAAAAGGTCCGAAACGTCGGGATTAATAATATCAATATACGCGATAAAATCCGTAAAAAGTAGTTTTATTTCAGTTTGAAAGAATTGCAACACGTCCAGTTTAGCAAGGTTTCTTAACGACCGCGAATGATTCGGAGGCCGGCTGGAGGCGGAATGCCGCGAGCGCGATACGACGAGCCATGAGTCAGTGAGCCGCGTGTTAACACTTATACATTCTTCTATACAAATGCGTATATTTTGGATGCATAGATATGTACATGTGTTTATGTAAATAATTTATCTTGAGGCTACTTACGCTGGCGACCTGGTCGTAGTGTGTAGCCACCATGATGACGGGTGAGCCCGGCGCGCGAGCTTGTATAGACCTGACAAAGAGAATCTTGAGGTTCATTCAGATAAGAGGGATTTTCTGTGGTTATCTCTACTCGTAACTAAGTCTTTTTCCAACTATGTTGGGGCCGAACACCATTTTAACCAGATGCGGCTGAATATAAGTATTTTACACAAAGCGTTTGGCATCAGACTTCCTCGCGAAGCACTGGCAACCTTGCTCACCGTAAGAAACACAACACAGCTCAAAGCAGTGTTATTTTACTTCGATTTTCTTATTTCCCCAGTCGGGCAGCTCCAATTTAAATGGAATTACTCCCACTGTGCCCTAGCTCTCTTAAAGGCCAGCACATCAAGTTACCACGATCTGTCATATTTCTTTGATTGATTTTCAAATTTAATACAAAACTATAAGGTTCATATTCAATTGGGAAAATTTGACAGTTTTGTATAACTTGACCTGCTGGCGTCTGTACTTTTTTCTGTGGAATAAAGATTATTATTATTACTACTTATCTACGAGCCCCTAACAAAACATTCTCGGTCATAGGAAGTTTAGATTTGTGCCCAGTTAATGGCAATAGATCCGCCACAATTACATGATACCTAAATAGGAGCCGAACCGAACTGTGGGCGATACTGATTATTGATAATGGATTAAAACAGTTAAAATTATCTTTTTGTATATTTAGGGCATTTTCCATGCTAAGATTTTAAAGTTATTTAGAAAAGGAAAAATTCGACCGCGGGCAGGATTCGAACCTGCGTCTTCTGGTTATGTACACCAGACGCTACGACCACTAAGCCACCGCGACACCTACTTAAAATTATCTTAATTATCTCAAAGGTATACATAACTAACTCAAATAATCAATAATCATGAATGAATGAAGCTAAAGATTTATTTACCTTTGCTTCCTGTCATTGCAATGCTGTGATAGTGATATTGATAATCGATTAATCGATCAACATTACTAGCGTGCAGACAGCAGGAAATCTCTATTTAAATGTTTGAGTACACATAAAATGTTACTGGACGCAGATAACATGTTATTTCTGTGATTTACTTCTGTGATTTACGTACTTTTTAAATATAAGTATCGCACGCCTACACTAAAAGTTTACAAAGACACAAAGATAATGAATATTTCACAAATATATAGATATAATACATGTTTACTTGTACACAAAATATTAAATAAAAACATACATACACAAATAACGTTTTCCAAAAAATCTTGCACTCAAAAAAGGTACAGAACTAGACAAGCAAATAATATAGCCCTTCAGGCCCCTCGGACAAACTACGGGAAAAGTAGGTACTATACTGTATGAAAGACCACAGCTTTACAATAAATTGCCTAAACATGTAAAAGACCAGAAGTCCATATATACCTTTAAAAAAGCTTTAAAAAAACACATTTTTGAGGATTTAAAATAGTAAAACTTTTTCTCTCTATAATTTCGACATGAACTGTCTCGTCGCCCTAACTTAACTTATTTAGAAATGTTGTTTTCTCATATAAGTGAAATGTATTTCTTTTTGAGAAAATAAAGTTCTTAAACCTTAAACCTTATTTACTTACCGGAGCCAGTTAAGAGCCCCAGCCAGGCCCTTCCTGCCGTCCGTCACTCTCCATACGACGAGGTACAGCGATCGACGCGACAAGAAGTATTGATGAGTAGCGTAATACCTGAAAAAAAAAACATTGTTAAATACATGTATGTACAATATTTATCCTCCCGTTAATATAACCAATGTGTCAACGATCTATTGTCAAAATTCATTCTTAGTGCGAACGAGTAGTGACTTCAACAAGTTAAGCAAAACTCATATCCTGGATCCTTTAACCACAAGTTGTATAGCAGCAAAGCGATGCGTGACCCTCGATTTCTTTCGAAACTAAAAGATATTAACCTACAATAACAAGTTCAAACGTAGATTTAAGATTCAAGTTAATATAATAATAATAATATAATATTTTTGGGACATTTTACATATCACCATCTAGTCCCAAACTAAGCAGAGCTTGTACTATGGGTACTAGACAATGGATATACCTAATACTTATATCCTTTTTTTTTTGTAAATACATACTTACAAAGAAACACCCAGACAAACACAAATACTCATGTTTTATCCACACAAATATTTGTGTCCTGTGGGAATCGAACCCACGACCCCATGATCAGCAGTCCGGCACTCGAACCGCTAGACCACAGAGGTCGTCGGATATGAATATATTATAACTGTTTTATAAATAAGTTAAGTTGTCAATTAAAGTGTATAACACCAAAGTTTTCTAAACAGTTTTCTATCTGTTAAAATCTGTAATTGGCTCTCTGTATCCCAACTATTGCTATATATATAATATGTATGTTTAGACAGCTAAACATACATATTATATATATAGCAATAGTTATATAGAAAATCTACAGAGATTTTCCATAAAAATAAATAAATAAATAAAGTTATTTAGCGAAGAAAAAATTCGACCGCGGGCAGGATTCGAACCTGCGTCTTCTGGTTAAGTACAGAGGACAGCACATCAAGCTACCACAATCTGTCAAATTTCTGTGATTGATTTTTAACTTTAATGCAATGTGATAAGGTTCATGTTCAATTGGAAAAAAAATTACAGTTTTGGATAGCTTGACCTGCTGGCGTCTGTACACCAGTTGCTTAGTGGTCATAGCGTCTGGTGTACCTAACCAGAAGACGCAGGTTCGAATCCTGCTTCGGTCGAATTTACCTCCACTAAATATCTTTAAAAATCTTAACATGGAAAATGCCAAAAAAATACTAAAAGATTGTTATGTATCTCATTACTGGGCCGAGAATGGCAATACTCACTCCTGCTGCCCTCCGAAGTCCCAGGTCCGGAATGTGATGGGTCCCCGCGTGGAGCGGTGCTTCTCATACACCCACGTGCCGATGTCCACACCCACTGTCGACATGTTGCCGCGCCGCGACGACTTGTTGCCCATACGTTTAGCCCAGTGCTGGGAATTTTAAGTAAATGCTATTAATAATGTTTGCTTCGTCCTTGGATATTCTTTTAGCTGCATTTTGGGAAGTAGTTCTGGTAGACCTACAAAGGAGGTCATCAAAAGTCCATACAACTCAGCCCAAATTTGTACCGGAGGTACATGACAGCTGTCAAGTTGACAGTTTTTACTATGAAATCACTATGAAACTGTCAATATTGTGCCAAAATGGCGTGCAATTGACATTCCAAAACTGACACTGACAGCAGATAGCTATCAAGTTGACAGTTATTACTATAAAAATATTATGTAACCGATACTGGTGTGTTAAAATGGCGTGCGTTTTTTCAAAAATATGACTAGAGTTTTAACCAGCGTAATACAGGGTATTTTTTCCAATAAGTGTACCCTCAGTACATCATTTGGGCAGATTTTGGTGACATCCTTTGATGTTTTTTTATCTCTAATTACGCTCTTGTGTTTTAAAAAAATGCTATTATTTAAGGTAATCAGGGTCTGCGTGTTGGTGAACAGTAAGGTGGCGTCCATTAATTATTTGAGTCGGTTAGGTGGGGGGAGGTAGGCAAAAATCCACAAGAAACCCTACAAAACTGGGGGTAAAACTGGGTTAAATAATCTTAAGCAGCCTTAAATAAAATAAAATTAACAAATACTTTTTTTTTTAAAAGATTGTACACAAATCAAAGCATTGGTTAACATAATGTCGACTAAAAATAAGCATTTTGAAATATCCACGCGATGTGATTGCACATTGCGTCAATGGTGAGCTCACTAATGACGATATTGTAAGAAAATGCCGCAGGTGGTAGGGCTTTTAATTCGTCAAGCTCAGAGCGCCGCAAATCACACTAATATTATAAAGGCGAAAGTTTGTGAGTGTTTATGTTTGTTACTCTTTCACGCTAAAACTACTGAACGAATTTTGATGAAACTTTACAGTATTATTATTTATACACCAGAATAACATTTAGGCTGTAATTTATAAAGATTTTCAATTAATTTGCCAAATTACAACGATAATTAAAAGTAACTTTTCATAGTTCGTTTCATAGTTATACATAATAAAATAACTAATTACCTCCGTTGGTTTCCTTCGATGCTGGATAGCCGACTCTTGTCTCAAGCACTCCAATAAGCTAGTCTTGCCTATGCCCTGTAAAAAAAAATATACCAGTTTTCTATCAATATATTACGCTCAAAAATCGAAAACAGCTCACAACGCATTGTGGTCAATTGAGGTTTGAGATATCTTTATAGAAGAAAGAAAATAGAAAATAGAAAGTTTAAACACATAAAATCAACTTATAAAGACGTACAAGAATAAGAATTTACTCAACACTTTCAAGTATACATTTTAAGCTATTTTTTTAATTCTATAATCGAAATACAATATGCAGGGTACTTGTAAAAAAAAAAACTAACACAAACAAGGAGCAAAAAATAAAAATAACAATGCTCGAACGCGCACGCTACACAGAGCGAGCGTAGCTAGAAGGGACATGTGAAATAGTGAAACTAAGGTACGCTCAGATTAGAAGTTAAATAGCATTTTAAGTATTTTTTTAAAGTTGGCATTGATCTTGCTTCTTTGATATTTTTCGGTAATTGATTATATAATTTCGCACCTTCGTACATTAGATTCTTTTTACCATAATTTGTTCTTGGGTGTAAGAGGCAAAGGTCGTTTGCGCGTCTTAGTCTGTTTTTTTGTGTTTGTTGTTTCTTTGTGAATGTTATTTGAGTAAATATGTCTCTATTTAATATTTTTCTAATTAATATACACGTTTTATAATTATATTAGTTGAACTTCAAAATGCATGGAATTAGGTACGAATTGGGAACGGTAGGTTTTAATTTCGAAGAATTTAGGTTACCTAAACGCCTAAAGGTAACCGCTATCTGAGACTGGTCTTCTCAAAGCCGCTATGGTTCTATCTTCAAAAGGCCATTTCAGACTTTGACCTACATTGTAAGACACATATTTGTTACTATTCTATGTCTAGACTTTAAAAGAGACTATGATTCTCTGAGTTTGTTTCGGCGTTTCTTCTCAGAGTTCGTCAGCTAGGAAATGCCGGAGCTATCTAGCTTAAAAAAATATGTAAAATATACGACTTGATTCGTAAAAGTGTCTTTAAAAGATCTATTTACAGAAATAAATATCATTTATCATTTAATACTTATATACTTTTTTGGGAATACTTAGTTATAATATTACATATGTAACAGCCGCACAAACAACACTTATATAGATCAGATAAACATTTGTGTTCTGTCGGAATCGAACTTGTAATCAGCAGTCCGCCACTCGATCAACTAGAGCACAAACGGCGTCAATAGAAGAGCAATTATTACTAACCCTCTGGAGGGTCATCAATCTTTAAAGTAATTAATTCAATAGGGAATATGCATGATTTTTTAAAATATTTTTATTCGATTATTTACATCACTATATAATGGTAAAAAAATATTCAACAAACACCAAAAAAGTACTATAAAGTATTAAAAAAATAATTAAAAATAGCCAACCGGACGCCCGCCATTTTGGCGCGATTCGTTTGACGTCATAGTGTTTCTCTACAACAGTTTGTTGTAGAGAAACACTACGCAATCAATGATATTGACATTTGATGTCATAGACTTTTACGTCATATTCGCTTTGACAAATGGCGTCGCGTTTCAAATATTTAAAATTCCTTTGGCAATATCGCACTTTTTAAAAATTAGCCTTTGTTAAAAAATACATTTTAATAAAAAATATTGATGAAGGCACAATTCTGAAGTAATAAAGTTTCTAAAAAAAAATATTTGACTTATTTTAATCACATGCATATTCCCTATTACATATTTCACAGTTATTTTCTCACCTGCAACCCTACGAACATGAGCTTCATTCTGGTATAAGGGCGTGCTTCCTGGAGGACGGACTTGAGGTAGCCGACGATGTCCATGCTCTTGTAGCGGCCGCACTGCAGCATGGAGCGCAGCGGCTCTTGCAGCGAGCACCCCACTGTGTTGAGGTTCCACAGACGCGACAGCAGCCCCATCTGTGGTGGCAGCTCCGATATGTCTGGTGGGGGGAAACTAGGACAATCATCCACATAGAGAAGTCGTGAAAGTCATTGAAGTCGAAAAAGTCAATAAATTTTGAAATAAAGCTCCGATATGTCTGGTGGGGGGAAACTAGGACAATCATCCACATAGAGAAGTCGTGAAAGTCATTAAAGTCGAAAAAGTCGATAAATTTTGAAATAAAACTACTTTTACGGATTTTATCGAATTATATTCATATTATTTACCCTGACGATTCGGCCCTTTACAGCGTCCATGGTCACGGGTAGACTACTCGTACAGTAAACCCGTAAAAAGTAGTTTTATTTCAATGTATAATATTTGCCAAAGTGTCATAAATCAATATAAAAGACGTTTTTATGGATTTTATCAAATTGTTACGCGAGGAAACGTTGTTTGCAGACTTTGTACCTTATACTGCCTGCTGCTATTCTTTCGTTATATAGGGTCGGTAACGCGCAAGAGATACTCATGGTGTTGCTATAGGCTACGGTAACTGCTTACCATCAGGTGGGCCGTATGCTTGTCTGCCACCTTAGTACACAAAATACATACTAAGAAGTCGATGCAATTCACACTCACCCTTGTTGCCGCTTATATTGAGCACGGACAGGTTGGTCAGCTCGTGGATAGCGGGGGGGATGCCGCGCAAAAGGTTACAGGATACATCCAGCATGGACAGCAGCGGGAACAACAGACGACCCTTGAGAGAAGATCCTGAGTTCTGCAAATATTTTTTAAGTGTTTGAGGGGGTAGAACTAGTGAAGGCGCTCGTGGTAAGTTAAAACTACGCTTATCAAGTGATCTGCAAGGTTAAGCTGAGCTGGTCAGTCTGTGGGTGGGGGATCATTTTTAACACAAAGAAAAGAAGTGTGAAGAAGTGATACCCCTGGTGTTGCAAGCGTCTATAGGCTACGGTAACCGCTTACCGTAGCCTATAGACGCATATCAAGTGGGCCGTGAGCTTGAGTGGTTTAAGAAAAATGTTCCAAATCTGTTTAGTACATTTTTCTTAAACCTTCTCAAACATTTTTCTTAAAAAGTAATCTGTTTGGCGGGGGACTTCCTCGCCAAACATATTACTTCTTAGTGCGGGAGGTAACTTTTTTATAATAAAAGAAGTCACGTGAAGATCTACTTACCCATTCATCATCATCATCGGTGGTTGAGTCTTCTTGAGCAGCTGACGCGTAACCATCGTCATCTGTGGTCAGCTGGATGCGCGTCAGCAAGTTGTTGGCTAAGATCTGAGGAGCAAAGAGACTTATTATAATTCTCTCATCTTCCAGCTCCTCAATGTTGTGGAGTTTAGGCCGCCGAGCTGTCAAATGCCAACTTTAGATGGCCGTAACTACGCAACCGTTTGTCCTAGAGACGCGGTTTTGAATGCTGTGCCTGGCTTTATCCCTCTATCCGCCAAATATGGTTTCCGCGCGAAAAATTTTCAGGCTCTGAAAACGCCTGAAATCCTATTCGGTCTAAAGGTAAGTTTAGGCCACACAGTTCTAAAGAAATTCTCTCACAACACAAGTTAAAATAATCGCCTAATCCCTCTCGATATGAGAAGAGACCCGTGCCCAGCAGTGGGACAGTATATTGTTGATGATGAGTTCTAAAAAAGTCCAGGGTTTCTATGACCACCGGTTCTCCTGCTATAGTAATTACAAACTAATAACCTAAATAACCAAAAAGGTGGATTTGGGCCAAAATCTCCATCCACCGCTGTCCTACGGTCTTCATTCTGTTTAAACACCTGTGTCCTTGTTTAACTTTTTAAACTAGACCACAGTCACCAGCTCCTCAATATTGAGGAGTTGGAACTTAACTTATTGCTGTCCTCTAGTCTCAAGAATCTTTTGGCATCTGTGACCTAATGAAAACTCCTAATCTTGACCATAACTTTAAGCTCCTTAGTATGCAGGAGTTGGGTATTGTTGAGGTCGCTACAAGGAGTTAACACATGACTGACTGGTTTTAAGAAGAAGTGATCATTTGTATTTAATGGAGAATGTCTAGTGAAAAGTGATTGAAGGTTGTGTCAGATTTCCCTTGACCTTTGAAGAATATAGTCCTGGAATACCTTTTAACCAAGAGTTTCTTTCTCAAATGACTTTAAGGATCTGAGGGTCTACTCCCTATCTCCGTCAACGAAGTTACGAGCTGTTCGAAAGTTCTCCGAAACTTCGGAGTCCGATAAAACAAGTGTCAAATTAAATTTTTTGAACGGGTAAAAACACATCGAGAGTAGGGAAACTGTCAAATTGTGTTGTCATTCATTCTTAGTTCGGGCCCCGAACGAATCATCCGTCCGTAGGTGATGCGGAGTAGGAAACGCCCGTAACTAAGGTCGAAACTACGGACTTCGTGTTTAGGGAGTAGACTCCCTATGTATGTCATAGAAAACATTCCGCACTTAAGTAGAACTACCAGGACCTCACCGTTGAGGAGTTGTAACTGAACTCACCAGCGTCCTTAAGCCCTCGAGTCTTAAGTGTCGTCTAGCAGGACAGGCGGCACTGAGCAGCTGTGACCTCACAGAACCTCCAGATCTTGGCCTGGATCGTACGTTGTTGTTTCCCGAGGAGTTGGGACAGTAGCAGGCGAGAGGATCACCTTCCGTAGACCCGAAGCTTTCTACCTAGAGGAAACAGAAGTATATTAGATTCGTATATATAGAATTACAGACCGCCTGATGGTAAGCGGCAACAGCAGCCTCTATATCAATCAATCAATCAAAATAGTTTTATTTTCATATAAACCATATACAGGCACTTATGAAATGTCGAGTCTAGGTGCTCGACATTTCATATATACTAGATTTAAGAGGTAGGGCATAGTTTTACTTTTAATGATTGATTGTATGGGATTGGGACTAGTGCCTCTAATACAAGTTTTTAATGAAACTTAGGAAGGGCACTTGTTACAACACACTTAAACATTAAACTTTGGCCTAAATTATAAGTGATTGTAATTATTGTGATTGTTTATCAGTGTTTATAAAAGTGTAAATCGTGTTTCTATGCAAATAAACCATTATTATTATTATAGTGGGAGCAATTTGTACTTCCTTAGTTTTAAGACTTATTAAATTGTTATGTTAAATTGTATTTTGTCCTGTTTTGTGCCTGTCAGAATAAATTTTCTTTCTTTCTTTCTTTCTTCTTCTTTCAATTCTCTCGCACTCAAATTGGAGCTGCCCGACGGGTAAAGTACCTCCGCCTTGCAGAAAATCGAAGTGAAATAACACTGCTATGATCTGTGTTGTGTTCCTTAAGGTTGCCAGTGCTCCACGAGGAAATTTTGTGTTGGTAGTGGGGGGACTTTAACCCTTATACTGCCAACACAACTAATCCTCTTTCGTTTTACAGGGTCGGTTACGCGCAAGTGATACCCCTGGTGTTGGAAGCGTCTAAAGGCTACGGTAACCGCTTACCATCAGGTGGGCTGTATGCTTGTTTGTCACCTTAGTGGTATAAAACAAAAAGAAAATAGACGTCAGCAACACCAGTGGTATCACTCGCGTTGTCATCTTGACACCTCAGTTGTTAAGTCTCATATGTCCAGTACAGTTCGCGCAAAATAACTTGAACCTGCGCGTTGCACGAATTTTAGGCGCAAATGGGTTGCGGTATGCGGGGCGGGCGACAATTCCCCGCGTGAGGAGGCACACCCACCGCGGACGTCTCCAAGGATAATCGAGTGCTACGTTTTGTATTGCGTTGTGATTGTGACTTATAAACAGTTTATAAAATGCCGCCGCGAGTTCGTAGCAGCAATACAGTTTTGAAGCGCCAATCGAGACAAATTATTTATAACGTCTATTGTTTCTTTAAAAAGGACTCTAGTGGTTTAACTGAAACTCAAATTAAAATTAAATCAGCTGAAGCCACAAAAACTTCCCTTACAACCGTCAAAAGAATTATTAAAGAAACAAATCAGTCCGATTTAATTATTATGTATTTTAATTATTATTATTCATATTATGTATGTCATGTACCACCAAAAAATATAGCCTCTAAAAATTTGGTGCGCGTCTGTACCTGCGCAGATCGGCGCCATGTTGGGTCAAGTTATTTTGCGCGAACTGTAATGTCTACATTGCCCTTCAAACCGGAACACACAATAATGTTAGCACATTATTGCTTAGGGGCAAAATATTTTGTAGACCGCTGGTACCACCTCAGATGAACTCCACACCAGATAAATGATATTTATTTCTTTTAATAGATCTTTTAAAGACACTTTTACAAGTCAATATTTAATTAATAATACTAGATGGAGCCGGCATTTCCTAGCTGACGACCTCCGAGAAGAAACGCCGAAACAAACTCAGAGAATCGTGGTCTCTTTTAAAGTCCAGACAGTAATAATATTCAGTGATAATCATATGTGTTTTACAATGTAGGCAAATCTGAACTGGTCTTCTGAAGAAAGAGCCATAGCAGCTTTGAGTTGACCAGTCCATACTGACGGCACGCATACATCAGTCATCGTGTAGCTCAACCATTATTTAGGGAGCTCAACGACCCGTCGCACGACGATACCACGAGTTCAACCTCCTTTAAATCGACTACTTTTTTAAACGACTTCAAAAAGGAGAGAAGGTAGTATGTTCGACTGTATGTATTTTTTTATTTTTTATGTATGTACGCCGATTTCTCCCCCATTTGTGGACCGATTCTCAAAATTCTTTTTCTTACCTGTGGTAAGCTTGGCCAGCACGTAATTTCGTTGTGGCTCAGATCTAGCTGGCGAAGGCTTGTTGGATATGACGTCACGTAAGACATCGACCTAGAAACACAGAAGTTTTAAATTATTACTCAGATGTTATGTATGCTCAGATAAAACCATACCATCACGCCTGTATTCGTTGACGAGTTAGGCAGCTGAACAATCCACGGTAAATTAAATCAAGGTAAATTGTTTTTCTTTATATTGGAACGAAGTTCCTTATCGCGCGTTGTGAAAGGGGCTAGACGGAAAAAAATCTTACGAAAAGTTGTCACGACACTTTTTGCTTGTCAACAATATTTGAATTTCGAATTATTGAGTGAATGACAATATTTGAATTTCGCGCGTTGTGAATTGTTGAGTGTATACAGGTTTTTTTATTTTTAATTATTAAATTTTAATGAAAGGAACTTCGTTCCATCCGGGTGTCCCTTGACACCTCTCAAGTTTTTTTTTCTAATAGGGAGCGTGCCTTTTGACAATGGAAAATAGCTAAACCACGGAAAGTGTTACCTACTTGTATAGTTTTGTACTGATCAATTTATCAGCAAGGTTAAGCTGCGCTTGTTGCGGTGTCTACTGGGTGACCATTCCTAATATATTGCGACCTCTATCAGCTTAGTAGTCGTAAACGAGATTGCTACTCCTGAAGTCATGGGTTTGATTTATGGAGCAGTTCTGTTGATTTTTTATTTATATAGACGACCTCTGTGGTCTATTGGTTCGAGTGCCGGACTGCTGATCATGTGGTCGTGGGTTCAATTCCCACAGGACACAAATATTTGTGTGGATTAAACACGAGTATTTGTGTTTGTCTGGGTGTTTCTTATATATTATAAGTATGTATTTACAAAAAAAAATGTATTTAAGTATTATGTCCATTGTCTAGTACCCATAGTACAAGCTCTGCTTAGTTTGGGACTAGATGGTGTTGTGTAAAGATGTCCCAAAAATATTATATTATATATATTATTTATTTGAAATTCTCAGTAGCATTCTCGAAGTTTGGATTTCTGCCTAATTAATTAAGTTAATATGCTCCCTATTACATGGGACCTAAACTTAGAACTGTTGGTGCACATTGGAACACCTCTGCCTACCCTTCGGATAATACAGGTGTCACGGTATACTGAGTTTATATACCAACATTTAAAAATATATTTGTCATAGCGAAGTGGAGGAAAAAAACATGCAAGAGACGGGAATTTAGGAAGTGAGAGCGAGAAAGAGAGAGAGGGAGAAATGGATAGATAGATAGAGGGGGGGGGGGTAGGTAGAGAGAAATAGATAGATAGAGAGAGAGAGGGGAGGTAGAGAGAGACAGATAGAGAGATAGCGGGGAAGGTAGAGAGAGATAGATAGAGAGAGAGGGGAGGTTGAGAGAAATAGAAAGAGCGAGAGCGGAAGATAGAGATCGATATAGAGAGGAATAGCGAGTGATATATAGACAGAGAGGGAGACATACATAGAGAGAGAAATAGATAGAGAAAGACAAAGACAGAGTAAGTGTGTGTGTGTCTATTCGTATCGAACCAAATAAATGTATTAGTATATTTTACCTGAGCGAGTTGTAGGCCATGTTGAGCCTGGCGAGGTTGGGCGCGCAGCAGGCCAGCGCGCACGGCACGCACGTGAACTGGTTGTGCGCCAGGTTCAGAGCCGCCAGCGCAGACCCGCCCCGCCCAGCCGTCCCCCCGCCCTCCACCACCCCGCGCCACGTATGGGCGCGACGGGCTTCCGACCATCTGCCGCATCAGAACAAACGCCTTTTTTTATTGAAATACTACCTTTTACCAGCGACCTCGTATGCTTAGACTTGGTGGGTCTGCCATAGCTCTTGGCAGAAATAATAATGTTTGTGGACTATATGTATAAATGATGTTATAATAAAGGTGAATCCACACCGCAGTTACTTTTTGTGGAGCAACGTTTCCAAGTGTTAGGTTCATCCGATAACATAATAATCAAATTTGGTACACATTTTTTGTGTTCCCATCAGGTGGGCCTCAGGGGAATACCCCTGGTGTTACAAGCGTCTATACTGATACTATACTTGCGCGTAAAACGAAAGAGGAATAGTTAAGTTGGCAGTTTATGGGTAAGTCTCCCCACTGCTAACACAACGTTTCCTCGCGGAGCACTAACAACCTTGCTCACCATTAGGTCCACAATACAGCTCAAAGCAGTGTTACTTCACTTTAATTTTCTGCAAGGCGGAGATACTTCCCCAGTCGGGCAGCTCCAATTTGAGTGGAATTACTCCCACTATGCCCTACCTCTCTTATTATCTCCCTATTAATACTTACACGGAGTTCCCTGCTCGGTTCGTAAGTACAGGTATAGCGTCCTCGTCATCTTCATCAGCCGCTTCCGACTCGCTGCGTTCTATCGACGGACTGCGAGACGATGATTTCTAGAAAATTAAACAAGTATTGAACACTAAACCAGGGACCGAAAACCTTTATATATTACGGTAGAAGTATCGAAGAGTTTCGGTTACCTAAACGCCTAAAGGTAACCGCTATCTGGTAATAAACATGGTATCTCTATTGAAATAAAACTACTTTTTACGGATTTTATCGCGTTATATTGATATTATTAATCTCGACGTTTCGGACGTCGGGATTAATAATATCAATATTACGCGATAAAATCCGTAAAAAGTAGTTTTATTTCAATGTATAATATTCTCGTAAATGTCAGAAATCAACATGTTACCTGTATTTAGGTTACCCTTTTAATACCGGTTACCTAAAAATTACCTTGGTTGAAAAAGTAATATTTTAAATTTTAATATAAATCTGTGGGTAACACAGATCGTCGACACACACACAGGCGATGCGAGCCCTTTTTCTATTTCGGTTACCAGTATTGATAATGGTTTTGTATTAAATTTTGGAATTAAGGTAACCTTTAAAAATACCTGTAAAAGAATAAAGGTTGTAACCGAAAAAATATCGGTATTGATCGTACCGGTTTCGGTCCCTGCACTGAACTGGCTCATTAGTCAAGGATTTGTGAACCCGATTGCAACGCTTGAGGTCCTGGGTTCGATTCCAATGTCGAGCAAAGTGCGCCGTTTCATCAATATAATTAAAGATGAGGCTGGCTAGTAATATAATGATGCTTAAGTATTAACTTCGATGCAAAAACATGTGCAATTGTCATATTTTCATTTATTGTTATATTATTATTTTATTAAATAATAATAATCGAATAATTGTAATTTTTTTAATGTATTCATAAATCTAAGTATGTATTATTGTATTATTTAGATAAATAATTGTAAAATATTTTGATTATTTAATTGGATATGTAATCCATGTTGTTCTAACTTCACGTTAGTTTCTACCAATCACGAGACTGTAGACAAGGATGACGTTGTACGGTAGACGGCAGATCGCAGGATGCGTTAAAAGAAAAATAACCTCTAATACATGGACATAAGGATCTATATTGTATACTGTGATATGTGTTCGACCGCCCGTTTAGTTACGCTGCTGCAACATAATTTGATCCGGCTCGAAGGACCAAATTATGTTGCAGCAGCGGTGAGAGGCTTTGGTAAGCGAGCTGATGGATGATGGGGTGAGGTTTTGAAGTATGTTAAATAAAAAGATGTTTGTCGTGCGAAAGCGAGAAATGTAATAACGGATAAAATCATACAATTTTTAAAGAAACTTAAAGACTACGGACGACATCTAGAAACGCGAATTGTAACTAAACGGGCGGTCGAACACATATCACAGTATACAATATAGATCCTTATGTCCATGTATTAGAGGTCATTTTTCTTTTAACGCATCCTGCGATCTGCCGTCTACCGTACAACGTCATCCTTGTCTACAGTCTCGTGATTGGTAGAAACTAACGTGAAGTTAGAACACATGTTTATTTATTTTTTAATATTATTGTATTATAATATGTGAGTAACTTACAGATTGTGTAGCCAATGCGAACTGTGCGCTGCCTATGGAGGGCGAAGCGCTGAGCTGGGGCGAAGTCTCCGACGGTGACGCCAGCTGCTGCGGGCTACTGCATTCTGACTGACCCTGGACGAAGCAACAGGTGTTTTCAACCATATTACATTGGATAGATTTAGAAACTGTACCAGCATGAACCACTAAGTCACTATACCAACATGGGCCACTGTTTACAAGCCACTATACCAGCATGGACCATGTTGTATAAATCACTATACCTGCCTGCGATCTAGTTTATAGTGTACACATTACTAAGACATTTATTTCTTTCTTTTTTAATAAAAACTGCCCCACACTAGGATTGTCTCCTGTATCGGGGGGTACACAACCCGTGGCATAGCAGTTGATTGCTTAGCCGCTGCGGCTAACTGAGGCTGAGGCCAAAGAAAAGGTGGATGGATTGTGTTAAAGCGGACATGATAGAAAAGAGAGTGACTGACGATGTGACGGCTGACAGAGATGAATGGAAGAAAAGGACATACTGCGCCGACCACAAATACATTGGGACAAGGGCAGGAAGATGATGATGATATGATGAAAACAAAAAAAACACTTTTATAGAAAATCCAACTAAAAAAAAAACTGAAAAAAACGTGTTTTTTTAAACTATTAATTATTTTAAACTGTGTCCATGGTCACGAATAGACTGAACATGGACGCTGTAAAGGGTCCGAAACGTCGGGATTAATAATATCAATATACGCGATAAAATCCGTAAAAAGTAGTTTTATTTCAATGTATAATATTCGCGTTAATGTCAGAAATCAATATATTAATTATTTCTCATTTTTTAGTTGGATTTTCTATAAAATATTAAATTAATATACTGTTTAAAATATTGAATTGTCATCGGTTGTTAATGAGTATGCTCAATTTCGAGTTAATAATTTATTTATTTATTTATTAAGGAAACTCAACAGCTATTTTAACATTTACATGAGTTCTAAATGTTCACTTCACTATCAATGAACAGCCCAGTAATGAAAGAGCATATGTATACTGCACAGTGATAGCGAGATGATGACAATTGTCTCTTAGCCAATTACAGAGTTCCATGTCATTGATAAAGGTAGATCAACTAGAAAGTAGCGAACAATTATTATAATTCACATTTACCTACACATCAAAGTTACAAATATGTTTATAACATGGATATTGAAATAAAGGGAAAAAAAAGGGAAAAACAAAAGATTATGAAATCTGTAAACAATTAAGGACGCGCTTAGTAAGAAATGAAGAATGAGTTAGATAAATAATGAGTTATAACACAATTTATTCATTAGACAATTCATTAAACAATATCTGTTTGACCTGTCTCCGGAATGATTGTTTGGATAAATGAAATATATCGACATTTTCAAAACTCAACGAGTAGATACGAGGCAATCGGCTCCTAACAGCATTACTCCCGTATTTGGTGCGGTAGCCGGGGATACTAAATAATTTAGTATGTCTGGTACGTGTGAAATAATAATATTCTTTATTTTCAGACATAGATAGTCCATAGAATTGGTACATAGTAACTGTTAGTAAAGTTGTTAGTATTACACATGATAAGTTATGTGTTAGTAGTTTTAAAGTTATTTAGAAAAGGAAAAATTCGACCGCGACGCTATGACCACTAAGCCACCGCGATACCTACCCGTCATGTCGAATTTTTCCTTCACATACTGAATTTACGTCTTTATGGTGACGTCAGTAACACCTATTGAAAAGCAAGTTTTTGCTTTTCAACCGACACAACTTACTTTACAGTTATTTCAATGTCGAACGATGCCACCTTACCTTCTAACTATCTTTTTGTATATTTTTGGCATTTTCCATGCTAAGACTTTAAAGTTATTTAGAAAAGGAAAAATTCGATCGCGAGCAGGATTCGAACCTGCGTCTTCTGGTTAGGTACACCAGACGCTATGACCACTAAAGGCCTACGCAGAACGGGACGGCATGGCAAGGGATTTAATTTTTTACCAATGGACATTAAAACGTATCAATATAGCAATACGACCTAAATTGCTTTAATTGAAATAAATGCCGTGGCATTGAAAGGGATTTCTCGATGCCACAGCATCATTTTAAAGCATAGCAATTTATTTCGTATTGTTATATCGATACGTTTTAATGTTCAATGTAAAAATTTAAATCCCTTGCCATGCCGTCCCGTTCTGCGTAGGCCTTAAGCCACACATTAGTGGTAACTTTGAAATCTTAGCATGGAAATTGCCAAGAATATACAAAAAGGTGTTAGTAGTTTGTTAGTAAAACAGTTGAAATTACAAGATAGTTTATTCCATTATATTTTCTTATTACTTTTCAGATGTACACCTGCCTAGTATACAATAAATGAACTATCAATTTTGTTCACTAACGTCCTGAGGACAGCGTTCTTCACCATCATTAACCCATATACTGTCCCACTGGTGGGCACGGGTCTCCTCTCATATTGAGGGGGATTAGGCTATAGTCCACCACGCTGGCCTAGTGCGGGTTGGCAGACTTCACAAACCGTCGAGAAAAATCTCTAAGGTATACAGGGTTCCTCGCGATGTTTTCCTTCACCGTTTAAGCGAGTGATAATTAATTATTAATACGCACATGAATTCGAAAAGTCAGAGGTGCATGCCTTGGGTTCGAACTCGAGACCTTCGACTTGACAGGTCGAAGGTTTCGCGTAAAAGGTCTAAAAAAAAACAGTGGACTCGCGTAGAATTAAGTTAGAATAATTAAGAACAATGTCCCATAGCAGCAGCCTAACTGCCCAAATATAATTATTTACGCATGGAAATTAATCAATTATTGTAAAAAAGGTCCGCACCTCCAAGTCCGCGGAAAATAACTCGATAATAAAAAACATGTTCTCACATGATGTCCGGTGGGTAGGTCCCGCAGATGGTTGAGCGCCACGTTGAGGTCCCTGAGCGCCGGCGCCCGCCACACGGCGGCCGGCAGCGCGCGCAGCTTGTTGTTGGACGCGTCCAGCGTCGTCAGCGCCGGCAGACGGAACAGCGGCGCCGGCAGCTCCTCTAGACGATTATCCTGGGTAATCATACAACAAGGAAGACATACAGCTAATACACATTTTTTTTACATGTGTGTCGGGTCGTTTTATTCCCTGCAACATAGTTGAGTCGAACGACGCCTACACACGTCATGCTCGTGAACGGGTGCCGTCTGTCGGGGCTGGTCAGCTCTTACTGTCAATGGCAATCTTTTTTTTTTTCTGTTTATTATACTGTATTAATTTATTAGTAGGTACACATCAAACTGTATTGTTCTCAGTAACTATTCATAACAAAAATTGTAAACTAAGATTAATATTGTAATCATGTTTTTTTTAAAAAGGAGTGTCTATATAGTTTCTTGCCGGTTCTTCTCCATAAGACCCACTTCTTGGAACCGTGCAACTAGTTTTGACTTTTCAAAAGTGCTATTTTAATGGTCTAATTGAAATAGAACATTATACTACGAAGGTGACAAACGAGCATACGGCCCACCTGATGGTAAGCGGTTACCGTAGCCTATAGACGCTTGTAACACCAGGGGTATCACTTGCGCGATGCCGACCCTGTAAAACGAAAGAGGAATAGTTGGATTAGCAGTATAAGGGTCAAAGTCCCCTCACTGCCAACACAACGTTTCCTCGTGGAGCGCCGGCAACCTTGCTCACCGTAAGGAAAACAACACACTCTTCGTTTTTCTGCAAGGTGGAGGTCATTCCCCAGTCGAGCAGCTCTAATTTGAATGGAATTACTCCCACTGTGCTCTACCTCTCGTAAATGTAAATAATGTAAAAAGTAATGGTATATTGGTATGGTAATGGTATACCATTACCAACACCAAAAAAGAGTGCCTGAATTACCTGTAAGTATAACTCTTGGAGTACTGGCGCCGTGTACAGTTCCAGCCGAACCTTGGGCTTCTTCCTCCGTCTCTTGCCGTCTAGCTCCTCTTCAAAGGGGTCCTCGGCTGCCGGGAGACGCTCCAACTTGTTCTGGGCTGCATTTAGGTATCTAGGAATGGGGAGAAAATAATGTTCGTTAATCACCAAGTTATATACAGTAATTTATTAGACAACATCTGTGGTCTAGTGGTTCGCGTGTCGGTCTGCTGATCACGAGGTCGTGGTTTCGATTCCCACATGACACAAATAATTATGTGATGAACATTAAGTACTTGTATTTTGTTAGTATTTTCAAATAAAAAGTATGTAAGTATTATATCCATTGTCTAGTTTTATTTAAATCACTATATAATAAAAAAATATTTACCACCAGAAAAGTAATATAAAGTATTAAAAAATATACTATATTAAAAATAGCCAACCGAACCGGTCACTTTAAACGCCCGCCATTTTGGCGCGCTTAGTTTAACGTCATAGTCTATCACAAATCACAAACACTCCTACAACAAAATTAAAAATAAATAACACACCTACACTCCTACTCCTACAAACACTCCTACAGCAGTTTGTTGTTACCTACAACACTACGAAATAAGTGATTTTCATTTTGTGTTTTAGACTTTTACGTCATGCCCGCTTTGACAAATGGTGTCGCGTTTCAAATCCCTTCGTCAATTTCGCACTTTAAAAAGAAAATCTTAGTTAAAAAATAAATTTTAATCAAAAATATTGAAAGGCACAATTCTGAAGTAATTTTTCATGCATATTCCCTATCACCAACTCACCGAAGACTCAGCATGGTGAACAGCTCCGGTGGTAACAGCCGCAGCTCGTTGTTGGAGACGTCGAGGCGTGTAAGGGCGTGTAGGGCTCCACTGCTGTTACTCAGCTTAGAGTTCACTCGTAGCGCCGCGAGGCGAAGCCAAGACATGCTGTTAAAAACAATATTATCATCATTATCTTCGGAACCGTTTTCCCAGAAATGTTGGGGTCGGCTTCCAGGCTCAGGAATCAGTGGTAAGCATATCGGAAATGATCTTTTATCAATTTAACTACTTTTATGTACAAAATCAATTCAAATCATGACACTGCTGAGGTGGCAAACAAGCATACGGCCCACCTGATGGTAAGGTGTTACCGTAGCCTATAACACCGCTTGTAACACCAGGGGTATCACTTGCGCGTTGCCGACCCTGTAAAACGAAAGAGGAATAGTTGTGTTGGCAGTATAAGGGTCATGTCCCCCACTGCCAATACAACGTTTCCTCGCGGAGCACTGGCAACCTTGCTCACCGTAAGAAAGGATTTTTGGGCTACCACTAACGATTGTTAGAGGTGTTTGTATGATAACCGGGCTCTGAGCGGTCTCTGGTCTCTCATCCATAAACTGAAAGCAGCTAGCGCAGCTTAACCTTGCAAATAGGTTGATCAGCAGAGTTATGACTTAGCCATGGCCCCACAATAGCTCTGCCCACTTACCGTATAGTAGAGAGTTGTGCGCGCAGCTCCCTCCAGTTGACCATGACAGCTGTGGTGGGGCACAGGGAGCTGTAGGTCAGCGCGGAGTCGCCGGCGCCCTCCCGGTCACTGAACAGAGCCTCCGAGATTGAGGACTTGTTCAATTTGTAGTCCGGGTCTGGGTATGCCTGTTAGATAAATAGAACATGACATATATAAAATCAACCAGACCAAAACCATCTCGCGACTCATTACTTCCCTTGCCAAAACGTTGCCAAATACCTACCTGTACAACAAAATTGCGAATAATTAATTAATAATATCAATATAACGTGATAAAATCGTTAAAAAGTAGTTTTATTTCAATAAATATACATTGGTAAAAAAATATTCAAAACCAAAAAAGTACTAGGTACAAAGTATTTAAAAAAAAAAGATTAAAAACAGACGAACGAAACGGCGCATTTTGGCGCTCTAAGTGCGACGTCATAGTCTATCACACATCTCAAACACTCCTACAATAAAACCCAAATACGCAATCAGTGATATTGACATTTGGTGTCATAGACTTTACGTCATACTCGCTTTGACATATGGCGTCGCGTTTCAAATATTTGAAATTCCTGCAGCAATATCACTCTTTTAAAAATTAAATTCTTAGTTAAAAAATTTTTTTATCAAAAATATTGATGAAGGCACAATTCTATACTATTAATTTGTAAAAAAAAATTGACTTATTCAAATCATATGCATATTCCCTATTCACCTACCTTAGTGGCGAGCAGCTTGCCGAACAACTCAGTGAGTGAGTGCCGGGCGCACTCCCGGAGGGCTCTACTGTGAGGGTCGGTAGCTCCGTGCTGTAATAGTAACTCTACAATCTGTACGTTTTTCGCGCGCGCTGCTATCGCTAAAGCTGACCACGGACTTTCTCCTGAAAAAAAAAAACAAATATTGAAGACAATTTTTTTCTCTTTAGGGTTGGTGGTAGGCTCATGCTGCAGAGTACAGTGAAAACGGCGATATAAAACACCGTGAGGAAACCTGCATGCTTTAGAGATATTTCTCTACGTGTGTAAAGGCTGTCAACCCGCACTAGGCCAGCGTGGTGGACTATAACCTAATCTCCTGAATCTCGAGACCCGTGCCCAGCAGTGGGACATTGTGGGTTGTTGATGTACTTACGGTCGGTATTATAGGAGGGTCTGCCGGGAGAGGGCCCGGATGTACCGCGGGCCCCGCTGAGTGCAGCCGACGCACTGCGCGAGCGCCGCCGGTCCCGGGTCCCCTCCGCACCGCCCATCTGTGTATACGGACAAACTATATAAATATTTTAAGAGAGGTAGGGTATAGTGGGACTAATTCCACTCAAATTGGAGCTGCCCGACGGGGGAAGTACCTCCGCCTTACAGAAAATCGAAGTGAAATAACACTGCTTTGAGCTGTTTTGTATTTCTTACGGTGAGCAAGATTGACAGTGCTCCGCGAGGAAACGTTGAGTTGGCAGTGGGGGGACTTAGACCCTTATACTACCAACCCAAGTATTCAACTATTCCTCTTTCAATACAGGGACGGCAACGCGCAAGTGATACTCCTGGTGTTGCAAGCGTCTATAGGCTACGGTAACCGCTTACCATCAGGTGGGCCGTATGCTTGTTTGCCATCTTAGTACAGTCACCAAAAAAGAAAGAGATTGGTATACAGGTAGCGAACGAATTCTGCGTCTTTACACAGATCGTGATTTAAATAATTATTAGTCAAAAGTTTTGATGTGTAGCAGCTTACAATACCTTTTTGACACATACTGCGTGACATATTAATACACAATCTTTAACAAAACATAGATGTTTAATTAGCTGCCTGTATACTTAACTCTTTTGTGGACCGTACCAGCTAGGAGTTTGTCAGCGGCATAAAACCGGATAAAAAAACTAGATCTCACCAGATCAGAAGGCGGTAGAGCAGAGGCGTTAGCATCAGCCCCCGCGGCTAGCAGTCTCTTCAGGATTCTCACATGACCCCCTCTAGCTGCGCAGGAGACGCAGGCGTCCCCTCCCCTGCCTGCTTCCACCACAACCGGGCAGATGCGGCGCTCTGATGACCAGCGATCCTGGTGTTGTTGTTGAATAAAATATATCGCTGTTGTGTAAAATATTCATAGTTTATATTAGAAATGGAAATAAAACTACTTGTTGGTCGTGGTTATGACTATGATAGTGACAATGGTGGTGAACTGGTGATGATGATGACGATGTCGGTGTTGGTGAAGATGAGATGATGTTAGTGGTGATGATAATGATGATTTTGGTGTTGGTAATGATGATGATGTCTATGTTGGTGAAGATGAGATGATGTTGGTGATGATAATGATGATATTGGTGTTGTTGATGATGATAATAATGATGATGTTGGTGATAATGATGATGATGTTGGTGTTAGTGGCAATGATGATAATGGTGTTGGTAAGATGATGATGACGATGACGGTAATGAAAATCGTGTTAGTTGTGATGATGATGATGCTCGTGGTGATGATGATGATGACGTTGGTGTTGGTGATAATGATGATGATGATAATCATGATTATGATGATGTTGTTTTTGGTTGTGATGATGTTGGTGTTAGTTGTGATGATTATGATGTTAATGATAATGGTGTTGATGGTGGTCTTAGTAGTGATGTTGATAGTGGTGCTACCTTATGATAGTGGTGATAATGGGGATGCTGGAAACAATTACGGTGGTGGTGGTGCTGCTTATAATTGTAATGATAATGGCGGCCTTAGTAGTGACGATGGTGATGACGACAGTGGTGGTAGTGTTAGTGGTGATAGTGATTTTGATGGTGGTGTGGCCAAAGCTTTCAGTTCACATAAACGCACCCAGACAAGTGACAAGTGTAGATTGAGCTCTAATATTGTATTTCTCTACTCACATTACTCCCCGAGGTTCCAGTAAGCTTACTCACGATAGCGTGAATGCCAAGGGATATGCCTCCACGCTGAGGACTCAGCGCCTGCGTGGCGGCGCTGGAGTCTTCGGGTTCTTGCTTCAAACAAAAGTCATGTTCAATAGGCTAGTTGACTGAGGCCTGTCATGGTTCCCTAGCACCGGGCGTAGGAACAGGGCAGACAACGCCCTGTTCCAACCACCATTAATGGCCACGGGCGGCGGCCTTGGGGAAGTCCGACCCGACTCACAAGGCACGAGCAGGCGACGCGGTTTGCAGTTTCCCCACACCGCTCAGCGGATCGGTGGAAGAATGGGAGGGAGAACGTCTAAGGTTCTCTCCCCTTACGCAAGGGCACATTCTACAATGACATGGAGTAAGCTTATTATTCCACAATAACCTGGAGTAAGCATATTATTCTACAATTTTTTGTCAGTTGCTTCATATAGTTTATTAGTTTCTACCGTTTGTAAATGGGAGAACTGTTTAGAATTTTCTTTTATGCCTAGCTGTATTTTATATAATTTTAATCTTCGCAACATTCACTAAATTGTTCTCTCATGTAAGTATCCAATCCAATTTATAATCCATCATTGTACAATACAAAACGATATTTTAAAAGAGTAACCATGGAGTTTCTTGCCGGTTCTTCTCCATAGAAAACGACTACTTTGGAACCGTGCACCTAGACTCGACATTTCATAAGTGCCTGTATATGGTTTATATGCAAATAAAACTATTTTGATTGATTGACCTGGCGTAAGCTTATTATTCTACAATGACTTGGCGTAAGCTTATTATTTTACAATGACCAGGGTATGCTCATTATTCTCACCTGATGCGGTTTAGGAGCGGCGCTTGCCGCCACGGTGTGTGCTAACAGGGCGTCGACGACGGCGACGTTCCCCAGCGTGCACGCCACGTACAGAGCGGTCTGACCGCTCACGTCACGCGCATTCACGTCCAGCGCCGCGGTATACTGCCATTGACCGCTCGCGTCACTGTGGGCAATGACCAGGGGAGCTCTTTAAATCAATTTTCATCATGCGTACCGCTGAAATGTGGAATGAGCTTCTAAGTGGGTCTACCCAATAACTATAAATAATAATCTTTATCAATCCATATACTGTCCCACTGCTGGGCACGGGTCTCCTCTCAAAATGAGAGGGATTAGGCTATAGTCCACCACGCTGGCCTACTGCGGGTTGGCAACTTTTATTCATAATAGAGATTGCAGACATACCAGTTGTACTTATTGATAATAAAATTAATTTACAGTAATCTCTATACAGGCAGCTGTTACACTGCTCTCCTAGCTAGGTTATACAATAACCTGTATTAAGGAGTAGCAGTTCCCATCCCCTGGTCCTATTATTGGCACATACTTATAAGGTACATAGTGCTATTAATTCTACAATCTCATTAAAGGTAAGTAAGTATAAAAATAAGTATAAAAGAAAACTTGTTTGCGTGCCAGTTTGTTTGTGTGTGTTTATGTGTGTGTGTGTGTGTGTATGTGTGTGTGTGTGTGTGTTTATGTGTGTGTGTGTATGTGTGTGTATGTGTGTGTGTATGTGTGTGTGTGTGTATGTGTATGTGTGTGTGTATGTGTGTGTATGTGTGTGTGTGTGTGTGTGTGTGTATGTGTGTGTGTATGTGTGTGCGTGGGTGATTGTGTGTGTTTGGGTATGTGCGTAGCGAGTAACTATAATCTTTGTCTTTAAATCTCGAGTGAATTGGTTTCTTCTAGGCAAGCGCGCTACACCGTAGATCGCAGTGTCGGTTAACATCAGGCGAGCTAGTGGTCAAGCGTGTGTCTATCGTGAATAAAAAGAAAAAGAGCTAGCATGGATCATCATCATTATCATCATCAATTTTTAAGAGAGGTAGGGCATAGTGGGAATTGTTCCACTCAAATTGGAGCTGCCTGACTGGGGAAGTACAAAGGCCAGCACATCAATCTACCACAATCTGTCAAATTTCTTTGATTGATTTTCAACTTTAATCTAAAATAATAAGGTTCATATTCAATTGAGAAAATTTGACAGTTTTGGATAGCTTGACCTGCTGGTGTCTGTGCCTCCGCCTTGCAGATAATCGAAGTAAAATAACAATGCTTTGAGCTGTGTTGTTTTTTACGGTGAGTAAAATTGCCAGTACTCCGCGAGGAATCGTTGTGTTAGCAGTGGGGGGACTTTGACCCTTATACTGCCAACCCAACTATTCCTCTTTCGTTTTATAGGGTCGGCAACGGGCAAAACACATTGATTATACAACTTAGTCTTTAGACATTGTGGTATTTTAGACTTAGAACATCCTCCAGTTTCCCAAAAGCAGCCCACCCCAATTGAATGCGCCTGGAAATTTCTCGTATCTATACAACGTGTTACAAAATACCCCGTAAAAATATAATTAATTATCAAAGCCAGTAATTTTGTCAGCTGTCATGTCAGGGAACCAGATTATTTAACAGAAAGGCTTACGTACCTATTTTACCTAATAATTGTCTACTTTAATAGTTTTTCTATTTTTCATTCATAAATGTTGTTGTTTTCCTTTTTTTAGGGTATGTTATACAGCGTTACTACGGTTCTTAAATATTGTGAATGGACTCGTTATAAGGCCCCATTTAACCTACTCTCGGCTTTACGGGTAGTTTTGTAACATCCTGTATAATAATAATATAAAAAAAATACTCACGTGTAAGTGTTGAGCACGCTCTCAGGGTATGGATACTCAAGTAGCAGCGTCACCAGGGCCGCGTGCCCCCCGATGCACGCCGCGTGGAGAGGCAGCCATTTTTCTACGGTCTCTTGCTAGAAAAAGAAGACTAGCCTGATGTTTCGTATTGTGGAGATACTGGTATCACGTCGGGGTCACCAGTGAGTAGAGGCGAGGTGTATTGCCCCTCCAACGAAAAGGGAGAATCCTCCAACCAGGCAGGTGTTTTGCCTGGCGGGCCACGGCCCAACGATCGGGTGGTTGTAGTATATGCAACTTTCGTTGCGAATGTTGCTTGCGCGATTCAGGACTTCGTAATTCTATGTAGCGCGGTAGATGTCGCTACACTATCTATTGATACTTGTTGGTGCATCTAACCACGACTAGCGTATTATATCCATGATGGCCCAACCTAAATTTTAAGTCGATATACATTACGACCCAATGTACAGAGTTACCTAAAACTGTCAATTTTTCCCAATTGAAAATGAACCCTATTGTATTAACCTTTTGACCGCCACGGACGCGTATAGCCGTCGAATGAAAGCTTGCTTAAGACGCCAACGACGGCATGGCACGTCAAAAATACCACTTTTTTTTAGTTCAAAATAAATACCTACACAATTATTTTTTTTGTTTTTCTTTACTATTATTAGATACTAGAATTTGTCGCTTGGCGTAGAGAACACGGATTTTCGTTATTGACGTGGCGATCAAAAGTTTAAAGTTGAATATCTATTAAAGAAATTTGACAGATTGTCATAGCTCGATGTGCTGGCCAGTGTACTAAAAGTAGTTGCAGACCAGAATTTTGGTTTAGGTTCTATAGTTACCTAAAGCTAGTTATTTAATGCAAAAATATTTTGAAATAAATAAGATAAATATTTTTTTGATGGCAGATTTGAATTAGCGGGATTATTAAACGAAAATATATGTTTAAATATCACGCAAGTGATACCCCTGGTGTAGCAAGCGTCTAAAGGCTACGGTAACCGCTTACCATCAGGTGGGCCGAATGCTTATTTGTCACCGTAAAGGAATTCAAAAAATAAACGACCATGACAGATAAATGATATTTATTTAATATAAAATATAATATAATAATATTTTTGGGACATTTTTTACACAGCACCATCTAGTCCCAAACTAAGCAGAGCTTGTACTATGGGTACTAGACAATGGATATAATACTTATATACTTTTTTTTTGTAAATACATACTTATAATACATAAGAAACACCCAGACAAACACAAATACTCATGTTTAAACCACACAAATATTTGTGTCTTGTGGGAATCGAACCCACGACCCCATGATCAGCAGTCCGACAGTCGATCCACTAGACCACAGACGTCGTCAAATTTATTTCTGTAAATAGATCTTTTAAAGACACTTTTACATTCAATATTTTACATTTTTTTAAGCTAGATGTCTCCGGCATTTTGACCTCTGAGAAGAAACGACGAAACAAACTCAGAGAATCATAGTCTCTTTTAAAGTCCAGACATAGAATAGTAACAAATATGTGTCTTACAATGTAGGGCAAAGTCTGAAATGGCCTTTTGAAGAAAGAGCCATAGCGGCTCTGAGTAGACCAGTCCCAACTGACGGCACGCATGCATCAGTCATTGCACATGATGTTGAACTCACCTGTACAGCCTCAGGGAACGATGCTAGCAGTAACTTGACTATATCCACGTGTCCATGGTAGCAGGCTATGTATAGTGGGCAGTACTTGGTGACGGGATGCGCGCGACCATCAGCGCCAGCGTCCAGGAGAGAGGACACCGCTGACGTCAGACCGGCTTCTGAAGCTCTGGAGAGATGATAACATAACATAAATAAACTATATCTTTCGTCATGGCGGGTGGGAGTCGCGGTGGCTTACTGGTCATAGCGTCTGGTGTACCTAAACAGAAGACGCAGGTTCGAATCCTGGCCGCGGTCGAATTTATCCTTGCCCTGAACCTGCGTCTTCTGGTTAAGTACCGAGGTCAGCACATCAAGCTACCACAATCTGTCAAATTTCTTTGATTGAATTTCAACTTTAACACAAAACAATAAGCTTCATAATCAAATGGGAAAATTGGACAGTTTTGTATAGCTTGACCTACTGGCGTCTGTACATCAGACACCGTACTTAGTGGTTGTACGGAACCGTACATTAATTTAGCGATCACGCGTGCATTCAGCATACGCCAGCAATTGCATGTAATACCTATTGCAAATATTATATGTACAGTCAGCAACGAAAGTCGCTGAACATGTTGCAATCTTCAATATGATTTTTAACAAGTATGAAGTTACTGACCTACGAAGGTTATGCGAAATAATTGCATAGATGACCATTAAATATTTGGGTTACCTTAGTAGAAAAGACCTGTTGCCAAGTTCTGGAGCTGTGACAATAAAAAAATTTTGCTGTGTTCAGCGACTTTCGTTGCTGACTGTACTAAAATAATTACAATAAATCAGTGTTAATCAAACATTCAAAGCGGACGGTTTTATTTCATCATCCTAATAGAATCTACCCATCATCATCATCAACGATAAATGTAGATTATTCCTACAATGGTCATAGTGTCTGATGTACCTAACCAGAATTTAAAATCTTAGCATGGAAAATGCCAAAAAATACAAAAAGATTTATGTAAGATTTACTCACACGTATAGTAAAGTGTTGGCCCCCCCGGGGGTCAGGTTGGCAATGAGGCCGGCGTCGCTGCCGAGCGCGTTCAGCCTTTCTTTGAGCTGGCTGCAGTCACCGCGAGACACCAGCTCGCGGAGCGCAGCATGCTGTGAGAGACGCTCCCGTTCCAGCGAATCTGAAAACAAAAGAAAAAAAAGCTAGAATGGGATTTCATCGTCCCTTTTATGGCTCGGTATCCACCAAAGCGAAGAGAGGAGAGAAGTATATGGATACTGCCAACCCAACTACTCCTCTTTCGTTTTACAAGGTCGTCTATAGGCTACGGTAGCCGCTTACCATCAGGTGGACCGTATGCTTGTTTGCCACGTTAGTGTTAGTTATAAAAGAAAAGTTGGGAAAAAAGTTAGAAGGAAGAGAAGAATGATGATGATGATGATAATGATGATGATGGTGGTGATGGTGGTGGTGGTGGTGGTGGAACCTCGACCACTTACCATGTTGCCTCCACGGGTCAGCGACGTCATCAATGAAGTAGTGTGAAACATCGTAAGCGGTGTCCGGATCAGCTTCTGCATTCTCACGTTGCGCTCGCGCAACTTTGCGCGCTGCACTGCGGAATCGTTCTAGCATTTCTGTAGAAACTTAACTATTCTTCTTCTAGTGCTGTTTCCTCAATCGCCGCATTAGCTTACTGGTTTGCTATACTTGAGGTCCTGGGAGTCTACTCCCTAAGCACGAAGTCCGTAGTTTCGACCTTAGTTACGGGCGTTTCCTACTCCGATTCACCTACGGACAGATGATTCGTTCGGGGCCCGAACTAAGAATGAATGACAACACAATTTGACAGTTGTCCCTACTCTCGATGTGTTTTTAACCGTTCGAAAAATTGAATTTGACACTTGTTATATCGGGCTCCGAAGTTTCGGAGAACTTTCGAACGGCTCGTAACTTCATTGACGGAGACAGGGAGTAGACCCTCTGGTTTGATTCGAAGTACGAGCACTTTTCGTTTTTAAAACATTTGACTGGTCTTATTTTTGGTTGGTCTTAATTAGGAGTAAGTTTAAGAGAGGTAGGGCATAGTGGGAGTAATTCCACTCAAATTGGAGCTGCTCGACTGAGGAAGTACCTCCACCTTGCAGAAAATCGAAGTAAAATAACATTGCTTTGAGCTGTGTTGTGTTCCTTACGGTGAGCAAGGTTGCCAGTGCTCCACGAGGAAACGTAGTGTTGGCAGTGGGGAGGACTTTGAACTTTATACTGCAAACCCAACTATTGCTCTTTCAATACAGAGTCGGCAACGCGCAAGTGATACCCCTGGTGTTACAAACGTCTATAGGCTACGGTAACCGCTTACCATCAGGTGGGCCGTATGTTTGTTTGCCAACTTAGTAGAATAAAAAAGAAAGGAGTTTACTAGTGTGACCTACATTGGTGGGCAAAAGGCCTCAACCACATGCCTCCATCTACCTCGATACTGTGCTAGCTGGGTCCAATCTGGATTAAAAGTTATTTAGCGAAGGAAAAATTCGACCGCGGGCAGGATTCGAACTTGCGTCTTCTGGTTAGGTACACCAGATGCTATGACCACTAAGCCATCGCGAGTCCCACCCGCCATGACGTAAATTCTGAATGTGAAGGCAAAACTTGTGTTATGGGTATAAGCTTTCTCGGTATCAGGTTTTACACAGTTAGTAAGTTACATTGCAGGACGAACACAGTTATTATAAATAAGTAGTAACTACTGAATATTGATTTCTGTCATTTACGCGACTATACATTGAAATAAAACTACTTTTTAAGGTTTTTATCGCGTTATATTGATATTATTAATCCCGACGTTTCGGACCCTTTACACCGTCCATAGACGCTGTAAAGGGTCCGTAATGTTAATAATTAAGTAATAAATATAATAATAATTAAGTAAATATTTTTTTTAAAATAATATCAATATAACGCGATAAAAACCGTAAAAAGTAGTTTTATTTCAAAGTAAATACTGAAGTTAACGTTATTAAGCAAAGGAAAAATTAGACCTCGGGCACGATTTTGACTTTGCTTAATAACTTTAAAATCTTAGCATGGAAAATGCCAAAAAATACAAAAAGATGACTGAAGTTAACGTATAAAAACTAAAAATATAAACGAGATAGTTAATTTATATGTGTAGACTAATTCTTTTTATTTATGGTACGGATAGTTCTGGATCCTCCGCCACCCGGGGAGGTGGCAGGGTATGTCCGACTCGTACCGACTAAAAACCGCACTTGCCTTCACCTGCCCTATAGTCATGGCCATGGGATCCGCGAAATTCACCACGACCATGACAAATGGATTAGTTAATACTATAAGCGAGTTATGAAAGAATAATCCTAACCGCATTAAACTATTGTAACACTATAATCCCCACTGAAGCACGCGAGGCTTCTAGACCTTAGATATTGGGTTACGCATTAGGAATTACGTGATCCTACTGACTTAGGTTCGTGCCTAAGTAATATCTAGGATGATCAACCAATCTGAAAGGTTAAACTGTACCCCGATCAAGCGATCAACGGAGCAAGGAATACAGCAATTGGCTTAATTAACAACAATTGACTTGCTTCCGGACTGTTGGGACCTGAAGTTATTTCAATTAGGTGACAAAGAAGCATAATGGTATGGTGCTCACATGGCGCCGGCAACACCGCACTGAGATGGGATAAAAAAGGCTTAAAGCCACCAGACTGTGCAAAGCGAATGTTAGCACATTATTGCTTAGCAGATTCCTACTTCTACCACCTGGACCAATGGATTGATAATATAGAAAAACACGCAAACTTTACACAACTAAGCGGAGCTTAGCGGAGGAGCCAGCAGGTCAAGATATTCAAAATTTTCGAATTTTCCTAATTGAACATGAACCATATTGTTTAAAGTTGAAAATCTATCAAAGAAAGGCAGATTAGGGTAGTTTGATGTGCTAGCCTCTGTAATGTGGGTACTAGACAATGGATATAATACTTATATCCCACCTCCATACATCGAGGGAATGAAATCAGCTACCCGAGTCTGTATTTCCTGACGTGTACAACAGTTTAGGTGTCTTCAAGTCACGATTTGAATAGGTATCTGCTAGGTGCATAGACCACATCGTCTATTACCACCAGGTGAGATTCTGGTCAAACCCTAACCTATCTCCTATAAGAACATGACTTTTTTATAAATACGTAGTAGGACGCTCAAGTAAACACAAAGATAATGTACACATCACATAAATATTAGCGTCCTGTGGAAATAGAAACCACGACCTCGTGACCTCAGCAGTTCGACAATCGAACTACTAATCCAGTGTTTTTCAAACTTGTGGGCCGCGATCCCCCCGGGGGTCGCCATGTCTTACTCAGGGGGTTGCGCTTGTAAGTCAGGTAAACCTTAAACGCTGGATTAAAGCTACTATTCTGCTGTTTACTAACAATCGAATGATTATGTTTACATTCCTGATCGGTTTATTTATTATGTTGGTACACAGGCCAGGTAGCTTGATGTGCAAGCTACCGCAATTTGACAAAGTTTTTTGATAGATTTTAAAATTTAAATACTAATCAATAAGGTTCATATTCAATTGGGAAAATTTGACCGCTTTGGATAGCTTCTTGCTGGCGTCTGTAGCTTTAAATTAGCAATGTTACCATTGATATTATTTTTGCATTTAATACTTCAGTCAACATTTTTGTTTTTTTTATAATTTCTATTTTATATACAGACTGTATGTTGTGCGTCATACGGACGAAAAATAAATTATTTTCTTTCTTTCTTACTAAAATAATCATACAACATTTTCAGGACATTGTCGTCACCTTGGGGGGTCACCACATTTTTGGAACGAAGTTCCTTATCGCGCGTCGTTCGAAATTCAAATATTGTTGACAAGCATTCAAATATTATTGAGTGAATGACAATATTTGAATTTCGCGCATTGTGAATTGTTGTGTGTATACAGGTTTTTTTATTTTTTATTATTAAATTTTAATGAAAGGAACTTCGTTCCATCCGGGTGTCCCTTGACACCTCTCAAGTTTTTTACTTGCAAAGGGGCCGCGTATTCAAAAACTTTGGAAAACATTGTGCTAGACCGCAGACGTCGTTGAAACACGTTAGTTAACACGTTACTGGCAGTTCATTGCTCCATATGTGTTACGTAAAATGACCTTGTCAAATTGGAAGTGGATTTCCTTAATGAGATTATTAATTAGAAGCCGTATTAAATCCTCGTTTATACATAGATACAATTAATACGTGAAGCGAAAACTGTGCCGCTTTATAAAAATATCATGCGCACGGAGGAGTAATATAGACAAAATTATATAGTTAACTAGTTTTCCGCCCGCAGCTTCGCCCGCGTCGAGTTCGGTTATATCGCGTTTCCAAGAGAACTCTTCAAAAGTCCGAGATAAAAACTATCCTATGTTCTTTCTCAAGGTCAACTCTATCTCTGTACCAAATTTCATTAAAATCAGTTCAGTGATTTAGACGTGAAAGCGTAACAGACAGAGTTACTTTCGCATTTATAATATTAGTATGGATATGGTATAGATAAAGGAGTAGTATAGTGTAGTTTAGTCAAAGTTTATTTGGAAAAGGAGTGCTTCGAAGTAAAATGTTACATATTAAATATTTTGATACAAATCTCTTTTTCTCCGAGCCTCTTCCCAACTATATTGGTGTCGGCTTCCAGTCTAACCAGATGTGGCTGAATATCAGTATTTTACACGAAGCGACTGCCATCAGACCTCCGCAACCCAATTTTTTGGTTGAGGTGAGGATACACTGGTTGTCAGGCTTTTTGGGCTTCTGACTACCACTAATGATTGTCATAGGTATTCGGGCTGTCAATTTCAAACAGAAACGCATGTCAATTGCTTATTAAACAAACTTTGAGAAAAGAAACACTATAAATTATTGATTTCTGACATTTACGTGAATATTATACATTGAAATAAAACTACTTTTTACTGATTTTATCACGTTATATTGATATTATTAATCCCTCTAGTTTTATTTCAAACACTATAAAATTCAATATTGAAAAGGTCTCATTTCGACCACCCTGGGAAGACCATTTTTTTTATACCACTAAGGTGGCAAACAAGCATACGGCCCACCTGATGTTAAGCGGTTACCGTAGCCTATAGACGCTTGTAACACCAGGGTATCACTTGCGCGTTGCCGACCCTGTAAAACGAAAGAGGAATAGTTGGGTTGGCAGTATAAGGGTTAAAGTCCCCTCACGGCCAACAAAACGTTTCCTCGCGGAGCACTAGTACATTTAATACATATAATCACACCTGTTCCCCATTGGGGTAGGCAGAGACTATAGATTTCAACTTGCTGCGATTCTGGCACACCAATTTCGCTTCGTACATTCAAGACGTCTATGAAGTAGTGGTTCGAGTGTGGGACTATTGATCCTGGGGGTTCGATTCCCACAGGGCAAAAATGTTTATGCGATAAGCATACGTGTTTGTGTTTATCTGGGTGTTTCATATCTATACACATTACCTAAATCAAATTGAAGTATCTGTTTGTAATTCTAAATTAAACAGCTTTTTACTAAATGCATATGAAAGTGTATTCGGTATTTCAATTTTCATCATCATCAACCCATATATTGTCCCACTGCTAGGCACGAGTCTCCTCTCATATTGAGAGGGATAAGGCTATAGTCCACCACGCAAAGCAGTGATAGCTTAGTGGTATGACCATTGGACTGCCAAGTCGAAGGTCTCGAGTTCGAACCCAATGCACGCACCTCTGACTTTTCGAATTCATGTGCGTATTAATAATTAATTATCACTCGCTTAAACGGTGACAGAAAACATCGTGAGGAAACCTGCATGCCTCAGAGATTTTTCTCGACGGTAGACACGGTATTTACGTAAAAAAAAAAACAAACAATATTTAAAATTTTAGTCTGTATGCCTGTCCCGGCTAATCTCTGAAACGGCTGGACCGATTTTAACGGGACTTTCACTGACAAATAATAAGGAGTAACAAAACAACAAGTTGAGTGAATAACAAGTTTGGGACTAGACGGTTCTGAGTAAAAATTGAACTTCTCGGTCACGGTTTCTTTAATCAATTAATACGCACTTAAGACCTTTGACTTGGCAGCCATGGCCATGTCATTAGGCTATCTACTTTAAAAAAAAAACTGGGACTGACAAGTGTACCTAACCAGAAGACCCAGGTTCGAATCCTGCCCGCGATCGAATTGTTCCTTTGCTTAATAACTTTAAAATCTTAGCATGGAAAATTGCCAAAAATATAAAAAAAGATACATATAACACATTATCACCTTTAACACATAATTTGTATTCTCACAAAACTAACAAAACAACTTTTATTATTACACCAGATATACACAACAAGTTATGAAATCCGAACTCGCGATTCATCTTACACGTAATCTTATTAAGAATTATAACATTTAACGCGTTTAATAAGTTCTCATAATCTTTTTACTTTATAACTACGCGATTCTCACAACAAATTGACTTCAAAAGTTGACGTAAACACGCGCGGTCTCCACGAGGTCCGCAAGACAACTGAACTATCTCAACTCTCAAATTATTTATTCACGAGATTAAATTGATATACTTAGGGTCAGCCCATATTAGGCGGAGTAGTGTTCGTTCATTCTGACGGTCGTGGGGATTTTTTTACCATTTGAGAAGTATGAATTTATTAGATTAATCAACATCGATGCATAACAACAAGGGTTCGTTACTACACATGGGTAATTTGAATACACTAAAATGAATTGATGAATTATCTTTTTTAGCATTTTCCATGCTAAGATTTTAAAGTTATTTTAGCGCAGGAAAAATACGAACGCGAGCAGAATTCGAACCTGCGTCTTCTGGTTAGGTACACCAGACGCTATGATCAATAAGCTACCGCGAGTTCCACCCGCAGGGTCGAAGTTTGCTTTCACATTTTGAATTTCCGTCTTTATGATGACGTCAGTAACACATGCTGAAAAGTAAGTTTTTTATTTGTTTTTGAATTGATTCACTTAGTTTGATTCAACCGAATGATCAATTCACCTTAACAATTCGCTATTCACCTCAACGATGCTCTGATTCTGGAATGACTTCGTGAAGTGAAACAATACATTCAGTCACTGAGTCACTGACTTAGCATTGCTTAACGATTCTCTATTCACCTTAACAATGGTATGATTCAAGAACGACTTCAGGAAGTCAACCAATACATTTAGGCACTGAGTCACTGACTTAGCATTGCTTAACGATTCCCTATTCACCTTAACGATGCTTTGATTCAGGAATGTCTTCAAACAATACATTTAGTCCTGACTCAGCATTGCTTAATAGAGTCACTTACTAACTAAATAATCATGTCATTTGTATTTGGAATGTTTTGGAATGGTGTAGTACCATACCATAGTGCTGCAGTGACTCACTGATTTATTGAGTCTTGTGAATCATTAAGTTTAACAATTCAGTCTATTGAATTGATTCATCTTATTTATTCTGAAGTTGACGACCTCTGTGGTCTAGCGGTTCGAGTGCCGGATTGCTGATCATGGGGTCGTGGGTTCGATTCCCACAGGACACAATTATTTTTGCGGATAAAACATGAGTATTTGTGTTTGTCTGGGTGTTTCTTATGTATTATAAGTATGTATTTACAAAAAGAAAAGTATATAAGTATTATATCCATTGTCTAGTACCCATAGTACAAGCTGTGCTTAGTTTGGAACTAGATGGTGTTGTGTAAAAAAAAATGTCCCAAAAATATATTTGAAAAAATATATATATATTAAGTGACTTACCCAAATCCAATCACCCATGTTTATTCGTTACCCACAGGACACAAATATTTATGCAATGATCATAAGTGTTTGTATTTATTTATTTTAATGCTTTATGTACAACAAATTGTACAGAGGCGGACTTAATGCTAAAAGCATTCTCTACCAGTCGACCATAGGGTGATACAGAGACAAAGCGTGGCAGATGCATTAATCAGTCATGCTGAAAAAAAGGTTGATCCATATTAAATGCTACCTATATATCTACTATATACTATAATACATACATAAAGTATTCATTTACTTATATAAAATAAAAATACATATATAAACAGTAATAAATACATACCTAACAAATTCATGAATTTAAATAAATATTTATATATTATAATAAATACTACAAAATATCAGTGATGAGATGATTCTGCCAATTTCTTTCGAAAGTACTCACGAACTTTCATTTTAAACGAATAACGACTAGTGTAGTGTAGTGTTTGTCTGAGTCTTACAGAAGAAAAAAGTAATATATCCATCCATAAGTATTATATTCATCGTCTAGTATCCATAGTTATAATCTATGCTTAGTTTGGGACTACATGGTGCTGTGTAAAATTGTCCGAGAAATATTTATTTATTTGTTCGTGACGAACGCCGAACAAACCGTCGAACGCGGTCGATCAATGTGTGATAACCCTAATGTCGAGCCGTCGTAGGTACCCTATGACAGCTGTCAAATTAAACTAACTGACGTTGGTAATTAAATAATGTCGTAGAAAAACCGGTCTAACAAATTTTGTAATAGTCGATAGCGGTCAAATTAATTAACATACCATCACGAAGGGTTAGGCAGAGGAGTACTAATGTACACCCACATTTCTTCGGTATGTTTAGGTCCCATGTAATAGGGGGCGAGCCTATTGCCATTAACCGGGCACAAATCCAGACTCCGAGCTGCTACTGAGAATTTCATAGAAAAACCCAATAACACTTTGCTCGACCTGGGTATCGAACCCAGGACCTCTAGCGTAGCAGTCGCGCTTAGGACTAATGAGGCAGTAATTAATTAACAATGTTCTTTAATTTGTAAAAAAATGTTGGAACGCGGGAGGAGCTCGTGGTTAAGTTATAAATTCGCTGATCAACCGATATGCAAGGTTAAGCTGCGCTAGCCGCGGTCAGTTTGTAGATCATTCCTAACACATCGAGACCGCACTTTGCCAGGTTTCCTCACGATGTTTTCCTTCACCATTTAAGCGAGTGATAATTAATTATTAATACGCACATGAATTCGAAAATTCAGAGGTGCGTGCCTTGGATTCGAACTCGACACCTTTGATTTGGCGGTCAAATGATCATATCACCAGGCTATTATGCTTTTTTTAATATTTATTTATAATGAAATAAAAAAGATTAGACGAGACGATTACTAAGAATATCTGAAATCGTAGTCGCTGTTCTATAAACATGATATACTTATAAGATCACTGGTTTAAGTGCTAAACCAGTTTTAATTTATGTAACACGAAATTTGAATAACATTGGGTAACTAAGACAAAGGCCGTTGACACACGAGATTTTATAAATAAGATAAATATTTTTGGGACAATTTTACATAGCATCGTCTAGTCCCAAACTAAGCAGTCTTTACTATAGGTACTCGACAATGGTATTTTTTTTTTGATACCACTAAAACGGCAAAAGCACCAAAAGCAGTGATAGCCTAGTGGTATGACCATTGGACTGCCAAGTCAAAGGTATCGAGTTAGAACCCAAGGCACGCACCTCTGATTTTTCGAATTCATGTGCGTATTAATAATTAATTAATTATCACTCGTTTAAACGGTGAAGGAAAACATCGTGAGGTAACCTGCATACCTTAGAGATTTTTCTCGACGGTTTGTGAAGTCTGCCAACCCGCACTAGGCCAGTGTGGTGGACTATAGGCTAATCCCTCTCAATATGAGAGGAGACCCGTGCCCAGCAGTGGGACAGTATATGGGTTGATGATGATGATGATGATGATGAAAGCGGCAAACAAACATACGCCCCACCTGATGGTAAGCGGTTATCGTGGCCTATAGACATTTGTAACACCAGGGGTATCACTTGCCGACCCTGTAAAACAAAAGAGGAATAGTTGGGTTGGCAGTATAAGGGTCAAAGTCAACACAACGTTTCCTCGCGGAGCACTGGCAACCTTGCTCACCGTAAGGAACACAACACAGCTCAAAGCAGTGTTATTTCACTTCGATTGTCTACAGAGCGGAGGTATTTCGCCAGTTTGGCAGCTCCAATTTGAGTGGAATTACTCCCACTATGCCCTACCTCTCTTCTATAATACTTATTTTATAGGTAGGTACTTCTTTTTTTTTAAATACAATACAACACACAGTCAAACAGTCACTTATGTTCTTCACACAAATATTTGTTTTCTATTGTGTGGGAATTGAACCCAACCCTCGTGATCAGCAGTACAATACTCGAAACACTAGACCAGGGGTCGCCAAATAACTACTATGATGTACAGAGGTCAGCACATCAAGCTACCACAAACTGTCAAATTTCTTTGATAGATTTTCGACTTTAACATGTCATGTTATGGTTCATTTTCTATTGGGAAAATTTGCCAGTTTTGGATAGCTTGACCTGCTGGCGTCTGTACATATATTACCGTGACTATGACTTGTTACTTACATAGTTACTTTTGTTACTCATAGTTACTATTCTTTTATCTAATATATAAAATTCTCGTGTCACAGTTTTCGTTGCCATACTCCTCCGAAACGGCTGGACCGATGTGCATGAAATTTTGTGTGCTTATCGGGGAGGTCTGAGAATAGGCCAACATCTATTTTTCATACCCCTAAATTTTTTTTTTATGGCAAAACAACGTTTGCGGGGTCAGCTAGTATAATATATAAAATTCTCGTGTCACAGTTTTCGTTGCCATACTCCTCCGAAACGGCTGGACCGATTTGTATGAAATTTTGTGTGCACATCGGGGAGGTTTGAGAATCGGCCAACATCTATTTATCATACCCCTAAATGATAAGGGTGACCCACCCCAATATTTTTTTTATGGCAAAACAACGTTTGTGGAGTCAGCTAGTATTAATATAGATATGTTTCATATGTATGTATAAATATATTTATATAGGTATATTTATTTCTTTATATATCGTGTAAGTATGTATTTTAATATTTATGATTTTTATATACCCTTATATTATCTTTTTGTATTGTTTTAACATTTTCTATGCTAAGATTTTAAAGTTTTTTTAAGCAAAGGAAAAATTCGACCGCGGGCAGGATTCGATATGTTAAAAAAAGTACAAAAAGATAGTTAGAAGGTAAGGTGGCATCGTTCGACATTGAACTAACTGTAAAGTAAGTCGTGTCGGTTGAGGAGCATAAATACTTGCTTTTCAATAGGTGTCACTGACGTCACCATAAAGACGTAAATTCAGAAAGCGAAGGCAAAATTCGACATGACGGGTAGGTATCGCGGTGGCTTAGCGGTCATAGCGTCTGGTGTACCTAACCAGAAGACGCAGGTTCGAATCCTGCCCGCGGTCGAATTTTTACTTTGCTTAAAAAAAAACTTTAAAATACCCTCATATTTCTTTGTAAACCTTATATTATAACGTTTATAAAGAAATACAAGTAAACATTAATTTAATTATATCATATTGGACCTAATGATTGAGTAAACTTTCAACCACCTGTTATCTGTTTCTATTACTAGATTATAGAAGAAGTATATACTAGATTCCTGTCCATCCAATGGTTATCTGTAAGATATTGCGACTAGCGATAAGACCGCCAATTGTAATAATAAAAATAAATAATAATAATAATTTCGGGGGGCCCAGCTAGTGAGTTGGCGAGTCACCGTCTGCCATCCCTAAGGATGTACGTTCGAGGTGCCTCGTTCGTTGGTGCCCCATCCCATATTTAGATAAAAGCTCTCCAAGGGGCCTCTACGCGTTGGACCTGTGTCCCCGCGCAAGCCTGCCAAAGGACCAGATGTCTTCCTCACGAGATATATGCCGAGATATCCAAAAAGGAGATACAAATAATAATAATAATATTTTTGGGACATTTTACACAGCACCATCTAGTCCCAAACTAAGCAGAGCTTGTACTATGGGCACTAGACAATGGATATAATACTTATATACTTTTCTTTTTGTAAATACATACTTATAATACATAAGAAACTCCCAGACAAACACAAATACTCATGTTTTATCCACACAAATATTTGTGTCCTGTGGGAATCGAACCCACGACCCCATGATCAGCAGTCTGGCACTCGAACCGCTAGACCACAGAGGTCGTCGTCGAGATTGTACTCTTGTAACGTTTGCATATTTTTTTCTGATTTGTCCTATGGTGTACAATAAAGAATATTCTATCTATCTATCTAAACCACAGACGTCTTCAGCATATTCCCGTGTGAGACCGCCCTAATACACAAATATTTCAATGTATATTTTTTTATTCAAACATTAACACTGCAATATTGTGAAGTTATATAAATATCTGTAGCCAACGCAAATATTCCGCGGATCTGGTATCGTCGTGCAACCGGTTGTTGAACTCCTTAGATATTAAAATAAAACTACTTTTTACGGGTTTTATTAATAAATAAATACAAATATTTCTTGGACAATTTTACACAGCCCCATCTAGTCCCAAACTAAGCAGAGCTTGTACTATGGGTACTAGACAATGGATATAATACCTACTTATACAGGGTGGAAGGGACATCGACGCGCAACGGCTTACCATGACTTCAGTACATGATTCTGGACCCCCCTGCGTTGGAGTTTTTCGTCGGCTTTTTCTTATATACATACAAACACTTTTTTTATTTTATTGCGAGGAGGAAACCTTCAAAAGGCTGCCAGCCTGCTGGGTGGCAGGCCGGGGTATGTGGGATTTTTACCGCACTAAAACCCCCCCGATGGCCATCTTCAACACAATATTGGGGGGGCTCCGGGAACAGATGTATTCTTCCGGAACCCTTCCTGTGTTACGCCTGTTAAGGCCCGTCCCAGGGAACATACAAACACCTAGACAAACAAAAACAGGTTACGTTCATCACATAAATATTTGTGTCGTATGGGAATCGAACCCACGACCTGGTGATCAGCAGTCCGACACTCTAACTAGAAAACAGACGTCGTCAACAAAAAAACGGAGAAAAAAATCGAATGACAATTCAAAAAAAAAGGAGAAAAAAATCGAATGACAATTCAAAAAAAACGGACAAAAAAATCGAATGACAATTCAAAAAAAAACGGACCAAATGTGTACGGACTACAGGGATCTCAACAATAACTCTTCAACTTTATAATATTAGTACAGTACAGATTAATCTTTATAATAATATGGCCAATCTGTGCACCATCAAGATCGGTTCAACGGTTTAGGCGTATAAGCGTAACAAACAGACCTAACAGTAGGTGAAGTCAGATTGCGAATGATGATTGATTATCCGATCATTGATCATGGACTCACCTCTCGCCTCTCTAAGCGCGTGCGCCGCATGCCTCCAGCTGTTCCTCTCAGCCAGCGCCAGAGCAGTGTTCCCGTGCGCGTCCAGCATTGTCAGTGAAGCCCCAGAAGCCAGCAAAGTCTTCACGTTTTCAACATGGCCACGCTCTGCTGCGATGTGTAGAGCCGTCTAATGATAAATAACATACTTATCATAAGAAAGAAAGAAAATGTATTCTGACAAGACAAAAAATTATGTGAATTAAAATATTTATGTGATAAACATAAGTGTTTGTTTGTCTGGGTGTTTCTTAGGTATTATAAGTATGTATTTACAAAAAAAAAGTATATGTATAAGTATTATATCCATTGTCTAGTACCCATAGTACAAGCTCTGCTTAGTTTGGGATGGTGCTGTGTAAAATTGTCCAAGAATATTTACTATTTATGAATATTCATTATATTCATTGTCTAATCATAGTACAGACGCCAGCAGGTCAAGCTATCCAAAACTGTCTAATTTTCGCAATTGAACATGAAGCTTATTACTTTGTATTAGAGTTGAAAATCTATCAAAGAAGTTTGACAGATTGGGGTACCTTGATATGCTAGCCTCTGTACAAGCCCTGTTTAGTTAGGAACTAGATTGTGATGTGGACAATGTCCCAATACCAAATATTTCAAAGTCAATGTCAAATGTTTTATTTAAATTAGACCACGGTTCCAAGAAGTGGGTTTATGGAGAAGAACCGGCAAGAAACTCCGTAGACACTCTTAAAAAAAAAACATGATTACAATGTCAATCATGGTTTACAATGTTTGTTGTGAATAGTTAATGAGAACCATTCATATTGATGTGTACCTACTAATAAATTAATCCAGAACAATAAACAGAATAAAATAAAAATAGATTGCCATTGACAGTAAGAGCTGACCAGCCCCGACAGACGGCACCCGTTCACGAGTATGACGTGTGTATCGTCGTTCGACTCAACCATGTTGTAGGGAATAAAATGACCCGACACACAACGCCACCATCAGCAGGACATTTATATTTTATTTATTTATCCTCACCTTTCCACCAGTAGCTACGTCAGAGCGCGCATTGATATCAGCGCCGGCAGCGCACAACGCAGCGAGGCAGCTACTGCGCTCGGCTAACGCAGCGGCGTGCAGCGCACTGCGGTTACTGCCATCGCGCGCGTCTACCGCTGCACCGCTTGACAGCAGCTCTTGGAGGAGCTCCAAGTTGTCCCAGAGGGCCGCCTGTGGAGGTGTAATCAGTAAATATGCTGATCAAATTATTTCGGTTAAGCTGTCATTATGGATATGGTTCTTTTTTCAAACACGAAATAAGTTATTCAAGATATTCTAGGTAGTACTTTTTTAATGTAATTTTTACACAAATATAACGCGATAAAATCCGTAAAAAGTACTTTTATTTCAAGCTGATGATGATGATGACACTATATTCTAGACAGCTCATAATCTATGAGCTTTTAATAAACATTATTTTTTCCTTAAACATTATCCTGTTTAAAGTTTCAGGTAAAATCATATCTTCTTCACCGTTTATAGTTTTCCTTCAAGGCTCATAAAATAAGAGCTACCAAGAATATGGGTTTATTACAAACAATCATGTGTAGAGGGGAGTGGTAGGCCCTCCAACTAAAGGGAGGCTCCTCCAACCAGGCGGGTGTTGCAAATCTTAATTATTGTGCCTTTCAGTATTTGCTTGTGCCTCCAGAAGAGTCCATCAATGGACGTCCGTGTTGGAAGCGGATCATGCGAGAGTCATTCCTGTGATCCGGATCTGGAAGATGCTAGCGGTGGTGGTTCTAGTTGGTATGCGGAGAGCCCGACAAGACCATCCCGCATCCCTAAGCGGGGCAACATGCATAAGGAGCATTTCCCGGAAAAAAAAAAGGACTTGCTTGTCATATGTAGCACAATAGTTGTCACTATATCCCTTTTTTTTTTTTATGTGATAGGGTGGGCAAACGAGCAGACGGATCGCCTGATGGTAAGCGATTACAGCCGCCCATGGACACCCGCAACACCAGAGGAGTTTCAGGTGCGTTGCCGCCCTTTTAAGGGGTTTGGGCCTCCGGTATCCTCACTCACTCGACGAAACACAACGAAAACGTTATTTCACGCCGGTTTTCTGTGAGGCCGTGGTATCAAGTCCGGTCGAGCCGGCCCATTCGTGCCGAAGCATGGCTCTCCCACGGTAAAGTCCCTAGTTACCCTTCAAGTTATACAAATACAAAATTGTTTATTTCTTTAAGAAATGGTTTTACAAACATATGTGATTAGAGTCTCCCTTTAAGCAAGGTAATGCCTGTATTAGGAGACTGCTCTTCCATATCACTAAATAATTCTGTGGCCTGGTGCTAAAACGGCCAAAGTCTAAAATTTTTATTTCCTGTAAATAGCATTATAGCAATGAACAAAGTTTCAAGTGTATCTTAAAACGGACTGCTGGAAGGTTGCAGGTAGTGCAAAAATTTGCTTTTATTAAAATCTGTGCAGTTAGGGCTAACATTGTAATTCAAAATGGGCTAAAGCTAACTTTGATCGTTCTAGTTTTCACTCCATTAATATAAAAAGTGATTCTTACAAAAATGGACTTTGGCCCTTTTTGCACCAGGTCACAGAATTATAACATTACAAGTTATGACACAATATAAGAACATTGTCATATCTAACTACAACATACTACAGTTATTGTTATTACAGTACAATTGTTTTAAAGTTATTTAGGTAAGGATAAAAAACTACCATGGGCAGGATTCGAACCTACATCTTCTGGTTAGGTACACCAGATGCTATGACTAAGCCACCGCGAGTCTCACCCGCCATGTCGAAATTTGCCTTCACATTCATTTCCTTCGCTAAATAATTTTAAAATCTTAGCATGGAAAATGCCAACAAAATACAAAAAGATGATTACAATTTTCAAGCACTCGGCTGGATCATTCAATGATTTACTAAATTCTCCTTCTTATTGTATGTATGTGTCAATGGTTAAACAACTTGTGAGTATAATGTTTACTAAATTTAAGCCTACATTGACAGTAATTATGTAGAATCCCTGAAGATTAAATAATAATGTGAATTGCATGTCTACCCACATTGTGGCCTTCCAACAAGTCACAGTTATCAAAGTTATTTAGAAAAGGAAAAATACGACCGCGGGCAGGATTCGAACCTGCGTCTTCTAGTTCGGTACACCAGACGCTATGACCAATAAGCCACCGCGATACCTACCCGTCATGTCGAATTTTTCCTTCAAATATTGAATTTACGTCTTTATGGTGACGTCAGTAACACCTATTGAAATGCAAGTTTTTGCTTTTCAACCGACACAACTTACTTTACAGTTAGTTCAATGCCGAACGATGCCATCTTACCTTCTAACTATCTTTCTGTATATTTTTGGCATTTCGTTTGGCATCGTCTTCTGGTTCAATTTGATAACTGTGTTATCAAATTGAACTTTGAAATATCTTTAAGTAGAACTCATTACACACAAAATTGAAACTTTAAAACACTCTTCCTGTAAAATTTGTCATTTTGTAGGGGATTATTCATAAGGACCGTCGTAATTAAACCATTAAACCAAGTCTAACATAAACCTAGATTTAAAATATATCTTATCTTATTGATTTCTGACATTTACGCGAATATTATACATTGAAATAAAACTACTTTTTATGGATTTTATCGTGTATATTGATATTATTAATCCTGACGTTTTGGACCCTTTACAGCATCCATGGTCACGGGTAGACTGAGGTGGTGGGCGTCTTGATGATATAATTACTGACAGCTACCCTACATTTTTAATTGTTACGTGATCAATGACATTTATTACTAATTATTAATTAAAACTACATGGAGCCGGCATTTCCTAGCTGACTATGTATCCATTGCTTTTCTAGATTATTATAAAATTATACAGGTCTGTCTTACAACCTAGGTATTTCTTAGACCTTCTATTGTAATAAATAGGACAATATTCGACCCCATATGTTACATAGAATTTTTCTTAAACACCTTTGTATTATAATTAATATGAGTACATACAATTATTCGGCAATCTTTAGTACAATTATTAAACGTATTTTTTTTGTGATGCGACGAATAATATTGTGCAAAAAAAAATATTTTTTACAGATTCTATAAGATTTTTTCTAGCAGGATTTCTGCAGAAATTAGTTATTGTTAAACCTCTAACACATCGACGTAGACCTTGCGCCGAGACCTACATTCATAACATACGATTTCTACTCGAAAAACCTCAACAATCAGCCGTTAAACCTCTCGTCAATGAAGAATGACGATGCAAGTTTTTCTCAATATTATTCACTTACCTGATGCAGCAGGCGCCCTTGGAAGTTGTCCTCATCCGGAGACAAGTCCATAGCGTTTGTTTTCAAGTGAAATAAATAAGTAGAACAGACATTTCCGGCTTAAACGGCCGCTCAAGCGTTGCGAAAGGCTAGAGAATGTATTACAGCGTTACACTCTAAAATGTTCACTAAAACTGCATTTAAAATACACATTAAGGTGCGCCAGACATTTTTTTATGTCGGCATTGCGGATAGAAAACGATAATTAGTGCAAAATTGCTAATTTAAATAGTGCAATTAAATTTATCGATTTGTTTGATGACAGCTGAGCTCACTGACAGGCGTTTGACAGTTAACTGCAATGTTCCCAACAAGGGCGTGTTCGATTTCCAGACGAAATCGCGTACGATCGAACGTTGTGCGATCGAATACGATCGTACAACACATACATTTTTTCAAAAACTTGGAAGACCTTCTAGTTATAAAAGGATAAAGTTATACAATTATTGAATATGACTTAGTAAAAATTAAAATTAATATCGAATTATATTTCGTAACTTAAATATAACGAGTAAGTGAAGCGTAGCGAAACCGAACCTTTTTACCCTTCACTGCGTTATATATTTTTTTCACACATAACTTCGCGATGAAAGTACCTACACAATAATTCCAACCTAATTTAGTACCCAAATAATTGAAATCAAATTAGTATATCATTAAGGTGCCTATTTTTGCAACTAAAGACAAAGTACGCGTCCCATGCTATTTTCTCCATTAAAGACAGTGGTTATTATAAAACTGAAGTAATAATAGTGGCTTATTTTTGAACGTATTTTTTTTGTATTACTTAATAAACTACCCACTAACTATGAATATTTATTTAATGCATTGTTCATCAGTCATTACTATTGCTGACTTCAAATTAAAAATGTCTCGTGGTTATTATTCTTACAATGAAGATTGGCAAAGGAGAAAAGCAACATTGATTAGAAGTCTATTTCACGATATACCAAGTAAGTTAATTTTAAACTTTTACGTAATAATTAGCCTACCATCACCTTTTATAAGTATGTGCTAAGTAGGTATAAAAAAAAAGTTTTTGTCTGTATCTATCTATAGTTGTACATACATAGTATCAAACAAAGACGCTCCCCGCTGTTTATCCCGCTGAGATCTTTTAAACTCCGTAACGGATTTTAATGCTGTTCGTATTTTTTTTTTATACCACTAAGGTGGCAAACAAGCTGCCATCAGCTGGGCCGTAGGTATGGCCCAGCTGATGGTAAGCGGTTACCGTAGCCTATAGACGCTTGTAACACCAGGGGTATCTTGCACGTTCCCGACCCTGGAAAACGAAAGAGGAATAGTTGGGTTGGTAGTATAAGGGTCAAAGTCCCCCCACGTCGTTTCCTTGCGGAGCACTGGCAACCTTGCTCACCGTATGGAACACAACACAGCTCAAAGCAGTGTTATTTCACTTCGATTTTCTGCAAGGTGGAAGTACTCCCTCAGTCGGGCAGCTCCAATTTGAGTGGAATTACTCCCACTATGCCCTACCTCTCTTAGTTTTCAGTAGCATTTAGATAATTTCTTTAGGAAGGATTTTTTTAGTATAAAACATGCATGATATTAATAACTAGAAGTTAGTTGATATTGAAACCTTAAAGGAAACCAGCCCTTATGATGACGTTACACTTACAAATACACATAAATTCTAAAAAATTCGCCGCCATGACACTTTTTGCACGGCGCTTCGTCTTATTTCGCTATATGTATAGTGTAATATTTTTAAAAAATCCGTTTTATCTCACACTAGCTTTTACCCGCAACTTCGTACGCCTAGACTTATAGTAACACAATTGTTGTCGGATTGTATTCATGGGATAAGAAGTAACCAAGTAGTATTCAATATGCCAGCGCCAATCACAAACTATTAGTGTAACAACATTTCATTCAAATCCCGTAAGTAGGTAAGTTCTCCTGTAAGTTTTCTGGGAATTCCCACATAATTTTGGGGTACCCGTTTCTTACATGACTTGTCCATCCCATGGTTGTCTGTAAGAAATTGCTTTAAGCGATAAGACCGCCAATTGTAGATACATTATGTGACTTTGTTTTCTTTTTGTAATTTTCTCTGTATTGTGTTATACAATAAAGAATATTCTATCTATCTATCTATCTAAAATATATCCTATTTGTTATTCCCGGCCACATACTATGTGTGTATGAAATTTCATTCAAATCCCGTAAGCTATTCGTTTTTCGGGATTTCCGGGATATTCCCACATTTTTCTGGGGTAAAATATATCTTATTTGTTATTCCCGGTAACATACTATGTGTGTATGAAATTTCATTCAAATCCCGTAAGATATTCGTTTTCGGGATTTCCGGGATATTCCCACATTTTTCTGGGGTAAAATACAGGGTGGAAGGGACATCGACGCGCAACGGCTTACCATGACTTCAGTATATGATTCTGGACCGGGGGGTACGTTGGAATTTTTCGTCGGCTTTTCCTCGTGGTCCTGGGTTAAATTCCCAGGGAAAGCAAGGTGTAATAATTGGGTTCATCATAATCATGATGATAATACTTAGAGTATTTCGAATTCGAGTATTAGAAACCGTAAAAATTTTTAAACCGTTTAGGAATAAATAAAGTTCGAAATGTCCCCTCGTTGCTAACAGGGGGACAGATCAAACTTTTTTACGAACTGTCACCCCAACCAGTATTTCATCGAAATTCTTCAGCTGGAAGTAGTGGTGAGTCGTCGACGATTTTCCCGGCGACGCAACGAGAATGTTTCCCGTCGACGATAATTTGGTTGAAAAAACTGTCTTAGAATTTTCGACTAGTTTACGTCGTGGACTAGATGTGTTCGACGTTCACTAACAACGACATCTGAGGGTCTACTCCCTATCTCCGTCAGCGAAGTTACGAGCCGTTCGAAAGTTCTCCGAAACTTCGGAGTCCGATAAAACAAGTATCAAATTCAATTTTTCTAACGGGTAAAAACAAATCAAGGGACATCTGTCAAATTGTGTTGTCATACATTCTTAGTTCGGGCCCCGAACGAATCATCCATCCGTAGGTGATACGGAGTAGGAAACGCCCGTAACGAAGGTCGAAACTACGGACTTCGTGCTTAGGGAGTAGACCCCCTGACTGCACGAGCGAACACGTCAACGCAAATTCACGTGCCGTTCATGATCGTCGACCGGTCGACGTCGTCAACCAGTTTATGCATGAATCTTCGACTAGTTAATCTGTGCACGGCGATAAACAGTCTAAAAACAGTTCGTTAATTCAACGCTCACCACTAGCTGGAAGAATAAATTCATAACATCCTAACTTGGGTAATAACACGCATGTATTCCTCGATGGGTAAAGCAGAGGTGTGCAGAGGCGTCTTTACCTATGTGCAGGGTGTACGTTGCACACGGGCGCAGCGTTCCTAGGGGCGCCGAGAGCGGCCAGCCGCGGTATTCTAAATTCAGTTAAAACAGTACATCATGGCAATCGTTCTCCAAACAATAGACTTTATTATCCATTGGGGAAAGGAGGTCATCAAAAGTCCATACAACTCAGCCCCAATTTGGACCTGAGGTACATGACAGCTGTCAATTTGACAGTTTTTACTATAAAATTGATACTAGTGTGTTAAAATGGCGTGCGTTTTTTCAAATTTAAAGTTATTTTTTCTCATCCCCTAGTGACCATAAAAAAAGTATGACTAGAGTTTTAACCAGCATATTACAGGGTATTTTTTCCAATAATTTGGGCAGATTTTGGTGACATCCTTTGACAGTTTGTGGTAATGTGCTGTTATTTATGCCCATTCCATTTTGACCGCGCGCTTACCTACTAGAGGGCGCTAGAAGAATGATTGCACACGAGCGCTACATAGGCTAGACATGCCTCTGGAGTTGTGCTAAAATACACCCACAGTCCGCCAGTATGTTTAGGTCCCATGTAATATAGACCGAGCCTATTGCCATTAATAACCGGCACAAATCCGAACTCCGAGGTGCTACTGAGAATTTCATAGAAAAAACCAATAACACTGCTCGGCCTTTGAATCGAACCCAGGACCTATAGCGTAGCAGTCGTCTTGAACCCTTGACTAATGAAGCAGTTAGCTTACCTAACGGGAATACAGACGTCTGCCTTGGTCCATTAATGGAAATGATAGCTACGCTTCACACTTTTCAGTCTTATCACCAGTACCAGAAGAATCAAATGAATCTTCTATTCTCTTCAATCCAACTGAAGACATACTCGAAGTCCCACCTCAACCACTAAATGGAGATGATAGATCTGACAGTCCACTCCCACCGCTGATCATTGAGAGGGTACCAAATCGCCACGATGAGCCCGAAGAGTACTATAAGCAACTACTTAAAAAAATAAAGAGAATTTACAGAGAACTCTTCATTGAAAACAAAGATTTGAGTGAAGAAGATTTGAATTTGATTTCTTCGGTTAGTTCGATTAACGATGATCATTTTGACATGTCTGTTGATAATTACGAAAACGATGGCTGTGGTAATTTTAATCTAGATTTGAATGATACAAAAGGTCATGCTGACGGTAATGGAAATTTTGATTCGTTATATGATAACAGAGAGAGTTCTAATTCAATTAATTCTAACGGGTATGGAGCTGATTATGAATCATATACTAGTAATACCGAATGCGTTGATGTTGAAAATTATTCAAAATCTGAAGAAGATGTACCTTTCAGATATGATGAAGAAGAATTAAGTAATGAACAAGAAATGAGTGGGACTGAAAATACTATTGAGTTTGGAAAAGATCAAGGTATTCATGAAACAACAGGATCTTATAAAGTAAATGGTGAAGATCATATGGAAGCAGAAGAATCATCTCATCCTAGTGATGAAGAAACGAACGAGACTGAGCAATCAAACCATGGTCAAATTGAGGAGGAGCAATTAAATATAAAAACAGAATCCAGCAATACAATTATGGAAAATACTGAATTTAATGATGATATAGAAGATAATAATATTGCAATAGATTATCAAGAAATAAATGAAAACGGAAAATCAAATAATACCGTGATTAATAATGTAATAAGTGATTTAAAGTCTAAGAAAAGAGAACACGAGAACTTTGATAATGAGAACCAATTCATTTTGGCACACTCTGAACCAATGGAACAAGATATTGAGGCGCATACTTCTAGTGATGGTAAGAAATTCTGTTTTAACTCTTTTCTACACTAATATTACGAAGTAATTTTATCTGTTATTGGTAGGTAGTAATCTCAGGACCAACTCGTCCAATTCTGACGATTATAATTTTCATTGATAGAAACCCACACTAATTATAATGCTTTAGGAAACCATACTACTACATAAAAGCTCTGCCTCCTGAACTAGGTTGTTAGCCTGTATCTCAGGAAACAGTTGTTATTGGAGTCAGCTTATTCTAGTGTTATAATTTTAGATCAAATCCAGGCAAATATTGTTACGAATGGTATCCAGATATGCAGAAATCCTGTGAAGGCTTTCAGTGCACCGTGAGTTTGCGATAGTCATGGTACAGTTTTAGACGTATAACCACCACAATCGGATGCTTGATCAAAATCGTCTTGTCTAATTCTCGGAGAGGTCCTCTAAACAATGGTCAATTATTCAAGAACTTACTGATTTCCAATAGCACTCTAAACTTCTCATTTTAACTTCTGACTAATGTTAATATTCTTGAAATATCTTCAGTTATAGATTACATGCAGATAACTACGAAAGCTCTCGTACACGTTGATGGACACCAAGATGCTGTGGAAAGAGAGAGTCGCGTCTACGAAGACTCGGTTAAAAGCCTAATTTTGACAACTAGAGAGTTTAGAAGAATGGCTAAAGCTCGCAACAATGGTCATGAAGATATAATTGAAGAATTATCGGCACTGGAAGACAACGATGGTACAGGTTACATCAAAGTATAATGATATACAGACGTCAGCGGGTCAAGCTATCCAAAACTGTCTAATATTCCCATTCGAACATGAAATTTTACTTTGTATTAAAGTTGAAAATCTATCAAAGAAATTTGACAGATTGGGGTAGCTTGATGTGTTGGCCTCTGTACATCCATAATATTGTTTTCCTGTACCGTTCAAGCGAGATATCTTTTTCTTGTTGTGGTAAGATGATAAACATATGTTAAACGGCAGCATACAGGCCGCCTGGTGGTCAGCGACAATCGCAGCTTATTAGGGGTTGCTGGTGTTTACCAGCAACCCCCAGCAAGAATTCTAAATCGAGACGTTTGAATTGACAGTCCATGGTATTACTGTTTAATAGATGTATGAATACTTAAATGGAGTATTTGATTTCAGATCCAGATACAACCTTGGAGTCGGTAGAAAGCGAACACATCTTTAAACCCATAGAAGTAATGAGAACGCCTCAACCGAAAATATCTAACGAATCCATTCCAATCACAGCTCTTAGCGAACCAGACATCACTATTGAAAATACAGGAATACTAGAAAATGCAGAAATGACCAGTGTGACGTCGTCACCACAAGATAGTGGCAAAGATATGTCAAAACCTAAAACATCAGATGAAATGAATGATATTTTAACTTCGATATTTAATGAGAGTCGGAATGAAGCTGCAAAGTCTCCTCTTAGCAGGAAACGAAAGCTGTATGAAGATATATCCGTTCAGACGAGTCAAAGAGTTTCATGGAATGATTTAAGAGAGAATTTTTTCGTTGGAACTCCGAAGGTATTTCGGCTTTGTGCCTGCGCTGATCATGTTTGTTATTGATTAACGAATTCAAGTTTGTCTAGGTAATATTATAAAATTATGTTTAAATATTTAACCTACATATGTGTTTTGAAAATGTTTAAGAAGCAGTATGAGTATTCTGCAGTATCTACCGTTATCTAAATGAGTGATTTTAAATCTATGATGGATCCGAATACAATTTAATTGAAATGCTGAACCTTTTATAAATACAAAGGTGTCTATAGATTGCTACAGCGTGAAAATAGTTTCGATCGACTTAATAATGTCCACGGTAATAGACGGGATACTTTAAGTATCAAAATGCATCGTCGTATCTTTTCATTTAACTCATTAAAAATGATTGCTCACCACTATACAGTCTTACTTACTGTCTTATTTATTATCACGCCAAAGACATGCAGTTTAATTACTTTGATTGTACCTATTAATGTCCTGTAAACACGCATAGGTAGCTTTTATTTTTTGTTAAGTTTATAGTTTATTAATTAAGAATTTGATTTTGCGTACAAAATGAATTTTAATTATGTTCCATATTGAAAGCGGATTTACATTTGTCTGGCATGACGACACGTGTGTTGTCGTGACACGATAGCTAGTTTTCAAATTGATGTCTTGTTCTTACGCCTTCTGACGATATTTTGGATCAATACAGCTGCAGCTATAGGATAGGTCATACTCTGATGCGTCAGAACACAGCACTGGCGCTGGCACAGCACATTGGTCTGACGTGACGTGACCTCTAGACTCTTGAACCCACCACTCTGACGCTAACCAGGATCGTTTCTGATGCGACACATCAGAAGCCATCACAACACATTGATAAACGTTACCATACTCAATGAATGACACCGATTTCATTCTGATGCGTCCCGTGTCATCGCATCAGATATAAATAAATCCACCTTCATTTATTGTAAAGAATCAGTAAATATTTTAATATGCTTTCGTAATTTTATTCCACAAATTCCATATTATCACTGAACAATCCAAAAAAACTAATTTAAAATAATTTATAGACATTACGCAAACATGTCTTGCGGTGTCCCGCAGGGTAATATGCTTGGTCCAGCTTTGTTACTCAGATTGAGAGGGATTAGACTATAGTTCACCACGCTGGCCTAGTGCGGGTTGGCAGACTTCACACGCTGTCGAGAAATCTCAAAGGCTTGCAGGTCTCCTCACGATATTTTCCTTCACCGTTAAAACGAGTGATAATTAATCATATACGCCACATGAATATGAACATGCAATAAATATGAATATGATTTTCAGAAAAAGTAAGAGGTTCGTAGATTCGAACTTGAGACCTTCGACTTGGCAGTCTAATGGTCATCTAACTAGACTGTCACTGCGAGACCTCTTAAGTTCATAAGTCATAAAAGAAACTAAATATGGGGGCACGGCAGTGCCCCCGCCAAGAAGAGCGTTAAGCAAACACTGCCGTACCATTCTTTACTGGAACCATTTCGCCGCATTTTCAGGCCCCTATTTGAGAACCTCTGGATAAGACCATAAAGGAGAAATTTTCGTCATCCAGTAAGCTATAATTACATAGGTACTTAAAATCCAAAATTTCAAGTCTGTAGGTCATTTAGTTCCGAAGTTAAGCGAAAGCAAAGTTTCGCATTTATGACACTCGCTCACACTCACTCACTCATGATCATCAAAATAGAACTAATAGTACTTCCCATAAACTCAGAGAGCTGAAATTTAGTATAGAGTTAAGGTTTAATGGCCACATAAAGGGAAAACTATAGAAACTAGGATAATCGAAGATCTGGAGTACCTGGTGACCCTGATTAGAAAATACAAGAGCCCAACCAAACTATTAGAGATATCGACATATAATAAGCCCACGTTTCTACAAAAAGAAGTGAAATCCCATCAAAAACATTCAATAAAAAACTAGCCAAGTCTCGATGGAGCTGCTTGTTTATCTCTAAAAAGTAATGAAATCTAGCTAGACAAAGTTTTGCCAAGTCTAAGGTTACTTACTGCGATTTCTTTATTATTTGTAGTTAATGTTGTGTGACTTGGCCGTTGACTTGTACCCACTAACGTATAAATAATGTTCAAATTGTATTCTCAACGAACATTCATACTACGTAATCCTCTGTGTACAAATGTGTTGAACATTCACCTTTATATTATTTGAATTTATAACAAGGGTACAAGTCGACGGCCAAGTCACACAACATTAACTATAAATAATAAAAAAAATCGCAGTAAGGAACCTTAGACTTGGCACGACTTTGTCTAGCTAGATTTCATTACTTTTTAGAGATAAACAAGCAGCTCCATCGAGACTCGGCTAGTTTTTTACAGAATGTTTTTGATGGGATAAGTTATTTACACGAATTAAGTTAGTTTGCCTTAGACGAATACTTAGCCCTCATGATGCAATATAGCATTCATATAACATAGCACCGGAATACTACTAGTATTCCCATATAATATGTATATTCGAAAAATATTCAGAAGTGTATCTACCACGCAACAGAACACCTTTATTTAGTAGTTAGGTATGTTGTTAGGTCCCATGCAATACGCCTGTTTCCCATTAACCGGACATTATAAATACAAACTCCGAGCTGCTTCTAAAAAAATAGACAACATAGAAAAACCCAAAAACCCAAAAACATTATAACTATCGATACCTCTCGAATCGAATCATAAACCTCACGCTCATCAATCATGCTATTGAGGCGTAGACAAAGAAACCTATTCTCTGTCTATATATTGATGCAGTTATCATGTAACATTTCTAATTTTCTATTATCTGTAATAATGGAACGTACATGTCTTGTCATTGTCATTGTCAAAAAGTCACATTCACAAATGTCAAAAAATTAGGTTATGTTGTCCCTGTTGTCCAATCAGCAATTTTTTATTTAATTTTATTAAAAGTTTAGGAATTCGTAGAATTTATAAGAAATAGATTATTTTATTTAATAGTTAAATAAAATGTCTCCCTCGGAAGGCCCAGTTAAGGAATTAGACGACAAATTCTTGGTATTAATCGGTAAATTTGTCTCAGATGTAAGAAATGGGTATGTTCTTAAATATTTTTCTAGTGTTTTATTTACAATAAGTTTGTATTAATTAATATCTAACTTATCTATCATATTGCTGCTTAGTATAGTTTGTACCAACAAACTAAATAAATAGCATAATAATCTTCATATGATTGTGTCAATAAAAAAAAAACTTGTTTGTATTGCATCAGATGCAACATGTCAGTATGTTGTAACTTGTAAGCAATGTTATTTAAAAAGTATACAATGGTAAAAAAATCTGTAAAAAAAGTTAAAAAAAAAAACTATATTATTACATTAAGATGACAAATATTTACATAGGTACTTTGTTTCTGTTTGTATGGCTTAATAATAATATGTATAGCTTATTAATTAGTATGCCTTAATAATAAAGCTTATAAATGATTTTGGCTGACTGATCTTACCAAAATAATAATAAATATAAATAAATATTCTTGGACAATTTTACCATCTAGTCCCAAACTAAGCAAAGCTTGTACTATGGGTACTATGACAATGGATGTAATACTTATATACTTTTTTTTTTGTAAATACATACTTATAATACATAGAAACACCCAGACAAACACAAACACTTATGTTTTAACTACACAAATATTTGTGTCCTGTGGGAATCGAAACCACAACCCCATGATCAGCAGTCCGACATTCGAACCACTAGACCACAGACGTCGTCTACATAAATTGTAAGCTATTATATTATATTTCTTTACAGAAAGTTGCGTGGCTCCAATAACATAGCATTGGCTACGGTGACTCTGTTGGAAACCATCATCACTGACTCGCAGAATGCAACCGCCTTGTAAGTACCTGTTGAAGCCACTTATATCAGAAAAACTTCTCAAACTGTACTATAGGTAGTAACCGTGAATGCTAAGCTACATGTCCTGATCATTCAGTTTTCCTATTTTAGATTTTCTATTGTAGCCATCTATTCACTCTACATGGCCACTACGACAAGCAAATCATGTATGTGTACATTACGGATTGCAATAAATATATGAGTTATACATATAGATATCCAACATCAACTGTTGAGCTATGGCTCGCCCAACAAAACACCCAAACATTTTTTTCAGTTCTCGCCTTGCACAGCCTCGCTGATGCTGTCCCTTTATACCAATGATAATAATAATACTTTATTGTATATTAGGGTATTTGTAGTACATAATGTTGAACAAACTCAGAGAATCAAAGTCCCTCAAAGTCCAGACTTAGAACAGTGACAAATATATGTCTTACAATATGAATCTATAGTTTTGTTTGTTCGATATTTTGTGTTATCACTGTTTTGACTGTCAGAATAAACTTTCTTACTTTGTTTCCGTATTAATACTGTGGTTATCTTATCTTAACTGTGGTGGCTGGCATGGCCAGCAACACTTCGATCAAATGTGATCTATTGTGTTGTCCCCAGCCTGGTACATTCCTTACTCTTCAAAGACATGGCTCATGAAGGCGACTAGCCCAGTAAGAAGATGGAACCTGTAGGTTCTGGCTTCGGGTATCCGTTGCCGACATGACTCGTCCGTTTCGTCGCTAGGACGTCACAATCACACAAGATGGGTTGCATTGTTTCCCTGAATTCACTACAACTCTGCAATCATTATTCAAAGCCAGCTTCATTACTAAATTCAATACTGTGGTTATGTTGTACACAGTGAGTTATGCGGTGCGGTGCGGGCTGTGGGGCGGCGGGTGTCGGCCGCGCTGCCTCATGAGCTGGTGCCAGCTAACGTGGCCCGGCGGGTACTGCGGGCCATTCGCGATGAGAACAGGGCCAACGCCAACCAGGTATGATGGTAGTCAGTATGGTGCACGGGAAATTCTCATGGGTAATAGGGAATATGCATGTTATTTTAAATACTTATAATGGTAAAAAATATTCAACACCAAAAAGTAATATCAAGTATTAAAAATAGCCAACTGAACTGGGCACTTTAAACGACCGCCATTTTGGAGCGTTTAGTGTGACTTAAATAACGAATTAAACCATGTTTAATTATCTTATGACAATTAAATCAAATGAAAGGCAAAAACTTGCATTTCAATAGGTGTTACTGACGTCACCATAAAGACGTAAATTCAGTGTGTGAAGGAAAAATTCGACATGACGGGTAGGTATCGCGGTGGCTTAGTGGTCATAGCGTCTGGTGTACCGAACCAGAAGACGCAGGTTCGAATCCTGCCCGCGGTCGTATTTTTCCTTTTCTAAATAACTTTAAAATCTTAGCATGGAAAATGCCAAAAATATACAAAAACATAATTAAATCATATTGCAGAGTGTAGAAGGCTCTGGTGAGAGTCTGCAACGGCTGGTGCTAGCGGCGGGGGCCCGGCGCGCCACGCTGGGCGCTGCAGAGCATGACTTGCGAGAACCACTCCGAGACCACATCGCTGAGGTAATTCATCATCAACCCATATACTGTCCCACTGCTGGGCACGGGTCTCCTCTCAGATTGAGAGGGATTAGGCTATAGTCCACCACACTGGCCTAGTGCGGGCTGGCAGACTTCACACACCGTTGAGAAATATCTCTAAGGCATGCAGGTTTCTGAGGTAATTGCTTCACATTAATATTAATAATCCCGCCGTTTCGGACCCTTTACAGCGTCCATGGTCACGTGTAGACTGGGTCTGGTATAATATCAATATAACGCGATAAAATCCGTAAAAAGTAGTTTTATTTCAATTGACTTGTAGTGTCACACAATCAATATCATTTATAATTTACCAGCTGCGAGGTGAGCTGGAGTCCAGCATATCCAGTATATGCAGCCAGGCTCGGGAGCATGTGCATGGAGACGAGCTCATCCTGACGTATGGAGCCAGCGGCCTGGCTGAGAGGTTCCTGAAGGCAGCTGCGCCGAGGAAGTACAAGCTTATCCTTGCTGAGGGCCCAAATCAAACTGAGGTAGGTTTAGCAGTGGACTAATACAACGTCTTACAAAATACCCCGTAAAAAATACATATAAGTAATTATCAAAGCCAACAATTTTGTCAGCTGTCATGTCAGGGAACCAGATTATTTAACAGAAAGGCCTACGTACCTATTTTACCTAATAATTGTCTACTTTAATAGTTTTTCTATTTTTCATTCATAAATGTTGTTGTTTTCCTTTTTTTGGGGTATGTTATACAGCGTTACTACGGTTCTTAAATATTGTGAATGGACTCGTTATAAGGCCCCATTTAACCTGCTTCGGCTTTACGGGTAGTTTTGTAACACCCTGTATAGGCTGATGATGATGATGATGACGATTATGTTATTTCCTCTTTGTTGTTTTTCAGAGCCATGCGATGGCCAACCGTCTGAGCGCGGCGGGCGTCCCAGTCACCGTCATCAGCTCCGCCTGCATCTACGCCGTCATGTCTAGGGTTAACAAGGTTAGACTATTAACGTAATTTTTTTTTATACCACTAAGGTGTCAAACAAGCATACGGCCCACCTAATGGTAAGCGGTTACCGTAGCCTATAGACGCTTGCAACACCAGGGGTATTACTTTAGCGTTATCGACCCTGTAAAACGAAAGAGGAATAATTGAGTCAAAGTATTTTATTGCTTCATGTGTAAATATACATAGGTGTTTACATTTAAAAAGTAACAACATGAAACCCTGTTAGCGCTCAGCATAGTATAATATTAATTATAATATTATTAACATAATAATTAATAATAATAGTTGTTTTAATTAATAATAATAATTATTATTATTATAAATTATTATTTATTTATTTTTTGGCTTTGTATTTTTAAATGTTTTATTTAAAAATACAAAGCCAAAGGGTTGGTAGTATCGTTAAAGTCCCCCCGCTGTCATCACAACATTTCCTAGCGGAACACTGGTAATGTTGCTCACCGTAAGGAACACAACACACTCAATATCATTTTGCTACGCTATTTACATTAAGCACGTTACTTTATAATGCTTTATGCTATATAAACCATCACTACTGTTGTGTATATAAGGAATACGTTTTCTTAAAGTCCTATCTCCATTTTATCGTACAGGTTTGTCACTTTGGAACAACGAATTTACCTGAGGACATCATCCTCGTATTCGGTTTAAAGATTCTTTATTTATTCTAAAGAACAGTGTTCACTTACGAATAAATACAATGGTAATTATGTATTCCTAAAGCTATCCGGTGGCCATTACAATAGGTAGTATTACAGTACATTTTAGTGTGACAATTTTTTTTATTATTTTTTATTAAAGACATTATATTATAACTATTAATGACATTAATTTTCAATGAAGTATTATGCTCTTGAGTTTTCTAGTTTGATTTGGTTGTAAGGATGTATGGTATTTGTAGGTTGTGGTGAGCGTGAAGGCGGCGCTGGGCGGCGGCGGCGCCGTGCTGGCGGCGGCCGGACTGCATGCCGTCACACAGGCGGCCAGCCACTACAGCGTACCGGTAAGTTTATAGATAGATAGATAGAATAATCTTTATCGCACACCATGATAAAGAGCAACATTGGAATTCATTAAATTAAGGGTCCAAAGGCAAAAATCTTATCGCTAATAGCAATATCTACCAGACAGTATGCACTCTACAAAAAGTAGATATTACTTGGTGTTAATCCGGAACAGATTTAAAGCTTGCAATAATAAATTAAAATAAAAAAATATTGCAGAATAATCTATTTATTTAAATGAATCCCTGTTTCTCTTGGTCACGCCATAATTTGTATATCGACGCCCAATTTATAGGAAAAAATATTGTGATTTTTAGTCATATCTTTTGAAGAAATCATTGTTATGGCTTTGAAATTTCATATTAAAAAAATGCAGTAATAGGCTATTACTGGATTTTTGCATGGGGGAATCGTTACGAGCAGTACGTACTCTATATACATGCAGTACGCGGTCTATATAGTGCAGTACGGAGTCTATATGCATAGTGCAACACGCGCTCTATATACGTGCAATACGCACTCTATATACGTACAATACGCGCTCTATATTCTCTTTCGTCCGAACTTGCACCGAGAGTAGACGTGTTGACGGTCTGCTCCTCATTACAAATTAATTTCCTCATTCGATATTAGTACATATTTCTAGTGCCCTAGTTGTCATAATTGAGTGTTAAAGTTGAGTAAAATCCTGTTCCGCGGAGGTGCGCCGCCATTCACCCGCGCCCCGCGAGTGAAAGAAACAGTCGACATAATTGCTGTCCTGCTCCTGCGCCGCGCCGCTGCTTATACCTCTGGCACGTGACGTAGTGAAACGTCATCAGCGCTGCGCAAGCCCGCATTCCTGCCTCTTACTACGAATGGTTGCTGTCTCGTTCACTCTCCGCTGGATAGATATACCTCTTGCTCCAGCCGCTCGCTGCCGACGTAGCGCTCTGCTACGATACCGGTTTCCGCTACGAAAATACTACGGGGACTATTCGCTCTGTGATTGAAACGATAGGTAACTAACAGCTGTACCATATTATTGTTATTTACGTATTAGATTCGTGAGGCGCTTTGTACAGATACACCTATATTATTTACTTGTTGAATCTAACTACAAAGTTCTGAGAGCATTGCATCATCCAAATTGAAAAACATGTCCTTATCACGCACTCCACCAAAGACTAATAGGGCGAATATGGATGATACTTTGCAAGTTCCCCGGGATTCAGATACGGCGTCTGATAAATTCCTCTCTGATAGCGACTCAGCTAGCCTAAATGTCGCCTCACGTAAATTAAAGCGCAAGCAAGGTGATTTGCATATGGCCGAAATAAGGGAATTGTTTGAGGAATTCGCCAAGTCACAAAACACTAAATTTGATGCCCTCACTTCTGCCATGACATTGTTAAAGGAAGAAAGCGTGGAGATAAAGAAATCCCTTGTCTTTATGTCGAATAAGTATGACGAAGTATTGGAAAACCTAACAAAAATTCAGAAAGAAAACTCGGGATTTAAGGTACGGGTTGAACTTCTCGAACAAAAAATAGATTTTTTGGAACGTAAAGCCAGGTCTACTACTGTTGAATTGAGAAATGTACCACAGTCGCCAACTGAGAACAAGGAAAATATCATGCAGATCGTAACAAAAGTCGGTGAAGTACTACAGCAACCCATACTCAAATCTGATATTCGAGATATTTACAGGGTAAAAACCAAGAATAATGTCATTTCTCCTATTTTAGTGGAATTTACGGCAGCAAGTATTAAAGAAAACCTTATTCAGAAGGCGAAACTATTTAATAAAGGCAACAAAGAGAACAAGTTAAATAGCGCTCACCTAAAGATTGGCGGCCAAACTCAACCAATCTATATCTCTGAGTCTCTTACTCCATTTGCAAGGAAACTGTTTTTCTTGGCGCGACAACACGCTAAAAAATACTCATTTGTGGGCTGCTGGCATTCTTTTGGAAAGATCTACATGAAGAAAGGTGATGACCTACCAACCATACGTATAGATAAGGAGGAAGATATCTTCAAGATCGCCCAGGCATGACTGCACCCGCCAAGCTTCAGTAACATAACTGCTATTTTCATAATATCGCTACTTTATTCACATATTAAGCCTCTCTGCCAGTTAAACTCATTAATCCTTAAGTTACAACTAAGCTATTTTAATGTTTTATGCCATATTTGTACAAGCTTTACTATATCACGCACTCATTCGATCTCACCCACAACCAAAATACACACATTATCCGGTTTAAGTATGCTTACGTATATATGTTTTCGTTATATGCCTTTAAGTCCCCATGCGCTTCTTTTAAATATTCGATAACATAAACAAAATTGATAATATCTCTACCGACATAGACCTAATATCCGTAGCTAATGCTTCTACCTGCAGTATAGATCAATGCTCAACTCTGATCTCGCCACCTGGAAATTCTTTCAAAGTCATTGTACAAAACATAAGAAGTCTTAACTGTAACATGCCTGGGATGCTTGCTCTTTTGGCTCGATCTAATATTGACTGGGATTTAATCATATTAACAGAGTGTTGGTTACTTGGTGTGCATAATGCTCCTATATTAGATGGCTATGATTATTATTCAAATAAAAATAACAAAACGCAAAATGAAGGAGTCGTCGTTTTTATTAGGAAAGGCATAAACGCGTGTGTAGAGGAACCATCCATTGTGGACTGTAATAGTCTTTTAATAACAATCGAAAATCACACCATGGTTCTTGCAATCTATCGATCACCTAGTATTAGGAATGTCGATATTTTCTTAGAAAGCTTAAATAGTTTATTGCATGATGTTGCCTCAAAATATAAAGACTTTATACTAGCCGGTGATATAAATATCGACATCTCTGAGAACACTCTGGATACACGTAAACACAACTATTTAAATCTTATGGCTTCTCATGGGATGCTACCAGCGCACATATTTCCCACTCACTCAAAATCTTGTATCGACCATGTCATACTTAAGAGCAAATTTCCAGTTACATGCTTGATAGCTGAAACTACACTTACTGACCACTACAGTGTTATTGTCTCTGTTGATAGGGCGCTTCCTGCTAAACAACAAGTGAAAACATTGACGCGAATAGATTATGCTTCTCTTGACTTGACTATCCCTAACATTGACTTTTCGCCTCTTTATTCAATAGCTGATGTGAATGATGCTACAACTACCTTTACTGACTCTCTTAATGTTGCTATTAAGGCATGCTCAAAAACGTTAAAGGTAGCTCGAAGAAAGGTCATCCTAAAACCTTGGATAACTCCAGGTCTTTTGAAATGCATAAGGAATAGGGATATGTTACATCTCAAATCAAATAAATCACCAAGTAATTCGATTCTTAAACTAACCTATACACGGTACAGAAATTTTTGCAATGGATTATTATATAAACTGAAAACTGAATATGAAACCAATGAAATAGATAAGGCAGGTAATAATTCAAAAAAGCTATGGGAAGCTATAAAAACAATAACTTGTACAAAACGCTCAAACGTAGTTGCTTCTGAGTTAATATCTTCAAATAACCCTCAACAGTCGGTTGACACTATTAATGATTTCTTTGTTAACGTGGGAAAATCACTAGCGGAAAAACTATTACCCCAGCAACCTTTTTCCGACTATTCATTAGCATCCAAGATTGTTTCTCCTCACTCTTTTGTGATGCTTCCAACTGATGAAGACGAGATTAATAGCCTTATTCTTAACTTAAAACCTAGTTCTACTGCTGGACATGATAACATATCAGCTAATTTTATTTCCCACTATAGACCTTTTTTACTTTCGCCGCTGACATATATTTGTAATTTGGCATTCTCATCTGGTTCCTTTCCACAATCATTTAAAGTATCACAAATCTTGCCTATTTACAAGTCTGGGGACAGGACCTGTGTCAATAACTACAGACCAATTTCAATATTGCCTACTCTGTCCAAAATCCTGGAGAAATTAATTAACAAAAGACTTGTAAAGTACTTAGAAAAAAACAAGCTTCTCTCTGATTCTCAATATGGTTTTCGAAGTGACAAATCTACTAGTGATGCAGTTCATGAAGTTACTGATTATGTTGTCAATAATATTGATAGCAGAAATAAGGTTCTGGGAATTTTCCTTGACCTTGCTAAGGCCTTTGACACGGTCTCTGTCCCCAGGCTGATAGACAAGCTTGAAAGAATGGGTATTAGGGGGTTGCCTCTCAGGCTCATCACGGATTACCTTACTAACAGATTGCAATGTGTGCGAGTTGGCGAATGGTTAAGTGGCAGTCTTCCCATTACCTATGGAGTCCCCCAAGGTAGTGTCCTCGGTCCTACCTTGTTTTTGATATATATCAATGATCTCTGTGACCTTGAACTCCAGAATGGGAAGATTGTTACTTTCGCAGATGACACTGTTCTGGTTTTCAGTGATAGAACATGGACTAAAACGTTCCAACGCGCTCAGTGTGCCTTTAATGCTGTAAATCAGTGGCTTAGATGTAATCTCCTAACGATCAATGTCGACAAAACAAAATTATTAAGATTCTCTCTTCATGCTGTTCCACAAACAATCGATACAAACACTATTATTGCACACTCTCATTTATGCGATCGCTGTACACCTTGCAACTGTCCTTCGCTTGAACAAGCTTGCACCATCAAATACCTTGGCATCTTAATTGATAGCAAACTTAATTTCATTCCTCACATTGACCTTGTTTCTTCTAGAGTTCGAAAAATAATATACATCTTTAAGAAACTCAGACATATAGCTAAACCAAAGGTATTAAAAACTATTTATTTCGCACTCTGCCAGTCACTTTTGGTCTATTGTATTACATCTTGGGGCGGTGCGTGCAAAACCATAATACTGAAGCTTGAGCGTGCGCAAAGAGCGCTGCTTAAGGTTAGTAAATTTCTCCCCTTTTTTCATCCCACTACCCACCTTTACCAGACCTGCGAGGTATTAACTGTAAGGCAGCTTTTCATACTTCACACAATCCTCAAAATGCATGGTCTTTTGAAGTTCGACACTTCAGTTGTTTCTCAGAAACGTAGGAAACATACGGTTTGTGTAACTAAAGCTTGCCACACTAAATTTGCTCAGAGATTCTTCACCTTCCTAGGAGGATATATGTACAATAAAATCAATAAAATCATTCATATGTATCCTTTCACTAAGCATAAATGTAAAAATACTGTCACCAAATGGCTCCTAAACCTGGATTATAATGACACTGAAAATATATTATATGTTCAAAACTAATTAACTACATACCCGGACATCTCACACACACATAACACACGTACGTACATACTACATCACAACTTAAAAACAAAATTTCCCGTCAAGCCCATAATTTATAATTTATCTTAAGCCCAATATTTAATGTTATTAAGTTTTTTAATTTATTTTTTTTATTTCTTTTTCATTCACTGTATTCTTTATACCTATAGTCTTCAAGCCTTGTAATTCTTATTATTACCGGAAGAGCCCTGATTTCCGAGATACAGGTGTTTCAACCTAGTTTGGAAGTCAGGAGTCATAAAGTGTTAAGCCTAAGTTTATTGGATTTATTAATATTTAGCACATAAGATTAACTTGTATAAGGCTATAATGTTGTTAGTCCAAATAAACGTTATTATTATTATTATTATTATTATATACATGCAGTATGCACTCTATATACGTGCAGTACGCACTCTATATACGTACAGTACGCGCTCTATATACATGCAGTACGCACTCTATATACGTGCAGTACGCGCTCCACACACGTGCAGTACGCACTCTATATACGTGCATGTTGTTACAGGTGTTAGCACTGACTCCTTTGTACAAGTTGTCTCCCATCCACGCGATTGACGCGAGCCAGTTCAACGCCGCCGCCGCGCCACACACTGCCCTGTCATATGAGTGAGAATTTTTATTACTAGAGGTCCCACGGTGGTCGAAATTTGACCTTTTTAAATATTATATTAAATGTTATTTATATTGAAAAACCAATTGACCTGTTCACATAATATGACTGTGTTTGACATTGACAGCATGAACGTAAAATGAACGTTTTATTTTTTTTTTTTTTAATGCCACTAAAGTGGCAAACAATTATACGGCCCACCTGATGGGAAGCGGTTACCGTAACCTACCTTTGACCTTTTTTAGCTCACACGATGCACATCCCTCTCTTTTATTTAAACACTAGCTTCTCCCCGCGACTTCGTTTGCGTAGACTTTATCTGCAAGTATCTAGGTTTTTATTTAAATTTTCTAATTTACTGCACTGTGTTTTTATTTTTCTTTCATAAGAACCTTCTAACAATAATTAACACAACAAAAAAAGAATTACCGAAATTGTTCCATCCGTTCACGCGTGATGCGATGACTAAGGGAAATAGAGATTCATTTTTATATATTACTAGCTGACCCCGCAAACGTTGTTTTGCCATTAAAAAAAAAATAAAAAATAGATGTTGGCCTATTCTCAGACCTCCCCGAAAGCACAAAAAAATTCATCAAAATCGGTCAAGCCGTTTCGGAGGAGTATGGCAACGAAAACTGTGACACGAGAATTTTATATATTAGAATATAGATAAGGTTTTTACTAATTTATCGTACCTATTTACTATTTGTCCTTAATATTGTTAGTTTACTTTTTTATTTTTTATTATGTTGGCACTTGGTTGTCAACTTAGTGTCTAAACTGACACGTTGGCCTTTGGCCCACTAATAATTGTCGTGCGTCGTATTGGGCGAAAATCAATATTTTTTCTTTCTTTCTGATGGTATGTTATCTTTGTTTTCTTGTTTCCAGTCACCATGAGAGCGCCAATGAAAATGTTCACGTGTTCGCGCCAATGTACGACTTCGCGCCGCCCGACCACATTACACTGTTCATCACCAATCTGTTAGTATCACGTACTTATATTAAGGCTCTATACAGATAGACTGAATTTCAACTGCACTCTGACTGCAAATTTGCAGTTGAAATGCAGTTAATACGACTGCAATAAAACTGCAAACCATCATCACGAGGTCGCGGCTTGATTCCCACATGACATAAATATTAATATGATGAACAAAAGTGTTTGTGTTTGTCTGGGTGTTTCTTATGTATACTATAATATTATAAAGAGGTAAAGTTTGTGAGGTTGTAGAGGGTAATCTGTGGATCTACTGAACCGATTTTGAAAATTCATTTACCAATAAAACCTTTTTAAAAAGCCATACACATGTTGCACCCGTGCGAAGCCGCGTCGGGTCGCTATATATTATAAATATGTATCTACAAAAATGTATATAAGTATTATATCCATTGTCTAGTACCCATAGTACAAGCTCTGCTTAGTTTGAGACTCGATGGTGCTGTGTAAAATGTCACAAGTATTTATTTAATTTTATATACCGCTGACTTTGACTGTTAAGTCTTCATCATCAGCCCATATACTGTCCCACTGCTGGGCACGGGTCTCCTCTCATATTGAGAGGGATTAGGATATTATCCACCACGCTACCAGTGCGGGTTGGCAGACTTCACACGTCGTCGAGAAAATCCTTAAGGCATGCAGGTTTCCTCACGATGTTTTCCTTCACCGATTAAGCGAGTGATAATTAATTTTGTTATTGGTAATACGCACATGATTTCGAAGTCAGAGGTGTTTTTGATTCGAACTCGATACCTTTGACTTGGCAGTCCAATGGTAATATCAATAGGCTATCACTGTTTTTTTATGTTATTGAAAGTTTTTTTTTTTTTATATTAACAGTGGCGGCAGTTCTCCGTCATACGTATACCGTATGTTATCAGAGCTCTACGATCCGAACGACTATGCCTTGTAAGTGGGTGACTTCGTGCGACCTTGAAATACTCCGTGCGACTTCGGGAGATTTCGTGCAACTCCGAAAGACAAGGTGACTTCGTGTAATGATTGCTTGCAACTCCGAAAGACTAGGTGACTTCGTGTGAATGATTTGTTGCAACTTCTAATGAATTCTTGACTTCGATTGGCGTTCAAAGTTATTGCAAATAGGGAATATGAATGATTTAAAAAAAAATTACGTCTACATAGGAAAAAATATAAATAGTCCTGGAAATGCTTGTAGTATTTTTAAAAATAATATTTAAAGCACTGAAGTTTTTGCCGTTCAAACGCCGCCATTTTTGCGGGCTCTGGATGACGTCACATGTCTCGTCCCGTATTTATTTACCGTTATTTAATGTACACTTCATTCATTATAACGTTAGACAAATAACGGTTATAACGCCAGCGTTATTTCGATAATAGACATTAATAAGCTACGTTATTTACGAATACAATACTACATACTAATCCATTTACCATTTACAAATAAATATCTAATATATAAAATTCTCGTGTCACAGTTTTCGTTGCCATACTCCTCCGAAACGGCTTGACCGATTTTGATGAAATTTTTTGTGCTTATCGGGGAGGTCTGAGAATAGGCCAACATCTATTTTTCATACACCAAAATTTTTTTTTTATGGCAAAACAACGTTTGCGGCGTCAGCTAGTATGATATAAAATTCAAGAATTTATTTAGTATAACACAATAACTGTCGTTATTTCATCGTTATTTGTCTAATGCTATAATAAATAGAGTAGATATAGGTGTTTCAATCAAATGTTGTGGTTTCAACCAATGGTGACGCGTTCCGTGAGTTTCAATTTTTTTATATAATTTTTTATCGGTGTAAATAGGTACTAAATAAAAATATACCTTTCATATATAATGTGACGACATTAACCCATTCATTGCCTCCCTAGAAATTAAGTACTTTACCCCCATGCCACCCTAGAAGAGTAAGCTTTTCCGCCCATGCCGCCTTACATTTAGAAGCAGCCGCCCATTGGCGTCCACGGCATCTCGTTAAAGTATTCTTAGCCGCCCATTGGCGTCTTCGGCACGAGTCTATAGATATCGACGTGAGCAATTTTTTTAATCTAGTTTACACACACTGTGCTTTGTTTAAAGAGTAGGTACATAGTTTTCTATTTTGTTTAAGGTAAAACAACGACGATTTAATTAATCACCTACCCAAATATTGATGAAGTGTGAAAGTAACTAATTAATTATTTATAATAAAGCAAAATCACGAAATATTGATTAAGTGTATATATTTATTGACGACATCAATTAATATTTATGTAAAAAGAACTAAAACATACTATGAACTAATAATTAATCATATTTTAAAAGATGTTATTAAAAAGTCAGAGGTGCTCAACCTTTCTTATATTTTCTTTGAATATTATTTTAATGTATATTTTATTTATTATTATTTTTTCAATTTTATATGAGTTTATCACACGTTTGTGCATGCACACACACGTTTAGTTAAATTAAATTCTTAAAAATAAAATATAAATAAGTATTCCAACCCTAAATTTCTAAATAAGTAGGCATACCTACTTATTTAAAAATTTAGGGTTTATTTTTAAATAAAACGTGTGATAAACTCATATAAAATTGAAAAAAAAATAATAAATAAAATAATATTCGAAGATACAGGAAACAATCCTAATGTGTCAACGTTTAAAAAAAAATATCATAACAACAATAAAACTGTTTAAAAAAATTAAAATGTTGGTAATCTCTGAAAATACATGAGACGCCTATGGGCGACTTCGGCATGTAAGTTAAGAATTAGTTTTTTTCAAAACCTTAGATATCTACAAACCGTTTTGGCTATGCATTAATTATAGTAAAATGAATCAGTTACAAAAATCTCAATTCTTTTTATTGATTTTTGGCCTAGATAAATAAGTTTGAAATCAAGGCGCCGATGGGCGGCCTCGGCATGTAGCATTAAGATATTTTGGACGCCGAAAGGCGGCCTCGGCATTTGAATATAAGATATTTCAGACGCCGATGGGCGGCCTCAGCATTGAATGGGTTAAAGATTCGAGAAAAAAAAATATTCCAAACAAATTTAAGCTTCATGCATATTCCTTAAGCAGTAGGCACATTTATAAGGGTGGTATTTAATACTTTAACTGTAAATCCCCTTTTTTCAATCAAAATATTCGAAATTAGCACCAAAAATACTGAATTGCACACTAAATTTGCTCATCAAATAAATCAACTATACTATACTGTTAGATATTTAATACACTCTTGGTCTTCAGATTCGGTATTATTCAGATTTGGTTCTGGCTCGGCGTTGTGAGGTCACAGATCTAACCTAACCTAACCGATATCTGTATTTTGCTGCTCAATCAGTATTTTTGATGCGCAATCAGTATTTTTGATGCGCAATCAGTATTTTTGATGCGCGGTTTATTATATTCCCATTTATAACACCCGATGACACCCCACCCGTGTTTTTTGGTTGATCGTTGAAATCTAGAAACACAACATAATTATAATCTGGCGAATTGACACGTTACATTCGCGTCACGTCGCGTCGTACGTTACAAGTCTGTTCCTACTGCATTCTGTTATTCTGCACTGTATAACTTTGTCTACCTATCGATTATGCCACGCGTTGTTTTCTATCGCGGCAAACCAGTTTATTTGCCGCGTGAATTTAGCGGTATTACAGCGAGCGCCTCTAGCCTGAAGAGTTGCGAGAAGTATATTATATTTCTTATGTATATAAAGTGTATAATATAAGAATTTTTATACAAGAATTTGTTTTATTTTATAACCAACCTGAAAGTATGGAGCAATGGTATCCATACCCATATCATCCATCCTCGGAGCCTTTTCTCAATTATGTTGGGGTCGGCTTGAAGCCAAAAGAAGCTCAAATGATCCCTTTATTCAATCAAAATAGTTTTATTTTCATATAAACCATATACAGGCACTTATGAAATGTCGAGTCTAGGTGCACGGTTCCAAATTAGTTGTTTCCTATGGAGAAGAACCAGCAAGAAACTCCATGGTTACTCTTTTAAAATATCGTTTTGTATTGTACAATGATGGATTATAAATTGGATTGGATACTCACGGACACTTCATGTCATACTTACCTACATCATCATCATCAGCCCATAATTATATGAAATGAAAATGAAAAATATTTATTTTCATTTTTAGTTTTACACTATTGGTTGAGATATATATGTATAGGCTGAATCCATATTGGACGAATATGGATTCGTCCAATGCTGGTCGTAGGCCTCTCCTAGTGAACGCCACAAATCCCGATCTTCGGCTTTCCTCATCCAGTCACTGCCAGCTGCCTTCCGCAAGTCGTCACTCCACCTGGCGGGCGTCCTACACTACGCTTACCTAGACGCGGTCGCCACTCGAGAACTCGTTTGCTCCACCGTTTATCAGTTCTCCGCGAGATGTAAGCGGCCCATTGCCACTTTAGCTTGCTTATCCTTTAAGCTATGTCTGCAACTTTGGTTCTCTGACGGATAACTTCTAATAGCTAATAATAATAATATTTTTGGGACATTTTACACAATACCATCTAGTCCCAAACTAAGCAGAGCTTGTAGTATGGGTACTAGACAATGGATATAATACTTATATACTTTTTTTTGTAAATACATACTTATAATACATAAGGAACACCCAGACAAACACAAATACTCATGTTTTATCCACACAAATATTTGTGTCCTGTGGGAATCGAACCCACGACCCCATGATCAGCAGTCCGGCACTCGCACCGCTAGACCATAGAGCTCTTTCCACAGCTCGCTGTGCAACTTTTGTGGATCAGTCTCAACTCTCTACTCACATAGTATACGCTAAGTTCCCAATTTAAGAAAAGTTTATAGAAAGCGAAATCAGCTTCAATTGGAGATGTATAGCATGACCCCTTTTTATCCCCCGTATCTATATGGCTCGTGGTTAAGTAATAATTACGGTTATCAACCAATCTTCAGAGAGGTAGGGCATAGTGGAAGTAATTCCACTAAAATTGGAGCTACCCGACTGGGGCAAGTACCTCCGCTTTGCAGAAAATCGAAGTAAAATATCACTGCTTTGAGCTGTGTTGTATTCCAAACTGTGAGGGTTTCCGATTGCCCCCTATCCCATAAAAAAAAACATCTGATTTCAGTCAATACTTCGTGAGGAAACGTTTGCAATAGGGTGACTTTGACCCTTATACTGCCAATATAGCATAATTATAGCATTATAAAGTAGCATGCTTAATAAATATAGCACCTCCTCCTAAGTACCTCCGCTTTGCAGAAAGTCGAAGTGAAATAACACTGCTTTGAGCTGTGTTCCTTACGGTGAGCAAGGTTGCAAAGAGGAAACGTTGTGTTAGCAGTGGGGGACTGACCCTTATACTGCCAAACCCAACTATTCCTCTTTCATTTTACAGGGTCGGTAACTCGCAAGTGATACTCCGGTGTTGCGACCGTCTATAGGCTACGGTAACCGCTTACCATCAGGTGGACTGTATGCTTGTTTGCCACCTTAGTGGTATAAAAAAAAATCTACATTAATATTGTCTCTTGTATCGGTGTTGCGTTTACAAACACACTAACATATATAAATAAATATATACCATCACGCCTGTATTCCCCAAGGGTTTAGGCAGTGGTACAGTCAGCAACGAAAGTGGCTACGACGGTATAAAAGAATAAAATATCTGCAGGGTTAAGTTGCTCTAGCCGCGGTCAGTCTGTGGATGGGTAACCATTTTTAAAACATCGAGATCCCTCCGTGCCCTCTGAAAGCACGTAAAGCCGTTGATCCCGGTTGGTATACGAACACCTATGACAATCTTTAGTGGTAATTAGAAGCCCAAAAAGCCTGACAACCAGTCTATCCTTAAGATCTAGGTATAGCCCAGAAATTGGGTTACGGACAAAGATTTAAATCGCTAGATGCGCCCTACCGCGGCTAATAATGATCACGTTTCCGTAAGTAAACTGGTTGACATCGGAAGTATCGAATCTGTTATTGTCTCGTTCACTCATACTGAATATTGCACACTGTCGTTCTCTGTCTCTTATACGGAATGTGCACACATTCAAGTGTACGGTAAGTACGTACGGCAAATCTAGGGATTTATAGCTTTGTTTGCGGAGGTTTGATGGTAGTCTTGTCTAAAATACTGATATTTAGTCGCATCTGGTTAGAGTGGAAGCCGACCCCAATATAGTTGGGGAAATGCCTGGAGGATAATGAATTGATGATTGACCTAATCTTTTTACGGTATTGTGTAAAATAACATTAAAACTAACAATGTAAGGATGTCAAGTGACGCCACACTATGCTACCAGTATTGCCCCGCTTCCGTTATCGTAATAAACTAATGAGCAATTAGGCGCCGTCGACCGATTTAGATAAAATTGTCACACGCAACATAGGAAGACATAATATGGTAGTTCATATATTATGAATTTATATAGTTATTTCCATAGAATGTACATAGGGAAAGAGTACAAATATACTGTCCAACTATGTACCTCTATGTTAACTCCTATTAATATTTTGTATCGTGCCTGTGGGCAAAATCACTCTCTCAGTCTCTCGTCTAATCAATTTTTTTAGGCCGATCCGCAACCAGTATCAAAAATAGTAGAAAAATGCCGTTAGGAAAATGGTGATGCCCGTTATACCAGCCACCATACCGCTTCTGTTGCAAAATAAGACGAAATTAAGTGAAAGTCGGTCTCGCTGTTGTGTCATCACGAAAATAGCATCGTGCTGCATGGGACACAGGCGCCATCGCGATACCCGCACGGCGCGCCCCAACCAAACAACTCATCCAAATAACGCGTTCTCACTCTCTCCCTTTAGAGGGACAGAGGCAGAAACAGGTAGCCCACTCGTTGATAACTTCACACTGCACTATGTGCGTCATGTTGGCTGCATTATAATAACAATGGGCGCGGGTTTTAGTATACGCAGCGCTACAGCGCTTTTAAATACCAAAACGCTTAGACAGTAATAAAATATTATCGCTGAATGCAGCGCTGTAAACAGTGCGGGACACGAGTTGTGTAAACTTTTTTTAATGAGGCTTACGTATCGGTCGTCCGGACTGGGCGCATAGCGTTACATTATCTCAGGTTTTTCTTTAACTGTTCGGTTTTTGATGTTTCTAAGTTTTATTTTATCGTGGAAAAACTGTTTTGTGTTTCTACTGCGCATATTGCGAAATCGTGATATGCGCCAATGCGTGACGACCGTGGCGAGATCACCAAGCCTGATTCACATTAATTATGTGAACGGTGACGAACCATTTTAAGTGCGCGATAACACGCCCGTTGTTCTCGGACATCCAGGACATTTTATTATTAGCTTGCGAAGAACTCTTGTGCGATGCATGTGTGCCGCAAATACAAAATCAATACTGATTAAACTGATAATCCACTGAGTGTTCTTACATAGTTCCACCCTCAGCAGTGTGTTGTGCGTCATAACTTATAAATAATTACCCGTATTGTTTAATCGTCTGGGACCACTTTTATAATTTAAAAAAATGTTTTAATAAAATGAAACACTTGGCGGTCATTTTTGAATTTGGTGTGTGGTGTGTCCACTAGGCAGCGCTGCTCGCTTGAGAACTTAGTGCGCTTGCGTGAACTCAGTCAGTCTGCGCGAGCTTCGCGTCGTTGCAGTAGGTTCCAAAACAAGAGCGTAGGGCTCCGTGGGAGTCCTAGAATTAATAAATTTAATACACTCGGTTATTGTAAAAGTGTCGCAGTGCAGTGTGTCAGTGTTGTGTTATTTGGTGGTAGTGGCACGGAGCGGAGCGCGCGGCTCCGCTGTGTCGGCGCGGATCGATACAACCAGGTGCTATGGCGCAGCGGACATGAGCCAGGGGGGCTCACGAAGGCCCTACTCGCGTGGGGGCCCGCGGTGGCACCCGCGGTACAAGGACTACTGGGACTACGAACAGAACTATAGGTAAAACTTCACATAGGTACATATACTACCCATATTGTTTGGTTTGAGTGCGTGACGTGCATGCTTTAAGTCTCACGTACGAGCTGGCGCCTCTGCGTGGGTATTTAGCATATGCAACGATTGCACCCAAGGCAGCAGAATGTATTGTCACTGCACGTCGGTGGAAATATTAAAAAAAAAAACACGCAATGGCTCCCTCGTGTTGTTTATGCACCGCCGAACGAACGCGAACGCATCTGTGATGGTTTACGTAACTGTGACGTAAAGTGATCACGAAGAATATATTGACTGTTAATTCTATGTTTAATGGCAATTCTCCCACATACGGAGTACAGAGTATTTTGATGGCTGTTTCCTGCTATGCATCATCCGAATTTTTCGTCACGAAGTTTGAACATTACTTAGGTACCTACCTACTCGGTAATGTTCGCCAGCTATTTGCATTACCTTAAATTATAATGATAAGAATATACTGGCTAAACATACAAGCGGAATCAATAAAAGAATAGCATTTTAATCTTTGCAACCAAATACCATTTTTAAAAAAGATGTCTTGTAAAGAGTCTGCATTCATTTCGAAAATCTATAACGTGAACGACGGTCGATTTTTATCAAACATAAACATGACAATCATTTTGATTTTTAAGCTAATTTAATAAAAAAATACTGCCTTTAATCACCTAGGACAATCTAGTGGCACAGACAAATACTTTAAAACTTATAAAACCATTTTAATTACATCAGGAGTTGAGAACAGTGAATTTAAAAGAACATTACTTACCTGTTTGTAAAATTACAAAAATGGCTTTGGGTATCCTCTCACAATATGAGGAGTTAGGCTATAGTTCACTATGCTGGCTCACTGTGGGTTAGCAGACACACTGTTGAGATAATCCCAAAGACAAGAAGGTTTCCCTTCACTATTTAAATGTGTGAGAATATGGTCTATGAGTGTCTATAGGGGAGACTTTTGTTCAGCTGTGGACCTTCTTTGACTGATATGATGATGATCACTGGAGAATGGCTAGACCAATCACACAATCAAAAAAAACTTGTTAGGTTTAAAAAAATCTCAGTGGGTTCTTTGCCTGTTGGTAAGCAACAGTGTGAGGTATGAAAGAGTATAGTATACTTTTTACTAGAACCAGAGAAAAGGTTTTTCTGCCAGATTGATGTGATTTCAATGATTTCTTCTATAGGATTTTAGTATGATTAATTGAAATTTGGACATTGACAATGTCTGCCAGGTCAATTAGTTACTCTACTCAGAGATGCATGCCTTAGGTGTTCATGATCATGTGACTGGTTTATTATAGTCCTTATTACTAACAGTATATGGGTGACAATACAACCACCAACTCACTTAACCTTCCAAAACCTAGGTACAGGATACTGCCTTATCTTTTTCCTAACAAACATTGTAGAACTTTGAATTCTTTACATATTTGTGTCCAACATGAGTACATAAGATGATTCTGAGAAAGTGCCATGATAGGTAAGTCATTATTTACACCATAATTTTATCAAGGTGGCTAAGTAATTTATTTTATACCACTAAGGTAGCAAACAAGCATACGGTCCACCTGATGATATGCGGTTACCATAGCAAAAAGATACATTTAATACCAGGGGTATCACTTGCGCGTTACCGACCCTGTAAAACGTAAGAGGAATAGTTGGGTTGGCAGTATAAGGGTCAAAGTCCCTCCGGGACTGCCGACACAACGTTTCCTCGCAGAATACTAGCTACCTTGCTCATCGTGAGGAACACAACACAGTTTTTACTTCGATTTTCTACAAGGGCAGCTCCAATTTCAAGTGGAATTAGGTACTCCCACTATGCCCTACCTCTCATTTGACGATGGTTTTGATATCATGATACGTTTTCATCATGTTTCTGTCTTTGTCGCACTTTGGAACCGATGTAGCATGTCCTTTTCTCTCATTCGACCCTGTTAACCTCATCATTCACTTACTTTTCAACCATATGCCTCCACTACACTATTCGCAAAATTGCTTCGACGAAATATTGGTCGAAATTGACCGAAGTCCGAAGTAGGTACGTAACTATACCTTCCTGCAACCTCGTCAGCTGGGACGGGACGAACACAATCGTCATTAATTAAAACATTCTGATTTATGGTTGATTAATGTTTATCTGCAATGAGTATCATAACCCACACGTGTCATAGACTATTGCAATAGGTGATGAATTGATGACGTGTCAGTTTTTCACAATGTTACGCAAGCACCATGCTTCACAATCTTAAGGCGTCCTCGCAACCCACGATTCGATGCGATGCAAATTCGCATCGCGTAAAGTAGCGAAATAAAGTAGGTGGTAGATGTCTCGGCTGCGAAATTATCGCCTCTTGTAGCGTTAAATCGCTGTGTCCATTTTAATTTACAGACAGCTCAAGCTATCCAAAACTGAAATAAAACTACTTTTTACGGATTTTTCGGACGTTTCGGAGCCTTTACAGCGGTCACGGGTAGACTCTCGGAGACGTCGGATTTTATTTCAATGTTTATTATTCGCGTGAATGTCAGAAATCATTATGCTATCCAAAACTGTCAAATTTACCCAATTAAATATTAACCTTATTATTTTGTATTGAAGTTGAAATTCTATCAAAGAAATTTGACGGGTTGGAATAGCATGATGTGCTGGCCTCTTTACTAGCGACCCGTCCTGACTTCGCATGGGTGGAATCTAATGATAAAATACAAACATGTATTATACATAAGCAGACATAGCCTATTGATGTGACCATCGCACTGCCAAGTCAAAGGTCACGGATCGAATCCTAAGCACCTCTGACTTTTCGAATTCATGTGCGTATTAATACTTAATTATCACTCGCTTAAACGGTGAAGGAAAACATCGTGAGGAAACCTGGATGCCTTAGAGATTATTCTCGACGGTGTGTGAAGTCTGCCAACCCGCACTAGGGCAGCGTGGTGGACTATAGCCTAATCCCTCTCAATCTGAGAGGAGACCCGTGCCCAGCAGTGGGACAGTATATGGGTTGATGATGATGATTAAACATATAAACTTAAAGGAAGAAATTATTTAAATGGTAGTGAAAATCGTATTAATATCCGTTGCATAGTTTGAAAGGTCTCAGCGTACAGAGGGACAAGTAACGGAAAGCGATCGATCGAAGCGAGAATCTATACTAGATGTGGTTTTGGTCGTGAAAGAGTAGTTCGCTTAGCCCCTTCACGTACCAAAACACGTGTTTGACACTGTAGCTCGATGCTGACTAGGGACCTCTGCCTTGCCTTGTAAAATAACACTGTTTTGAGCTGTGTTATGTTTCTTACGGTGAGCAAGGTTGCCAGTGCTCCACGAGGAAACGTTGTGTTGGCATTGGACTGACCCTTATACTGCTAACACAACTATTCCTCTTTTGTTTTACAGGGTCGGCAACGTGCAAGTGATACCCCTGGTGTTACAAGCGTCTATAGGCTACAGTAACCGCTTACCATCAGGTGGGCCGTATGCTTGTTTGCCACCTTACCACTTAAATATGCTTTAGAAACATACGTGTAGGGGGCAACGTTTCTTTATTAATAATAAACCAACACAAAAAGCAAATCAAGGTTGTCAGTTCTTAGTTACCAAGCGGCGGTCGTCCTCTAGACGTGCATGTAAATGTCATAGGTATACATTTAAACAATTGCGGTGGAGGTGACCCTGGGGTCGGCAGTGCGGAAGCGAGCACCGACCGCATACACACCTAGATATCTGATAAATAAAAAAATGATGTTATACCTACACGTAGCAGCGATAGCCTAGTGGTATGACCATTGGACTGCCAAGTCGGAGGTCTCGAGTTCGAGCCCAAGGCACGCACCTCTGACTTTTTGAATTCATGTGCGTATTAATAATTAATTATCACTCGCTTAAACTGTGAAGGAGAATATCGTGAGGTAACCTGCATACCTTAGAGATTTTTCTCGACGGTTTGTGAAGTCTGCCAAGCCGCACTAGGCCAGCGTGGTGGACTATAGCCTTATCCTTCTCAATATGAGAGGAGACCCGTGCCCAGCAGTGGGACAGTATACGGGTTGATTATGATACCTACACGTATGGCGTATGTAAATAGGTACTCAAAACGGCTAAGTTCGTCTGTGGTGTTTTTTATACATATGTATATACTTACTAAATAAATAAATAATTATTTTTGATCAATTTTACGCAGCACCATCTAATCCCAAACTAAGCAGAGCTTGTATAGAGGCCAGCACATCAAGCTACCACAATCTGTCAAATTTCTTTAATTGATTTTGAACTTTAACGCAAAATTATAAGGTTCATATTCAATTGGGAAAATTTGACAGTTTTGGATAGGTTGACCTGCTGGCGTCTGTACTATGGATATGATACTTATTTTCTTGTAAATAATTATATTAATAAAAGAGACATAAGAAACACCCAGAAAAACACAAACCCTTATGATCATTACATAAATATTCGTGTCCTGTGCGAATTGTACCCACGACCTCGTGTCCGACATGCGAACCACTACACCACAGATGTCATCAAATATTATAAAATACTACTAGTACCGACCCCCGCTTCGCACGGATGCAATGTACTAATAACATACATGTAATATACATATAAAACTTCCTCTTGAATCACCTGATCTATTAAAAAAAAACCTCATAAAAATCCAGCATCCGCATCAGCGTGGTGGACTATAGCCTAAGCCCTCTCATTCTGAGGAGACCCGTGCCCAGCAGTGGGACAGTATATGGGTTGATGATGAATGAAGCGGGTCACTGGCATTGATTGTGTTAACAATTACTGAGGTGTCAAGCTGACAACGCGAGTGAACTGGTGTTGCTATCGCTAATAGGTTGCGCTTACCATCAGGCAGCCCGTATGCTTGTTTGTCATCTTGTTATATTAAAATAATCAGCTTGGCTTTCGTGCCAATGCGAATTGAACTTAAGAAATCGTCAGCGGACACACCAAGCTTGGATTTCTGCCCAGATAATGTCAATTGGCTCGCTGCACGTAAGAAAGACAAAAAACCGCAGGAATCTATCTGATACATTTTTGGAATATAAGCGTTTCATGGCTTACAGTCTAACCAAAAGCGACCGCAGTATTGTATACGAAGCGATTATCGCTTACTATCAGGTGAGACTGAGGACAAACGCAAAGCCATCAACAATAAAAAAAAAACAGACTAACCTAATTATCGTGCAATACCGATATCTTAATGATAGACCGGTTGTCACTTACTTTTTAGGCTTCTAACGATTGTCATTGGCATTCGAATGACTAGGACCGGGGCTTTACGTGCTCTCCGAGGCACGGAGGGGTCATAAAGTGTTAAGAATGGTCACCCATCCCCAGACCGACCGCGGCTAGCGCAGCTTAACCGTTGAACAGCGTAGTTATTACTTAGCTACGAAGGTTTTATCAAATGGCTATATAAAAATGGTCGCTCGCCAACTCAAGCCACCTTGTTCACTTTTTGTGTAACACCCCCCTCGTTCCTGCCCCTGCGGCGTCGCGACATCCGCATGTATTTTAGGGCGGCGGTGCGTTGAACCCGAAGGTCGGTCGCTACCTGCGCGCGCGCACACATGTGAACCGCACCCTATACATGCGAACTGTTGCTTCCTTTGTGCGTGCCATTTTTGTATTGTGATTTGTTATTTTGCTCTTGGGGTGTCTACTGCCTACACAGCTTCACAAAGAAGAAGGAACACGTCAAAGTCCTGTTTGAGATTGATTTTTTTTTTATTCTACTAAGGCGGCAAACAAGAATACGGCCCACCTGATGGTAAGCGGTTACCGTAGCCTATAGACGCTTGTAACACCAGGAGTATCACTTGCGTTGCCGACTCTGTATTGTAAGAGAAATAGTTGGGTTGGCAGTATAAAGGTCAAAGTCCCATTGCCAACACAAATGTTTCCTCGCGGAGCACTGGTGACCTTGCTCACCGTAAGAAACACAACACAGCTCAAAGCAGTGTTATTTTACTTCGATTTTCTGCAAGGTGAAGGTACTTCCTCAGTCGGGTAGCTCCAATTTGAGTGGAATTACTCCCACTATGTCCTACCTCTCTTACAAATTTCAGCAATTTAACTTCAAACTCAATCAAAATATGGAAATACGGCAGCCACAGCCTATAGACGGCAGCGACACTCGCGTTGTCATCTTGACACCTCAGTTGTTAAGTCTCATATGTCCAGTATGTCACTGGCTACATTGCCCTTCATACCGGAAGACATTGTTAGCACATTATTCGTTTAGCGTATTTGGCATACTGTGTTACCATCCCATCTATTATACATAAAATTCTCGTGTCACAGTTTTCGTTGCCATACTCCTCCGAAACGGCTTGACCGATTTTGATGAAATTTTTTGTGCTTATCGGGGAGGTCTGAGAATAGGCCAACATCTATTTTTCATACCCCTAATTTTTTTTATGGCAAATCAACGTTTGCGGGGTCAGCTAGTTTTATATAAAATTCTCCTAAGCAGGTCGGAGTTAGGATTTGGAAAGTTTAGGTATTAAAAAAAAACATTTGACGTATTCACATTCGTTTTTTTACTTTAAACGTAAATTATTTTTTTAATAAAGTATTTACCATTATGCTACCTCTTTTGGTGGTATGACCATAGGATTGCCAAGTCGAATGTATCGAGTTCTAATCCAGGGCCAACTTCTGTTACAAAAAAAAAAAATACTTTTCCCGATGTGGACTCGCGTAATCAACGCAATGACTGAATCCGCAGGCAAAGTACTGCATGCATTGCGTCCGAAGCGAGGAAACGTGCAATGGTTGCACGTTTCGTCGCTTGCCGTGATTGGCCATGATGCACAGCGCGTGCTAGTGTGCAAACGAATCGCTGCCCTGAGATTTATGTTTGTGTGATTTTTTGGTTGTGTGCGAAATATTTGGAAACATAGTAGGTAACTAGGTACCTATTGCGTATTTTGTTTTTATTGTTGATTTGCGGCTATAGTATCATTGCGACCGTAACCAATTTATTGTGATCGCCACTCGTTGAGTTAGAATTCACCGCTAAACGCTGTAGCTATTATAAACTGCAGGATTTGCTTTGGGGTAAACTCTTTTATTTCATCCGGGCTTAAGATATGTTTCCCTAGATAATTACTGCGCTTGTGTAAGCGAACCGCATTCCCCCAGGAGGTGAACTGGCGTACCTATTGTGTATGTATTAGAAATTAAAATATTGGGAGTCGAGCAAGCAGTAATAGCCTAGTGGTATAACCATTGGACTGCCAAGTCGAAGGTCTCGAGTTCGAATCCAAGGCACGCACCTCTGACTTTTCGAATTCATGTGCGTATTAATAATTAATTATCACTCGCTTAAACGGTGAAGGAAAACATCGTGAGGAAACCTGCATACCTTAGAGATTTTTCTCGGCGGTTTGTGAAGTCTGCCAACCCGCACTAGGCCAGCGTGGTGGACTATAGCCTAATCCCTCTCATTCTGAGAGGAGACCCGTGCCCAGCAGTGGGACAGGGTTGATGATGATGATGATGGGAGTCGAGCGGCGACACTAGTCCTATACAAAATTGTAACAAGGGCCTATCCAACCTTATTTATCTATTCCGTGATGATAACTCATATCACAGCAATACTGGGACAGGTCGTTATTGATAGAGCACTATCTAGTTGTAGAAGTGAGAACTAGTTCAAGTAATCTGCAGTTGACACAAAGTGGTCTACTTGTGAACAATTTTGTAAAGAGGCCGTACATCAAGCTACCCCAATCTGTCAAATTTCTTTGATACAAAACAATTTTAATGTTCATATATACGTACAATCACGCCTTTTCCCATAGGGGTAGGCAGAAAGTAAAGAACGCCACTTGCATACTTCTTTTGCTTCGGCCACATTCATACATCTTGTCATACATACACGCCGGTTGCGAGTACTACGCACCTGACCTTTTTGAAGAACCTCACCAATAAGGTCGGTGTAAGTTTTTCTAGGGCGTCCCCTCTTGGCGGTTCCACTGACATTCGCCATATAAATCCCTTTTGTTAGTCGCCTTTCATCCATTCTCTCGACATGCCCAAACCATCTCAGCATATTCTTCTCAATTCTTGTCACTACATCGTCTTTTATGCCGCACCGTTCCGAGTTACACCGTACATACTTCATGTTGAATTGAGAAAATTTGTTAGTTTTGTACAGCTTGACCTTGTTTGTATTAAGATGACAAACACGCATACTGGCCGTCTGATGGTAAGCGGTTACCGTAATCTATAGCTAGCTTGTAACACCAGGGGTATCACTTGCGCGTTGCCGACCTTGTAAAACAAAAGAGGTATAGTTGGGTTGACAGTATAAGGGTCAAAGTCCCCCCACTACCGACACGACGTTTCCTCGCGGAGCACTGGCAACCTTGCTCACCGTTAACACAACATAGCTCGAAGCAGTGTTATTTCACTTCGATTTTCTGCAAGGCGGAGCTTCCCCGGTCGGGCAGATCTAATGCGAGTGGAATTACTCCCACTATGCCCTACCTCTCTTGTTGTATTAAAGTTTGTCATTTTCAAAGTAAGATGCACGAAATTTCATATATCTGCTTCTAGTTAGAAATAAATGTAAACGTTGTAAAACTTTACTACTAAACATAAAATAATATTTCTTTTAAAATGTTATTCCATCCGTGCGAAGCCAGGGCGGCCCGCTAGTATGGACATAAACCAAACCCCTGCCATATTGTATACAAATATTCGTCTAACAAAACATCAACTTTTCTACCCTAACACATCGTTATAAGACTGAATTTCGTTTAACAGTCCCATTTTGTAACGTGACAAAAAATTCTATGAAGAAAATTATAATGCCAGTACCTACCTGCCCTGCACAATGTATAGAATAACTCCACAATGGTTTCAACTTTCTACTAAGGTTTCCTACCTGCCAACAACACGCAAAGTTTGGGCCACACCAAAGGGTCGTTCAAAAATCACGTGTAATTTTTTCGTACAGAAATTGGTTTCGTAATCTCACGTTTAACTTAAAAATAAGTACACGTGATATCTCACTGCCCGACTGGAGAAGTACCTCCGTCTTACTGAAGTAACACTGCTTTGAGCTGTGTTGTGTTTCTAACGGTGAGCAAGGTTGCTAGTGCTCCGCGAAGAAATGTTGTGTTGGCAGTTCCTTAGGACCTTGACCTTTTACAGCCAACCCAACTATTCCTCTTACGTTTTACAGGATCAGCAACGCGCAAGTGATGCCCCTGGTGTTGCAAGCGTCTATAGGCTACGGTAAACGCTTACCATCAGGTGGGCCGTATGCTTGTCTGCCACGTTAGTGATATAAAAAAGGGTCTATTAGACCAGCCACTATTAGATTATAAACTATCTAAAATGTACGCGTCATATTGTAATTTCATTAGCTGTTCACTATATTCCGTGTGTTTACAATCTCACTAGATTATTTACAAACTAACGGTCAAGCATAAGGTATTTTCCAATTTTTTTAAAACTGCTTCTATTTAATGATTGGGACGAACGATTTAACAGAAAAATAAATAAATTAATGTCTTTATTTCTGCATTAAACCAATTAAAGTCAAATTTATTTTTATGCTTTTGAATTTACCGGAAAACGCTCGGGTCGATGACGTCTACTGTGACGTCAACTTTGTGTAAACAAGTTTAACACTTATGTAGTCTGTGGACGATATTTGATTGCGGAGTAATTATTTGACGATTGTTAGAATAGTTCGATTTTACTTATTTTCCACAACGGAAGCCGGGTTTCTGGCACGTATAGTGTGGCCTCAGTCTTACAGTGTTTGTCTACACGCTACCTACCTCAAAATTTCGCAACCCAAAACAACGCGACCTGCGTTTCTTATTTCCTTACAAATGTAAATTCTTTGTTTTCCCAACAATGGGGTAACTCCTTTCGTGAAAGTTGGTCGGGTTTACGAAATATTCTGTTGTTTTAGAAAGTATTTTTTTATTTAATTGTTGTAGGTACTTGTGCTGATTCTATTTGTTTTTAATATTTGGAATTTTTTACATAGCACCATGTAGTCTCAAACTAAGCAGAGCTTTTACGGTCGACAAATGAGTTAAGTATACAGGCAGCTAATTAAACATCTGTGTTTTGTTAAAGATTGTATAATAATGTATCACGCAATATGTGTCAAAACGTAGGTATTGTAAGCTGCTACACATCAAACCGTTTGAAGGGTAATTATTTAAATCACAATCTGTGTAAAGATGCAGATTTCGTTCGCTACCTGTATACCAATCTCTTTTGTTGACTGTACTATGGATACTTTAACCCTTTGACCACCACGGACGTCTATAGACGTCAAATTAAAACTTTCTCACGACGCCAACGACGGCATGGCACGTCAAAAATACCACATTTTTATAGTGCTTAGCGTAGAGAACACAGATTTTCGTTATTGACGCGGCGGTCAGAAGGTTAAATACTTTTTTCTTGTTAATACATACATGTAACTTAAGAAGATATTCTTGGACAATTTCTCACAGCAACATCTAGTCCCAGAGATAGAGTGTACTATCGGTATTGAACAATGGATATAATACTAACATACTTTTTTTTGTACTAAATACGTACTTAAATTACATAACAAACACCCAGGCAAACACAAATACTTAATTTTCATTACATAAATATTTGTGTCATAATGGGAATCGACTGTGGGCTAAAAGAAGTATCGAATGGGTCTCACAAGATGGCAGACTACAGCGCGGCAGGTCTAGACGAAGATGGCGGGATGAGCTTGAGTTTTTCTGGAAGGATTGGCCCAAAATAGCCGTGAAACGTGAGGAATGGAAGGACGGTAGGGAGACCTTTGCCCTGCAGTGGGACGACAACGGCTAAATAAATGGGAATCTAACCCACGACCTCATGATCAGCAGCTAAACACTAGAAGGTGGTGACCGTGAAGGGCCGGCGTTTTGGGGGCTGTCCAATAAAAATGACATGTCCTGTAATGTAAAAATTACGTTAAAAAATACTACCCAGTAGTCTGTATTGAATAAATTCTTTTTGAGTTAAAAGCAAAGGAAAAATTCTACCGCGGGCAGGATTCGAACCTGCGTCTTCTGGTTAAGTACACCAGACGCTATGACCACTAAGCCACCGCGATACCTACCCGTCATGTCAAATTTAACATTGATTAGGCTATAACCGCTACTGTTAGCCTCTAATTAATATTTTGGAAGTTTAGCTCAGTCTCGTAACGTCACGCTAAGAAATCCTACGCCCTTATCCTCGCCTAAAGGCCTCGTAAAATGTATTCTAATTGTAATAATTTATCATGAAGGTGAAACTATCTCTGCGATACCGCGGTTCTGGTTTCTGTGCTCAAATTTGGCGGCCATCTTGTGAATTTTTAATCGATATCAAAAGTATATCAATTCTCCTTCTTATCGTGTCAATGGTTAAACTAATTGCGAGTTATATAAGGTCACCTCAATAGCGTTAGACGTGGCCGCATAGAGATCGTCCTTCGAGCAGATGTCCGGGTGTTCTGTTCGATTATGTCTGTGTATATGTGATGTCTTCACAAATTGTGAGTTTTCGCTAGATAGATAACTCCCGCAACTCTTTTTTTTTTAATACGGAAGGTCCTCATGGGTAGTCTTCTACCTGGGGAGGTGCCAGCGTATGTTGGTCTCATACACTCCGCCTTTTCCCCATGGCGGTAGGCAGAAACTAAAGAACGCCACTTGCTACGATTCTTGCAAACTTGTTTCGCTTCGTCCACATTTAATAATAATAATATGTATTCCACAAAGGTATCTCAAAGCTGTAATGTAACAGCAGGGGTGTCACGTTCGCGTTGCCGATCCTGTAAAACGAAAGAGGAATAGTTGGGTTGGCAGTATAAGGGTCAAAGTCCCCCACTGACAACACAACGTTTCCTCGCGGAGCACTGGCAACCTTGCTAACCGTTAGGAACACAACACAGCTCAAAGCAGTGTTATTTCACTTCGATTTTCTGCAAGACTGAAGTTTTGCCTCTGTTGGGCAGCTACCTAAACCGGAGCACTGTCGTGGGCATTAGTGTACACCTCTGTGTAACACTTGGGGGAATACTGGGGTGATGGTATAAATAATAATAAATAAATATTTTTGGGACATTTTTACACAACACCATCTAGTCCCAAACTAAGCAGAGCTTGTACTATGGGTACTAGACAATGGATATAATACTTATATACTTTTTTTTTTGTAAATATATACTTATAATACATAAGATGATGGTATGTTATTATTATACCTACTATAAATGTAATTATATCTATATACTGCTATTGAAAACTGGTTTACATCTGTGACAGATCACTTTTAAAGGTCCAATTGAAAGCCAGCTTCAGCTTACCAGCGGTCTGGCGTTTAGCTGAACCGGGCTCGCTTTGGCTTAGCCGTGGGGCACACAATTTTTATTCTTATTATATTTTGATAATTCATCATGTTTTTTAATATTATTGTGTGTGTTACGTTGACCTTATTGGTGAGGTACTTCAAAAAGCTCAGGTGCGTAGCACTCGCAACCGGCGTGTATGTATGACAAGATGTATGAATGTGGTCGAAGCAAATGAAGTATGCAAGAATCGTAGCAAGTGGCGTTCTTTAGTTTCTGCCTACCCCCATGGGAAAAAGGCTTGTATGTATGTATTGTGTGCATTGTCCAAGACGGACAATAAATATTATTTCTTTCTTATGATTTTGACTCCTAGCAGTCCATGGTTATAACACTAGGCTACTGCTTCTGCAGTGAATAATACTCTAAACAATACGCATAGTGATTGAAATGACAACAGTGTGTTCTATCATTGTGTTGTTGACCTCGCTTCGATAAACTATGTACAATATAAACTGACTCAAGGCTGCCACACGACAGGGACAATAATATTATGGCCTGCTATCATCCCCTTTTATAAATGACTAGCTTCTACCCGCGGCTTCGTTTGCGTAAACTACCTGAAAGTATGTAGTTGTCCCACAAAACGTATTTATTTATAACTGAAAGATTAATTCATATTAATACGGGTTAGACTATATTAATACTACAAGTACATTGCAGCACATTAAGCTACCACAATCTGTCAAATTTATTTGATAGATTTTCAACTTTAATGCAACAAAATAAGTTTCATTTTCAATTGGGAAAATTTGACACACAACATTAACTATAAATAATAAAGAAATCGCAGTAAGGAACCTTAGACTGGGCACGACTTTGTCTAGCTAGATTTCATTACTTTTAAGAGATAAACAAGCAGCTCCATCGAGACTTGGCTAGTTTTTTACAGAATGATTTTGATGGGATCTATTTGTCCCACAAAACGTATTTATTTATATCTGTAAGCATCTTACTCATATCGCACTTGTTCGGTTTTTTCTTAGCTATTTCTGTCCTACTGCGGGGCAAAGATCTTCACCATAACCTTTAAGTACTATTTTCTTGTGCCGCCTCGAAACGGCCCTTGCGGTACGCGCCTAAGTCATCACACACGCGCGCCGGTTGCGAGTACTACGGACCTGACCTTTTTAAAGAACTTCACCAGTAAAGTTGGTGTAAGTCTATCTAGGGCTTTTTCAGAAAATCGAAGTAAATTAACACTGCTATGAGCTGTATTGTGTTTCTTACGGTGAGCAAGGTTGTCAGTGCTCCACGAGGAAACGTTGTGTTGGCACTGCGGGCAGTTTGACCCTTATACTGCCAATCCAACTATTCCTCTTTCAATACAGGGTCGGCAACTCGCAAGTGATACTCCTGGTGTTGCAAGCGTCTATAGGCTACGGTAACCGCTTACCATCAGGTGGGCCGTATGCTTGTTTGCCACCTTAGTAGAATAAAAAAAAGACTCTCCCGACGCTTCCACTGACATTCGCCATATTGCCATCTTGTGAGTCTCCTCTCTCATGAATATAATAATCAACCCATATACTGTCCCACTGCTGGGCACGGGTCTCCTCTGAGAATGAGAGGGATTAGGCAATAGTCCACCACGCTGGCCTAGTGCGGGTTGGCAGACTTCACACACCGCCGAGAAAACTCTCTAAGGCATGCAAACCTGCAGGTTTCCTCACGATGTTTTCCTTCACCGTTTTAGCGAGTGATAATACGCACATGAATTTGAAAAGTCAGAGGTGTCTTGGATATCGAACTCGAGACTTTTAACTTGGCAGTCCAATGGATAAATCACTAGTAGTGATGGTTAATATAGTTTATAGCATTATAAAGTAGCGTGCTTATTATATATAGCATAAAGAAAATGATAGCGCGGTTCGCACTTTATGCTATAAAGCTATTTTGCTTTATATCGCATAGCACTCTCTCTCTCTATCAACCAACTGTCCGGCGGGCGTGCGTATAGCGTTAGTAACAAGTAGGCATATAAATTAAGCATGCTATAATAAAGCACATAAAATCGCTTGCTTAAAAAATTAAGCATATAGCATTTAAGCAGGTTAGTGATTTATAGCAACTTTGAATATTATATACCTCATAAACATATTTACGAGTATTGGTGGCAGAGGAGCCACGAGCTTCGTTAACCTTGAGTTCACGCATCAATTATGCATCCAGTTGCTGCCGGGTACAAGTAGCCTCCAAATTTATTGTAAATCGTGTTCAACGCACTGATTACCTGTGTGTTTTCGTCTTGAAAAGGTCGCCGGTTGTTTTCCGCGATCATTTGCTCGAACGTTACACGGCACACTCAAGCGCATTCTCTGCTTAGTTCGGGACTTTAAGCCGGGTCCAGACGCGTGTAACGCGTAATGTAATCTACCGAGTAATGTAACACGAATTCTGCGTGTGGACGGCACTACGAGCATTACATGTAACGTTCCAAAAGTGCTATTTTATTGGTCTAATTGAAATAAAACATTTGACACTCAAATTGGAGCTGCCCGACTGAGGAAGAACCTCCACGTTAAAGTGAAATAACACTGCTTTGAGCTGTATTGTGTTCCTTAAGCGGAGAGAAGAGGAGACGAGAGGAGATGTGCTGCGAAACTGGCAGGTTCTTTCCACCAAAGAGATGGAGAGGAGATGCGTAGCGAAGAAGAGATATGGAAATAATGAAATCTGATTGGTTATTCAAAACACATCTCCTCTCGTCTGAAAAGTTACTGAGAATAATGCAGTTTGATGTGTACCTACTAATAAATTAATCCAGTTTAACACAGAAAGAATAAATAAAACTCCCACTGTGCCTTACCTCTCAAAAGTTTTTAATAGGATTCATGTTGGTAGGTAGGTATGGATCTTCTGTGACGTATTTGACGCGTACGCACTGACAAATGGGGCAACGGCCTGAGGTTTAATCTCGGCGAGATAATGCAACTGAAAACAAAGCGTAAATAACTGTCCACTGCACTGCGCCACTATTGTGCATATATACCATCACGCCTGTATTCCCAGAAGGGTTAGGCAGACAGAGGTCCACTAATGTCCTGTAACTGTCTGTCTATCATTTTATATTTTTTGGCATTTTCCATGCTAAGATATTAAAAAAAAATTCGACCGCGGGCAGGATTCGAACCTGCGTCTTCTGATTAGGTACACCAGACGCAATCTTGCTCATCGTAAGAAATACAACACAGCTCAAAGCAGTGTTATTTCACTTCGATTTTCTGTAAGGCGGAGGTACTTCTCCAGTTGGGCAGCTCCAATTTGAGTGGAATTACTCCAACTATGCCCTACCTCCCTTATAATCTCGATTTTGAACTTGGACAAGGACATAGGATACCTTTTGACCCAAAATGCCCTTACGGGATGCAAGTAAAAACGTGGGCAACAGCTAGTATATTAAACGGCACTCGAAGGCATCATTTCTGTGTACGGTCAGCAACGAAAGTCGTTGAACACAACAAAATTTTGAAAACATGACAGCTCTAAAACTTGTCAAGTAATTTTTTTTATTATGAAGTTAAGGTAAATATTTAATGGTCATCTATGCAATGATTTTTTCGCACAACCTCCACAGGTCAGTATGTTCATTAATAATCGTATTGAAGATTGCAACATGTTCGGCGACTTCCGTTGCTGACTGTACCGTTTCAAGGGTACCGCGCAAAAGACACGGCGGTCTTATCGATGACGTGGGATACCGCGGAAGCGCGCAGTGCGCAAGGCCGTGCCGCGCCATGCCGCCCGAACAATGCAGCGGCAGCGCTTGAGAAACTGCCACTGTTCAAGATAACAACAGAAGATCCACTGAAAGAGGGGGATTCCCTCCTTATTTGCCAGATAGGATGCAGGGCAAGGCCTTTCTAAGCGATGGGGTCCAGCGAGTGCTGGACCACAGCCTGTCATGCTCGTGGTGAATTTCACGGACCCCATGGCAATGACTATAAGGCAAGTTAAGGAAAGTGCGGTTTTTAGTCGGTACGATATACCCCGCCGTTTCCCCAGGTGGCGGAGGATCCATGAGGATTTTCCGTACTATAAAAAATAAATGGCTGTACCACAGTATTGTAATATTTTGGCACACACACACAATACATACCTACGCTGTGCAAGACATAGTGTGTTACAAAACTACCCGTAAAGCCGAGAGGACGTTAAATGGGGTCTTATAACGAGGCCATTCACAATATTTAAGAACCGTAAGTGTAAAATATTGACTTGTAAAAGTGTCTTTGAAAGATCTATTTACAGAAATAAATTTCATTTCATTTCGTAGTAACGCTGTATAACATACCCCCAAAAAAGGAAAACAACAACATTTATGAATGAAAAATAGAAAAACTATTAAAGTAGACAATTATTAGGTTAAATAGGTACGTAAGCCTTTCTGTTAAATAATCTGGTTCCCTGACATGACAGCTTACTAGGGTTGACAAAGTTTTTGGCTTTGATAATTAATTATAATTTTTACGAGGTATTTTGTAACACGTTGTATAAAGTTAAATAAGTATTAACCTATAAATCAGCTGGAACTGCCCAGCGGTAACGGATAGCAATACCGATTGATAATTTTCTGTTGTTTACGGGTCACCAAGATACAGGCTGTGCCTTTTTTTTTATTCTACTAAGGTGGCAAACAAGCATACGGAGCACTTCATGATAAGCAATTCTATAACCGAATCCTATAGACGCTTGTAATACTAGGGGTAGCATTTGCTCGTTGCCGACCCTGTATTGAAAGAGGAATAGTTGGGTTGGCAGTATAAGGGTCAAAATCCCCGCACTGCCATCACAACGTTTCTTCGTGGAGCACTGGCAACCTTGCTCACCGTAAGAAACACAACACAGCTCAAAGCAGTGTTATTTCACTTCGATTTTCTGCAAGGCGGAGGTACTTTTCCAGTCGGGCAGCTCCAATTTGAGTGGAATTACAACACTATGCCCTACCTTTCTTAGTGTAGCATACGTAACGTACCATCTGCTTTCCTTTTGAGTGTTAATTTCTCTTTGTACTATGTCTATGTGTTTATTAAATATAGTATTATTATTATAAGCTATTTCAAGGTTATCCAACACCTTATATGTAAGTGAACAATCACTATTGTTGACCTTCTTAACATTTCTGTGTGGTGGACACAGGGCTGCGTCACGTGACCACGCTCTCTTGTTTACGTATCAACTCGAGAAACTTCTTACAAACATTCTTTTGTTTGGAGAACTTTTTCCTGTGATCGTGGATCATCTTCAGGCCTACGCAGACCGGGATGGCATGGCAGAGTATATAGAAACGTATTGTTATAACTAACATACCATTGAGCTCCCTTAATTATGGTTGAGCTACACCAGGGGTCTCCAAACTTTGAAGCCTTCGGGGCATAATAATTACTTCAGTATGTTCCAAGGGCCAAAACAGTTTTAATTTTTCTACACTTGTAGACGACTACTGTTAAACTTTTTTTTAAGTCAAACTCAATGTTTTATTTCATTTTTTGTATCACTTGCGCGTTACCGATCCTTTAACAGACCCAAACCCGAAAGAGGAATAGTTGGGTTGGCAGTGTAAGGGTCAATATCCCCGGCCAAAACAACGTTTCCTCTTGGAGCACTGTCAACCTTGCTCACCGCTTTACAGGGTCCTGACCCTTATACTGCTAACCCAACTATTGCTCTTTTGTTTTACAGGGTCGGCAACGCGCAAGTGATACCCCTGGTGTTACAAGCGTCTATAGGCTACGGTAACCGCTTACCATCAGGTGGGCCGTCGCCATATGCTAGTTTGCCACCTGAGTTAAAAAAATATGTTTTTAGGTACTCTTTCGTTTCCCGCAAATTAAAATCAAAAGTGACGTCACTTATCGCTCTCATCATGATTACATTGTCATAATCAGTAGCTGGTATTGGCGTTCTGTTGGTATCAGTTTCCGGAACGCCCCCTCGGTGTCACGGTGTTTCATAATGGCCGATTACTACATAACTTGTTTAGTTTCCTCATTCATTTTATGGTGAAGTTGATAACTTCGATTTGCTAACTATGAAGTCGCTATAATTATGCTGTACTAACTATAAAAAAAAAACAGTGATAGGTATATGACCTTTGGATTGCCAAGTCTCGAATTGGAACCTCTGTCTTTTCGAAATCATGTGCGTATTAATAATTAATTATCACTCGCTTAAACGGTGAAGGAAAACATCGTGAGGAAACGTACATGCTTTAGAGATTTTTTTGACGGCGTGTAAAGTCTGCCAACCCGCGCTAGGCCAGCGTGGTGGACTATAGCCTAATCCCTCTCGTTCTGAGGAGACTCGTGCCCAGCAGTGGGACTTTATATGGGTTGATGATGATGACCATTGGACTGCCAAGTCAAAGATCTCGAATTGGTATCACTGACTTTTCAAAATTATAATTATAACTCGCTTAAACGGTGAAGGTAAACATCGTGAGGTAACCTGCATGCCTTAGAGATTTTCTCGACGGTGTGTGAAGTCTGCTAACCCGCACTAGGCCAGCGTGGTGGACTATAGCCTAATCCCTCTCATTCTGAGGAGACCCGTGCCCAGCAGTGGGACAGTATACGGGGTAATGACGACCGGTGCCAGCCTTGCAAATCTTCAGATGGTGAAGGACTACGGTTGACAACACTGCCGTAGAGCGACTTAGCAAACTCGCAAAGAGTCCTTTTTAGAATCCTCTTAGAGCTTCAGGCCCTTCCGTGCTTCGGAGAGCACGTAAAGCCGTCGGTACTGGTTGTTATAGGAACACACGTTAGTTAGAAACCCAACAAGCCTGACAACCAGTTTATTCTTAGTATTGCTCAGAACCGTGAAAGAAAACATCGTGAGGAAACCTGCATACCTTAGAGATTTTTCTCGACGGTTTGTGAAGTCTGCCAACCCGCACTAGGCCAGCGTGGTGGACTATAGCCTAATCCCTCTCAATATGAGAGGAGACCCGTGCCCAGCAGTGGGACAGTATATAGGTTGATGATGATGATGATGATGATTGCTCAGAAATTGGATGGAGGTCTTATGACAGACTCTTCGAATATTCAGCCCCATCTGGTTAGCGACCACAACATACTTGAGAAAAAGTCTAGAATGATAATGATGGATGATTTATTTTAATTAAGCAACGATCACTCAAAGGTTTGTTGCTAGAAAACTCCAATGCTCGCCTTTGTACATTGTTTGTTTTGCTATATTTTGTTAAAATATATTTTATATGTGTATGTATTACTGTAAAAGCTCGGAACTGCAGTAAAACCTAAGATCTACCAATTCCTAATGGTAAATGTCCGAAAAGGTTTGCGATTCGAACTATTACCACCATTCCGTTGGTAATCTTAGGATTTACATTAATGCACGGTAAATGTTGAAGAACAAAACATGTCATAACGTGCTCAGCGCATTGACTTGTAGCTTGCCGCCCAAAACATTCAGATTTGGTTCTGGCGTTGTGTGGTCACAGTTCTAACCTAACCGATATCTGTATTTTGCTGCTCAACCAATAATTTTGTCGCTCAATCAGTATTTTTGATACGCGGTTTATTATTTTTATTATTAATATAATAATTTATATTCAAACCATCATCAAATTTATATTCAAACCAACATCTACCAGCTGACAGTGGTAAAACCTAGCATATACTGAATTCGAATGGTAAAAGCTCGAAAAAATCGTCGTATTTTCAGAAATACTTACATTTACCAACTCATGTCGGTAAATCCTAAGACTTACACTTAAATCTTAAGATTTACCGTAGTTCGAGCTTTTACAGTAACATAATTATGTACTATAAAGAATGGATGACTAAGAACTTTTCAAGCAGAATCCTATTACTTAACTGTCATATCATATTATCAGCTATAGGACGTCCACTGCTGAAGAAATGCTTTTCCATCAATTTTTACAAAAACTGGTCATATAACCTGCCTTTTTTTTATTGATGGGTTTGCGTTTGACCTCAGTGTCACCTGATGGTAAGCGACGACGAGGTCGAAGATGGAACACGCTTACTTAGAATATGCCTGTTCACTCTTATTTAAAGACACCAAGGTTATATAATTATATGAGTCCGGGAATACAGACACAGGGAGAGCATTCCACTCCTTTGCGGCGGCTTTGCGGCCTCCTGCATCCATCGACTCCCAGCGACCTTCACCACGTCTATCCATCTTTGGAATCATCATTGGAAGCCGTCCAATGAGACGACCGACGCTGTTTTTTGGCCTCCACTCGAGAACCAACTGTATCTTTTCCTAATTATAATTTTGCACATACTCATACCGACGTTTCTGTTCCATTTTGTAGTACTCAAACAACATAGTTCACGCGTACAACAACGGATAATTAGGAAACACTTAACAATAAGCTGCTGAGAGCGATCCCATTGTTCGCATCGGCGCCATTTTGTTAAACCGAAATTTTGTAGCGAAACGGTGTGCGGACGGCGAAAAAGAAAGTGAGTTTTGTAATGAATGAAAAAATGAGAATATAATGGTCTGTCATCGAAAGTGTGGAGAGATTCCGTAGATCCAATCCTAATAGCAATTTTACGGTTCATCAGCCCAAGAGCTATACTTTTAAAAGGGAGTAACCTGAGAGAGCTACGGATGAAAAATGGTCACAAGTAGTAACGAGCTGGTATCCAATACATAAAAAAAGAAGGAAGGGAAGACCACTTAAAAGATGGGTGACGACATCGTTGAAATAGCCGGCAACTTATGGCCCAGATGGGCAAAAGATAGAGCCATCTGGAACTGTTTGGAGAAGGCTTTCACCGCAAAAAAACTAACATTACTAACAAATCAATAAATAAGTACACAACACAAAGCAGTGCTTATGATTTTTTTAATGTAAGGGATAAAATAAAGCTAATAAATAAATAAACCTGAGAGATATCGAGTCCAGGTTAGTACAGACAGCGAGAGTAGGTGGTGGCTTGCCGCCTCCCAATCTTTGCCACCTGGAACTTCCCCCTTTTTTTTTGCCCTCACGAAACAAGTAACAACGTCAAATCTATCTACATTATGCTGAGTGGTCCTTTTGCCACGATTATTCAGTACCTACATAGTTGGATACTTAAATTTATAGTTGCGCGTAAATGGATGTAATCATAACGTTTATTTGTGCTAACAAATACATTTCCATTCTTACTTTCTATCGGATTATAATATAATAGCTATAGAATAAAATCAAAATAGTTTTGTTTTCATATAAACCATTTAAAGGCACTTATGAAATGTCGAGTCTAGGTACACGGATCCAAATTAGTCGTTTCCTATCGAGAAGAACCGACAAGAAACTTTATGGAATTAAATATAATGCCTTCTTCCTCTCTCCTACGTTGCCCGACAGGGTCTGTGAACAGTATAACAACATTGTGGAGTCATCATCAACCCATATACTGTCCCACTGCTGGGCACGGGTCTCCTTTCATATTGAGAGGGATTAGGCTATAGTCCACCACGCTGGCCTAGTCCGGGTTGGCAGACTTCACAAACCGTCGAGAAAAATCTCTAAGGTATGCAGTTTTCCTTGTGTATGCCTCTGAGATTTGTGTTTGTCAACGCAACAACGATATAGGAGAAAATCTTAGTAGGCAGTAAAATTCTTAGTACTTAAAAAGAAAATATCAAAAAATTACAAAGAACATCCTAGTCCCTCGGTAGCATAATGATGGTAATCGCAAACCTTTTGGCGCATGCGACGCTATAGCAACGCGAATGTATGTCAGCGGCTCGGCGTGCGCGCAAGTGTTACAAGGTTGCCGTCGCCTACAGCCTACCGTGGCGTTTGAGCACTGTTCTTACAGCCTCTTGTATTGTTCATCAGGTAGCCATTAATCAACCGTTTCTTGAAGAAATGGGTGGGTGAGAAGCCTATTGCAAAAATAAATTGCATCAGGATTTCTCGTGTATTTTTAGTGTTTAATCTTTCTGGTCACAGGATAAGGAGGGAGTATTAGTAATATGGAGTAACATACATATATCACGTCTGTAATGACCCCGAAGGGTTAAGCAAGGTGTATAATTGTTTAGGTCCCATGTAATAGAGCCAATGCTTGACCTGGATTTTGCACCTTAAGCGTAGGATTTGCGGTTTACAGCCTCTGGACTCAAGCAGTTTCTAAATAGCAGGAGAGGTAGCTTGGAAGTAGCGCCAGGGACTGAAAAATTGTGTAGTAACCGTTTGTCATGGTATAGACTAGGTAGAGGCTAGCATTTTTTATAAACCACTAAGTTGGCAAACAAGCATACGGCCTACCTGATGGTAAGCGGTTACCGTAGCCTATAGGAAACAAAATCAGGACATCACTTGCGCGTGGCCGACCCTGTATAGCGAAAGACGAGTTGGTAGTAGTTGGGTTGACAGTATAAGGGTCAAAGTCCCCCACTGTTGACACGTTTCCTCGCGGAGCATGATACCAGAAAGCTTTTAAACATAACAAAAAAGGGAACTGACGAAAACGAAAACTGAAAAGCGAAAAATAGCAACCCTATTTAGTCTTAATCCTTAATTTTGAGTTGGCGCCAAACAAACAATCAACGAAAATCGTACTTTAAAGTTATTCGTGCGCTGCGATATCCGAAAAAAAAAAACAAAATGGCGTCGGTCGATATGCCAGTTTCCGTACAGAAAAATTCGAACCCCTATAAACAGGCCTTTAAATGATTAAAAAGCTAGTAATTTTCATGCCGGTACAGAATTTCCGATAAGTATTCATCAGTTAGTAATGCACGCTGCAAGTAGGTCGCAGTTTCTCAATTCTTTATGCGGCAGTGACCCGATCTTGACCTCGTTATGAGGACAATACCAGACACGGTCTCTTGTGCAGCACGCTATGAGGCTCCAGAGAGTGTCATCATGATCCTCTGAGCGTCTGAGCGTTGGCTTCCAGGCTAACCAACTAGTAACAGTAACCAGTCTACACTCTGCGCTGTAGCATGGTGCGGGTGACAGTTTCATTGACATTTCGTTTCACTCTTGAAAGTTGCCGCGATTTACAAATTATGACTTAGTATTTCAGCTGTCCCACATTCGTAATATATTAAATCATTGATAACTGTAGTAAGTTAAACTTATTACATACAATACGTCATATAAGCAACTGTTACCCGCACCATGTTACAGCGCAAAGAGTGTAATTAGTTTTATTTAAGAGAGGTAGAGCATAGTGGGAGTGATTCCACTCAAATTGGAGCTGCTCGACTGGGGAAATACAGAAAATCGAAGTGAAATAACACTGGTTTGAGCTGTGTTGTGTTCCTTACGGTGAGCAAGGTTGCCAGTGCTCCGCGAGGAAACGTTGTGTTGGCAGTGAGGAGACTGACCCTTATACTGCTAACTCAACTATTCCTCTTTCGTTTTAGGTCGGCAGCGCGCAAGTGATACCCCTGGTGTTACAAACGTCTATAGGTTACGGTAACCGCTTACCATCATGTGAGCATACGGCTCACTTGTTACAAAAAAGTGTGACTGCTATGCTCGAGGTCTTGGGTTTGTTTCCCAGATCTAGACAAACTTACTTTTGCATAATTATAGTAGGGATAAAAATACTCGAATTGAGAATCTTTTGAAGTCGGTTATAAAAAACGCGATATCGCTATTTCTTTACAGATGTGATAAAGTAGATATTATCGCACTACAATATCTTCATTATCGGAAAAACCTGCCTAGTTGTGTTGTAAATCATGCTAGATCACGCGATAAAAGAGATCCAATTTAATTTTATTCATTGTCACATCTTTCAGTACTCTTGCCATGGTCATTTATACAAAAAAAATATAAATTACAAGCTGAAAGCGACAACGGCTGCACGGCAACACTGTAATTGTCCGGTAAAATAATAAACTGTGCTATAATTACCACGTTTCTTTGTTAATATTAAAACAAAGCAAACATATTTTATGGTTCAAGAAAATCAGGAATTCCTCATTTGAATTTCATATGACCTTGTAGTTAATGACGTTTCGCTTTAATACGAATCCAGTATTAAACAAAATTATATCTCAGGAAACGCCATTTTGATTTCCCGCCGCAACAACTACTTTTTCCAGCGCAAGGCAACACTACATACAGCCAGTTACCGTGACGTAATCACGTAATATTCAAGCCACGCGACGGCGCGCGCACGTGTGGGGCTTGCACGTGTGTGTAGTGTTTGTAAACTGACACGCACACCACTCCACTTTTACGTATGTAACACACCCACATACGTATAAAATGTCTATAGTTGTGCTAAGTTTGTTGTTGACTGGTGTAAATTTAGTTTCGCACAAACTTTGGTTGTTGCTTAGCGCAGTTCGTCTGTGTATGACGTCACATTTGCACGATGCATTTATCTTAGTAACTGCATGACTTTCTTTGTTGTTACGTGAAAGAAACGGTGACATTGAAATGTTCTTGTGTGTGGTTATATGTATATGCTGAATTGTTAGGCAGAGGTTTACTAAAATCATCATACTCTTATCTTTTCCTTCCATACATCTCTTTTAGCTGTCATCTGATCATTCGCTTCCTTTGAAGCAAATCATAGGCTAGGCTGGAAGACTACGGCATCCAATGCAAAACTATACCCCACTGCCCTGGAGGCTAGTCGCAATAGTTTTTTTAGGTGCGTGAGCCCACTAGTCGACGCTTCGACGCTGTGGCCCCCTAATTTCTTTCCTAACCCAAAGGAGAATCTCCCACCTGGGCACACTCTATGGCAGATTTGGAGAAGTCTTAACAGGCTCCGAACCCAGGTTGGTCGTAGTAAAGATAATCTGTTTTTTTTTATTCTACTAAGGTGGCAAACAAGTATACGTCCCAACTGATGGTAAGCGGTTACCGTAGCCTATAGACGCTTGCAACACCAGGAGCATCACTTGCGCGTTGCCGTCCCTGTATTGAAAGAGGAATAGTTTGGTTGGCAGTATAAGGATCAAAGTCTCCCCACTGCCACCACAAGTTTCCTTTACACAGCTCAAAGCAGTGTTATTTTACTTCGATTTTCTGCAAGGCAGAGGTACTTTTCCAGTCGGGCAGCTTGGCCAATTTGAGTGGAATTACTCCCACTATGCCCTACCTCTCTTAAACTAAAGCTAGCACTAGACTAACGAGCAGTATTGTATTTCATAAAGTACGGAGGCCAGCACATCAAGCTACCACAATCTGTCAAATTTCTTTGATAGATTTTCAACATTAATACAAGGTTCATTTTCAATTGGGAAAATATCACTGTTATGGATAGCTTGACCTGCGTCTGTACGTCCAGTCTGCTCGAGCCTATCGTATCTTACTTCGGCAGTTGCGCGAGCGCATTCAAGGCGTTTGCTTAGATTTAGAATGAACTTGAAATAAATGGCTGTTAGTAGGCGAGAGCGTGAAACGGAGTACAACAAGTAGCTCAAGAGCAGCTCCGCGAAGGTCCACGCTTGAAGGTTGCAGTTTCGCAACTACCTACCATCGATGCATAAACGTTGATTATTATAAAGCATCTCTCTAAGGTATGCAGGTTTCCATGCGTGTAAAGTCTGCCAACCCCAAGACGAAAACACACTGGTAATCAGTGCGTTGAACACGATTTGCGATAAATTTGGAGGCTTGCAACACCAGGAGTATCACTTGCGCGTTGCCGACCCTGAAAAACAAAAGAGGAATAGTTGGGTTGGCAGTATAAGGGTCAAAGTCCACCCACTGCCAACACAACGTTTCCTCGTGGAGCACTGAACATTATATTATACCATCTTTCTTCTTTCTCCGAACCTATTCCCAAATATTTTGGGGTCGGCTTCCAGTCTAACCAGATGCGGCTGAATATCAGTATTTTACACGAAGCGACTGCCATCAGACCTCCGCAACCCAATTTGTGAGTAGTACCAATACCCTGAGGATAGATTGGTTGTCAGGATTTTTGGGCTTCTAGAGGGGTGTGACATAATTGTCGCACCCGTAATGTTCGAAATTGTGGGTACCTGTATATACAACTACCCACACATTCGAATATTACATACGTGACAGTTACATATTGTTGCTACTTAGTGATGCAAGTACATGTGTTTTTAATTACATAGTACATGATCGTAGCTTGTTTACGAACGAGAAACTACTCGTTTCACTCCAATTGGACGCTTATGTGCAATTTGATGTAGTCAATACATTGTGGATGTTGTTCGCGAAGGAGCATCCATTTGTAAGGTTACTAGGCTATCAAAGCTCGGTAGGTCAGCGAGTGTGGTATATAACCTTTGGACTGCCAAGTCAAAGTTTGAATCCAAGGCCACACCTTCGAAATCATGTGTGTATTAATAAACTAATTATCACTCGCTTAAACGGTGAAGGAAAACATCGTGAGGCCAGTTGGGGCAGGTTCAGGTGCAGATTTATTGCAGTCGTACCTACTTACTGCATTAAAAATGCAAAGGTTGTCACCAAAATCTGCCCAAATGATGTACTGAGGGTACACATATTGGAAAAAATACCCTGTATTACTATTGCGCTGGTTAAAACTCTAGTCATACTTTTTTTATGCCTACTAGGGAATGAGAAAAAATAACTTTAAATTAAAAAAAAAAAAACGCACGCCATTTTAACACACTAGTACCATATTGATTTCTAACATTTACGCGAATATTATACATTGAAATAAAACTACTTTTTACGGATTTTATCGCGTATATTGATATTATTAATCCCGACGTTTCGGACCCTTTACAGCGTCCATGGTCATGGGTAGACTGAGGTGGTGGGCGTCTTGATGATATAATTACTGACAGCTACCCTACATTTTTTATTGTTACATGATCAATGACATTTAAAAATGTAGGGTAGCTGTCAGTAATTATATCATCAAGACGCCCACCACCTCAGTCTACCCGTGACCATGGACGCTGTAAAGGGTCCGAAACGTCGGGATTAATAATATCAATATACACTAGTACCAGTTTCAGAGTGTTTTTATAGTAAAAATTGTCAACTTGATAGCTATCTGCTGTCAATGTCAGTTCTGGAATGTCAAACGCACGCCATTTTGGCACACAACTATAACAGTTTCATAATTCATAGCAAAAATTGTCAACTTGACAGCTGTCATGTACCTCAGGTACAAATTTGGGCTGAGTTCTATGGACGTGATGACCTGACGGCCTGTCTAGAGCCTAAAATTAGAATATGGCGACATTATGACAACAAAAGAGCTCGTATCTCGTAGACCACATATAGCAACATTTTATCTAACAGATATGTGCGTCTGTCGTTGTGTACTGTCGGTTTCCTATCGCGTGCGCACGATAAGCCTGAAGTACAATCGAAAATCTTTGCGGTTGACCAATTTTTACCCTTATTACTAGAGGATAGGGTCGAGAAGTGGTCAACGTCATCGTTGTCTACTGTACATCGCAGGACTGTTACTTATCGCTCCTTACGCTGTTGACACATCTATTTCTCATACCTCATGATTAAAGCAGAATCTACAATGTTTTGTAAACATATAAAATACTATTACGCTTGTTTTCCCCGAAGGGGTAGGTAGGTAGAGGTGTACTAATGTACACCCAGAGTTCGCCGGTATGTTTTCCCGTGTAATAGGGGGCGAGCATATTGCCATTAACCGGGCACAAATCCAGACTCCGAGCTGCTTCTGAGAATTTCATAGAGAAACGCACACTTTGCTCGACCTTGGAGATCGAACGCAGGACCTCTAGCGTAGCAGTCGCGATTAGGACCACTAGACTAATGAAAATATTTTATTTCAATTACATAGCTTTGCCGACCCTGTAAAATGAAAGAGGAATACTTGGCGTATAAGGGTCAAAGTCTCCCCACTGCCAACAACGTTTCCTCGCGGAGCACTGGCAACCTTGCTTACCGTAAGGAACACAACACAACTCAACGCAATGTTATTTCACTTTGATTTTCTGCACGGCGGAAGTACTTCCCGTTTCAGTCTGGCAGCTACAATTTAAATGAAATTACTCCCACTATGCCCCACCTCTCTTAAAATTGTTATTCATCCGTAAGCTTTCCTAAAAATAAATGAATCATTCGCTCAAACAATAATCGCTGATTATCACTCGTTTACGGTGAAGGAAAACATCGTGAGGAAACCTGCATGCCTTAGGGATTTTCTCGGCGGTGTGTGAAGTCTGCCAACCCGCACTAGGCTAGCGTGGTGGACTATAGCTTAATCCCTCTCATACTGTGAGAGGAGAGCCGTGTCCATCCGTGGGACAGTATATCGGTTGATTATGATGATGATTTGCTGAAAATAACTGTAGCATAATATGGCATGTTAATTTTTTCAGCTTAGCTCTAAAATGTATACTCAGTAATTCTACCGTTAACTTTCGCCTCGACTCTGCCTAGTAGGCATAGCTTTCGACAATGGCACACAACTTTCTCATTTGTTATCTGGATGAAATCAAGACACATGCGAAGCATTGTGAATGGCCGAGCAACTTAACTTACTTCTCTTAACTTTTAAGAGAGGTAGGGCATAGTGGGAGTAATTCCACTCAAATTGGAGCTGCCCGACTGGGGAAGTATCTCCGCCTTGCAGAAAATCGAAGTATAAATAACACTGCTTTGAGCTGTGTTGTGTTTCTTACAGTGAGCAAGGTTGCCAGTGCTCCGCGAAGAAACGTTGTGTTGGCTGTGGGGGGGGGGGGTCTTTGACCCTTATACTGCCAACCCAACTATTCCTCTTTCAATACAGGGTCGGCAACGCGCAAGTGATACTCCTGGTGTTGCAAGCGTCTATAGGCTACGGTAACCGCTTACCATCAGGTGGGCCGTATGCTTGTTTGCCACCTTAGTAGAATAATAAAAAAACTAATTCAATCTTATTATAAGGTGCATCCACACCGCAGTTACTGTTTGTGGTGCAACATAATGTAACACCTATTACTATCTGTATTGGCTGTGATAACCCGTGCTTACTTGGGACTGGTCTACTCAAAGCCGCTATGGCTCTTTCTTCAAAAGGCCATTTCAGACTTTGCCCTACATTGTAAGACACATTTGTCAACAACATTGTCTGGACTTTAAAAGACACTATGATTCTCTGAGTTTGTTTCGGCGTTTCTTCTCAGAGGTCGTCAGCTAGGAAATGCCGGAGCCATCTAGCTTAAAAAAATATGTAAAATATTGACTTGTAAAAGTGTCTTTAAAAGATCTATTTACAGAAATAAATATCATTTAATCATTTACGCCAAGCCCTTGTCGAGTCACTGAGCATGTCTTTAGAAAAATGAAATTAAAAAAAATTAACCACGACTTCAAGCGTGGTAGCTTCGGAACTCTAGACGAGCCTTTTCCCAACTTTTTTGGGGTCGGCTTCCAGTCTAACCAGATGCGGCTGAATATCAGTATTTTACACGCAGCGACTGCCATCAGACCTCCGCAACCCAATTTTTGGGTAATACCTATATCCTGAGGATAGGTCAAGCTTTTTGGGCTTCTGACTACTACTAATCATTGTCATGTAGGTGTTCGCATGATAACCGGGACCGACGGCTTTACGTGGTCTCCGAAGCATGGAAGTGTCTCGGTGTGTTTCGTCAAGTGAGTGAGGATACCGGAGGCCCAAACCCCTTAAAAGGGCGGCAACGCACCTGAAACTCCTCTGGTGTTGCGGGTGTCCATGGGCGGCTGTAATCGCTTACCATCAGGCGGTCCGTCTGCTCGTTTGCCCACCCTATCACATAAAAAAAAAAAAATGGAAACCCATCCAGAGACTGACGCGGCTAACGCAGCTTAACCCTGTAGATCGGTGGATCAGCGTAGTTATTATACACTACTCCTTCGATTTCCGTTTGAAACAAATATTTGCACAGCCTTCGGGTAGCTGTTCCAGGTCTGGGTGGAATAAAATTGAATTTCTGAACGCACTAGTTGCAAAACCTCCATACAGGGGGAAATTCTTATAAGATGGCGTTTAAAATTCTTACAACGCTAGATTCGAAAACATTGAAATTTTTTAAATAAAACTACTTTTTACGGATTTTATCGCGTTATATACAGCGTCCATGGTCACGGGTAGACTGAGGTGTAAAGGGACCGAAACGTCAGGATTAATAATATCAATATAACGCGATAAAATCCGTAAAAAGTAGTTTTATTTCAATGTATAATATTCGCGTAAATGTCAGAAATCAATATTGACATTTTTTATCTAACAGCACAACCATTTTGGAAGTCTGTAGTCGATTCTATCTTAGCTTTATAAATTTACTGTGGTGTACCTTTATTTTTAATTTCTCGTTTTTCTGTACCATAAAATTTATCTCTAATCTAATATATAAAATTCTCGTGTCACAGTTTTCGTTGCCATACTCCTCCGAAACGGCTTGACCGATTTTGATGAATTTTTTTGTGCTTATCGGGGAGGTCTGAGAATAGGCCAACATCTATTTTTCATACCCCTAAATATATTTTTTTTTTATGGCAATACAACGTTTGCGGGGTCAGCTAGTTATTAATAAGCATTCACTAATTCCGTTCACTTATCTTTTCTGTTTTTGCTCATTTTTATCACACGTAGCTTTAACAATCAAAAGTTACTAATAAGTGGATAATGTTGCTAGGAGTATAATAAGTAGTTTAGCTAGTAAGATATGTTTAGCATTTAATTGTACTCCTGTTTTTTACACAGAAATAAAAAAAAAATCAAAAAAAAATCAACGTGACAGACAGTTAAATAAAAATATTCAAATCGATAATGTCCCCAATGTCCGCTCTGTAACCTTTTTAAATCTATTTGACTAGTAGGTACAATAGGTATTAGACTATTGTGTTAGAAAAAAAAAACATAAATAAAGTATGACGGAATATACTTAGACGACCTTGAGAGTTCAGATTTTGGGTCTAGTTCGTTTCAACGACCGTCGACACAGAATGTGTTCGCCTGACGTGTTGGTGACGTCAAACAATGCCAATGTCATCCGATTTCTAAACAGCAGTGTGAACATGGAGTTGTCGAAAGAAAGAGCGTAAATAAATAAATTTTTGCGAAAGAAAATTTCGATCTTACACAGGATTCTAACCTTCGTCCTTCCGGTTAAGTCAAAGTCAAGCACCTATTTTATCTTTTTGGTATTTTCCATGCTAAGATTTTAAAGTTATTAAGCAAAGGAAAAATTCGACCGCGGGCAGTATCGAGCCTCCGTCTTCTTTTATAGAAGAGGAAGGCAAACGAGCAAGCGGGTCACCTGATGGTAAGTGATCACCGCCGCCCATTGACACCCACAACACCAGAGGAGTTGCCAGTGCGTTACCGGCCTTTGAGATAAGAATAGGCTCGCTTCTTGAAGGTATGGCAACCTTCAAGAACTTCGTACCGGATCGGAAATACCTTTTGATTAGGTACACCAGACGCTATGACCACTAAGCCACCGTGAGTCCTACCATGTATAATAGTGTGATAAGGGAACGTTGTGGCATAAAAGACGATGTAGTGACAAGAACTGAGAAGAATACGCTGAGATGGTTTAGGCATGTTGAGAGAAAGGTGACTAACAAAAGGGATTTACATGGCAAATGTCAATGAAACCGTCGCGAGGGGACGCCCTAGAAAAACTTACGCAGACCTTATTGGTGAGGTTCTTCGAAAAGGTCAGGTGCGTAGTACTCGCAACCGGCGTGTGTGTATGACAAAATGTATAAATGCGGTCGAACCAAAAGCATGCACGAACCGTAGCAAGTGGCGTTTTAGTTTCTGCCTACCCCCATGGGAAAAAGGCGTGAGTGTATGTATGTAAAATACTGTTTTTTTTCTTAGAACAAAGGTTGTAATCATCGAAGTTTGTAGTGTTTTTAAAAAAATATATCTCAGGTACTAACGTGTCGATGGACCGCAGCGTTCGAAAGTCCCTCACGTTTCTTATTCTACACAAAAACAGACCAACAAGAAGAAAACCTCCGCAGTTTCGCTCGCCAAGGTTTGCGTAACGCCAAGCTCTATCTCACTCGCACCCTGTCATTTACATTACAACTGACAGAGACAACGCGCTTCCACCAATCCCGTATTTATATCGAACTTTGTCACCGACGCAAACTTTTATCCTTCATGCAATATTGAACTTTATTCCTTTAACTCTAAACATTATTTTTGCCTCATTAAAATGACACAATAAAGTATAATTTTTCATTATTCACACGCGATTATCATACGAATGGTATCTTATGGCGTTTGAAATATGGCGCAAATTGCAACGGCGAGTTTTTTAATGCGAACCGCTACCCGTCGCGGACTTTGTTCGGCGTAGTTTGCACCTGACTTGCGAATGTGAGTTTTATAGTGTTGAAAATAGGGTTGATTATAGGTGGTATAGTTATTTGGGTAAACTTGGGTTCCCGAAAACTGTGAGATCATCGACCGAGCCTCAGCCTCTTTGCTTGAAGTATTTAGTAGGGGCTCTACTCGAGTTCGGGAACTATTTTGAAATGCTCGCTTTGAGTGGCTTCAACCGAAGCGGGGTAAATTACTATCAAGATCACAGGTAGTCACTAAGGGGTCGTTTATAAATCAGACATGATGTTTTTAGCAACTTTTTAACCTTTTGATTCTATTATCTAATAATATTATCTAATAATAGGTAAAACAAACAATATTTTTTTATAATTACTTATTTTAGTACTCGCAACCGGCGTGTTTGTATGACAAGATGTATGAATGTGGTCGAAGCAAAAGAAGTATGCAAGAATCGTGGCAAGTGGCGTTCTTTAGTTTCTGCCTACCCCCATGGGAAAAAGGCGTGAATGTATGTATGTATTATTTATTTTGAACTAAAAAAAATTGGTGTTTTTGACGTGCCATGCCGTCGGTGGCGTCGTGAGCAAGTTTTCATTTGACGTCTATACACGTCCGAGGCGGTCCAAAAGTTAAATAACCCACCACGCTCACCCTGGTGAAACGTGGTGAACTTTTACACTAAAGAATTCGCTGCAAATAAAAACATGGATTTATCAAATAATATAGGACAAACCTTGCATCCACTCGAGTGCCAATCTATGACTTATATTATAAAACTGAAGATTTTGTTTGGTTAAACTCAGGAACAAGCGGTTCGAATTTAAAAAATATTTTTTGTGTTGATTTATCGAGGAAGGTGATAGTCTCCAACAGTGTCCTAAGCGTAATTGCTAACAGGCTGGACTGGACTTATGTGAGTCGTTGTTGCGCCATCTCCCACGGCATGGCGCAGCAATAGATTGCATGTCTGTACTGTAGAAATTATTAAATTGTATTATTAATTTGCTACTAACATAGTTTTTAAGTTTTAGTAACATAATGAGTCATGGTTACTTGAATAAATAAAATTCTATTCTATTCTATAGGGTATATAACATCACGCGAAAAAAGGACAAAAGGTGGTTGTTATCGCGGTGAGCAGTTAGTAAAATATATGTATGTACGGCAGCAGGTCAAACTATGCAAAACTGTAAAATTTTCCCAATTGAATAAGAACCTTATGACTTTGTATTAAAGTTGTAAATGAAGCAAAGCTCAGCGCAAAGGCTCGATATAAGTTTCAGCAGTTCCATCCCCATCATCTAGATGGTTGGCAGTCCACTACTGTACTGTGCGTTTCTCTAGAAACTTTCTGCCTCGCACAACTAAACTGTGGAATGAACTGTTGCCAGCAGTATTTCCGGACCAATATGACCTTCAAACCTTCAAGAAAAGAGCGTAGGTACTCCCTTTTAATGGCCGGCAACGCGCTTGTGACTCCTCTGGTGTTGCGGGTTTCCATGGGCGGCGAAAATCGCTTACCATCAGGCGATTCGTCTGATCGATTGCCCCCTATCCCATAAAAAATAAAAAAATAAGTTGGTTCTTACGGGTTTCCTTTTTTAACCCATGACGGAAAAGGAGGCGTGTTGAGTACAGTCACTATTTCTAAAAATAACAAGTCAGGTAAAGCAGTTTTTGCTCCAAGGTCCTTTCCAAAATTGACCCTTACCATTTTCAGACTTACATAAGTTTAGCGAGAGGCTCGTAGCTAAGTAATAACTAAGCTGATCAATCGATCTGCAAGGTTAAGCTGCGCTAGTCGCGGTCAGTCTGTGGATGGGTGACCATTCTTAACATCGAGACCCTTCCGTGCCTCGTAAAGCCGTCAGTACCGGTTGTCATACGAACACCTATGACAATCGTAAGTTGTAGTCGGAAGCCCAAAAAGCCTGACAACCAGTCTATCCTCAGGGTAGGTCTAGGTCTGATGGCAGTCGCTTCGTGTAAAATACTGATATTCAGCCGTATCTGGTAAGACTGGAAGCCAACCACAATATAGTTGGGAAAAGGCTCGGAGAAAAAATAAGTTTAAGGAGTCCTAAAGACTTAACCCAGAAATAAGAATGGATAACGGGGCTTTCGCCATTTTGGCTGCTCCAAATCTTACATAAACTCAAATGAACTGCAATTTCGAAAGCCGAACCGATAAATTACCATCGACCCTTCAAAAAGGAACAGGAAACGAGTTCTGAATGCCTCAAAAACAACTTTCTTGGTGGCAATTTCGAAAAAGCGAGCGGTGAACTGATATTAAACCAGTGGTCAGGTAATGAGAGCAGAGGTATTGAAGGTTTTTTTATGTAACCTCGTTTTTTTATGGCACACGAAGCGCCTGATGGTAAGCAACCGCAGCCTATAGACGCTAGCAACACCAGTGTTATCACTCGTGCGGTCTCATCTTGAAATCTCAATTGTTAAGTCTCATTTTCCCAGTAATGTCACAAAATACATCTTGTGTGGGTGTTATATTTAAATGAATGTTCGCTCACACTTTTAAATACATTTCTTTACTCGCCAGTTACAGATTCTTCTTCTTCTTCTCACCCGAATCGCTCTTGGCAGAGCGGTCGTGGCCGTCATGTAGTAGTGGTGTTGGGGGCAGATGTTATTCGTCTCACGATGTCCCGCCATCTCTCCCTGTTGGCCGTCATCCTGGTACACTGACTTATGGGGCCACACACTGCGTTCTTGATTTGGTCAGTCCATCGCATTGGTGACCGACCGCGAGGTCTTGTACCGTCAACCCTTCCCTGCACAACCAGTCGTTCGATGGATCCCTTATCTCTTCGCGACACGTGGCCAAAGTATGTCAAAATGCGCTTCTGTAAGGTTGCTGATAGACGCTCCTTGATGCTGAGTTCTTCAAGTATTGAGACGTTACAGATAGATATAATAAATACATATTGAACTTACATACTGGGGCAAAAAGGTTCTCGTTTCTACGCATCACATGTCCAGTCAACGACAAGAATCTTCACTCTCCAGAACTTGTGTCTATGTAAAATGAAATACAGGGTGTTACAAAACTACCCGTAAAGCCGAGAGGAGGTTAAATGGGGCCTTATAACGAGTCCATTCACAATATTTAAGAACCGTAGTAACGCTGTATAAGATATCCCAAAAAAAGAAAAACAACAGCATTTATGAATGAAAAATAGAAAAACTATTAAAGTAGACAGTTATTAGGTAAAATACGTACAGTGGCCAGCACATCAAGCTACCACAAACTGTCAGATTTCTTTGATTGATTTTCAACTTTAACACAATACAATAAGGTTCATATTCAATTGAGAAAATTTTACAGTTTTGAATAGCTTAACCTAACTGGCGTCTGTACTTAGGCCTTTCTGTTAAATAATCTGGTTCCCTGACATGACAGCTGAGCATTTTTGGCTTTGATAATTAATTAAGTATATTTTTTACGGGGTATTTTGTAACACGTTGTATTATTGTATACTGTTTTGCCGACCGGCCGCGGCCGTGCCAATTACTGCCGACTAGATGTAGTGTATAGCATACCTTATATAACGGGAGCAAGTATTGATAATATCTTGGCACAAACATTTTGTTAATTATTGACATCTGCGTTGGATTTCGGAGCTGTTTATTTTTTTTTCTGTTGTTGGCAAGCACGAATCGGTATGTCCGCGACAATATTGAAAATTCGCCAATGTCTGGTTGCTGTTTCTTTGGTCTGATCCAAAAGGAGCGGTTGCGGCCCAAAAACTTTGTGGAATGAGGGGGCCGTATTAATAAAGTTTATTTCGGCGTTTCTTCTCAGAGGTCGTCAGCTAGGAAATACCGGCGCCATCTAGTATTAATTAAATATTGACTTGTAAAAGTGTCTTTACATACATTTTCCCATGGGGGTAGGCAGAAACTAAAGCTTCTCCTTTTGCTTCGACTACATTCATACATCTTGTCATACATACACGCCGGTTGCGAGTACTACGCACCTGCTTCTACACACTAAAAGATTTTTTCACTTTTACCATACCTGTACCTTACTTATAATATTGTGATGTAAATTTGTAACGTGTCATAATATTAGCATGCCTTCCAAAGGCGAATATGTTGAACTTTTTATGTACCAACAACTTTTGTATCATTCTAAGCGAATAAATCTTATCTTATCCGTTCGGGAGCTACGATGCAGACAGACAGACACGTCAAACTCATAACACCCCTTCGTTTTTGCGTCGGGGGTTAAAATATCCATCGTGATGCCAGCGAAACCGCGGGGAGAAGCCAGTTTATTATTTATAGTTCAGTCTTTACATAATTGTCGTGTCGATCGGACGGGTGTCGTAACTTGGAAAGCGAGGTGAAAGCCGCCCGAGCCCAACACTACGACCCGCTCAAGCCGCCCCGGACCGATGACATGGTACATTACTTGACATGCAGACTGGAACCTTATCGTTTTGCATTTAAGTTGAAAATCAATCAAATAAAGGATATCACCACAATCTGCCCAAATGATATACTGAGGGTACACTTATTGGAAAAAATACTCTGTATTACGTTGATTAAAACTTAGTCATACTTTTTTTTATGCTCACTAAGAGATGAGAATAAAATAACTTTAAATTTAAAAAAAAACGCAAACGCAGCGCACCTGATTTCATAGTAAAAACTGTCAACTTGACAGCTGTCATGTAGCTCAGGTACAGGTACATCTTAGGGCTGAGTTGTATGGACTTTTGATGACCTCCTTTGACAGATTGTGGTAGCTTGATGTGCTGGCCACTGTACACCAGACGCTATGACCACTAAGCCACCGCGACGTCAACCTTTTCGAACGAAGTTCCTTATCGCGCGTTGTGAAAGGGCTAGACGGAAAAAATTCTTACGAAAAAGTTGTCACGACACTTTTTTCGAAATTCAAATATTGTTGACAAGCATTCAAATATTATTGAGTGAATGACAATATTTGAATTTCGCGCGTTGTGAATTGTTGAGTGTATACAGGTTTTTTTTATTTTTAATTATTAAATTTTAATGAAAGGAAATTCGTTCCATCCGGGTGTCCCTTGACACCTCAAGTTTTTTTTTCCCTGATACGATGCGCATCCCTCGCGCATCATCATCAGCGAAAAAAGGTCAGTCAGAACTCAGTAGCCCTAGTACCTACGAGTTTACAAATTACAGAAACGATGATAGTTTTGGTTAGCTCGAAGTACTATACAGTGTCTTCATAATTTGCAAATGTTAAAATAAGGGAAACTATGCTTAATTTTATCGTCAGAAATGGATGGGTTCCCAGTTCAGCATTATGTTGGGCGTATTTAAGAGGAATCCGGCGACTGGGACCGCGGTTCATGTTGATTGCTGTCCCAGTCGCCGGAATCCTCAATTTAATACCTGGTTTCCAGTTGGCACCCTAGCAGTAAATACAGGCATGATGGTAATTTACAAACTACCCGTAAAGCCGAAAGGAGGTTACATGGGGCCTATTAACGAGTCTATTCACAATATGTAAGAACCGTAGTAACGCTGTATAACATACCCCAAAACAAGGAAAACAACAACATTTATGAATAAAAAATAGAAAAACTATTAAAGTAGACAATTATTAGGTAAAATAGGTACGTAGGCCTTTCTGTTAAATAATCTGGTTCCCTGACATGACAGCTGACAAAATTTTGGCTTTGATAATTAATTATATTTTTTACGGGGTATTTTGTAACACGTATATGCGATGAATTTAATTCTGCTACAAAAGAAGTCTGTGAGTACAAAGCCTCACAAGTTTCCTCAGCCGTCGTGCATGTGTGTGTAAATGACGTCACGTGTCGCAACACCAGTGGCGCTTGTTGACAAAGCGCTTTGTGTAGACATGTACACGAGATTAAATATTACTTTATATGGAAACAAAGACGTTAAGTAGAGGTCTTCGTTGCTTATTAATAATTACAATAAATTTGACTGCCTCATTAGTCTAGTGGTCTTTAGCGCGACTGCTACGCTAGATGTCTTGCGTTCGATCCCCAGGTCGAGCATAGTGTTATTGGGTTTCTCTATGAAATTCTCAGTAGCAGCTCGGAGTCTGGATTTGTGCCCGGTTAATGGCAATAGGCTCGCCCGCTATTACATGGGACCTAAAACATGCCGGCGAAATGTAGGTGTACATTAGTACACCTCTGCCTAACCCTTCGTGGAATACAGGCGTGATGGTATATGAATTATCAATCGATCTTGAAGGTGGATCTATGTTAGTTGCGGTCAGTGTGGATGAGTGACTATTCTAAACACATCGAGACCCTACCGTGCTTCAAGAGATAAAAAAGAAAGAATACACTTAAAGAGAGGTAGGGCATAGTGGGAGTAATTCCACTCAAATTGGAGCTGCCCGACTGGGGAAGTACCTCCGCCTTGCAGAAAATCGAAGTGAAATAACACTGCTTGCTTGTGTTCCTTACGGTGAGCAAGGTTGCCAGTGCTCCGCGAGGAAACGTTGTGTTGGCAGTGGGGGGATTTTCACCCTTATACTGCCAACCCAACTATTCCTCTTTCGTTTTACAGGGTCGGCAATGCGCAAGTGATACCCCTGGTGTTACAAGCGTCTATAGGCTACGGTAACCGCTTACCATCAGGTGGGACGTATGCTTGTTTGCCACCTTAGTGGTATAAAAAAAAAACATAAAAAACAGCACGTAAAGCCGTCGATCCCGGTTATCATACGAACACCTATGACAATCGTTAGTGGTAGTCAGAACCCCAAAAAGACTGACAACCAGTCTATCCCCAGGGTATCGGTATTGCTTAGAAATAGGGTTGCGGAGGTCTGATGGCATGAGTGGTGTAAAATACTGATATTCAGCCGCATCTGGTTAAACTGGGAAGCCGACCCCAACATACTGCCAACAAAAGAGTTAGGTATACAGGCAGCTAATTAATAATCTGTGTTTTGATACAGTTAGTGTCCTATGTATTGTAGAGGTCGCTACCAGGAGTCAGCATAAGACTGGCTGGTTTAAGAAGAAGTAATCATTTGAATTTGATTGTAGAATGTTTAGTAAAAGTGATTAATGGTAATAAAGTCGCAGAGTACCTTTTAACCGAGAGTTTCTTTGAATAAGCCTCCTAGGACCCCATCAGGGTCCTACAGTATCACGTAATATGTGTCAAAACGTAGGTATTGTAAGCAGCTACATAACTAACCCTTTGGCGCGTAATTATGTCGAAATCTGTATAAAAATGCATATTTTGTTTGCTATCTGTATACTTAACTCTTTTGTTGACTGTACATACATACACTCACGCCTTTTTCCCATGGGCAGAAACTAAAGAACGTCACTCGCTACAATTCTTGCATACTTCTTTCGCTTCGACCACAATCATACATCTTGTCACACACACACACCGGTTTCGAGTATTACGCACCTGACCTTTTTGAAGAATCTCACCAATAAGGTCAGTGTAAGTCTTTCTAGGGCGTCCCCTCCCGGTTCTATTCTATATTTGTATCCAGATCAAAAATTACATGTCAATGACATCCTTAGCATATTAATTTGCTATCGTTCGTTGACCTAACCAACATCCTATTCTCCTTGTTACAGTGATGGCAGCAGCGCTGGGAGTCCAAAAGAGGCGTGCGTGGCAGCGTCCCCGCCGCCTGCGCCGGCGCCGGTGAAGCGCGAAGTGCGCCACCACCACCCGCACGTGCCGCACGTGTCGCACGTACCGCACGCACCGCACGCGCAGCACGGCCCGCACGCGCCGCACGTGCAGCACCAACAACATTTACATCATGATCAGCACCCGAGGCCGCTTAGTATAGGTACGGTGAACATCGTTGTTGCTTGACCATGACCACTTTTCGACCAAATCTCCTTACTTAGTAAACTGATGAAATAAGCTCTATAATAGACGAACTAAAATGTGTCGTCGTCATCATCAACCCATATACTTGTGGGAATGAAAGAGATGGATGGTCACCTGGAGTCAGGTGTGGAAACCTAAGCCTAAGTATTGTGAATTCCTTTATTTATGGTATGAGTATGAACGAGACAGAGTGTGAGTGAGAGAGCGTGTGTGCGAGCGAGAGGGAGGAAGAAAAAGGAATATGGCGGAGACTGAGCTAAGACGTTAACTCTGTAAAGACGGACGAGTAAGATTTTTGAAGAAATAATTAAGTTTTTTTGCAAGACGGCGTTTAATTTCTCACATACTGTCCCACTGCTGGGCACGGGTCTCCTCTCATATTGAGAGGGATTAGGCTATAGTCCACCACGCTGGCCTAGTGCGGGTTGGCAGACTTCACAAACCGTCGAGAAAAATCTCTAAGGTATGCCAGGTTTCCTCACGATGTTTTCCTTCACCGTTTAAGCGAGTGATAATTAATTATTAATACGCACATGAATTTTAAAATGTGTGTGACATATAAATTGAATTGAAATAAAAGAGCTCACGCCTAAGCAATGCTTGCAGTTTATAAGTAGTAGCCGCGAAACTATGCATTAGCTTCCGGAGCCATTTCTGATTATGTTACGTGTTTGTTACGAAGGAGGTGGCGCGGGCGGGTCGAGACGCGCTGAGCGTCGCGCTGCCGGTCCCTCTGAGCGACGCCGCACAGGTACTCATCGACGGCGAAGTGCCAATAACTGCTATCTTACATTTTTAATACCATTTATTTTGCCACACATATTACTTACATTAAAAATCTTCATCATCATCATCAACCCCTATACTGTCGCTCTGCTGGGCACGGGTATCCTCTCAGATTGAGAGGGATTAGGCTATAGTCCACCACGCTGGCCTAATGCGGGTTGGCAGACTTCACACGCCGTCGAGAAAATCTCTAAGGTATGCAGGTTTTCTTACGATGTTTTCCTTCACCGTTTAAGCGAGTGATAATTATTCATTAATACGCACATGATTTCGAAAAGTCAAAGGTGCGTGCCCTGCGTTCGAACTAGTGGTGAGTCGTCGACGATTTTCCCGTCGACGCAACGAGACTGTTTACCGTCGACGATAAACTAGTTGAAAAAACAGTCTAATTTTCGACTAGTTCACGTCGTGGACTAGATGTGTTCGACGTTCACTCAACGACAACTGACTGCACGAACGAACGTGTCAACGCAAGTTCGCGTGTCTTCTTCTTCGCGTTCATCGTCGACTGGTCGACGTCGTCAACCAGTTTATGTATGAACCTTCGACTAGTTTATCCGTTCACGGCGATAAACAGTCTAAAAAAACAGTTCGTTCATTCAACGCTCACCACTAGTTCGAACTCGATACCCCGTTTATAGGGTACAGTAACCGCTTACCATCAGGTGGGCTGTATGCTTGTTTGCCACCTTAGTGGTATATAAAAAAAAATACCGATACCTTAAGGATAGACTGGATGTCAGGCTTTTTGGCTTCCGACTACCACTAACGATTGTCATAGGTGTTCGTATGACAACCGGAACCGACGGCCTTACGTGCCACAGAGGGGTCTCGATGAATGGTCACCCATCCACAGACTGACCGCCGCTAGCGCAGCTTAATCTTGCAGATCGGTTGATCAGCTTAATTATTACTTAGTAACGAGTCCATTTGGAACATAATTTAATTATAGTAATATAATGTTACAGCTTAATTATTACTTAGTAACGAGTCCATTTGGAATATAATTTAATTATATGTTTGTAATATTACAGAGGTGCGCGTGAGTCCTGGAGGTGCGGGCACTTCTGCCGACCCTCCTCACATGATGCATCACCATCACTTGGTAAGATAATAATATAAATATGTCGGAACGGACCTGCCTGACTCTGGTCCGATACGGACGCACGGAACTGTCTCTCGTTTCGTTGTGTTAAAGTGAAAAGCAAGTTGGCCTATCTACGTCTTTCAATTCGGTCATAAAAAATATCTACGCCCATATTATGTCCATGTGATCCATAGGACATTATATGGGCGTAGATATTTCTTATGACCGAATTGAAAGACTTAGATAGGCCAACTTGCTTTTCACTTTAACACAACGAAACGAGAGACAGTTCCGTGCGTCTGTATCGGACCAGAGTCAGGCAACGAATGTGCGCCGCACTCTACCGATCGGTAACACCACGACTCTGTCAAGCACCCCCACCCGACATCACGCGATGTGTTACGTAACAGCGAGTTGTAGCTAACGTCGGCTAGGTGGCGCTGGCGTCACGTTATAGCTCCCGTACTCATGACCCGTGCTAATTACCAAGACAGTCCGTGCTAATGACTATCCCGATAAATATTTTTTGGGTATTTTTTTAACACAACGCCATCTATTCCCAAACTAAGCAGATCTTGTACGGAGGTCAGCACATGAAGCTACCCCAATCTGTCAAATATATTTTATAGATTTTCAACTTTAGTACAAAGTAATAAGGTTCATTTTCAATTGGGAAACAATGACAGTTTTGGATAGCTTGACATGCTGGCGACTGTACTATGGGTACTAGACAATGGACATAATACTTATATGTATCTTTTTTGTAAATACACAAAAACACCCAGACAAACACAAACACTTATGTTTTAACCACACAAATATTTGTGTCCTGTGAGAATCGAACCCACGACCCTATGATGAACAGTCCGACACTCGAACCGACGTCTGTAGTCTAGTACTAATGTCGTTAAAAAGATTGGCCTCCATTTACAGAACTTTTACAGATTTTTTACAGATTAAAAAACAGTTCTATAACTAATGTCGAAATTTTACATTGCACAGGACACGAACCCGTTGGAAGGCTCCGTGGAATCCATGGTCAGTGGGGCGGGGTCCTCGGACGGTGAGTTGTCCTCCAAAGCGGGAGACAGTCCGAGCAGGAAACGGAGACGTATATCCAGGCATTTGTCGTCAGGTAAGTTACTTTTTGAAAAAAAAAAATAGTGCTGGTAGATGGGGTTTCCTAGCCTTTTGACCGCCACAGACGTGTATAGACGTGAAATGAAAACTTGCTCACGACGCCAACGACGGCATGGCACGTCAATAATACCATATACATACCTATACAAAAATTTTATAGTTAAAGTCAAATGTTTTATTTCAATTAGACCATCATATTCGTGGGAGAGCCATGCTTCGGCACGAATGGGCCGGCTCGACCGGACTTGATACCACGGCCTCACAGAAAACCGGCGTGAAATAACGTTTTCGTTGTGTTTCGTCGAGTGAGTGAGGATACCGGAGGCCCAAACCCCTTAAAAGGTTGGCAACGCACCTGAAACTCCTCTGGTGTTGCGGGTGTCCATGGGCGGCTGTAATCGCTTACCATCAGGCGATCCGTCTGCTCGTTTGCCCACCCTATCACATAAAAAATTTAAATAGCACTTTTGAAAAGTCAAAACTAGTTGCACGGTTGTTCTTTTTTTTTACTTATTATTAAATACGAGAATTTGTCGCTTGGCGTAGAGAACACGGATTTTCGTTATTGGCGTGGCGGTGAATACCACCGAGTGGGATCATCGGCTCTCCTCACCCAGTCACTGCCTTTTTGAAGTCTCTATTATTAATTAAGACAGCAGAAGACTACCGCCATGACATTGTCGTCCGCCAGTGTCGCATGTCGCGGTGGTTGAAGGTTGCCGGCCTGCTTGGGGACAGGCCGGGGTGTGTGGGATTTTTACTGCACTAAACCCCCGGTGGCCATCTTCAGCACAATATTGGGGGACCGGAGTCCCCCAATATTGTTATTATTATTATTACTAATTATTATTATTATTTCCCGGAGGAAATAATAATAATAATGTGATGCCCATCCTAGGGAAGGCCCCTACCCTATCCCATCACAGTTCGCCGGTATGTTTAAGTCCCGGAGCTAAGCAGCTCGCGAGTTTGGATTATTGATAATTTCATGGAAAAACCTAATAAAACGGAAATGGAACCTGAACCTCTGGAGTATCAGTCGCGTTTACGACCAGGCAGTTTCCAAGCGTTTCCGTTTTTAACGAATGATAATTCGACCGCGGGCAGGATGTTTCGTTTTCTTAATTAAGTCGAATTTTTCCATTGCTTAATAACTTTGAAATCTTAGCATGGAAAATGCCAAAAATATACAAAAATATAGAATGATAATTCATTAATAAGTCGAACATGATTTCGAAATTGAAATAAAACTACTTTTTACGGATTTTATCGCGTTATATTGATATTATTAATCCCGACGTTTCGGACCCTTTACAGCGTCCATGGTCACGGGTAGACTATAGATATAGACAGTCTACCCGTGACCATGGACGCTCAAAAATCAATATGATTTCAAAAGTCAGAGATGCGTGCCTTAGATTGACACTGACCTATGACTTGGTAGATCATGGTAATTTTACTAGGGTATCGTGGGGAAACCTGCATGCCTGAGAGATTTTCTTTACGGTGTATGAAGCCTGCCTACTAGGACAGCGTGGTTATGACAGCATAATCTTCCGAGACAAAAAGGAACTAATGGACTGATGATCATTTCCACGGGTTTTAATGCATATTCTTCATCTGCTTTCAGGGGAAAGCAATGTCTCAGTGTCAGCGCCCGCCGTGGAGCGACGCACACCCAGACACCATTATCAACCGCCGTAAGAATATTTTTTCTACTAACCAACAGTGATAATTTCTTCTGTCTATGGATCTGCGTACAATGGAGAGGTCAAGCTGTATTTCAAGTTTTATTCAACTAATTGAGAAGATGTACCATAGTATAAACCAACAGCGATGACCTCTTCTTTCTATAGAACTGCATACAATAGAGAGGTCAAGCTGTATTTCAAGTTTTATTCAACTAATTGAGAAGATGTAACATAGTATAAACCAACAGCGATGACCTCTTCTTTCTATGGAACTGCATACAATAGAGAGGTCAAGCTTTATTTTGAGTTCTATTCAACTGATTGAGATAAGATGTGCCGCAGAATAAACCAACAGCGATGACCCCTTCTTTCTATGGAACTGCATACTATAGAGAGGTCAAGCTGTATTTCGAGTTCTATTCAACTGATTGAGACAAGATGTACCACAGTATAAACCAACAGCGATGACCCCTTCTTTCTATGGAACTGCATACTATAGAGAGGTCAAGCTGTATTTCGAGTTCTATTCACCTGATTTGATACGATGTACCACAGTATAAACCAACAGTGATGACCTCTTCTTTCTAAGGATCTACATACAGCGGAGAGGTCAAGCTGCATTTTGAGGTCTATTCAACTGATATGTACGCCAGTAATCTACCGAGAATACTGCCTGTTATTTCGAATTCTACGTCTTACAAGTGATGTTATGTTCTTCAACCGACATTAAATTATCCCCTACAACCTCACAAACATAGACTAGCTGTGCACAGTGGTATCACTCGCCCTGAAATTTTCCTTTTTGCTCGGCTCTTATTGGTCGTAGCGTGGTGTTTGTATATACGCAGTGGCGGATTTACCAATAGGCTGAGTAGGCTGGAGCCTAGGGCGGTAGATTTTAGGGCAAATTTGCATTTTGCAAAAGAAATTGTCTTACTGAATAAAAAAAAAATCTACGTCTTATAGGTGACGTTATGTTCATCAACCGACATGAAATTATCTTTAGAAATATTTAGCATGCGTTAATGAAAACTATATTTAAAAGGCTGTGTAATATTTAATGTCTCCAGTCGGCGGATGCGCTACGTGAACAATGGCGCGGGCACGTGGGCGGAGCGGCTGATAGAGCCCCACGCACATCCGTCACATCCCACACACCCCGCGCACCCCGCGCACCCCGCACACCCCGCGCATCACGCCCATCATGCGCACCCGCATCATACGCCGCTGCTACTTGATATCAACCAGGTAACATCCTTCCTCCATACTTGTATTCCTCTAAAGGTTAGCCACAGGTCTTTTTATATGTACCACTAAAGTGACAAACGTCAGTCGCATACAACCGGATAGGGCGAGAGTAGCTACAGAGTGGGTCCCTTGAAATGCTATTCGTGGACGAGGTCGGCCGAGGAGACGTTGGCGAGATGATTTTGATCACTTTTTGCCAACGTGGTGTGAAGAAGCTCAGGATAGAGAGTGCTGGGCTAAGAATGGGGAAGGCCTTTGCCTTGCAGTGGGAAAGAAAAGAGGCTACATAAAAAAAGTTACAAACTAGCATACGGCCCACCTGATGGTAAGCGGTTACCCAGCCTATAGATGCTTGTAACACCAAGGGTATCACTTGAGCGTTGCCGATACTGTAAAACGAAAGAGGAATAGTTGGGTGAGCAATATAAGGGTCAAAATCCCCCCACTGCCGACACAACGTTTCCTTGCGGAGCATTGACAATCTTGCTCACCGTAAGGAACACTCGGTGTGGTATCGAAGTGAAATAATACTGTTTCACTTCCACTCCATTTTGAGAATTTCTCCTACTATGCCCTACCTCTCTCAAGGGTGTACTGGCGCAAATACAAATTTCTCCGAACCTATTGCCATTAGCCGAGCACAAAGGAGGTCACTAAAAGTCCATACAACTCAGCCCAAATTTGTACCTGAGGTACATGACAGCTGTCAAGTTGACGGTTTTTACTATGAAATCACTATGAAAGTTATGAAACTGTTAATAATGTGCCAAAATGGCGTGCGTTTGACATTCCAAAACTGACACTGACAGCAAGTTGACAGTTTTTACTATAAAAACACTATGAAACTGATATTAGTGTATTAAAATGGCGTGCGTTTTTTCAAATTTAAAGTAATTTTTTCTCATTCCCTAGTGAAAATAAAAATAGTATGACTAGAGTTTTAACCAGCGTAATACAGGGTATTTTTTCCAATAAGTGTACCCTCAGTACATAATTTGGGCAGATTTTGTTGACATCCTTTGAACTCCGAGCTATTATGTACAGAGAATTTCGTAGTAAAACCCAATAACACTGCTCTACCTGGAAGACGAGTAGGACCTCTAACGTAACAGGAGGTCTACTCCCTAAGCACGAAGTCCGTAGTTCCGACCTTCGTTACGGGCGTTTCCTACTCCGTATCACCTATGGACGGATGATTCGTTCGGGGCCCGAACTAAGAATGAATGACAACACAATTTGACAGTTGTCCCTACTCTCGATGTGTTTTTACCCGTTAGAAAAATTGAATTTGACACTTGTTTTATCGGACTCCGAAGTTTCGGAGAACTTTCGAACGGCTCGTAACTTCGTTGACGATAACGAGTAGACCCTCAGCTGCCAGATTAAAGTATTTTTCTAATTAAACGTTTGAATTTCAGATGTCAGTACGTGGTACTAGGCTGGGCGCGCTGGGCGGTGTGGGCTGGCATCCGCATGCACATGCGCACGCGCATCGCGACCACGCGCAACGCACACAGGTACACACACACACACACACACACACACACACACACACACACACACACACACACACACACACACACACACACACACACACACACACACACAAGACGGCAATACCGGGACACGTCTACGATTCATTGACGGCCGTACCGATGTCTCTCTCTAACAGAAGATGTCTTGCACACGGAATTATTAATACTTGCTATCTAGTAAGTACTTTTTTAAGTAGGTACTTTTCTTTGGTCATCATGTAAGCGCATAATTTGAGAACGGCTGGACCGATTTGGTTATTTTTAATTTTTACACTAGCTTTTACAGCGGTTTCACTTGCACCTCTAAGGCATTATTGAGCCAAAAAATAACCTATGGCCTTCTCCAAGATCTAGTCTCTTCGTAAATTTCAGAATAAGGTTTTTTGACAAAGAATATCTGGAAACTTAGGCCTGAAAACAGAAATTTTCTATGGGAGTTTTGTATATAAATAATTCAATTTGAATTGTTAAGTAAATTACATCTACCATAACTTAAAAAGGGGCATATGAGACTTGTTTCAAGATGATAACGCCCCAGTGATACCACTGGTGTTGCTGTCGTCTATAGGCTGCGGTTGTCGCTTACCAATGCAGTTTTCATTAAGCAAATATTAATAATAAAAAAAACATAGAATTTTTATTTCTCAATTAAACACCGTTCTCAATGCAATCGTGACGTGTCCCGAACGAATTAATAATATAATATTTCTTTCAGTTATATCGATATTAAATAAGGAAACTTTATATGAAGAAGTGTTAAAATACATAGGTACGAATTTTCTAGTATATACTCTGTTACACGGACAAATATATATATTTATATAAATATAGGATCTAATGAGAACGGAATAGATATTTATGATAGTGGTGAATTCTGATCATATTAATTTTTATTTCTACGGCAACTACAGTTAACATAATATACCATCACGCCTTTCCGACAATATTCACAGTCTCCAGAACCCATAGGCCTCTCGTTGCCTTATTTATATTTGGGCTAATCAGATTGATTTTAATAAACAAATGCTGAGTACATGTATACATATAAATTAATAGCAGCCCGTCCCGGCTTCGCACGGGTGGACATAAGATCTATATAGCCTATGTTACTCAGGGTGAATGTAGCTTTCCAATGGTGAAATAATTTTTGAAATGGGCACAGTAGTTTTTGAATTTATTCATTACAAACATACACACAAAAATACAAATCTTTCCTCTTTATAATTGTAGTGTAGACTAGTGACCCTCCCTGACTTCACACGGGTGCAATGTACTAATAACATGCATATATTATAAATAAATATAGCCTATGACACTTACAAATAATGTGGCTTTCTATTGGTAAAACAATTTTCAAAATCGATGCAGTAGATCCAAAGGTTATCCCCTACAAGCTCACAAACTCATAAACTTTACCTCTTTATAATATTTGTATAATTAGACTAACTCGCCCTGAAATGTTCCTTTTTGCTCGGCTCCTATTTTTTAATATTTCAAAAAACAATGACAACAATGATAATGATAATGATATTTATTTCTGTAAATAGATCTTTTAAAGACACTTACAAGTCAATATATTACATTTTTTTTTTAAGCTAGATGGCTCCGGCATTTCCTAGCTGACGACCTCTGAGAAGAAACGCCGAAACAAACTCAGAGAATCATAGTCTCTTTTAAAGTCCAGACAATGTATAGTAACAAAATATGTGTCTTACAATGTAGGGCAAAGTCTGAAATGGCCTAAGTCAATGAAATAAGTACATACATTTGCAGTAGTGGGTTAGTAGTAGAAATTCGAAAGGTGTTAATAAGGCCTAGCTAAAATGTTATGTAACTAAATATATTAATTAGCGGTACGAGAAAAAAGAAACCTACTCAAAACTATAAAAGCGTCCTGCCTGATCTAGGTTTATACAAACCTGTGTTTCAGGCCATCACTTTATTTATTTATTTATTTGTTTGGATCTCCAACAGAAGAATACACAATCACATACAAGAAATCGATACAGGGACAATAACGAGTGTGCTCTTCCAATTACAGGAGACCACATCGTTCACATATAATCTAGGTAACTAACTAGTTTGACAAAGAGGGATAAATAATGAAAATTGAATTACAAAATTTAAAAATGAATAAAGTGGATTTTGTGATGATTTAAATAAATAAATAAACAAAGCCATAGACACAATTGAAATGATGAGTTGATATAGCGTCACTTTACCACATATTTATAATTAGGACAAGCTATTAGAATAAAAGTAATATGTATTGGTTGTAGCGTGGTGTTATATACGCCTATAACCTTCCTCGATAAAAGTACAATCCGACACAAAAACAATTTTTCTATTGGAACCAGTAGTTCCTTGAAACTGTTCAAATTTATAATAATAATAGTATAGATATAATGGTATAGACTGCCTCATTAGTCTAGTGGTCCTAAGCGCGAGGTCCTGGGTTCGATCCCCGGGTCGAGCAAAGTGTTATTGGGTTTTTCTATGAAATTCTCAGTAGCAGCTCGGAGTCTGGATTAATTGTGCCCGGTTAATGGCAATAGACTCGCCCCCTATTACATGGAACCTAAACATACCGGCGAAATGTGGGTGTACATTAGTACACCTCTGCCTAACCCTTCGGGAATACAGGCGTGATGGTATGTTTATATAATGGTACAGACGGCAGTAGTCAAGCTAGCCAAAACTATCAAAATTTCCCAATCGAAAATGAACCTTACTATTATGTTTTCAAGTTGAAAATCTATCAAAGAAATTTGACAGATTGTGGTAGCTTGATGTGGCTGTCCTCTGTACAATGGGCCGTCTTATCGCTAAAAGGTATCTCTTACAAACAACCTTTGGAAGGACTCAAGAGAAACGAAAGGCAATGGTTAATGTCAATTTACTGTAGTTGCTATAGAAAAAGTTGAATTAAGGTGCAGTATTCACTATTCTCGGATATATCAGTAATTCTGTTAGTAGAACGGTCGGCAAAAGAGGCATACGGGTATCCAATTAAACATCTGTGTTTTGATAACGGTTGTGTAATAATTTACCATATTTTGACATATGTTTCAAAACGAAGGTATTGTAAACTGCTTTACCAACCCTTTGGCGCGTAATTATTTAAATCCAGTCTCAGTAAAGATGCAGATTTCGTTTAATATCTTTACACCTCTTTTGTTGACTGTACAAGACATACATTACAATTTAGGCTCACGCAGACTAGGGTAGTCCGATTCGCAACGCATTGCGTTCATTTTGTATGAACCCATATCTACAATCCATCGTTACAATCACACAAAAATTAAATTTAAGGACTTCACATAAACCAATTACAATACATTTTGAATCTCGTATACACACTACAAACGGTCAATAGCTTCGATGCAGCCTTGCAATCAGTCCCTTATCTACATTTTTAAGAGATACAAAGTACCAATTTGCCGTCCATCTAGAAATCGGGTCCAGTATAGTACAGATAGCAAAACTGACTGGCTGCCCTCTCAATGTGCTTCAAAGCGGGAGACACATTAGTTTGTCAAACATTTGTGTGTCTTATGACAATTGTTTGTCCAGACATACACAACATACACTTACATTCTTAGGTATTTTTAGTTTAAATATTAAGTATTATACAATATTTTAATATACACAAACATTCTGTAGGAATAACAGTTAAGTTCAAGTAAATATTGTCCACAAATCGATTCAACACAAAAAATATGAAAAGTGATTCACGAACTCTGATTGATAATTACAATTTTTCAAATTAGGAATATTAATAGGTATGTCTCAAACTTTACCTTACAGAGGCCCGCGTTTATATGTATTTGTGCGACGTGTTGGCGTTTAGATTGTGTCCCTATACACGCACTCAGCCGTATTTTAGTGTCGCTTTTCAATTTAGGCGCGTCACAGACCGAAAACTACATTTAGTATTCTGTGCAAAACTTTACAGGCTTGATAGATATCGAGATTTTCTATTAGCAGCTGATTTCGGAGTCCTGCGTCAGTTAACTTATTGAAAACACTACTTCTTTTGTTTTAATTAAATGTCGATACTCATAATATGCGACATAATTTACAGTTGATTATTATGTTACGTTCGTTTACGATTTTTCCCTATACATATTTTCTGAAAATATTTAAATATGCCGAAGGTATTTAGGGATTAATATTAATTATTGCAACTTCTCTAAAATTATTTATTTTTGTATACAGGGGGGCTAGTGTCCACTTTTGGTAAATCACAAATATGATCCACGGATACACAAACGTGCCATACAAGACCAGTCTAAGCTGACCTCTGGATGTACCCGCCAGTAGGTCAAGCTATCCAAAACTGTTAAATTTTCCTAATTAAATATGAACCTTATTGTTTTGTATTAAAGTTGAAAATCTATCAAAGAAATTTGACAGATAGGTAATTGTGCAGAGGCTATTCAGATTACTTTAATTGCTCAAACATGTGTGTACATACAATTTTAAAGTAAAAAAATAAAAAAGTGCATGCAAGGTCTCATAAGTAATTGGAGTTGTGCGAACATGTTTACCATGAGAATTAAAAAGATGAATATAAAATTAACATAATTCATTATTAATGACAATGGTGACTCAAATAAATAAATTTAAATTGATTGATTACATAGTAAAAGATGTAACGTTTTCAAAGTAGTTAAAAAAAAAAAAAAAACAATAATATTAATGTTAAAAGATTACTTACCTTTCAGATTAAATTAGCTTAAAAAATGTAAATTTAAAATGATTCCAATAAAAATTCATTTACATCATAATATGCTTTGCTAGCTAAAAAAGATTTTACTTTCCTTTTAAACGATTCTATGAAATCTATCCATATGAAAATCCTATACAATCCGAGGTTAGCGTATTCAGGAAATGTGTGGTCCGTGAATCATATTGTGATTTGTCAAGAGTGCCCATTGTAACTACCAAGTCCTTCCATGATTCTATTTTTAAATTTATCTGGGCATAGCATATGAGGGTAGGCACACTCGTGGTAAGATCTTATTATATAATTACAAAATATTATGTATAGTTCTATAAGTTTTGTTGAGAAGCGGCGACCGACCCGAACATATTCGCGCCAAAAAATTTTATTTTCTGTGACGTCATCATCCGATATTAGATCTCCTTTTTGACATTTCAACCATTACTTTTTACTTTTTTATAAACTTACCGTAAAAATCATTATGAACAACTTTTTGTATGAGACCATACCTGAAATCGCGAAAAAAACGACTTTTATGGTTTGTAAGAGGTTGTATATCGTCGTAAATGTAAGGGTTGTGAGTATCACGTGATGACGTCACGGGGCACGGTTCGGCTCGGGCCCCGTTCCGCCACATCCGAGCTGAGGGCAGTGGGTCGCTATACTAGGTGACGGCGGGCGGCGTGAGCGCTTCCGAGCTCTGGAGCGCTTCCGAGCTCTGGAGCGCTGCCATGATGCCCCCCATGCAGCACCTACGCTACCAGGTACCCACCACTACGAAAGAAACATGGTTTGGAGGCTCCGATACGATTAAACGCTTTCGCCCACAGCTGGGACTTTTGCCCACTGTTGGGCTTAACTCTAAATAAGCTATATGTGGTCATTGTTAGTTATAAGTCTTTGTTCACTGTTGGGCTTAACTGTAAGTACGCTATTGGGAATTGCACATTACTGTGAATGTTAACCTTTACAGCTAAGATAGTATGTTTGGGCAAGGTTTAATTATCATCGTTTTTTATGTTCTTTGGCCTACCATGGCCATTACTATAGCGAAAATAAATTGTATATAACATGTCTTATCATCTCACAATATAATAATTTCCATATTTATTTATTTATTTATTCATTTTTTATTCGTTTATTTATTCATTTATTTATTCATATATTTATCAGACACACTATCTTTACAGGATGACTCCCAATACAATAGCGGTTTGCAAACACACATAATTTTTTTTTACAAAACTGAAATTAACTTACGGCTAATACTTAAAAATATAAAGTCAACTTTTATTGATAGAATATTAATATTTAGTATAACTGAGAAAACTCTTGCGAATTCACTCAGGTTGCATATTGTGCGGGTGAGAGTATATAATCTTTAGAATGCTTTATATAATTTTAAATTTGGGTAAAGTCTGATTGTAGTTACCCCAGCTTAAATTTATATACGTGAAGGAGCGCGTGGAGGACTGAGATTTGGCATGGTTAAATTTTATACGGAGGAGTACTGAAAGCTAAAATTTATATAAAACTAGCTGACCCGTCAAACGCATTGCCTTAAAAAAAAGTTGGAGTGGACCACCCTTATATATCATTTAGAGGTATGACTATTAACACTGTGACACGAGAATGTTATATATTATATATGTGTTACCAATACCTTAAATAAAATAAAATATTATTAATTGTTAACGTTCAATGTCAAACAGAAACCCAAATGTCGATTGCTTTTTAAATAGATTTATTGAACTCTCATTTAAACTGAAAAAGGTCGCATTTCGACCACCGCGGGACCAATTAATTACTTGTACAAACGAAATATTTATTTATTTTATAATTTTCAAGGGGAATTCTGTGGAAGCAGCCCTCTCTGCTTAATTATTTTTAAGTAACCTGTGGGTCTCCTTTAGCTTCATCCAAGACTTTTTATCATAGGTTTCTCCAAACCACGTTAGCAAAAAGCGATCGAGATCATAACCTCTCTTGTGGCCCACTGCAGGGCCTGCTTTAGCTCAGTCCAAGACTTTTTGTCATAGGTTTCTCGTCAATCTTCAAAAAATCGCGTCAATTTAACTCCCTTACGGAACTCCCTGTATCGGAATTGTGAATTGTTCTTTCTGAAACTGACAACTTTCTTAAAGTTGTCAGTTTCAGAAAGAACTGTTGCCATTGAGGCTAATAGCTTACTAACATATAAGCTTAGTTATGAGGTTAATAGTCTATCAAAGTAGCAGCAACGAGTGGTAATTATCTGAATGGAGTGTCGGGTCGTTTTATTCCCTACAACACGATTAAGTTGAACTGGGCCGATACACATGTCTTGCTCGTGAGCGGGTGCCGTCTGTCGAGGTTGGTCAGCTCTTACTGTCAATGGTAATCTTTCTGTTTCATTATCATACTGGATTCATTATTATTGTAGACATCAATCTGCATTCTCAAGAACTGTTCAGAACAAAATTGTAAACTAAGAATAACACTGTATGCTCAGCTTCATCATCATCAAACCATATACTGTTACACTTCCGGGCACGGGTCTCCTCTCAGATTAAGAGGGATTTGGCTCTCATTTCTCCGCTTACTTCCGTAATGGTTTTACGTGCTCTCCGAGACACGCAGTAGCACGTAAAGCCTTTTGCAGTGCCAATATTTTTATACTCATTGCATTGGTAAAAACTGAGTCAATAAATCTTCTATCTAATTTTGTTTCTTCTCTTCGGCTCATAATGTGACCGAAAAATCCTCGTATTCTTCTTATTATTTCTACTATATTATGTCTATCAAGTCAAGGTTAGCAATTCAGCAATTTGCGTAAATCCCTTGGAGCCCAAGAACACATTATAAAAATAAATCTATTGATTTTGCATTGTTTTTATAATGTGATGTGAACCTGACGGGTTAATCTCAGTTTGCTAATACTAATCACTTAATTAAGGGTCCATTAAATACTAAAATTATGTGACGTCTTCGCCTGCAAGGGTTATTAGTGAGAATTAAATTATTAAAACTCATTACTTAGTACAAGCTATCACTCAGTTGCAGCTACTTCAGTAATGTGCAATCCACATTTTTTAATAAAACAAATATTTTATAGTATTGTTAATAATTTTAATCGCATCGGAGCTAGATTCAGCGTAAACTACTGTCATAATTAATGTATGGGCGCGTGCATGTTCCTAACACAGTATACTAGCATATCGTCCAAGTAAACAATATACCACACCACGAAGTAAAAAAATCAGCTAAATAATTTATTTAAAACAGTAAGAAACTTAATAAAAAGTAATTCGAAAGTATTGTACATAATGTACTGTACATATTTATTAATTACTACTGTAAAATATTAATACTGCTCATTAAAATGTTTCAATGTATTTGATGAAATCCTTGATATAAATCTACACTTGGTTCTGAAAATATTTATTATTTGTTCCACAAATGTATTGTTTAATTGCTTCAATTTAAAAGCTTTTTATTGTTACTGCAGTATTTTTTTACATATCCATAATTATTTACTTTTCATATATTGAATGTCACTGCTCGATTTGTTGTTTTTTAGTATTTCAGTCTCTCTCTTATTAGCTTCAGCCTTACTTAGCCGTACTTCAGTCGTAACTTAGTTTGCGTGTACTCAAGGACAGTGATCTAACAGAATTTTCAGACTCGGTTCATTAAGTTCCGGATATAACCCCGGACACAAAGTCAAACTAATAATTTTTACCTTTTATTTTTAAAAAAGTACCTTATAATACTAGCATGGGTGATTGGACACCGTTGCCGTGGACTTAAAGCCATTGTCTACCATGAAGTTTCTACTATTTATCTAATTAAAGATGAGCAGCTGTAAAGAATCCTACTAATTTTAAAAGTATAAGCTATATTTCAAGATCTATCGCGTATTTTGTCATCGTGGTGTGGTATAGCGTTGTGTGAACGTCTGTGGGGTACGACTTGACCCTGATGCTGCGTGGATGGTCCCTGTGATGGCGCCGTGGCTGCCCGCCCCGCTTTACCACTGTATCTCTAGTTACGTCACGTGGACTAATACATACACACTTGATAGTTAAAATAAAATGTTTAAGCGACATGTTAAAAAGGCTTAAGCGACATATTTATGTTTTAAATGACTGATTTAATTTTTTAAGCTCTCATTGATTATTACAGAGCCAGTTAATTAATAGAATATCTGTTAGAAAGTTGATAATATTATTGTTAATTTTAATTGTATACAAGAAATATAAACCTTTTAATGTTTCTTACAATTATAAAATGTATAGTGCAATTTACGACTGTCTCTTTAACTTTAAAATTTATAATAGTGCAATGGTGTTTGTGTGTTAAGTCTACGTGTGAATGGTTTGGTAATACTTCAGCTTCAGGTTGTTGGTCCGTCAGCTTGACGACATGCTCGTCTTGTTTTCTTATTATAGTGGTCATTATACAAATACTTTTTACACTGTGTTGTGACACTGTTCAGATTCTGAATATTATTTATTATTTTTAATAAATAAGCAGTAGAACTCTGCTGCTGAGGTCGTATGTGGTGAGATCACCGTATTCCAAAATATTCTTCAGCAGTGAAATTACTGACTTAACAACTTAGGTCTCAAGATGACAACGCGCGAGTGATACCACGGTTGCCCCTTACCATCAGGCAACCCGTATGCTTCTTTGTTAATTTATTACATACAGAAAATGTCCATTTCTAGTTCAGTTTCTGCTGTTTCAGGCGCCAAAATAAACGCTTTTAAATCATATCATAAGCTATTATCTGAATGGAGTCACAGCAGTAACATAATATAATTGTAAGCATTCGTCTTCACTCGCTTGGTTTGACATAGTTTTACTTGAATCTCTCGATGTTACAATTGTCCGCCGTAGAAGGAGGTACCCTACACAGCGCCACTCGTATGTAAAAGCCTTAAAAAAAATTATATTTTGATCTTTCGTCGTCGTCTTTGTCAATAAAAATCATTACAATTAAATATGTTTCTATAACAATCTTATATGACTTTTTATGTATGTAAAAAGCCTTAAATGTTATATTATAGTTGTTATGTCTTATATTGTTGTTAAATTGCCCTGTTTTATCCCAAAAACATTTTGTATTTCTCGGCATAGCTTTTCTTAAACTTGTAGGTAGTTTAATTTCTTTTTGTATTCAACTCGTTTTTTTTATAATTTCGGGTGGCGTGTGTATTGTATCCTGGCGGGCCCACATCTACTTGTATATGTGTGCGCACTATGCATGCCCAGATGGTCCAGTGTTATAGGGAGCTAGGCGCCGTTAGCGCTTGTACTTGTCGCTTAGACCTAACTATAGCGTTCGATACTCTTTGTAAGACTTGTATGTACCGGACGATGCTTTGACAAACCTCCCCGCTATTTGTACAAGGTGTGAAGTAAATGTATGTAAACCCGCTTTAGATACATTGGAACTCCTGGATTTCATAATATCGATTTATAGTATGATGAAAAATGTTCTAGAATCCGTAAGAGCTACTTTTATTTCAATAAACCAGCTAAAGATATTCATTTTCAAGTGATGGTATTTTTATATAAAATAATTTGATGACATTGGAGCTGTCACCTTATGTTTCCCGATATTCACTCATTATCCTGCTACCTTGATCCAAATGCATTCGGGGTTGGCACAGCATGTTGTATTTTCCTATTTACTAAGCACCCAAAAGTTTTATTGTAAATAATATGTAATTAACTACCAGTCAGAGCATCGTTTGAGCGTAATAGCGCGGGGATAACTAATATTAGGGCTTACCATTAACTAATAATGCTATTTAGATTAAGGCTTCAATGTGTCCTGCTAAAACTAGCAAGGTTTAAAATCAAGGGTCGGTAATAGAACTTGGGACTGCCAAAGTTCGTGGTAGGCCTGATGAGCGTGCTCACACGACACACACTTGACGCTTTTACACTTTTTTAGATAAATTTCTTCTAACTTAAGCTTAAGCGACACTCGCGCTTTTACACCTCTAAGACAATGTTGTATAAGCTATGTTTAGTTGGTTTTGTTAGTTCAAATATTTAAGCGCAAACGTATACTTCCATTTGTAAAATTTGGATTGAAATTTGTCATATGGAGGGGTAAGTTTACGCTGAGATTCGTCTCTCAATCTTACCCTTAGAATGCTAATAAAGTCCTGCTACTAAGTGACATGTTACTCAGCGACAATGATTTTTGGTGTGGGGTCAACCAGGGTAATTGTAAACAGTAAATGCAAAATATATATCATCACGCTTCAAGACAGGTGCACTTTTGCAGTCTAAAATGTAATAATAACGTTTAAAGTTTAATACTTATAAGTTTAATACCTTGAATTTTGACTTTGACCTTGCTTGTATTCCCCTAAGGGTTAAGCAGATGTCTTTTAAAATATACCCAGAGTTTGCCGTTATATTTAGGCCCTATGTAATAAGGACCTATTGCCATCGGGCACAAATTCAAACTCGCTAACTGCTACTGGGAATTTTATAGAAAAACCCAATAACACTCCACCTGAGGACCGACTCCAGGACCTCTAGCGTAACAGTCGCGCTTAGGATCACTAGACTAACAAGACAGTCTCCGGTTACCCATTTTTGGGCCAATCCTTACAGAAAAAGTCAAGCTCTTTGCATCCCTTGCATTTGTTTATAATTACCCTGATTGACTATAATAATAATTAATTGTATATTGTTGATTTTTTTTAATATGTCGCCTTGTGAACATCAATTTCTAATCTCTAAAACAATCAATTCTATCAATTGGATCAATTTCTAAAACTTTATTTATGAATAGTTGGAATATTAACAATGTGTATGAATCAAGTGTATGTTGTTGAGCGATGCTCTGTTATAGTGCATTACTTGTAAATATAAAAGCCGCTACGGCATCTGACATTATAGATCGAGTCGCTTGAACAATCGACGCAAGCGACAAAAAACATATTTGAATAAAATTAAAGCTTTAACGGAAAGCAAGAACAAAGCTCTTCAGATAAAATAGGAAAAAAACTCCTCGAGTGTCTCATCTGTATAATTGCTAATAAAACTTAAGCGACAATTTTGAAAACGTCACTGTCTATGACTTCACTGAATCAAACATTTGGCCTAGCTGTAATTATTCTATGAGCTAGGTAAGCACCTTTCCAACTTCCCTCTTACGAAAATTTAGCCTTCGCTATTGTTGCGCAGTCGCAGCCAGAGGGGGATCATATTTAATAAATATTCGGGAATATTGTACTTTTAGACGGCTTTTCAATTTGACGATTTTGGAAAGGTCATGACCCCAATGACCCCCTCGGACCGCGCCTGTCTTAGAACCCGTTACCGCTTCTCATCGGGCAAGATAGGATTAATAGCATTCAAGACAATAATAAGGTGGCGGTGTCGGATACAGTGTGCTTCACTTCAATTTATAACTTAGTCGTGCACATGCTTGATGACGCAGGTACGGCGGCGCGTCATGACTCGATGATTCGATTGGCGTTTCTGTGACTCAGTACGTCTTAGAAACTTTCTCTGTTCCTCATTCTACTTACTTATTTACACCGTGTTCACATAGTTTATTTGTAAGTGTCAATGCCTGCACTCCTTGGCTTCCATATTACAAGTGTTTACTTAGTTTGGAAGTCAAGAGTTCCTTTAATGTGTACTATGTATATTTTGTTAATAAACAATTTATTATTTATTATTATTATTACTACGTCAGGTGACGTCAGCAACATCGACGTTACTTTCTCTAAAATTTATATCTTTAAAAATCTTTTACACGCGTTAATGCCAAATATAATACTCAATCTACATATTTCATTGTTTAATAGTTCACAGAAACTTCAAGCGAGTCGCGACACGCTACAAATATATCAGATATGGATGTGTTGTTCACTTTACACTCCTGACCGACTGTATTGTAACCAGTAATTCTTGTACACACTGTTAACAACCGCGCCGACATGCGGACGACGCGCCTTCACGTGAATAGACATACAGAAGCTCAGCATTATATACAGGGTGTAACAGGGTGGGTGGATCATCGTAAGTCAAACGACAGGGGGACTTTGTAGCGACATCTACTGTGCTACATGGAATTACGAACAAATCCTGAATCGCGCAAGAAACATTCGCAACGCAAGTTGCATATACACAACCGCCCGAAATCGGCGGGCCGTGGACCGCCAGGCAAAACACCCGCTTGGTCGGAGGATCCTCCCTTTAGTTGGAGGGGCAATACACATCGCCTCTCCACAATGGTGACCCCGACGTGATCCCAGTGTCTCCACAACCAATACCTATCGATATGACCCCCATGTATGTTCCGCGATATTCAATGGTTCCAAAATTATTAGCATTTTTGTGAAATTTGAGTATAACCTTAAAATTCAGTACATTCATACATGGAGGTCATTGATAGGTATTGAAGTTCCCCATAATTTGCCACGATAATCCACCCCTCATGTTATACCCTGTATATAGCGGGCATTTAGGTACGCTATTACATCATAATCATCACCATATCAGCCATAACAGGTCTACTGCTGAACTAAGGCCCCCATAGACTTCCACAAGGACCAGTTATACGCCGCTTGCATTTAAGACTCCCAGCAACCAGGGCGTACGCTAGTACACAGCATACTAATTCTTTAAGGCCCGAGCATGCTGATTGTATATGTTATTTGACTAGTTTCTGTAAACCATCTCAGTTTATATAGTGGTGTTTATAAAACCCTTCAAGAAGCGAGCCTATTCTTTTCTCAAATGCCGGCAATGCACTTGCAACGGCTCTGGTGTTGTGGGTGTCAATCGCTTAAACGCTATCTTTAACAACATGGCGTCGTTTTGCCTTCAGTGTCGTCACATGGTAGTAAACAAATATCATGACATCAAGGAATAACAATCAATGACAGATATATTTACAGACGTGTGACGTCATCACCTGAGTCCAGATATCTTCAAATATTTTTTTTAGCTAGATTAATATAAATTGCTTTTAAGTCGAATATCAGTTATTATGACATTATTTTAAGGACATTTAAATCCCATTTTATTTTTCTCTTTGGTTTTACAGAAGTTTCAAATTAACTAATGAAATTTATATTATTATAAAACAAAAATCCCTTGCAAGTATTACAAACGCATATAAAATAATATTTCAATTTATAATTAAACACGACAATATACTAGAGACAAACTTAACGACTACACTGATTGACTGTTCAATGAATAATGAGATGCAAGCTGCTGAGTGCCGCCATGTTGTCACCCCCACTCCTAAGCACGCTCCTCCTACTTCCGGTCAATGCAAAGACCGTTTTAATGTTATTTTTTCTTATTTTGAAGTGTAGGTGACAACTATATGTTCAATGTTGGTTGCGGTTTACTTTTAATATTATTGTTATTTGTATGTGAGTTGTTGTACCCTAGTGTATAAGTAGATGCCGTACACATAACAAGCTGAAGAACACAACATAATACTTTAAATTATGTAGGTGTGAAAAAAAATACATTAAAAAATAACTTAGCTATAGGTATATGTGTCCTTGCTTAGAATACTAAACATCCTTAACAGTCATCATTATGAACTACTTTTAATACGCAATAAAATCAGCTGTCCCATACATTCTAGTCGAGTGTAAATAAATGTTTGGAATAGCTGATGTTCAAGCGCCTAACATCGATCGGCCGTGACCCGACAGGTAAAGCACTCGCTTGGATGTAGAATCTCCCTTGGGTTGGAGGAACATCACCTTATCCCTCCACATTTCTATCACGTTGTATAAAGCTTGGCTTCGGTACGATGTCTATCCTCGTCTCGACCGCGAATGTCCGCACTAGGCGCGCGCATGCACACTCAGCTCATACTGTTTTGTACATACGTACTGCAACGTTCTAGTCGCTGCATAAAATTATGTCTAGTTAAGGAATATACCCCCGCCACTTCAGCCGAAGTGGAGGGCTCCTCCCCGGTCCACAACGACCTTCCCAAATATTTTTTTTGGTCGACTAACCCTGTCACGTAAATATTTTATTATTCGTGTACCGCATGCAACGATTTTCTTCACTTTTCAATACCTTTGTGTATGTGTTCCGTGTTCTTCGTGTATAATTTGGAGCGTCGCGTTTCGCCCCGTGTGGTGCGCGCCGGCCGCGCGTCGTCAGCCAATGGCGACGCGGCCCGCGGCTGACTGTGCTCGAGCCGCGGCCCACACGAGGTGAAACCGACGACGGTTTTGCCACACTTAATTTAATATTTTTGCCGCTAGCAACTCAAGCTTTGGTAGTAGAGAATAAATTAAAAAAAATATTTGGCTGGTCGCTTTGATTTAGAATATGGCTGTTTTCTAAGATATGCTCTTTATGTGACAAATTGATTAACACTGTATGGCGTTAGGTATTGTGTGTCGCGGTTCACTATAGCATCAATAAGTTTTTCTCTCGTTCTTATTATATATTTATTTTTATATCTATACTCATTGTTTTGTTTATGTTTTTATCGCAAACTATCTAAGTATGACGTCATTATACAGCTCCGTTATAGTTTTTCGTCCACCGTAGTGTAGTGTACCCGTAATAATGTCACTTAATAATAATAATTATTATTTAATATTTTTATCGACGATTTTTCTATATAATTATATATCTATTTATTAAATAAAATGTGAATAGTTCTCTGGCACAATTTTATATATTCGCATAGATTCGACACGTTGTGTGATATTATTTATGTATTTCATGTCATGTACTGATCGGACGAGTAGAGAATCTTTATGCTTCACTGATACCGACCGCTGTTTATGTTACCCTGGTACTTTGGGCTCCTCTATAATTTAAACAACGCGTATACATACGGAACGGACATTCGGAATTTAAATGGACCCGAAATGAAACACATTCGGAGTTAAATTGGGTGACGAAATAGTCAAGTTTCGGATGCGTTCAGGATGTATGCGTTACTACTTTACTTTCATCGAATGTAACACGAATTGATCTAAATTCAACTTTTATAAAATGTAGACTGCCGAAAGCCGAAAGCCGAGAGCTGAAAGCCGAGAGCCGAAAGCCGAGTCTAAATTACATCGCATTTACTACTTTTATAATACTTACGATCGATGCCAGGTTATTGGGAAAAACACTTAGAAATTTCCACTATTTATAAACTATAATTTTAGACTTCAATCTGCAGACTGCATAAAAAAAAGCTTGTGTTTTTTTAATTGAAATCAATTTACATATGTTCGTGTTACATTTGGATCTGCAAATTGAATTACGGTGGAATACTGTACTAGGGCGTGTCTCAGTGATGTATTAAAATGTGAATACATTGCTGGTTTTTCTATATAATGCTTTGTTATATAATCATTTATTTCAATAAAAAATAGTGGTTGAAAGGTATTTCAAGCAATAAAATTTGACAAATAGTGGTTGTAACATCGGCTTCTGTGTAATGGTTCGAGTTTAATTCCCGCAAGGGACACCTTTGGGTTTGGGTGTTTTTGTGTATGAGAATGTGTTTGTTAACACACCCACGATAAAGAAACACGGCTGTGAAATACATTTATTAATAAAACCTGTTCGAAACACCCCACTCTTCTTTGGAGAAAACCCTTTTAATTGATACTCATATCCACTCCTATGGTGCATAAAACATAACTAGTCCGCCATCTTTGGGAGTCGGCCATATTGGATTTAGAATGACGTCACTTAGCTAAACTTTCGTTGTCATCCAAACTAAACGTGTATGCAAAATTTCAGCTCAATCGGAAACCGGGAAGTTAATCTAATTTAACTTCTAAGATTTTCTTATAAAGCTGAAGCTAATAAAATAATCCTCGATTTAGATATCGGCGTTACGTAAAAAAATCAGCAATGTCCACAATTTAGGTAGATAAGTCACATTGACGGAATATGTCCCACTGCGTGACGCTCTCGTTCAGTATTTCCACCGCTTGTGGGCCGTGTTGTGACGTATGCTGGCTTCAGATGGGCAGCATGTACGCGGGGCTGCAGTACCACGGGAGCTTCGCACCACCGCCGCCGCGGGGGCCCTTCGCTTCCTCACCGCACCCGCATACACAGTACCTACACGCCGCCGCACAGGTGAGAAGCATAACATGGACCTGCTTACATCCACACATCAAAAAGTTTGCAATCACTAGCATAAGCTAGGACTGAAGCCTTTTTATATGGAAAAACAATTGAACTGTTTTATATTCTAAATCTATATTTTTAAATAAAGAATCTAAAAAGAAGAAGGTCATAATATAAAGTACCGTAACAAAAAAGATTTCGACTTTTCAGTGATCGCAAACTTCTTTTGATGTGTGTCTTTAAAATATCGAGTTTTATTTTATTGAAACCTTTTACGGATTGATTTCTGACATTTACGCGAATATAATACATTGAACTGAAGACTGCCTCATTAGTCTATTGGTCCTAAGCGCGACTGCTACGCTAGAAGTCCTGGGTTCGATCCCCAGGTCGAGCAAAGTGTTATTGGGTTTTTCTATGAAATTCTCAGTAGCAGCTCGGAGTCTGGATTTGTGCCCGGTTAATGGCAATAGGCTCGCCCCCTATTACATGGGATCTAAACATACCGGCGAAATGTGGGTGTAAATTAGTACTCCTCTGCCTAACCCTTCGGGGAATACAGGCGTGATGTTATGTTATAATACATTGAAATAAAACTACTTTTTACGGATCTTATCGCGTTATATCGATATTATTAAAACCGACGTTTAGGACCCTTTAAGCGCAGGCTAAACAGAAGAGACGTAAGACTAGGATGCGTCGCGGACAGGGAGGAGACGAGACACTTCGACCCGCGCCCCGTCTCTTCTGTATGTTTTGCGTCGCGACGCTTCTATACATTTTGTATGTAAGGGACGCGGTAGAAACAAATGTCCGCGCCCCGTCTGCGTCTGCGTCAAATGTTTTATTTCAATTAGACCAATAAAATAGCACTTTTGAAAAGTCAAAACTAGTTGCACGGTTCCAAAAAGTGGGTCTTATGGAGAACGTCTTACGTCTTTTCTGTGTGTCCAGCGCCTTACAACGTCCATTAGTCTACCCGTGACCATGGACGCTTTAAACGTCGATACAGAAGATTTCTTCTCTCTTCTTCAATGTAAGAGCAGCTCTTGTCAGTGGAGCAATCGCCACTGTTATTGTATTATTTAGGAATCTATCTGAGTAATTTGGGAGTTATTTTTAAGGTTCCAGAAGCAATGAGCTAAAAAACTCCGTAAATGAAGTATGTAAAAAAAGCTTTGAATTTAGTGTGATCTCATATTCTTCTTTTTTGGAGAAAACGCTTTTAATTGATATCCGATTGATGATATAATAAAACCTCGTTGGTTATTTCATCATGTTGTATTGTGCAGCGAGTGGAGGCCGGGCGGCTGGAGATGGTGGGCGGTGGGGAGGGTGCTCTGTCCCCGCTGCAACCCGCCGCTGACTTGCATCACGCGCCGCTACTTCTCGCCACTGAGGTAACATACTAATTCCATATTACTGATGATTAAAGATGAACACATGCATCAGTCATTGTATAGCTCGACCATAATTTAGGGAGCTCAACAAAGTATAGAATTATAAATAATAAATAAATATTTTTGGGACATTTTTACACAGCACCATCTAGTCCCAAACTAAGCAGAGATGTACTATGGGTACTAGACAATGGATATAATACTTAGATACTTTTTTTTTGTAAATATATACTTATAATACATAAGAAACACCCAGATAAACACAAATACTCATGTTTTACCCACACAAATATTTGTGTCCTGTGGGAATCGAACCCTAGTCAATTGGTTTTATGTTTAATGGTGTACCTATATAATAGGTGGAGGTAGGGTATAGTAAGAGTAGTTCCACTCAAATTGGAGCTGCCCGACTGGAGAAGTACCTCCGCTCTTGCAGACAATCGAAGTGAAATAACACTGCTTTGAGCTGTGTCGTGTTCCTTACGATGAGCAAGGTTGCCAGTGCTCCGCGAGGAAACTAATCACAACTCACACAAAGCTTGACAACTAATCCATTCTCGGGATATTAACCTTTTGACCGCCACGTCGATAACGAAAATCCGTGTTCTCTACGCCAAGCGACAAATTCTAATACTTAATAATAGGTAAAAAAAAAAACATTTTTTTTTGTATAGGTATGTATTTTGAACTAAAAAAAATGGTATTATTGACGTGCCATGCCGTCGTTGGCGTCGTGAACAAGTTTTCATTTGACGTCTATACACGTCCGGGGCGGTCAAATGTTAACCAGAAATTGGGTTGTGGAAGTCTGATGGCAGTCGCTTCGTGTATAATACTGATATTCAGCCGCACTCCACACTGGAAGCCGACCTTAATATAGTTGGGAAAAGGATCCGAGAATGATAATGTGTGAAAGTGAAATGTTTTATTTCAATTAGACCATTAAAATAACACTTTTGAAAAGTCAAAACTACATAGTTGCACGGTTCCAAGAAGTGGGTCTTATGGAGAAGATCCAGATAGAAAGTCCATAGACAATCTTTTAAAAAAAAAAACATGATTACAATTCGTGATGTTGATAATCGATTAATCGATTATCAACATCACTATCACAGCATTGAGATGACAGGAAGCAAAGGCAAATAAATCTTTAGTTTTTTTAAATGATTATTGATTATTTGAGTGAGATATGTATACCTTTGAAATAATTAGGATAATTTTACCTGTTTCGATCCATTATCAATAATCGGTTAATCGATTATTTTGATAAGAATAGTTACTGAGAACAATGCAGTTTGATGTGTACCTACTAATAAATTAATCCAGTATAATAAACAGAAAATAATAAATAAAAAAGATTGCCATTAACAGTAAGTATAATATTATGTATGTAATTTCTTAGGCGCGTGGCGCTTCCCTGGAATTGATGGCACCGCACCACGCGAGGCATGCTCTCTCACATCATCACGTGAGTACATTAAAGTCATCATTTAATTTTCTTTTTTTTTATATTTGAGATACATGGGTTACACATACCATGAAGTAATAGACTAGTAAAGAAAGAAAGAAAAAGTATTTATTTTTCGTACGTCTGACGCACACCAAACCATATATAACAGAATCTAGAAAAAAAAAAAATGTTTACAAAAAATTATATCAACGGCAACGCCAACTTAAAATACCAACATTTACACATACCATGACTAGTAAAGAAAGAAATTAAAAGTATTTATTTTTCGTACGTCTGACGCATACCAAACCATACATAACAGAATCTAGAAAAAAAAAAAACAAAAAAAAATGTTTACAAAAAATTATATCAACGGCAACGCCAACTTAAAATACCAACATTTACACATACCATGACTAGTAAAGTAATAGACTAGTAAAGAAAGAAAGAAAAAGTATTTACTTTTCGTCTATCTGACGCACACCAAACCATACATAACAGAATCTAGAAAAATAAAAAAAAATAAAAACATAAAGAAAAAAATGTTTACAAAAAATTATATCAACGGCAACACTGCCAACTTAAAATACCAACATAATAAAAATTAAAGTTATAATTTTGATAGGTGTTTGTAAACAACAAAGAGTGTGTAAACAACACAACAACCAAAATTATGATTTATGCAAGAAATAAAAGGAATATAATAAACCGCGCATCAAAAATACTGATTGAGCAACAAAATTACTGATTAAGCAGCAAAATACAGATATCGGTTAGGTTAGGTTAGAACTGTGACCACACATCGCCACAACCAAATCAGAATGATACCGAATCTGAAAACCAAGAAAGTGTATATAATAACACTTTGATGAGCAAATTTAGTGTGCAATTCAGTATTTTTGGTGCTAATTTCGAATATTTTGATTGAAAAAAGGGGATTTACAGTTAAAGTATTAAATACCACCCGAAATAAAATAACAAATTTTATACTAATTACGAAAAGAACATATATAAGTGGAACTAGCGAAAGAGGGTGTGCGTCGTCTCGGTACGAAAAATAGGTCAACGCTCAGCTTAATGCTGCGATGTCGTGGAAAACAACACAGCGCTGGTTTTCGGCGATGACCTTAGTGATGTGTGGCGTCTGACTTCGTGTGTATCTAATGAATGAGTGATTTATTATTATAGGTAAGTACAGACGTCAGCAGGTCAAGCTTTCCAAAACTGTAAAATTTTCCTAATTGAATATGAACCTTATTCCTTTGTATTAAAGTTGAAAATCTATCAAAGAAATTTGACAGATTGTGGTAGCTTGATGTGGCCTTTGTACATGGTGTAATAAAATAAATATTAATATGATGTAAGTTTAAGTTCGGTGTCAATTAAAATACTAGGTTTTTTGGTGTAAATGAGAGTTTCTGTGTAGTGCGAAGAGAATAATTGAAATTGTTATTGAACAATAAAAATGTAAAATATCGTCAATTATTATTTAACTAGCTTCTGCCCGCGACTTTACTGCGAACAGTTTACCTGAAAGTATCAAGTTGTTAAGTTTTTTAAATTTTCTAATTTCCTGCACAATGTTTTTAATTTTTTCTTTCATAAGAACATTCTTCTGGCAATAATTAACACAACAAAAAAAGAATTAGCGAAATTTTTCCATCCGTTCACGTGTGATGTGATGACTAAGGGAAATTTACACCACAACGCACGATGCATCGGTATGCTGCACCTTTTCTTGTACGTACCGCAAAGGAGTGGAATGCTCTCCCTGCGTCTGTATTCCCTGACTCATATAACCTTGGTGTCTTTAAAGTAAGAGTGAACAGTATTCTGGGTAGGCGTGTTCCATCTTCGACCTCGTCGTCGCTTACCGTCAGGTGAGACTGAGGTCAAACGCATACCCATCAATAATAAATAAAAAAAACTTGAGAGGTGTCAAGGGACACCCGGATGGAACGAAGTTCCTTTCATTAAAATTTAATAATTAAAAATAAAAAAACCTGTATACACTCAACAATTCACAACGCGCGAAATTCAAATATTGTCATTCACTCAATAATTCGAAATTCAAATATTGTTGACAAGCAAAAAGTGTCGTGACAACTTTTCGTAAGATTTTTTTCCGTCTAGCCCCCTTTCACAACGCGCGATAAGGAACTTCGTTCCAAAAAAAAAGGTGAAGAAGGTGTAGTCTGTAGGGATAGATGTCGCTACAGGCTTGTCGTTTTCTTTTTTCGGCTTGGCCAGAACATCAAGCTACCCCAATTTGTCAAATTTCTTTGATAGATTTTCAACTTTGACATAAAGCTATAAGGTTCATTTTTAATTGGGATAATTTGACAGTTTTGGATAGCTTAACCTGCTGGCGTCTGTACTTACAAATGTGACGTTTTGTATACAGCGTCGCAGCGGGGGCGGTGTGGGCGTGGGAGTGGGCGGTGGCGTGGGCGTCGTGGGCGGTGGCTCCCGGGCGCGGCCCTATGTTCGGCACGCTGCGCGCTGGCCCCATCATCCTATACACCATATACACACGCAGGTATTTGTTTTTAATTTTTATTGTTATAAGAGAAGCAGTGGACATTGAACCCTCAAGTCGAAGGTCTCGAGTTCGAATCCAAGGCACCTCTGACTTTTCGAATACATGTGCGTATTAATAATTAATTATCACTCGCTTAAACGGTGAAGGAAAACATCGTGAAGAAACCTGCATGTCTTAGAGATTATCTCGACGGCGTGTGAAGTCTACCAACCCGCACTAGGTCAGCGTGGTGGACTATAGCCTAATCCCTCTCAATGTGAGAGGTAGGGTTGCCAACATTTCTTCAATAGTATTTTTCAGACGAAGCTATACAAAATATAGTATACACTTCAAAATAAAATACTTTACGGAAAACATTTTCGGAAAATATTGATTTGCACTTCTTGCATTTTTAAACAATATTTTGTCTAAACTAAAAGTGTCATATTATTATGCCTTATCAAATATAAAGCAGACCAATATTATTATGACCAAACATGCGTTTGGCTCTGTCAATTTGATAGAGTACACTTGCAAGGACATTCAAAATAAAATATTTGTTTGTTAGATTTTGGTATTGAAAATATAGTATATATTTATCGTATTATAGACTTTATTGGCTGGTAGCTAATAAGGAGTAACTTAGGCTACTTATATTTTAGAAAAAAACTTTTATTTTCTAATTAACTTTTTTGTTAAATTCCACGCGGACGAAGTCGCGGGTTCAGCTAGTTTTATAGAAAAACTTTGTTTGATCCATCCCCAGGGTGGGGGCGGGCTGGTGGGTGCGGCGCTACCGGCGCATCATGTGCAGGCGCAGCTTCACGTGGCGCAGCCGCTGTCGCTGCCGCCGCCGCCGCCACCGCCCACCTACCAGGTACGTAACCATGTGACATCACAGAGCGAGTGAGTGAAATGATAAATGACATTTATTTCTGTAAATAGATCTTCCGCCACGTCAATAACGAAAAGCCGTGTTCGGTACGCCAAGCGACTAATTCTAATATCTAATAATAGGTTAAAAAAACACTTAAAACATATTTTTTATATATTTATTTTGAACAAAAAAAGTTGTATTTTGACGTGCCATGCCGTCGTTGGCGTCGTGGGCAAGTTTTAATTTGACGTCTATACACGTCCGTAGCGGTCAAAAGAATATTTATTTTGAACAAAAAAAAGTTGTATTTTTGACGTGCCATGCCGTCGTTGGCGTCGTGAGCAAGTTTTAATTTGACGTCTATACACGTCCGTGGCGGTCAAAAGATTAAAGACACTTTACAAGTCAATATTTTTCATTTTTTTAAGCTAGATGGCTTTGACATTACCTAGCTACGACCTCAAGAAAAAACGCCGAAACAAACTCAGAGAATTATAGTCTCTTTTAAAGTCCTGACATAGAATAGTAACAAATATGTGTCTTACAATGTAGGGCAGTCTGAAATGGCCTTTTGAAGAAAGAGCCACAGTGGTTTTGAGTAAACCAGCCCCAACCGACGGCACGCATACATCAGTCATTGTGTAGCTCAACCATAATTTAGGGAGCTCAACAACCCGTCGCACGACGATACCAGATCAGAAGAACATTTAAGAGCGTAGGCCACATATAAAAAGGCTCAAGAAGTGTTGGCCAAGAGAACACAAGCGAAGAGTTTGTGACGTGTTTAAAGATGTGTTGAAATTAAAAAAACTACCGATTTAAAAACTGCTCTGACTACGTATTATGCCTATGCTTATGCGTGGCTAAGCTACGGTATTATCATGTGGGGAAATAGTACGGAGGCACCTACCCTTTTCATTTTGCAGAAAAAAATAATAAGAATAATCACAAATATAGAACAAACTGACAGCTGCCAACCTTCCTTTATTAAACATAAAATCTTAACACTACCATGCATATACATTCTGGAGATATGTAAATTCGTTAGAACATATATTTCATTTTTTACAAAACGTGCCGATAAAAATACTAATCGTTCCTTAAGACATAAGAATAGACTAATGCTACCAAACTCCCGCCTAACAATGCACTCAAATAGACCTTATGTGATGTGCATTAAAATATTTAATAAACTACCAGACACAATAAAAAACGAAACTAGTGATGTAAAATTTACAAATAATCTAAAGAAAATTCTTATTAACAAAGCCTACTATACAATCAACGACTACCTCAATGATACCCAAATTAAATAAGACGTACACAAAAATATTTAATATTATGTAAAAATAACATAAATAATGGAATAATGACGTTGATAGTACTGACTTTTATTAATAGGTTCATTCAAACAAAAAATATGTTAAATAATTAATATATGTACTTATAATATAATAAAAAAAAAATAATATATAATAGAACTATTCGAATAATATTAATATCACGTGTTACTTTTAAATAAATATAAAATTAAAATATATATATATACTTAATTACTTATAAGTAGTAAAAACTGCAAAAAAACGTAAAATTTAAGAAAAGCCGACGAAAAATTCCAACGAAGGGGAGCCAGAATCATGTACTGAAGTCATGGTAAGCCGTTGCGCGTCGATGTCCCTTCCACCCTGTATAACGCACCTCTGACTTTTCGAATTCATGTGCGTATTAATAATTAATTATCACTCTCTTAAACGGCGAAGGAAAAACATCGTGAGGAAACCTGCATACCTTAGATATTTTTCTCGACGGTTTGTGAAGTCTGCTAACCCGCACTAGGCCAGCGTGGTGGACTATAGCCTAATCCCTCTCAATATGAGAGGAGACCCGTGCCCAGCAGTGGGACAGTATATGGTTTGATGATGATGCTTTAATAATGAGGTGTTGCTTGTAAATAAATATGGCAGTTGTGTTTCCAGCCCGCGCAGGCAGAGCCGGCTCTGCTGCAGGGCATGTTGTCGCAAGCCAGCCGCGTGATCTCCCACCAGGTATGACCAGCCTACAGGCTGCTACTAGCTTCAGCTTCCGGTAATACGCAGACATACTGCGGGGACACGGGGCTTGCTTGTGCATGGTGATGGCGATATTGTTTAATTAACTAGTATTGTAATAAAGAAGGGGTTGTTAATTAATTCCGTGAGGCTATTTTGGCGGTTTTGATTCCAAAGAGGGGAGGGGTGAGCCTAATCTCATATTTCGTGTTAGACTATGTCATCATCTCACGTTAGAATTGAAAATATCCTATTTTTAGTGTAGATTAATTAATCAATAATCCAAATTAAAATTGCGTTGGCTTTATTACTAAAAAAGAAACATAATTTGCTTAATTTATTTTTATTTATTTAGAAAGTAAATATATTCCGACAGTCACAACACAAGACAAAATAACAAACAGAAATAACTTAATATTCGCCATTCCACGTGAGATTGGATGAGATTCGGCACAACCTCCCCATAACCGCTTCACGTAATTAATAGCGCTCTTGCGGTACTACGCAGACGATGCGGGGATACGGGGCTTGCTTGTGCATGGTAATAACGACATGTACAATTTACTAGTCTTGCAATAAATAAGTATTTGCTAAACCCTAAAAATCATATTTTGCATGCATCATCCTAGCAAAACGTATAATGTGCCTTTATATCTATTTTTTGATACCTTGTCCTTGCATACAATGCCCTTGTACCCTGCATAAAATGTTTTACATAGTTAATCGATTTATTATTGTCATTACTATTAACTATACAATAAAAATAATAACGGAGCTTATTAGACACGTTCATCGAAATAACTGTATTGTATAATTATTAAAATTTTATACGTTACTAGCTGACCCCGCAAACGTTGTTTTGCCATAAAAAAAAAATTTAGGGGTATGAAAAATAGATGTTGGCCTATTCTCAGACCTCCCCGATAAGCACAAAAAATTTCATCAAAATCGGTCCTGCCGTTTCGGAGGAGTATGGCAACGAAAACTGTGACACGAGAATTTTATATATTAGATTGTACCGTTATAAGTTATTTGTAACGTTACGTTATGTTTATATACATATGGTTATTTCGATGAAAGCGTCTCATAAGCTGCTATTTATGGTTGCTAATAAACGAAATTATTAATATTTTACGATAAATACATAGGTATCTTATCTATTTAGATTATTTTACAAATAGATTTATTCTCTAACCTCTCGTCTATTAGTCGAGTGAGGCGATTTTTGCAACTTTTAAATCCCTCTCCCCCCATGGTGAGATGTCGTGAGATTTGGCTTGACACTTCTAATCACATGAGATTTTTTAAAATGCGTATTTTTAGTGTCAATACCTTAATCAATACTTGATTGCATAATTTGCTTAATTATTTTTATTTACAACTATTTAACCCAGTTTTCGCTATTTTACACATTCTTGCGAAAAAAGTGATATCAGCTACAGGAAGTCCACTACTGAACAAAGGCCTCCCCCATAGACTTAGGCGAAAAAAGTGATATTTGCCGAAACTCAACTCCCCCACGTGAGATTGGGTGAGATTCGACTCGACCCCCTCTTTGCCTGAATGCCTGATGTTGATTGACACCCCCTAAAATGCAGTCATTTCAACAATTTAACTTAATTTATATCTAACGTTATAGCGAATGAAGCTTATCAGACCTGACATATTTTGTGCTAGTTATTTTTTTGCTTATATTTAACATAAACGCATGATAAATAATTTCAAAGAGATCAATTTTAGATATTAATTTTAGTGGCGTCTTGGCTAAGTAAAAACTAAGCTGCTCAACCGATCTGCAAGGTTATCCCGACGTATCGGAGTCTTTACAGCATTCATGGTCACATGGACTCTGTGAAAAGTAGTTTTATTTCAATGTATAATATTCGCGTAAATGTCAGAAATCAGTATATGGGATGATAATGATAAAATGATGATCACAATACTTTCACCACCAGGTGTTCCTAAACCTCCTGGCGATGTTTCCGCTATCACCGTACGCGGAAGCCCGAGGCACGGCTTTCACTAAATGATATACGGTTTCTTGTGAAAAAAATAACTTGAGATTTACCGAATCGGTATACGTGAGATTGGGCGAGATTCAGCTCGACCTCCTAAACGCCTCACGTAATTAATAGACGGCATTTTACCTCCAGGTGTTCCTAAACCTCCTGGCGATGTTTCCACTATCACCGTACGCGGAAGCCCGAGGCACGGGCGCCGCGGAAGATGGTGGCGACACCACGGAACCGGAGAACTACGAAGCTTTACTGTCCCTCGCTGAGCGCCTCGGCGAGGCCAAGCCGCGCGGGCTCGCGAGGCACGAGATCGACGCCCTCCCCAGCTACAAGTACGCCGCGGCCACGCACCGCGGCGAGCAGACCAGCTGTGTGGTGTGCATGTGCGAGTTCGAGACCCGACAGACGCTGCGAGTGCTGCCCTGTGCGCATGAGTTCCACGCCAAATGCGTCGATAAGTGGCTGCGGGTGAGTTGCGTTATCCTACTTAGTGATGGTTAATATAGCATTATAAAGTAGCATGCTTAATAAATATAACATAAAGATAATGATATCGCGGTTCGCACTTTATGCTATAAAGCTATTTTGCTTTATATCGCATAACACCCAACTGTCCGTCGGGCGTCGCGTATAGCGTTAGTAACAAGTAGGCATATAAATTAAGCATGCTATAATAAAGCACATGAAATAGCTTGCTTAAAAAATTAAGCTTAAAGCATTAAGCAAGCTATTGTTTTATTTCATTAATTATATAAAAATATTTCATTTTATTTACAATATTTTTGTTACAATTAAACAATAATAAAATTAATAATAAGTAAATGGTACCACTAATGATGTGTATAAAAAAAAACATACCTCAGTTTGATTTGGACCCTCAGCAAGGATGAGCTTGTACTAGTGGTATAAAGAAAGAGAAAAAAAAATCAAATCGGGAATGACATTTTTTGTACGAATATGTTGCCATTGTTCTCTCTATGACCATTTTAAATCTCTTGGTTTCAGTCAAACCGGACGTGTCCAATTTGTCGCGGCAACGCGTCGGAGTACTTCAATAACACCGAGTGACTCTACGACTCTCACACACACAACAAACACACACACAACACGCGCTGTCCTACAGTCATCAAGGAGATTCTACTGTAACGTATTTGAAATTAGAACTGTTCATATTACTGCAATACCGTCGTAATTTGAAAATGGAATAGCATCGTTCATATTTTTGCAATACAGGCTTGTAATTTGAAAATGGAATAGCCGCTACGATTCGCAGTTGTAAATTTGAAATTAGATTGGAAGTTTCTAATAATAAGTTGTAATTTGAATATGGAATGTCTGACGCTGTGTTATGAATTTATAATTTTAAAATGGAACGTATGTTGCAGCGAACATCAAATTTGAAATCTCAAATCTTAAATTTGGAGCGATAAGTATTGCAGCATCTTCAGCTGCAATACTTAGTTGCAATTTGAAATTAGAATGATTATCGTAGCGGATACGGATATAAAAATAATAATTTGAAATTGGAACCTACGGCAGTTAAAACAATTTTGATAATTCAGAATTGGGTAGTTGTTGCAGAGTATACTAAAAATCGGTTATAATTTGAAAATGGAATGTGTAATCGTTATTTTTTAAATGTTATATTGTTCTATTAATACCTACATTAATCGTGGACTCCAAGTTGTCTTGTAATTTAAACAAAAATAAGAAAAAAAAAGTCAGAAAAAACATTTCCACAAATGTCTTGAGTGTTTAGACATTTAGTTGCGTGTGAGACATTGAAGTGTCCCAAGAGCTTTACACTACTCGAAACTAACATTTTTATTTAGTACACTATCGATACTGGTAAGGTTTTGACTATTCGTAAGTAGTATTAAAAATTATAGCCATACGTTGTTAGAAAGGGACAACGCTATACTACATCGAGAGTGCTCTCTCTCTCTCGTGATGATGGCTTTATAGTTTGTCTAAAATAGTGGTCGTATAGATTTGAAATATGGAGTAAAGAGCCCAAAAGGAGCACTACATCGGTATTTTGGGATAATACCACGGGTTCGATAGTTATTATGTGTTTGGGAAATTATCACGAGTCTGGGAATTCCGATGAGATTGGGAAATTCCCACTGGTTTGGGAATTAACACGGGATTGGCAAAAGAGATAATGCTTAATTGGATATACCGAATCTAATATACAAGTGTTTTTATTTAACATCGAAATTTACGGGTAACATTTTGAGTTAATATTAATAATACCAGATGTAGATACTATTTCTACTTCCAAGTAGTTTAACTTAACCAATATCGGTAGAATACTAAGCAATTACTCTACAATTATTACTAAACGAATATTAAAAACGATATTAAGAATATTCTGATACTTAATCTTCTGTCAAAAGGTTTTATGCCATTGATAACAAGACCGCCATTTTAGAGAGTCCGCCATATTGGATATAGGATGACGTCACTTAGCGAACCATGCATATGACGGCACTTAGTGAACCATGCATTGTCATCCAAGCGAAACGTGTATGTAAAATTTCAGCTCAATCGGAAACCTGGAAGTATATCAAATTTAATTTCCAATATTTTTTACATAGATAGGTAGTTGATGCTAATAAAAACGTCTTTGAAATGTTTTTTTTTTATATACATTTTTGGACAATTTTACACAGCACCATCTAGTCCCAAACTAAGCAGAGCTATGGGTACTAGAAAATGAATACAAAACTTAAAATCTGAAGTGGCCTTTTGAAGAAAGAGCCATAGCAGCTTTGAGTTGATCAGTCCTAACTGAAGGAACGCATACATCAGTCATCGTGTAGCTCAGCCATTACGTATTTAAAAAAAAATATATGTATATCCATTGTTTAGTATCCATAGTACAAGCTCTGTTTGGAACTAGATGGTGCTATGTAAAAATACCCCAAAATATATATGTAAAAAAAAACTGACGGAGACTTGTCAATATTCTGACGTAAATGGAATATTCTTAATATCGTTTCAAAAAACTCGTTTCTGAACAAGTTACCGTGTCGTCCCAGAGTGTCCGAATCTACACCTCGACGTATACATAATAATAACGTTTAAATATAGTTGTTCTTAGTTGTTAATGCGGCGGCCTTAGTTTATGCGTGTGTGGGTGCCTGTATATATATTATTAACTTAGGTAATTATAGCGTGTGCGTGTGAGTGGGTGCGTCTGTGTGCGTGTGTGACGTCATTATGGTATAATTTACGTTTAATTTTTTAACGAAACGTGTTTTCATGTGACTCGTTTGAGTATGCGCTCTGTATGTCGGTGATATCGTTAATTTTTGTTGACAATATAAACTGTCGTGCCTTAGATATATGGTTGATTATTCTTTGGCCAAATGTCGTGAGATGTTTTAGAGAAAGAGCGATCGTCGACCATAAAATTGATTTACCACTTTTTGACAAAGACTTCCATCCAAATTAAATTTCACTAAGACTCATTATGTCACTGTCACTTGGTCTTGCAAGCAAATATAGACCTTGTTGTTTTGTGATATGCAAACGACATTCACTCCGATCCGGTACGACATGGCAACCTTCAAAAAGCGAGCCTATTCTTATCTCAAAGGCCGGCGACGCAATTGCGATCCCTCTGGTGTTGTGGGTGTCAATGGGCGGCGGTGATCACTTACCATCAGGTGACCCGCTTGCTCGCTTGCCTCCCTCTTCCGAAAAAAAAACTAAGGGTTGTAAAGCAATTATACGGTTGACTATACTTTGTTCGCTGCAGTAATCGTTCGGTAAAGAGCGTTAAATCTCTCGACATCTCACTACTCTGAAGGGGGGTTGAAAAGTCACCAAATTCGCCCCATCAATAATTAATGGACGCCACCTTAACAAAATGCACCGTTTACCACTGGGTGTTAATAATAATTTCCGAATAGAAAAACTCAATAACATTTTGCTCAACCTTCAGGATCGATCCTAGGACCTCACGCTCAGTTCAGACCACAAGACTTTTCTAGAACTTTCTAGTGCATCTACCGTGATTGTCTCTAACAGACCTAAAGATGACAATCTTTAGGTCTGTTAGAGACAATCTGGTAGAAAATGCCTAAGACATTACGACCACCTTTGTACACTTTTGTACATTAACAAGAATTAATAAATAAATAAATAAGACCAATGAGGCAATTTAATAATCAACTAATTTGACGCATTAAAAAAAAAACAACTTTTATCTGTGATTTGTTTTTTTTTAATATTTGATATCGAATACAGAGCGCATTCTCATTCAACGTGTAGTGTACGCAAGGCATGCATTTGGTTCGTTACTAACATGTTCTATCCTTGTCCCTCTTTGTGGCGTGCACAGGGATTAATATGAGAGTGAGCAGGAAAAAGTATCAGATTTTAAACGCCAATAACGTGTATAGACGTCAAGCCGAAAAGTGCTCGCGACATCGACGTCTATGGACGTGATTTTTTAAAAAGATTAACGTACTAATTCAAAACGAGAATTGTATTTTATTTGTAAAACTAGCCACCCGCCCCCGCTTCGCACGGGTGCAATGTACTAATAAAATACATACATTATACATATAAACCTTCCTCTTCAATCACTCTAAACCGCATCAAAATCCGTTGCGTAGTTTTAAAGATTTAAGCATACAGGGATATAGGGACAGAGAAAGCGACTTTGTTTTATACTATGTAGTGATAGTGATCAAACGATTGAATGTCGCAATATGAAACGAGTTATATCATTAATTACTTATTAATACGCACATGATTCTTAAAAATACTATAAACTATTATAAATAAACAATGCAATTTTGTAGTACTTAAACAACCTATACTAGTCCAGAGACTAGTATAGGTTGTTTCATTTACTGTCTTATTGCTTTCTCCAGTCTGTACAAAAATAAACGAAATAATAATACATTATTGAACTTTTTTCTCATTGAAAACAGTAATGAGGCATCCAATCGTTACGTAATGTAAATAAACATTATCGTTATTCAAAATCGTATGTTAATTTTGCCGATTTTTACGTCTATAGACGTCGTTATCGTCGTAAGCACTTTTTGTCATCAATACTGCCAATAACTTCTTAGATGTGCACGCCCCTACCTCCTAAACCGTTTGATCGTATAAGCAGCACTTTCCAATGCATTAAACTCTGAATATTCATAGTTATGACAATTTTACAATACAGCGTCCAGTTTGCTATTTGATAGTGTCCAATTCGTCGTTCAATGGTTTTCAAATTTTCTTCTATTATATAATAATCAATTGCTGTTCGTCTGTCTCGATAAAACTCAAAAACGGCTCGAACCTGCGTCTCTACGGTTAAATACACAGGACGCTTTCGCCAACTAAGCTGTCGAGATCACGGGTACTGTGTTGTTATCTTTAGTTCGCTCAACCACCTAGATTCGACATTTCATATGTGCCTGTATATTTATTCCATAAGTGTGTAATGTAATATTTAAGGTTTATATGAAAACCGGCGAAATGCCAGAGCCCCCAATATTGATTTTATTTTAATTTTATTATGTATTTATTTTTAAAGTGAATAAACGACTAAATATTCAGTGAATATTTCAAGCGTCTATCTGTTGCCGATATTAAAATCGAGCAAAAAACGGCAAAAAAGACATTGTTATAGGGGCAACAGAAATACATCATTTGTGAAAATTTCAACTGTCTAGCTATCACGATTCATGAGATACAGCCTGGTGACAGACGGACGGTCCGACAGTGGGGTCTTAGTAATAGGTTTTTACTCTTTGGGTAAATAAAAAAATCTTAAAATGCCAAAAATACAAAAAGATAGTTAGTAGGTAAGGTGGCATCGTTCGACATTGAACTAACTGTAAAGTAAGTCGTGTTGGTTGAGGAGCAAAATACTTGCTTTTCAATAGGTGTTACTGACGTCACCATAAAGACGTAAATTCAGAATGTGAAGGCAAAATTCGACATGACGGGTGGAAGTCGCAGTGGCTTAGTTGTCATAGCGTCTGGTGTACCTAACCAGAAGACGTAGGTTCGAATCCTGCCCGCGGTCGAATTTTTCCTTTGCTTAATAACTTTAATATCTTAGCATGGAAAATGTCAAAAAACAAAATAAATAAAACTAGGTTTGACTTTTAAAGCGTCCGGTGTACTTAACCGGAACGCAGGTTGAAAACTTGCCTGAGATATAAGTTTTCTTTCTATAAAATGTATATTTATCTAATAATATTTAGCATGCGTTACTGCCAAATATTATTAAATAAATAGTTCAAATCGAACCTGCGACTCTACCATTACACCTAACTTGAACTTGCAAACTAAATCTGTCAATACTTGTGACCATTCTGACACAGAAATAGCAAACTGGGCGATAAATAAGGTTAAGGCAACCCAAGACATAATTTAACGATCTTTTTATTAAAAAAATACCGGAGTTGTTGTACAAAAACATCGATACAAAGGTGTCTGCTTCTCTACTGCGCATAAGCGTGGTCTCCTTGTGCAATAAACAACTCTATGCCATTTATGATACAATTTATGTTCCCTCGAATACGTCCTCTTGTGATAAATATGAAATGTATTCGTTATTATTTGTGAGAATACTGTTATTGAGCCGCATCTGGACTAGGTACTTGTACAGTCAGCAACGAAAGTAGCTGAACATGTTGCAATGTTCAATACGATTTTTAATATAAAGTTACTGACCTGTGAAGGCTGTGCGAAATCATTGCACAGATGACCATTAAATATTTACCTTAAATTCATAATAAAAAAAAAACTTGACAAGTTGTGGAGCTGATGTTTTCAAAATTTAGCTATGTTTTCGTTGCTGACCGTACTATGTTTGCAAGTGTGACGTTACGAGGGGACAGCTAGACGAATTAATGTTGACATTATTTTGAGTAAAGTTTTTTTGTTGACTGCTTTTGTTGTTACTTCGCGCTTCACGACGCCATACAGACAGACGGAGCGACGAAAGTATGTCTTCCACTATGTAAAGTAAATACTGTTGGTCGGAAAGGGAGATGTTTACTAAGCCGTGAGCCATAATCATGTCATATAGGTTGAAGAAAATAGTAATATTTCTTCAATAGATGTCGCTAACGTCAATAAAATTTGAATTTGGAAGATTAATTCGAATTCACAGGTATCTTAGTTGCCTAAAGCATCCGGTGTACAGTCACGAGGATTTTTTTTATACCACTAAGGTGGTTAACAAGCATACGGCCCATCTGATGGTAAGCGGTTACCGTAGCCTATAGACGATTGCAACACCAGGGGTATCACTTGCGCGTTTCCGACCCTGTAAAATGAAAGAGGATTAGTTGGCTTGGCAATATAAGGGTAACAGTCCCAACATGTCCTCGCGGAGCACTAGCAACCGTGCTCACCGTTAGGAACACAACACAGCTCAAAGCAGTGTTATTTCACTTCGATTTTCTGCAAGGCCGTCCCCTTTCGGGCAGCTCCAATTTGAGTGGAATTTCTCTCACTATGTTCTGGGAGCCGTAGGTCAGAATCGGTGGGATACTAATGACATAGTTTTCGTTTTAAGGAAACTGTGAGGCTTAATTTGAAAGTTAAAGGAGAAAAACAGATTAATCATTTTGGGTACTGCACTACCCATGGTCGTTTAACTTCCTTTCCGACCAACAGAACTTTTATGAGTTTATTCAGAGAGTATTTTAATGTGTTCATGAAGTCTATATTGTGTCGTGAGCGCGCTCGCTCGGGACGTGGTACTGTTGGCTTGTGTGCGTGTGCCGTGCATGTGTGCGGGCGTTGATCCGATACATACAAAATGGCGGTGTATGTCAAATTTTTCAATGCTAATTAAAATCTAGTTCTTAAATACCATTAAGGATAACTGCAGCCTATAGACGTCAGCAACACCAGTGGTATTACTCGCGTTGTCATCTTGACACCTCAGTTGTTAAGTCTCATATTATGCTCAGTAATGTCACTGGCTACATTGCCCTTCAAACCTTTAACCCTTCAACCATGTACACGACAAAAAGAAGTAAAAGGTAGTTTTATTTGGCTAGTATTTAACTGCCAATCAAAAAATGACATTTTGTATACAAAACATGCACAGCAAACATACTGATTGAGGGACAAAATTACTGATTGAGCAGCAAAATAGTCACCTCAAAATATTGTTATATTCACTCAAAACATTCAGATTTGGTTCTGGCATTGTGTGGTCACAGCTGTTCTAACCTAACCTAACCGATATCTGTATTTTGCTGCTCAATCAGTAATTTTGTCGCTCAATCAGTATTTTTGATACGCGGTTTATTATATTCCGTTATATTTCAATGTATAATATTCGCGTAAATGTCAGAAATCAATAAAAAAATTGAATTGAGAACATGACTGTAGATTACAAAGGTACTGCTTAATTCGATAGAATTCTCTTTTAGCAGACTTGAGAGAGGTGGTATAGAGGCCAGCACATCTAGCTATCGCAATCTGTCAAATTTCTTTGATTGACTTTAAACTTTAACACATTATAATAAGGTTCATATTCAATTGGGAAAATTTGTCAGTTTTGGATAACTTGACCAGCTGGCGACTGTACGTAACAAAAAAAAGTAAATTGAGAACATGACTAGATTACAAAGGTACTGTGCTTATTTCTAAAGAATTCTCTTCTAGCAGACTTGAGAGTTGGTACAGTCAGCAACGAAAGTCGCTGAACACGATAATTTTTAAAAAGCTTTAATTTTTTTTTTTACCAGAAGTTACTGACCCGCGAAGATAGCACGAGTTCTTTGTCTCTAAGATAATTATAAGCTTTACCTTAACTAGAATTTAATTATTAAACGTTTTGGTATAGTGATGTTTTCAAAATTTGATTATGTTAAGCCACTTTCCTTGTTGACCATACCTAGAATCCCACCTGCCTATGTATGTTATATCGGAGCAGCGTCGTCGTATATTATTAGTGTTGCTAGACAAGGTAAAATAATGTTGCAAGAAATTTAAAAACAAAAGATATAAAAAATATTATTATTTATATAAGAAAAATCTGTTTTTTTAAAGGAGTGTAATATTATTATTTTATATACAGGGTTATTGAACAAATACTGGCAAAGTCTTGGATCATATTTACGAGCATTGAAACTGACAAGTTTTTTCTATGTAGTTTCACATTTCTGTGCTAACCTTAAAAAAGAATACCGGTCGACGGGGCTTAAACCGGAGAATGTTCCTTACCCACTAAAACCATCCCGATGGCCACCATCAGCACATGGAGCGGCGCACTGTGTCCTCTTAATAGACCACCCCAGAACCTCCCCTATGCAACGCCTGCTAGGGCACATCTTTGGGGAGACTCTAAACGGGTGTCTCTTGAACTTTCTCATTGTTTTCAAGCCAGTGGCACACAAAATTCACCGCTAATAGGACGGAAAACGGATAGTTCAAAACACAAACTTTTAAGTTAACCGTGACGACATACTGGGTGTATGTCCGACACCTAAAGAATTCGTCAGTTTTTATGACCTAAAAATTTTTCTGGCCAATACTTTGCTTCTATTTTTTTTTACCCTGTATAAGTGTTTAATGTTTTTGCAAAATTATTACACCCTAAGTTTGTATAGAATGGCGTGTGATATCCTATGGCTTTGTTTCTCCATTCCATAACAGTTTGAGATTTAAAAAAATACGAATTGGTGAAAAATATTCCATACTAACAAACATTCTAAGACCTTCGAGAGCGACTTTCAGTAGCGCGATTGTGGCGCAACTGTTGCGATACTATTTTAAAATTTTGTTTTATATTTTGTTGTTATTATTAGTTAAACTCTTATTACTTTATTCCTAAAACTTTATAGCCTTACTAATTTACTTTTTTTGTTGAAAAGTGCCAGAGGCCTACTACGAAAATTGAACTTCAAAGCCTTTCTTAACGGCCACGCTGTTAGTCCCTTAAATAATAGATTGGCGCAAAAATATCGACATTAGTCAACGAAATATTTACGACCCCAACCGTCTTTACACTAAAGACATAATTATAAATATTACTAGCAATAGACTGACATCACGAATAAAGTCGACATTTATTCCTTTATCTAATTAGAACAGATCTCTCTGTCTCTATCATCCATCAGCCTGAAAAAGAGATAAACAATCAAATCGGGTTTCAAAATACATATATGTATGTCCCAACATGTGTATAGGTACCCAATGTCCGATAAATGTATAAGCTTTTTAAAGCACTTTGCTTTATACAGAGTTAAATAGTAAAATTTACAATTGTCCAAACACTTGTGTAAAATATCAGACAGGTACAGAGATTATATCGCAACTGTCAATTGATCCGTGTTCGGTAATTGACAGTTGCGAGAAAGTAAAAGTCAAAATTGAAGATAGATTGTTTAAAGTTACTTTTTTAACGTCATTTTAACAAATTAGACAATCCCCTTTACCGCCTCCTAGTGTTTTGTTTGAGAAGAAGCATCTGAACAAACTCCCCAGCTAATCGTTGTGTCTGAAACACTTGTTTAGTAGAAAAACGTGTGGTCCTGAACCTTGAATGGTTCTATAATCGTAGAAGGCTATCTGAGTCCGAACTACAACGTGCCAACTATTATTTTTGAGCCTATGAGCCGTTAATTCGCTACGATCGTCTCGTAGCAATCTTCTTGCAAATGTGACGTTACGAAATAATATAAATAATACGGCCCTATATTCTTAAATGTATTTGAGTATTCCAGCGCGTGCAATTTCGTTTTTATTAAGTTTCTTTCGATAAATTTGTTTTTCGTATCAAAAATATGTCGCTCCATCGCTGCTGCTTGAAATTTACTACAGAATCAGACATGCTACCTTTATCCGCATCCTTATACTTAGTTTTTTTCACGATGACGCGCGTCATAAATCTAAACAAGCATAGGTTTCAAATTGAATTGATTCACGCGTCTTCGTAAAATTAACGTACTATAACTCTACATATCGCTTGTATTATTATTGTTTATAGTTGAAATGCAATAATTATTTGTAATTTTATGTTATGTGAGCGATGGACGGAGGACAGTGTTCTTGCAAAACATCTTTATTATGAGATCGTTTAAATTTAAATTAGGCGTTTTCTTTAGTATTTAAAGATATAATCTCAACAGCCATCATTGACTGTCTCATTGGTCTATGGCTGCTGAGAGTGAAGGCTAAAATGGCACAATGTACAGAGGTCAGCACATCAAGCTATCCCAATCTGACAAGTTTTTTAGATAGACTCAACTTTAATAAAAAAGAATAAGGTTCATGTTCAATCGGGAAAATTTGACAGTTTTAGATAGCTTGACCTGCTGGCGCCTGTGCCATACATTTCCAGTATAAGCTGATCTCTAAATATACTAAAATCATATACAATTTGAGGTCAGCTAATACTTCCGTTGTAGCTATGACGCCGTGAATCAAAGGCGAGGGTCAAAGTTTTTTAATTAACTGAAACGAAAGATGGTCGGTATAAAAGGGCGCGTAATTTAAATTTGAGTGATCTACTATTCAAATGTTTTATTTCAATTGGACCATTATTACAGGTAGTTTTGAACTCTCAAAAACTAGTTGCACGGTTCCAAACTGAGTTTGGAGAAGAGCCGACAAGAAACTCCAAAGATACTCTCTCGTCTGTGTGTTTGTTTTTGGGTGCAAGTTCGTCCGTCTGTCGCTGTGTGCCATGTACGTTCGGTTTCGGAGCGCCTCCGCAACGCGCTATTAGTTACGTTGTACTGTTATATATGCGCACGAGTATATCATGTATATGTGTACTTTCAAAAGATGGCTATTGCCAGGATAAGAATGTATTGGTGTTTTTATTTGCGACGAAAAAATTTAGTGATGGTAGGTAAATTGATTATTCAGCCCGCGTATCCTCAGGACTTTGAGAAAAAAAACTAACCTATCCAAAGTCCAATCTATCTATATACCAAAATTGGCTCAGCTGTTTTCACACCACGCCAAAATATAAAGCAGGCAACTATGACAAATGTGTCTACTCTATTTACTTCATACATACCGTAGTTTTTTCATATTAATAAAAAAAAACATCAATTTAATGCAAATTAAAGGTATTCCAGTTCTCATAACTGTGAAACCGCACTTGGCCATCAAAGTTTGTATGAGTACTATATACAACGTATATTTGTGTGTGTACGAGGCTTGAGGCAGAATTCGGGAATCCAATATTAAACTATATATTAGTGTGTAATATGTTTAAGAAATAAACTGATTATGAGTGTAAAAAAAGTACTACTTGATTGATTTGTAATTAAGATTGGATTTATTTAAATTGAGTAACGCGTATTTATATTTTACAGCATTAATTGTCACTGTCACACTCTTATAAACTGATCACAATAGTGACAACGTGTGTCTCAGTAGTAACAAACCCAATCTTAATAATAACGGTTAGTACTTCATATGTTTACCAAATTGACGCGAACATTCTAGATTTTTAAGACTTCGTGAACCCCGTCGCTGCCTTCGCCTCGTCTCTCCTTTATCTTTAGTTAGTTACTATTAACTGTTTAGTTTAGTCTCTCGTTAGTGTTAATTTTAACGTGCATTTTTTTCTATACGTTAAGGCATTGCGCGTTATGGGACAGTGGCATAATTTTTGTAGAAAGTTGCGCAACTGTTGTGCCGATGTTGCGCTACAGTTGCGCGACAGTTGTGCCAGTGTTGCGTGCGCGGCTGTTAGGCTTCTTCCATAATCGTGTCGCCTTTGTTCATTCGCCTGGTTTGTACCGCTCTGGTTATGTTTGATGTTTGTTAATTGGCGGGTCGACAGCCGGCAATGAATTTGTTGATACATAAAATGAATACAGAATAATTCAATTGAGTACTGTAAGAATAGTAGTTGTTTTAATTGCATATTTTATACTTTTATGATTATGTATGTTAAAGTAGACTTTATTGATTCTGATCAAGTTAAACGTAAGAACCGTCTTTCACTTCCAAATCAAAGCTGTCGGCCCCAAATTTTTCGTTGCTCAATATGTATTCCTTTTTTTTATTTATTACTCGTATTTTATTTTTATTGCCTGTAATCTTTCGATATAACAGTTTTCACCACTCGACCTTCAAGCTTGCATGTGTTGACAACTGTCATAACTGACAGTAACGAGTTACAACTTTTTTTCACTTGAAATTCCGTTTTTCCACTTGTTGAAGTGATAACAGCTGTCAATTAAGTCAAGTGATGTCCAGTAATGTCATGGTGACATTGACAGTTGTTCCTATTTACAAAATTGTCACGTTCCGTGGTGAGGGGACGCTGTTTCCGCGGGCGTCCGCCAGCCATTTTACCAAAGCATTGTAATACATAGAAGTTTAATCACTGATGACCGTACGAGACTCCGCGACGCATAGACATTCGATAGGAAAGAGTAGCAATTATATGAAATAGTATTGTTTGAGTGTATACTTGTTTGAATTTATTGTAGTTTTCTACCATTTTAGTTTAATTTTTGTCATGTGGTAACCCTGTCGGGCTGTCAAGTGTCGCTCTCGTCTCGGCGGCGTCTCAGTCCGCCTCATGTGCTCAGTCGTTTTATTTTATTAAATGCACTGCTAATGTATATTCAGTTCTTTTATTTTTATAATTTCCTTGGTTCTTTATTCACAGCATTTTTTAAAAGCATTGTTTTTATTTTTGCTCACATTTACCAGGTTCTGTACGAGAGTTGAGTGTGTAACAGAAAAAATAAATAATACTTGTTCAGTTTACAAGTTTTCGTATGGAAGCAATGCAAAAATTGGAAAAAAAGGGTTCAAAAATTTTTATTTTCTCAAAATTAGCATCAATTTGTAAACTAATCTTTAAAGATAGGTCCCGCATTATGGAAATCCTATGTCGCGAGGGCTATATAACGATAGATTAACGGACACGAAGAACGTTCAGGTTCGAGAAAACTATCTGAATCACAAAGATTTTATCTTCATACCAATAATTTTATTATGATTTGATTTCAAATTTTTAACTTGCTGGTGATATCGCATTCAACAAATTATTACCAAAAAACTGTTTATGTAGAAGATATTTCAAAGTAAGCTCTGCAATTTGATACAATTAATACCCTTAAGAAGTTCAAACGAAAAACATGAAATGGAAAATTGGTGGTATAATCCGTGTGTTTAAAGGGTTTTGTGTAATAAATTGCCAGTCATGTGCCATCTTTCTCGCACAGTACAGCCTCTCTAGACACGGACTACACAACATTTTCAATCCAGTGTCGCGTCGTGTGCTCGTCAATAGACTCGAGTATCTATCTACCGTGCAAGAAAGAGATGGCACGAGATCGCCTGTTGTTGCTTAAAATCTTGATTGGTACGCGTCATAACCAGCTTGTTTTACATGATTGGAGAGAACTTGTGAAGGTCTGTTGTGAGCGGATTAGAAGCACCTGCGCTATAGCTACATATCATTATCCACCACTTCGTTCATAGGATTACAGTATACTGCTGTTACTTCTCTAATTCCCATTTCTCATTGATTTAAATTCATGTTGAAAATAAATACGAATTTATTAAAAAGTCTTACTAGATTTTAGAGGGTTGCGAAATGGAACAACGACTTGCTAATAATGTTGGCGCTGATCATAATTCTTATTGATAACATCATTTTCAATAATGATTTGCATGTAAGCACCAAATTAAATGTATTCCCATTTGAACATCTGTTTAAATGTTAATTGGTGCTCACATAGGAAATACCTTTAGTGCTCAATGCATTGGTGGAAACTGGATAGAGTTACTGAAAGGGGAAATTCCAAATAATTGATAGATATGCAATGATGTTTTAAATGTAGCTGAATGTCACGATGTTCGTGCTTCATTTCAATTTAAACCTTAGGTATGTTAGTACAAGTGTGCAATTAGGTATGTTAGTACAATGCATTTCTACTATTTGACTTATTTAACGTTATGCCTTAAATATGCTTGGCACTAATACTAATTAGTGAAACGAGCAAACCGATTTTTAATTAAAAAAACAAAACCTTAATATCGGCGCAAGGATATTGTTTTTGAAATGGGAATTAGACAAACCACGTAAAATTAAAAAGAAATTCGGAAACACTTAGTCGGTGGTTAGACGAGTTCTGATTTGTATTGATAATTAAGTTGGAGATTTCTAAAGATTTAATGTAAAATATTATGTCCGAACAAAAATAATGTGACGTTTCCAAAGGCGCCGTTTGCAATTTAATCTGCTGTTCCACTAACATGCTCGTTGTGGTCCAAAAATGAGATTAATCTCCTACTTAGATGTAGTTATATTTAGTAATTATTGTAATTTTAGATTTATTGAATTCTCGAACACATATTAATTCAGTTTTGCTAATTAAAAGACGAACGTCATTATTTTTGGTGGACTAGAAATTCCAATAATTGTATCCAGTAAGTCAATTCTGACGTCCTAACGGAGTAGATTATACCTAATATTAAAAGTGTAATTATACATTCTAATCGTTGTTTGTTTACGCTTTTGTACAATTGTATAAAGTTGTATTGTGAAAAAAATATTTTTTTCATTTTCATTGTAAAGAAACTTGCCAAAAATTAGTGTTATCAGCTCTACGCGTGTAAATCCTACTATTTAGCGAGCGTCACTCTGCCATCGCTTTATACACCAGTCCAGTATTTAGTAATGTAGCAGCGTGTATATAGCCCGAGTATGTACTATATATTATATACATACATAGTGATTATATAAAAGTATTTTTGCATGACTAATTATTGTAAAAGTGTCCGAATGTGTGTAGTCGCGTGGTTTATATATGACGTTATTTAAAAATAAATTACTATCGTATAAAGTCTTGGCCCATCAAAATGGCGATCAATAATATGAGTACGAGTAGCATTTGAGAATGTCCCCGTTGATTTCCTCAGATGGCATGCATCAATAAGAATATTCCACACTAAGTATTTTTTTATAACATTAAATTAAAACTTCTTAGCAGTTGCATACAATAAAATTGAATAAAAAAATTACTTGCACCATACAACCATTTGAAATGAAATGGTTCTTCTTATTGCATTCAACAGGCAATTAAATTGCTTTATGTTAATCAGCCTTTCATCTGTGCTTACATATAAATCGATAAATAAGCAATGTAATCGCTCATCATCGACCATACCTACTGCCCCACTAGTAGGCACGGGTCTCCGGATTTAAATGATTAATTTCGTTTCATTTAATATTAAATTGCTACTCAAGTAATTGATGCTCATACCTTTAACATTTAGGTAACCGCTAGGTATGTATGAGACTATTCTGAAATACACTAATTAGCCGGCTTACGTACATGAAGTCACATTTCTTAGTTACTTTGTTTTAGATCGCCATTTCCATCGTCATGTATTAGTTGATGAATAGTGACTTGAATAATTCATTGTTTAGAATATTTTTGTTATTATAATCTGTTGAGTGAAGGATAAACTTTTGAAATGAGTAAAAATATATTTAAATACTTATTCATTCGTCATTTATAAACCACGCTGTAAAAAATATAAAATTATATAAAAATTAAAGTTTGTGAGTAGGCACGCGTTCGGCGCCGCGATATGGCGCCACTTTGCAATAACTTTTCTATACGACAAATTAATTATAAATTATATATAAAGGGATACGAGTAGTGCCGGTAGTGTGCGCAGGAGTGCAGTACGTGCCCCTAAGGTTGCGTTATTTGGAATAAACTAAAAACTCTTTGCTAAGTCCTCTTCGCAAATACTCCAAATGTTTGTTACTATGCCTTCAAATAGAGTTTTTTTCAGATTGAGGATCTGTGAAAAGTGTTTGTGTTTTTGTCTCCTTATAATGTTCTTCTTGGAAAATACCCATCTATACTAGACCTATAGATGTACTTATCAAACTGCAAAAACAATACTGCCTAAAATATTTTATTCAGTTTTTGCGAGTATTTGCGAAGATGTGAACTTACAAAGCAGTTTCAATTAAAAACTACGTAAGAAAATATAAGTCCATAACTTTTTTTATATATTTTTTACCAAATAGTTTCGTCTAAATACAAAATTAGAAGAAGAAGAAAAAAACAATCAGAACAAAATATTTAAAATAGCTAGAAATATATTTAAAAAAGTAAATTATATTTAAAAGTTGCAAAATAACTTTGATTTCACATCATACTACGTCTCTGAAAACTCTTTAGGCTAACATTTTCGAATTTACATATTGATGTAGAGCAAATTTCCCGTGACTAGCCGTATGTGCCATGTATTAATGTAAGCCAACCTCTGTAATATGTCATTTGAAACCGTACAGTGACTTACATTGTTGCTGAATTGCAAAACGTCGCGTTTTTAAGTGAATGCGCTCCACCTGTTTCATTTAAACATAAAGGGATTTTTAATGTTCATTTATCCTCGTGGATAAGTAATAATTACGCTGATCCAGTTAAGAAATTGGGTTGCGGATGTCTTGACAGTCGTTTCGTGTAAAATACTAAGTATGATATTCAGCCGTATCTGGTTAGGCTGGAGGTTGACCACAACATGGTTGGGTAAAGGCTCGTAATATAATAATCCGTTTTATACTAACATAGCTGCTACCGTCAAACTAGGTGAATAGGGATGCTAATTTTCATCCCTACATCATACATATACACCCCGTATTCAACCTGGGAATCGAAATTAGTACCTTCAGTCGTGCTTACGGCCACTAGTTTAATGAGGAGCTTGGATTTGTACCTGGTTAATGGCAATAGGCTCGCCCTCTAATATGTACATGTGATTTAAACATACCGGCGAAACGTGGGACTCGCAGCAGCAGTACTCCATTGCTTAATGAAAACCATTATCCGAATACTTTTTTAAGATAACGACTTTTTGCAATGACAGCGACATTTTGTTGTCAGAAGGGGATGGTGTTATTCACATGTATATCTCCATCTCTTTCTTGCAGCGCTCTGTACGGTTTCTGTTCCTTTTATCGCTGTAGCGGGCACTGTATTGTAAGCTCAGTGTGTTTGTGGTTGCTGGGTGTTGTTATTACCTTAAGTGTTGTGATATGTGAGCCTCCGGCTGATTCCCCAGTTAAAGTGTTGCCTGAGTAAAAAATCTCCATTTGAATAGTAGAAATGTGTGTCTCTGATGTCTGCAATGAATATTGTGGGATATGGATACGTGGAAAATTCAGTATCGATTTTCTAAATAAAATAAAATGGAATGTAAAAGAATCCAGAAAAGTAGAAAAATAGTTACTTAAATGCAGATGAAAAAGTATTACAATATATCTCAGTAAGTTATTATAGGTACTCGTAATTACGTAAGTATACTCTTCTAAACTTATTTAATTTCATATTATTCTACACATATAAGTGTAGAATAATATTATGTAATATTGACAGTATCTATTCTGGAATTAGGTACATTTTAGACAGTGTTCATAACATTCCCATTGCTGCAAGTAAGCGGTAATAAGATGTACTTTTTATACCTATTTTGAATAGCAGCAGAGACTTACAAAATGGCGTTCAACGATTTTACCATTCAAACACTTTAATTCGGGGATCAGTGTCTAGCCTACTATCCTGTCGATCCTCGAATAAATTCCAACGCATTTTAGCTCTTAATGACGTACGCCGAAAGTTTTGTAATTAATTATTAATATTAGATTGTAATAGACAATATAAAGAGCTGCGTGCAATACATTAACTACCTACCTCCACGCAAAAGCGTTGTAACACCAAGATATAATAATAAATAATGTATATGGTATTAAAGTTTGTATTGTGAAGATTTTTTTAAACTGTAATGGGGAAGGCAACGAAAAACTACAACAGATGGCAGCTCCTCCGACATGTCGTACGCCAATCAAAACGTGGTATTCTGACATAAGCAATTAATGTCAAAGAGCATCTAGCCAATAGGATGGCATTGGCCAAGTCGGAGGTGGCGGGATCTGTTCTTCAGTTGCCTACCCCAAATAGTTTTGTCGGTGAAATTGTTGTGGGATGCAAAGCGAATGCCTTAAGCTTTTTAACTATAAAAGGGTGCAAATAAGACGCTTAAATAATCTTATTTATTCTAAGTAAAGAAGTTACAGAAATTGCTTATTCTAAAAAAGTTTTTGACAAAGGTTTGCGTGTGATCAAACTTTCTTTCGTAGCAGGTAAGAAATGTTTTTATATGTAAAAGTGTTTTTATTCAGTTGAACCAGGTATGGCTGGAGACGAGTATCCTTCAAGCCATTTGCAACCACATTTAGAATAGATCCTTTAATTGAAATGCGAAAAATCCTCATCGTCTGCCACCTGGACAGGCAGAAGGGTATGTCGTAATCGTACCGATTAAAAACCACACTTGCCTTCGCTTGCCCTATAGTCATGGACATATTATTCGCGTGTTTCACCACGACCATGAGAGGCTGTGGTCCGGTACCAACACCGGACTCTATCAAGAAGCCATTAATACGTTCACCTCCGCAACAAATTTTGCTGCCTAAATTTTCTATGAATTCTCTAGGCAGGTAGATACTGCTTACGAAATATGGTGAACTTGCCTGGCAGGTAGTGGCATCTTAAGAAAAATTTTCGAGAATGGCAATTTTTGGCATGTGTTAAAAATATTAAGCGTTTACTCTACAATCAGTTTATATTTAGAATCCGTAACAGACATTTAAAAAAAAATTTAACGACAGGCGAATCATACCAATAAATATTAATCAAAAGCGGATTTTTAGCCGAGCTGAAGAGGCGTTTGCTTTGCATCAGGTTTGAAGTAGAGAGAAAGAAAATTACTTACAAAACAATTACAATTATATCTTTGATTGCGATAAAAATCTGACTACCTACCAAGTAGCGTTACTGTATTTTGAAGTGTTCCTGGCGGGAATATTTGCGCAAGTACTTTGCTTATAACTTTCGTTTGTGGGCCTGGTTGTCATACGGATACCTATGTCAATAGAATGAAGGCCAAAAATTCTGACAACCAATTTAACTTCGGGATATCGGTTACCTTTTGCTCAGAAATTGAACTGCAAAGATTCCCCTACATCTGGTTGGAGTACCGAAAGCCGACTCTAACATACTTCGTTGGAAAACAGGCAAAGATGATGACAAGAATGCATTGTTTTATCTGAACATTGTCGAATCATTGGCTCTTTTAAACAACGTTCTTAGTAGGTACTTTTAACTTTTTTCCAGCCTTTATTTATAATTTGTCTCTGCAGTCTCTTTTTTAAAGTTAAAGATAATTAACATCTCTACCTATAAAATCATGCCATGATATTCCCACCTGGCGACTGATCCTAGTTTATCTGTCCTTACCTTTTAGATTGGAAACACCTTTTAGAAACTGATTTTTGATATAGTCAACATTCCATTTTGATGCCTTAATTTTAAAAATCATACTCAAATTAAATGACTGCTTTTTATTAAGTATTAAGTTTTATATACCCGTTACTTTATAAGATGCGTACCAAGGTATATAATAACTTTTTGCTGAATACTTTCCAAAAAATAGAGCTAAAGTGATTTCTTTTCATTAGAGCTGACTAATGAATAGTAAAGATAACAATGTTGACTGAATCAGGAATCAGTTTTTCTAATAGTGTTGCGGTTTACGACCAATTTAAATACTGAATACGTCACATCAGGGGCCACAAGTCGGCTATTTTATTCAATCAAAATTTGTCGTAAACTTCGGATTTGTTGATTTTTGACAACTGTGTCAACCAAATCTGACAATTCTTGTTTCGTTTAGTTTCATTGGAGGACCATTCTGTTAAAATTATATCTTACATATAAATGCCTCTGATGACGTATATTATAATGTGTTTTATGTGAAGTCAGCGTCATTGGTTTTTGATTACAAACTTTTCCATAATGAGCCCCTAATTTGTAGGTACTATTATTGCCATCATAAAAAGATTCGCTTCTTTCTTTAGAATTTTGGTTAGTGGGATCTAATGATTTGGTTATCTTCCTAACCTATTATGTATGAGGAATCAGAACCCGAAAGTCTTAGTTACTTGAATTGCATGTTCACTCTTTGTGTGCTTTTCTTCAAGCGGGATTAGGGTCAAACGCAATCGAGATTTCAGATAGGTATTTTAGATACAGACTTTCAAGGCTTTGGCAAAAATGTAACCGAACAGTGGCTATTATAGATAACTAGCTGACCCCGCAAACGTTGTTTTGCCATAAAAAAAAAAATTTAGGGGTATGAAAAATAGATGTTGGCCTATTCTCAGACCTCCCCGATAAGCACAAAAAATTTCATCAAAATCGGTCAAGCCGTTTCGGAGGAGTATGGCAACGAAAACTGTGACACGAGAATTTTATATATTAGATGACATTAATGACATTACTATTGCTAGACATCACGAACAAAAGAGAAAACAAATTGCTCTGGCTAATGTCTCTGTCTGTGTCTGACAGCCTGACGAAGAGCGACAACAAATTAAATCCGGATTCGGTTTTATTAAGGTTACAAAACGATAGGTCATCTTTATTTAAGAAAAAAAATGTTTTACAAGATTATTCTTCTTCTTCCCGCGGGTTTGGCCGCATTCCAAAGGGCTTTGGGTCAAAAGGTAGACTACATTCTCCAAGGTTTAATCTATCTCTGTACCAATTTTCTTCAAAATTGGTTTAGCGGTTTAGGCGTGAAAGCGTAACAAACAGAAAGAGCGAGTGACTTTTGCATTTATAATATTAGTAGGTATAAGTTTTTATGCTTTTACTTCCATAGGTGCAGTTATATTTTTTATTTAATTAATAACATAATTATAATTATTTTCAAAAGCTAATAATTATAATTCAAATGAAACACCAATGATGCTGACTAATTATATATTAGTGAAATGATGTACAAAGTTCAATTAACTCATAAATTAAGTCGTTAATATTTATTATAAAACGCAATAAATAGATTAAAACGTCGCTCCGAATTTAATCTGTGCATTATATTTTTTAATACAGTGCTACCAATATAGATGTTTAAAGGCGGCAAAGTGCCTGTGTTGCCAACGTAAATAAATTACGTATTTGGTAATATTTTGTGTGTGTTGTATTTCGCTTGCTTGGATCAGATCGGAACGGCTAAGGTACAAAGGTTCAGTAGACATAATGTGCGATAGTTAGGCCGCTTACACACTGTTACACAGGTCGTGTGAGCCGAACCGCGGCGTGGTACCACACTACTGCAAATAAAGTCATTCTGAATAGCGAATGTTTGTTTTATTGCTAAAATACCCTTTTTTATAGGACGGGAAATCCTGATGGATCAATTACTCTTAATCTTAGCTGTGGGGGCTGGCATGGCCAGCAACACTTCAAACAAATTAGATCTGTTGTGTTGTCTCCAGCATGGTACATCCCTTACTCGTCAAAGACGTGGTTCATGAAGGCGGCTAGCCCACTAAGAGGAAGGAACCTGTAGTCCTCTGGCTTCGGGTATCCGTTGCCGAGATGACTCATCCGTTTCGTCGCCAGGACGTCATAATCAAACGAGATGTGCTGCATTATTTCCCTGAATTCACCACAAGCTCTAACATTATTATTCAAGGTCAGCTTCATTTTATGGAGCATATCATTTGTTGTAAAAATGTGAGGGCTCCGATGACAGCTCGGGCTTTGTTACTTCTATTATTGAGTATGAATTTGGAGATGCGTGTGGTGCTGCTACCGTGGCAATTTTCGTGTCAAAGTCAAATGTTTTATTTCCATTACACCATTAAAATAGCAACATTTGAAAAGTCAAAACTAGTTGCACGGTTCCAAAAAGTGGGTTTTATGCACTGACCTCTTAATACAAGCGGTTTTATAATAATAATTATAAAACTTAATTTTCAGGCATATTTGGCCCATAGACCTTACAATCTAGCATATAATAATATAATAAAATAATACAATTAATGTTAGTAAATATAAAACTTAAGCCTATGTTAGTCAGACACTTCACTTTGCACTAGTCACGGTGCGTTCTAGTGGCACTTGTCCATACTTTATGGAGAAGTACCGTCAAGAAACTCCATAGACACACTTTTGACAACGTCTGTGGTCTAGTGGTTCAAATGTCGGCCTGCTGATCGAGGTCGTGGGTTCGATTCCTACAAATTTCCGTTCTTTGACAATTTTACACAGCACGATCTAGTCCCAAACTAAGCAAGCTTGTACTATGAGTAGAACTCATATACATACTGGAGACAATGGATATAATACTTCAAATATACTTTTTTTTGTGTAAATACATACATATAATACATAAGAAACACCCAGACAAACACTTATCATCATCATCATCGGCCTATATTAGTCCACTGCTGCACGTAGGCCTCCCCTAATGTGCGCCATTTCACGCTGTCCTCGGCTTTTCGCATCCAGCTTCTACCAGCAGCCTTTCGCAAATCATCACCCCATCTTGCCGGAGGGCGTCCTACACTACGTTTCCCGAGTCGCGGTCTCCACTCGAGAATACTTGTACCTCAGCGGTTGTCGGTTCTTCTCCAGATATGGCCAGCCCACTGCCACTTCAGCTTATGTTCAAATACTTAACTTCATCACATAAATATTTGTGTCTTGTGGGAATCGAACCCACGACCTCGTGATCAGCAGTCCGTCACTCGAGCCACTAGACTACAGACGTCGTCAATCATATTTAGATTAATTTGTCCAGTTGAAAATTAATTTGCTACTAACATAGTTTTTTTTTTTAAGTTTTACTAAAATAATGAGTCATGGTTACTTGAATAAATAAAAATTCTATTCTATTCTAAAATAGGCTCGTCACCTATTACATGGGACTAGTGATGGTTAATATAGCATAAATCATTATAAAGTAGCGTGCTTATTATATATAGCATAAAGCAAATGATATCGCGGTTCGCACTTTATGCTATAAAGCTATTTTTGCTTTATATCGCATAGCACTCTCTCTCTCTATCAACCAACTGTCCGTCGGGCGTCGCGTATAGCATTAGTAACAAGTAGGCATATAAATTAAGCATGCTATAATGAAGGACATAAAATCGCTTGCTTAAAAAATTAAGCATATACCTAACATTAAGCAAGTTATTGATTTATAGCAACTTTGAACACCTCTACATAGGACCTAAACATAAGTACAGTTACATAGTATAGTTACATAAGTACACCTCTGCCTATCCCTTCGGACGAAGGAGTAACTTAGGCTACTTTTATTTTAGAAAAAATATACAACGTGTTACAAAATACCCCGTCAAAAATATAAGTAAATAACAAAGCCAAAAATTTTGTCAGCTGTCATGTCAGGGAACCAGATTATTTAACAGAAAGGCTTACGTACCTATTTTACATAGTAGTTGTCTACTTTAATAGTTTTTCTATTTTTCATTCATATGAATGTTGTTGTTTTCCTTTTTTTGGGGTATGTTATACAGCGTTACTACGGTTCTTAAATATTGTGAATGGACTCGTTATAAGGCCCCATTTAACTTCCTCTCGGCTTTACGGGTAGTTTTGTAACAGCTTGTATAGATCCACGATCACATACCCGTGCGATGCCGGGACTGGCCGCTCGCTAGTGAATAAATAAAATACTGAATATTTCTCACCCCTAAATAATTTCAGCATTGGTATGTTTAGCTGAAAACGCTGAAATTATTCAGTACAACTCCAAACGCGAAGGGAGACGCGCGCGTCGCTTGTTGTAACGCAAACACTTTTACGTAATAATATTTTAGTTGCCTGCTTTGTATGTTAAATTACTGTTTCTTAGTGAAATTCTTATCAGGTTTGTATTTGATTTATTTATTTTTAAGTTAATATCGATACTATATTTATCTTTTTGTATTTTTTTGGTAATTTCCATGTTAAGATTTTAAAGTTATTTTAGCGAAGGAAAAATGCGAACGCGGGCAGGATTCGAACTTTTCGCGTCTTCTAGTTAGGTACACCAGACGCTATGACCATCACTCTCTCTAGTGCATATAGCATTTTTCCTTATTTTTCCTTCTACGGCTATTAGGAGCCGAGCAAAAAGGAAAACTGCTGTGATAAATAAGAATAATTTTGCAAAAATCAACCAATCCACTATGAAAAGTTTTTTTCAAATCAATGCTTCAATACTCCGCACTAATAAAATAATAATAACATCTGTGGCCTTGTGGTTCGATTGTTGGATTGCTGATCACAGCTTCGATTCTCATGGGACACAAATACATACATACACTTACGCCTTTATCCCATAGGGGTAGGTAGAAACTAAAGAACGCCACTTGCTACGATTCTTGCATACTTCTTTCGCTTCGACCACATTCATACATCTTGTCATACATACACGCCGGTTGCGAGTACTACGCACCTGACATTTTTGAAGAAACTCACCAATAAGGTCGGTATAAGTTTTTCTAGGGCGTCCTCTCTCGGCGGTTCCACTGACATTCGCCATATAAATCCTTTTTGTTAGTCGCCTTTCATTCATTCAAATACAAATATTTGTGTTATATGGAACGTTTGTGTTTGTCTGTACATATTGAGTACGTACATATTGAATAATTAATAAAAACATAGTAATAATAAGTGAGCAGCATCCACAAATGAAGTCAAAGAATACATGTTACAGTATTACATGACATACCTACCTTAATATAATATAATCTATTTATTTATTTATTTTTTAAGCACAGCCACATCACATGCATTACACTTATATTAAAGACAATCACAGGACTAATGCACATGACAATTACGGCGTACATAGCGCTCACAGTATTACTGCCTATCACCAAACATTAATAGAATTAAATTAAACTAGGCAAATTTGAACAATATTTGAACATTAGATTAAATAAAATTATACAAGACCAGAGGTAGGAGGTAGGAAGTATAATAATATTTAAGGAATATTATTTAATCGTATTATTACTATTTTTTTTGCTTTAAAAAAGGGAATACAGGGAAGTTATAGAACAAAAATTAAAAAATAACTTATATCTGAAACAATTACAATAATAGGTATCTAAAAGTATTGATTATATATTTTTTGTCCTATTGTCTATTTAAGTATTTAACAATCTACCCATATACTGCCCCACTGCTGGGACGGGTCCCCTCTCACAGAATGAGAGGGATGAGGCTCTAGTCCACCACGCTGGCCTAATGCGGGTTGGCAGACTTCACACGCCGCCGCGCCGTCGAGAAACACTAGGCATGCAGGTTTCCTCACGATGTTTTCCTTCACCGTTTAAGCGAGTGATAATAATAATTAATCATGATTAATCATATTGACGACGACTGTGGTCTAGTGGTTCGAGTGTTGGACTGCTGATTACGAGGTCGTGGGTTCGAATGCCATATGAAATGTACCAGTAAATATAATAATAATAATATAATAGTTTTGGGACATTTTACACCACACCATCTAGTCCCAAACTAAGCAGAGCTTGTACTATGGGTACTAGACGATGGATATAATACTTATAAACTTTTTTTTTGTAAATACATACTTATAATACATAAGAAATACCTTAGTAGCGCCTTTCATTAATATTCTCCGCCATCCAAGGAATATACAAATAATTCTGTGACGAGTTGAGTGAACCCTTCTACCTGGAATCTACAATTGAATAATATATAAGCCATGCTCGAGTTCCCAAGGGACAGTAATTTATAGCCAATTAAGTGTCTATTCATAGCCGTTACTGGGTATGTTATGGGTGTATTTGAAACAAAGAAAGAACATAATTTATGTGATAAACATAAGTGTTTGTGTTTGTCTGGGTTTCATATTTGCGGGAGATGTTAAATGAATGTTCGGTCACATTTCTATATAAATATTCTTTACTGGCCAGTTCCAGATAGATATTATAGCATATAAGTAATCCATTGTCTAGTGTCCATTGTACAAACTCTACTTAGTTTAGAACTAGACGCGGTGCTGTGTAAAAATTACGCAAAACATATTTTTTTTATACTAAGTACTAAGGTGGCAAACAAGCATACGGCCCACCTGATGATAAGCAGTTACCGTAGCCTATAGACGCTTGTAACACTTGCTCGCTATCAGGAACACAACATAGCAAAGCAAATCTCAAAGCAGTGTTTATTTCCCCAATCTGGTAGCTCCAATTTGAGTGAAATTACTCCCACTATGCCCTACCTCTCTTGAAGTTTACTTTTAATGACTTTAACCTAATAAACTTCGATTATAAAATATTCAGTGACCGGAATTGGCTCTATGATACCTACAGTTGATTTAACCTAGATTATGTTCACAATAGTTCTGTATTGTCATTCAGAAAGATCATTAGCAAAGTAGGGCAAAGGTGTTTGTTTATTCTCGTCCGAACTATTAATAGTATAGAGAAAAGATTTGATATTTGTATAAATAAAATAAATATGTTTCGTCAATTTTACACAGCACTATCTAGTCCCACACTAAGCAGAGCTTGTATTATGGGTAAACTAGACAATGATTGAAATACTTATATACTTGCATGTGTGTATGACAAGTTGTTTTAAGAGAAGTAGGAGTGGGAGTAATTCCACTCAAATTGGAGCTGCCCGACTGGGGAAGTCGAAGTGAAATAACACTGCTTTGAGCTGTGTTGTGTTCCTTACGGTGAGCAAGGTTGCCAGTGCTCCACGAGGAAACGTTGTGTTAACAGTGGGGGGACTTTGACCCTTATACTGCCAACAAAACTATTCCTCTTTCGTTTTACAAGGTCGGCAACGCGCAAGTGATACCCCTGGTGTTGCAAGCGTCTAGTAACCGCTTACCATCAGGTCGGCCGTATGCTTGTTTGCCACCTTAGTGGTATAAAAAACAACATTTATTTTTGGTTTTCAGGTAGAACATGGACAAGACCACGACGAGAACGTCAAGGATAGCTGCTTGGATACTGTGGACTGTCAACTTTGTAGTCATGGTAAATTTTTTTTTGTATTGTAATACTAGCTATACATATAGGATGGAAGGGACAGCAACAATGCAACGGCTTACCATGACTTCAGTACATGATTCTGGACCCCCCTGCGTTGGAATTTTCCGTCGGCTTTTTCTTAAATTTTACGTTTTTTTTGCAGTTTTTTCAACTTTAAACTGCATAAAATCATTATTTCTATCTAACCCAATAAGAATTTTAATTAAAAAGTCATTAATTCACTTTTTTCACTAAAAACAGCATTGTAAATTAAACTCGAAAGATCTTCTAGTCAGCTGTTTCCTTAGAGTTCACTTGCAAGTTGTAAAATTTAAGAAAAAGCCGACGAAAAATTTCAACGTAGGGGGGTCGTATTACCGACGGCTTTACTTGCTAGTAAAGCCGTCGGTCGCGGTTGTCATACGAACACCTATGAAAATCGCTTGGCTGGTGGCTTTGTGGTCATAGCGTCTGGTGTACCTAATCAGAAGACGCAGATTCGAATCCTGCCCGCGGTCGAATTTTTCCTACGCTAAATAACTTCAAAAACATTAGCAGGGAAAATGCCAAAAAATACAAAAAGATAGTAGGTAAGGTGGCATCGTTCGACATTGAACTAACTGTTAAGTAAGTCGTGTCGGTTGACAAGCAAAAACTTGCTTTTCAATAGGTGTTACTGACGTCACCATAAAGACGTAAATTCAGAATGTGAAGGCAAATTTCGACATGGCGGGTAGGACTCGCGGTGGCTTACGTCGCCTGCCCGTGGTCGAATTTTTCCTTCGCTAAATAACTTGAAAATCTTAACATGCCAAAAAATACTATATTTCTTTTATGCCTAGCTGTATTTTATATACTTAATTGCAATCTTCGCAACATTCCTAAATTGTTCTCTCATGTAAGTATCCAATCCAATTTATAATCCATCATTGTACAACACAAAACGATATTTTAAAAGAGTAACCATGGAGTTTCTTGCCGGTTCTTCTCAATAGGAAACGATTAATTTGGAACCGTGCACCTAGACTCGATATTTCATAAGTGCTTGTATATTATTATGGTTTATATGAAAATAAAACTATTTTGATTTTATTTTGATACAAAAAGATGCCTATTTAAATCGTTAGTGGTAGTCAGAAGTCCAAGAATCCATGTGTAAAAGTGTAGATGGATGGACGCGTTAGTCAAGTTAGTCTAGTTTTTATTGTTGTTTTTATGCCCAGTAATGTCACTGGCTACATTGCCCTTCAAACTGGAACACAATAATGTGAATACGAACATCATCAAACCATATACTGTCCCACTGCTGGACACGGGTCTCCTCTCAGATTGAAATTGTATTTCTTATTAATATTATTGTTTGACTATGTAATTATTTAAAAAAAATATCAAAAAAAGCTTAAATATCCTAAAATTATTTCATATTATTATTTTTAAAAGATATTTAACTGTTTGTTGTAATTTTATTCATTTTTTAACATTAATTTTAAGTTATTATTATATTTTGTTTGCAATATATTTTGAATTATGTGGCCTCCTGTAACTGACGAAACATATTTAAACTCATTACTTTAAAGTTAAGATGTTAAGATTGTGTAAATGTAGTGTTTACCTTGTTGGAGACATTAATAAAGGAATAGGCTACAGTATACCACGCTAGCCTAGTGCGGGTTGGCAGACTTCACAGCGCCACCGCCGAGAAAAATCTCTAAGGCATGAAAATATCTTTTGAAATCAGCTTAAAAAACGTTACTGAAATATATTTTATTGCTTTGCATGAATAAGGTTAGGTCATAAAACCAAGGCTTCTAACAATGTCAGACATTGGCATTGGCTTCAGGGTCCAAGGTTATAAGATAACCTGAATTTGGGCCTTGAATAAAATAAAATAAATTTAAATGAAAATCATTCCGTCACGAAAATTTGTTTGTTTAGGTTGGTACCACTGGATTGCCAAGTTTTTTTAAACTCTATAACAGGAACTGTAGAACTCAGCTGCATTTCGTTATGATCTGCCGGAAAATGATCTGCTATGGGAAGTTGGCAGATCATTTTGTCAGAAAATTTTTCATAGAAATACGCCAGAACTATTCTTTAAAAGTATCAGGAACTGTAGAACTATGGTGCAAGCGAAGAAAACTCACATTTATTTTTGATCTGCTGGACAATGATCTGCTAAATACGCTCACATATTGCCATTTACATTATTCTCCACATTCACATTTATAGCCTAGTGATGTGATCACAGGACTGGCAAGTCAAAGGTCTCGCGTTCCAATCCATCAAAAACTTCTGACGTTTCGAAATCATGTGCGTATTAAATAATTAATTATCACAGCGAAGGAAAACATCGTGAGGGAACCTGCATGCCTGAGAGACTTAACGGCGCGTGATGTCTGCCAACCCAGATTAAGCCAGCGTAGTGGACTATAGCCTAATCCCTCTTATCCTGAGAGGAGATCCGTGCCCAGTCCGTGGCAGGATAAATAAGGGTCAAAGTCCCCCCACTGTCGACACAACGTTGTTAATTAATTACCTATAGCTCTGTACCAAATATCATCAATCAATCATTGATTAATTATTTATTATTTTTATCCAATAATAAAATTAGAACGTAATTTTTTTTTCTACTGTCTCTTTATCATGTAACGACTCATACAGGCGTAAAGGTATGATGGAGGTCTTAAAACCTTTTTTTATTTCCAGATGGTCTGCATTCTGACTGTCGCCTTTAGTCTCTGGATAATCTCGTCACCATCAACTCTGTCCAGTGTCATAGAAGCTTCTGGAAACGCCACATTAAGGGTAAGCACTTCTTAATCCTATTAGCTCGTGTTACATCATAGGTATTAAGCCGGTTTGAAAGTATAGAACAAGAATTTACTTATTTTCTAACCACAAATTACACAGTAGGTGGGTTTACAGAGTAGGTATATATTTATATAGATTATTTACTTAGAGCTATTAAATGAAATTAACACATAAAGGAGCAGTGATAGCCTAGTGGTATGACCATTGGACTGCCAAGTCGAAGGGCTCGAGTTCGAATCTAACGCACTTCTGACTTTTCGAATCCATGTATTAATATCTAATTAATTATCATTCGCTTAAACGGTGAAGAAAAACATCGTGAGGAAACCTGCATACCTTAGAAAATTTCTCGTGAAGTCTGCCAACCCGCATTAGACCAGCGTGGTGGACTATAGCCTAATCCCTCTCAATCTGAGGGGAGACCCGTGCCCAGCAGTGGGACATGGATTGATAATGAGATGATTAACGAGCAGTTATTAAATAGCTATTAAATGACAAAGGTTTCATATCTCCGTGCGTGACAGAACAAGCTCGGTGTCGGCGTACTGCCATGAATTATATAGCGTTTGGCACAAAAGCCCGTACCAATATCTAGGGCATAGGTACCCAATGATATATGAGAGATATACAGTCACATTTATCGACGTTCCTTTCTTTTTATTTACCCGACCGCGCGACACAAAGGAGGATAATGATAACTGATTTTAAGGCTATTTTAGCGAAGGAAAAATTCGACCTCGGGCAGCATTCGAACCTGCGTCTTCTGGTTAGGTACATCAGATGCTATGACCACTAAGCCACCGCGAGTCCTACCCGCCATGACGAATTTTGCCTTCACATTCTGAATTTACGTCTTTATGGTGACGTCAGTCACACTTACTGAAAAGCAAGTTTTTGCTCCTCAGTCGACATAACTTACTCATGATAAATGATATTTATTTCAGTAAGTAGATCTCGATATGTCTGCAGGGCAAGCATTGCTGGATGTTGCGCAAGATAGAGAGGTTTGGAAGAAGAAAGGGGAGGCCTTTGCCCAGCAGTGGGAAACTAAATAGGCTATTAAAAAAAAGAAGATCTTATAAAGACACTTTTGCAAGTCAATGTTTAAATTTTTTTAAACTAGATGGCTCCGGCATTTCCTGACTGATGACGTCTGAGAAGAAATGCCGAAACAAACTCAGAGAATCATGGTCTCTTTTAAAGTCCAGACATCGAATAGTAGCAAATATGTGAGTGTTAATGTCAGTTAATGTCAAATGTCAGTTAATGTGTTAATGTCAATGTCAGTTAGGAAATGCCGGAGCTATTAGCTTAAAAAAAACAATGTATAGTATTTTTTGAACCGTTTTGTTCCGAGTGCTCTTTTACTTTTTAAAGATATTGCCAAACGCCTGAACGACGCTTCACGTGACCCATAGGCTGGCCTCTACTTCGGCCAGAGAATAAGCATTGCCATTCAACGTGGCAATGCAGCCATGCGATGATATGCGATGGTATGCTGATAGGTATGCTACCAGGCGATGGCGATGCGGAGGAGTTTTTGAAGCTCTTTTCTAATCTACTTTTAGTATAGCTAACTTCGTAGTTTTAAAAAAAAAAATTAAATATTTAATTTTTGTTTGTTAATAAGTAGAGTAGGTACCTAGATAAGTTTATATTAAGTAGGTATTTGTAAAATTGTGTAAGACATTCACTTGTAAAAGTAATTTATCAATAATGCATTATATTCTCCACTGTTGTAACCGATACTGTCCACTCCGAAGCTAAAATTGTCGTGAACATAGTAATAGATATAGATTATGATACACGCACATATGATAGGGAGCACGACATGGTCATTATAATGAAACCAGGTCACGTGGTAATTATATCACGTGACGGAATACCATATTAGCCTAGTGGTTGCAAGCGGGACTGCTTCGCTAGAGGTCCTAGCTTCGCATCGAAGCTAGCAGTTTTTATAACGCTTTTATTAGCTTCATAAGTATGTATGTATGAAACGGAAACTTTGAAAATGATTTTGACCACCTTCAAAACATCGGATCAACTCGAAATTTGGCATACTTATCAAGGACTGATGACAATTCAATATTTAAACAGTATATTATATTAATTTAATATTTTATAGAAAACCCAATTAAAAAATTAAAAATAAATAATAGTTTAAAAAACTAAAAAACACGCCTTTAAAGAAAATCAAACTAAAAAAGTTTAATTAATTTTATAAATTTGAATTAAGAATAGTGTAAATAAGAAAAAAAAGTATTTTCTTGTTTGTTTTAAAAAAGCATAAAAAATCATACATTTTAATTATACTAACTTAAAACCACCCCACGCTTTTTTCTTAATTTCTAATTCAAATTTATAAAATTTTGTTTCTATTTTTTAGTATGATTTTCTATAAAGCGTATTTTTAGTTTTTAAGAAAGTCTTAAGGAACTCCATATATAATAAAAAAAAAGTATAAAAACCTGACATTTCTTAACTTGACATTTCTTTTAACTGATATATATTATTTTTAAAAGGTGTTAATGATGGATTACCTGTTTATCATTCACCTAATTGATATTTTGATTTTAAATTGCTCCTAATTTTGCATGCCGCTTGATGGTCCAATATGGTGATACTCTGTACCTATACTTAAGAACTATGTAAAATAAATTATTTGAATTTGTAATAATTTCATCAGTAAAGTTATTTATAGCTAGTTGTGGTTGAGTTCAATAACGTGCATGACACGGCGTGGCACCGCGGCGACCTGGGTCACCGACAACGTAACAGTAGCTTGGAATCATTCAACACACAGGTGCACAGACGGGAGGGGGTGCTCTGGGGTGGTCGATTAAGAGAACACAGTGCCCCCCTCCATGTGCAAATTCAAAGGCCGACTTCACACACTGATGCACTGTTTAGAAAATCTCTAAGGCACACAGGTTTCCTCACGATGTTTTGCTTCACTGTTTAAGCGAGTGATAATTAATTATTAATACGCACATGCATTCAAAAATTCAGAGGGGCGTGCCTTGGAAATGGCCAGTGCTCTGCGAGGAAACCTTGTGTTGGTAGTGGGGAGACTTTGACGCTTAGGTATACTGCCAACCCAACTATTCCTGTTTCGTTTCACAGGGTCGGCAACGCGCAAGTGATGCCCCTGGTGTTGAAGGTTCTATAGGCTACGGTAACCGCTTACCATCAGGTAGGCGGTGGGCCGTATGCTTGTTTGCCACCTTAGTGGTACCTATTAAAAAAAAGTTAATTATATAATGTTTATTTACTCCAGGCCCTGGTGCAGGACATGTTAACATTGCAAGTTGGTATTGGATCAATAGCAGTCGCCATCTTTATATTTTCCGTGTGCTTCATGGGGTTTTATGGCGCCGTTACGAAGTCACCATTCTTGTTGTTCATGGTAAGACAAATAGCTTTTTTTTTAAATTTAATTTTAAGAAGGCTTATTATTATTAAGAGAGGTAGGGCATAATGGGAGTAATTCCACTCAAATTGGAGCTGTCCGACTGGGGAAGTACGTCTGCCTTGTTGAAAATCTATTGAGGGCGAATGATGGACCGAAATAAAATACTAACTGAAGGTTCACAATCGGGCGAGTTCTCGAGTACATAGTGGGTTTCTTCCAAATAATCGTAGAACTGATTCAACTAACTAATTTCATGATTACTAATGTACCCAAGTACTTTACCGTTTCGACGACCGTTTGGTCGTTTTGACGGTAAAGTTTCTTCAAAATAGATAGGTAAAGAAAATCTGTGATTTTTGTTCAAAAATAAACATTTTTGTACAAAAATCACAGACTTTCCATGTAGTTCTGTGAAATGTGTCTAATTGACACACATTTCCCACAATTAGTTACACCATCTTCCATGCGACACACATGTATAATACATAATTTTAATCAGCATAACAAACTCTAGCTTAAAACAATGAAATATTAACAGAATCAATTATGTATAAAAAGTAATTACGTAACACAAATCAATAAAAAATGTTAAGCCATGAAATTTTTTCCGATGTTAAATTCTTAATTGCGACAAAGTCCACGCGTTAATCAATAGTACCTATAACAACAAATTCTAAAACTAGGAGTAGATACCTATAAAGCGAGAAAGCAACGTACTTATAAATTACAAGTTAATCCCAACTATCGTAAAAGTTCAATCATTTATAAATCATCAATCACAAGATAAAACACTAAAATCGAATTTAAAATCACTTATTTCCTATAGCCACTGATATTTACTGACGCGTTGCCAGTAAAATCGAAGTGAAAATAACAGTGCTTTGAGCTGTGTTGTGTTCCTAACGGTGAGCAAGGTTGCCAGTGCTCCATGAGGAAACGTCACAACGTTTCCTCGCGGAGCACTGGCAACCTTGGTATCGGGGGGACTTTGGGTCGCTAGAAGTCGTTGGATGCAGGCAGTATATAACCGGTCCTTGTGGAACTCTATGGGGAGGCCTTCGTTCAAGAGTGGACCTCCTGTGGCTGAAATGATGATGATAGAAAGCTACATGCTCATGCAGCATGTACGTGCTGAGTGAGGACCTTATTGCGATGAACAACGGTGACGTACCAGTACCTACCTTCATTTATTTTGTTTTTTTTTTTCTCTTCTTTGTATATAGTACTAGTCGCTAGACTAATCCCTAACTCTTATTTTGTCCTCAGTACTCTGCACTCGTTTTGCTGCTATTGTTACTGGAGTGTGCGCTTCTCTACTATTTTTCAAGCAATTTAGTTGAAGTAAGTTTTCTTTTATTCTGTCACTTTGGATCTTGACTCCTGGAATTCATTTTTTTTGGAATGCTTGTAGCGACATCTATCGTGTTACATTGGAACTACGACAAACAAATACTGAATCGTGCAATCAACTTATGCAACGCAAGTTGTATGTTGAACGCCCGACAGCAGCCGTCGGTGGATCCTCTTTTTGGTTGTAGGGGCAACACATCTCGTCCCTCCACACTGGTTACCCCAACATGATCCCAGTAACTCCATTTTATTTGGCATTAACGCATGCTAAACACTTTTAAAGATAGGTATCATTTTAGCCAAAGAAAACCTTGTTCTCAGGCTGGATTCAAACTTGCGTTTTCCCGGGGTACTTAATATTTACTAATATTTCAGAAAGGTCTCCAGGATGACGACCAGTGGACACACGCCATCCGACTCGCCTTCCAATGCTGCGAGCATAAGTAAGCTAAAACAATGTACAGTAAGCGGCGTTGACCTTCATTTGCGCAGAAGTAAATAGGGAATATGCATGATTTTCAAAAATATTTTTATTCGATAATATTTTTATCCTGATACGTACGTACTTGTGAGAGCATGATATGATTTTATTTTTAGTTTAGTTTTTGTTTTTACTTATTTTGTGTGTTGTGATTGTGTTTCTAACATTATAATTAAGAAAAAAAATGTTATTAACCACTATTGGGCCTGAGTTGCCATAAATAAACAAGATTATATTATAGATTATATACATCACTAAGTAAAAATAATGGTAAAAATATATTCCACACCAAAAAAGTAATATAAAGTATAAAAAAATCATTAAAAATAAACGCCCGCCATTTTGGCGCGCCGAGTGTGACGTCATAGTCTATCACACGAATCGCAAACGCTACGCACTCAATGAAATTGAGATTGTTTTGATTGTAACAGACTTTTACGTCATATTCGCTTTGACAAAATGGCGTCGCGTTTCCTTTGACTCTTATATTTTGAATCAGATGTATATTCTTTAATATTGGGTCTGTTTGGCGGTATGAAGGTCTATTCTTCTTTTTTTTCTGTAAATAGATCTTTTAAATACACTTTTAAAAGTTAATGTTTTGATTTTTTTATGCTAGAAGGCGCATTTCCTAACTGATGACCTCTGAGAAGAAACACCGTAACAAACTCAGAGAATCATGGTCTCTTTTAAAGTCCAGACAATAATATCAAATAAGTGTGTCGCAATGTAGGGCAATCTCTGAAATGGCTTATTTATATTTTCCTATTGCCACAGTGCCTCAGTGCCCGACACAAGGAAACCACCGTGGTCGTGCTGTGGTCCTGACGCCTACCCGGACAATTGTACCTTGGCATCACTGCACAAAAAGGTATTAATTATTATTATTGCCTTTATTTATATTTATACATATTTTTTTTATTTTTAAATATTTCATCGTAAGTAACACATAATCAAAAAAAAAACATTTAAAAATATAAAAAATAGAAACCCACCAGTCCAAGCTACCGGTGGTCAGGGCCCAAGAGAAAGAAACCTCCTAACGATACGGGCCGTGTCCAAGAGTACTGCTTTCTGTATCAAGCCTTTGATCCAGCCATCCAACGAGAGCCTCCTTAGATGTTGGTCGAGGCTCTTGGCTATTAGGCCATTGTCTGACACAACGATTGGTACAATGATTGCTGAATTCACCTCCCACATGTCGACAACCTCGTGTGCCAAGTCAAGATACTTTATTTCTTTCTCTTTCTCGGCTTTCACGAGGTTCTCGTCATGCGGTACAGTGATGTCAACAATCATTGCACGACGCTCTAATCGATCTATCACTACAATATCAGGCTTATTGGCAACAATAGTCCTGTCTGTAATGATAGACCGATCCCAGTACAATGTAACATGACCATTTTCGAGAACTGCGTCGGGCACATACTTGTAGTACGGTACTTCCGATTCCACAAGATTGTATTTCAAAGCGAGCTGCTGATTAATTATTAATTATTATTATTATTCTTATAATCCATCTCATCTCCCAAGCAGGCTGCGTTGCCGCTACTGAGTGCTGTAGCCGCAGAGACTATCTGGTAACTATGTTGTTGAACTGGGGTTGGACTTATTCAATGACAGTTTTCCTAGTTTTAATGTTTTGCTATCCTCATAACTCCATTATATGTGGTTAAAGACTTATTCTCAAAAGAAATAACATATAAATTTCACTTAATGAGAAACATAAAATTCGGTAAACTAAAAAAAAACAGTGAGCAGAGCTAGAATAACATTTCTTCAACGTAAAAAATATCTACAGTAACACAAAACAACAACAGAACTATTTAAAATAAGTAAGTAGTACGTTTAGCTGGTTAGTTCAACATCAACAGAACGTAATGTTATTAATTAATGAGACATTGTAGGTAGTTGAAGTTAGCAGTATAGTTAATATTATATCAACCATTTATTACCAAGATTTAGATTTAATATTAAATGCTTTTAAAGTTATTTAGCGAAGGAAAAATTCGACCGCGGGCAGGATTCGAGCCTGCGTCTTCTACACCAGACGCTATGACCGCTAAGCCACCGCGAGTCCCACCCGCCATGACGAATTTTGCCTTCACATTCAGAATTTACGTCTTTATGGTGACGTCAGTAACACCTATTGAAAAGCAAGTTTTTGCTTTTTAACCGACACAACTTACTTTACAGTTAGTTCAATGTCGAACGATGCTACCTTACCTACTAACTATCTTTTTTTGTATTTTTTTGGCATTTTCCATGCTAAGATTTTTTAAAGTTATTTAGCGAAGGCAAAATTCGACCGCGGGCAGGATTCAAACCTGCGTCTTCTGGTTAGGTACACCAGACGCTATGACCGCTAAGCCACTGCGAGTCCCACCCGCCATGACGAATTTTGCCTTCACATTCAGAATTTACGTCTTTATGGTGACGTCAGTAACACCTATTGATAAGCTTGCTTTTCAACCAACACAACTTACTTTACAGTAAGTTCAATGTCGAACGATGCTACCTTACCTACTAACTATCTTTTTTTGTATTTTTTTGGCATTTTCCATGCTAAGATTTTTTAAAGTTATTTAGCGAAGGCAAAATTCGTCATGGCGGGTGGGACTCGCGGTGGCTTAGCGGTCATAGCGTCTGGTGTAGGTACCTAACCAGAAGACGCAGGTTCGAATCCTGCCCGCGGTCGAATTTTTCGCGGTCGAATTTTTCCTTCGCTAAATAACTTTAAAAAATCTTAGCATGGAAAATGCCAAAAAAATACAAAAAAAAGAAGATAATTAATGCTTTTGTTTCTGCTATCGTAGGCTAAATGCTATAAACGCCTGAATTATCGTATTATGCATCAGTTCTAGATATCAAGAGTATACTTAGCATAAGTTTAAATCATTTGATGTAGCTGTACTTACTAAATAAATAAATAAATAACCGTTTTTGAGCCGTTTGGAGTCGAAAAACTCGGGTCTTAGAGTCAGCTCATTTCCTTTAAAAGGAGACTGGTTGACCTTTCGCGTGAACTGAGAGGAACGTAATAAACATTGTCATTCAACGTGGCAATGCAGCCAGTCTTCTGAGCACGTTGCCGGACGTCATCGATGCCGAGGAATATCTTGACGCTTAGTAAAGTTTTTTTATCTTTTTGTATATTTTTGGCATTTTCCATGCTAAGATTTTAAAGTTATTTAGAAAAGGAAAAATTCGATCCTGCCCGCGGTCGAATTTTTCCTTTTCTAAATAACTTTAAAAAGTTTTTTTATATAATAGGTATGTATGACGATGAAGGAAATCATTATGAGGAAACCTGAATGCCATAGAGATTTTTCTCGACGGCGGGTGAAATCTGCCAACCCGCACTAGGCCAGGCGTGGTGGACTGTAGCCGAATATCTCTCAACCTGAGAGGAGACCCGTGCCCAGCAGTGGGACAGTATATGGGTTGATGATAGATATTCGATAGATAGTCCACCACGCTGGTCTAGTGCGGGTTGGCAGACTTCACACACCGTCGAGAAAAACCTCTAAGGCATGCAGGTTTCCTCACGATGTTTTCCTTCACCGGTTAAGCAAGTAATAATTACCTAATTATTGATACACACATGAATTTGAGTGAGGGGTGTGAGGGGCTCGTGGCTAAGTAATAACTAAGCTGATCAACCGATCTGCAAGGTTAAGCTGCGCTAGTCGCGGTCAGTCTGTGGATGGGTGACCATTCTTAACATCGAGACCCTTCCGTGCCTCGGAGATAACGTAAAGCCGTCGACCCCGGTTGTCATACGAACACCTATGACAATCGTTAGTGGTAGTCTGAAGCCCAAAAAGCCTGACAACCAGTCTATCCTCAGGGTATCGGTATTACCCAAAAAATTGGGTTGTGGAAGTCTGATGGCAGTCGCTTCGTGTAAAATACTGATATTCAGCCGTATCTCGTTAGACTGACCGACCCCAATATTGGGAAAAGGCTCGAAGAAAGAAGACATGAATTCAAAAAGTCATGCGTGTGTGGTATGATGGTATTAATTTAATTTCAGGATTGCCATGCATCAATAGTCAGCTGGCTGGATCGCTACCAGCTTCCAATCTACACATCCTTAGCTGTGCTCCATGTTGTTTTATCATCCTGCTCTTTCGTGCGACGATCGAGTCGTTCATCTCGCTCTTATAGCTAGCGTTCACAACAGCGCGCAAGCGGTAAGATATATATCTTTTTTATTAGGACCTGATGGTAAGCGGCAACCGCAGCCTAAAGACGTCAGCAACACCAGTGGTGTCACTCGCGTTGTCATCTTGACACCTCAGTTGTTAAGTCTCATATATGCTCAGTAATGTCACTGGCTGCATTGGCCTTCAAACCGGAACACAACAATGTTAGCACATTCCTTAAAATTCTATTCAAGGTTATCTTAATTTATCTTATTTTAAGAGAGGTAGGGCAGTGGGAGTAATTCCACTCAAATTGGAGCTGCCTGACTGGGGAAGTAACTCCACCATGCAGAAAATCGAAGTGAAATAATAGTGCTTTGAGCTATGTTGTATTGCTAACGAAAGAAAGAAGAAAGAAAAGATATTTATTTGGCCAAAAACATGTGAGACCTTACGAGTACACATAAATGAAAATAAAATCTATAAACATGCAACACTTAAAATAAAGTGTAAAATAAATAAATAAAGACATACTAAAAAGGTTATGCATGTGTCTCACGGCTGGGCCAAATGGGTCTCCAGATCAGCATAATGCCAAACACAATTAGTGCTTGACGCTGGTTTTCATCTGGAGCCCTAGTGTTTCACGGGTGTCAATCAGAAATTAAATAAGACTAACGGTGAGCAAGGTTGCCAGTGCTCCGCGAGGAAACGTTGTGTTGGCAGTGGGGGGACTTGGACCCATATACTGCCAACCCAACTATTCCTCTTTCGTATTACAGGATCTGCAGCGCGCAAGTGATACTCCTGGTGTTTGTTCATTTATTTATTGGAAGACCAACAGCATTAACAATTTGTGTAATTCAATATAATTATGCAACATATAGCCTATTATAGGTCCTCACTGATAGGCATTAATTTATAACAATATCAGACCATGAATGGTCAACGGAAATACAAATCTTACAAAAACAAGAATAATTATTTAACAAAAAAATAAAAAAACGAAGTAGGTTGATGCTTCAGGAAAAAACAGCGTTTATAGGCTACGGTAACCGCTTACCATCAGGTGGGCTGTATGCTTGTTACCACTTGCAAATTTTCACTAATTACTTATTATGGTCTACTTTTCTGGTTTTCCAGCATCACCGCCTGTTGAGCAAGTAGGTCCAAGAGTGAGACATGGACGGAGCAGTCGCGTCACCCCGCTCACGCCTACTGTGGAGCCAGCCAGCGAAGATGTTCTTATGCTCGTGGTGGGCCGGGCTAGGCTAGGTTGGGTGGACAAGTGACTGGACTGAAGAGGAAGGATAGGTGCAATGTGAAGTGACTGAGTGGTGAAAGAAGAATATACGATAGGATATACGTTTATATTTTGGATAGAAATACACTGGGATAGATAGAATTTCTTTACGTGAAAACTTGTGTTTGTAAACGCACCCACGATACAGGAGCAAATCCTAGTGTTAGGTGAATCCTAGTGATTAAAAAAATAAATAAACATGTCCAATTGGGAAAACTTAACAGTTTTGGATAGTTTCACCTGCATCATCACTGATTTTACTGTACACCTCTGTCTATCCCTTCGGAGAATACACGCGTGATGGTATGTGACGATATGAACTAATTTGTATAGTCCCACCCCACTTGTTCCAGTTCCCAAAGCTTTAAGTGCAATACTTACACGCGAACTAAATAATTGGGTCAGCATTGAAATCGATAGTTTTACGAGCAGGTGTTTCGGAATTAATAAAACTGACTAATCGCTCTAGTAAAGAAAAACTAAAATATACGAAGAGAAAGAGATAACTATATTTCATTTATTATCAATTTATCATCACTTCTGTATAGTAGTTATTGTTGTTTTACTTATCGTTGTTTTTTTTATACCACTAAGGTGGCAAACAAGCATACGTCCCACGTGATAGTAAGTGGTTACCGTAGCCTATAGACGCTTGCAACACCAGGGGTATCACTTGCGCATTGCCGTCCCTGTAAACCTAAAGAAGAATGAAGTGGGGGGACTTTGACACGGTCAAAGTCCCCCCACTGCCAACACAACGTTTCCTCGTGGAGCACTGGCAACCTTGCTCACCGTAAGGAATACAACACAGCTCAAAGCAGTGTTATTTCACTTTGATTTTCTGCAAGGCGGAGGTACTTCCCCAGTCGGACAGCTCCAATTTGAGTGGAATTACTCCCACTTTTCCCTAACTCTCTTATTAGGTTGGCGCCGGAAATCATGACATGACCTACATTATTATGTAGGTTGTTCTTTTTCTAATAGAATATTTTATGCCCTTCCATTCATTGCAGGTAATCTCATTTTCTATTAGAACCTGTATAGTTATAAAACTTCATTCACAAAACGGTAGATAGAATATTTTTTATTGTACACCAAGAAGCTTAATAAAACTAAACAAATAAACTTATAGTATTACCAATTTTTCAAACGCTTAAAAAAATATAATTAACTAAAAGTTACTGACCCGAAAAGGCTTTAAAGTTTGTTTAAAGTTTTGGTGTAGTGATATTTTCAAAATGTGGTTGTGTTCAGTGACTTTTGTTGGTAACCATACATGCTTAATTATATTTCTAGACTAGTACCTACATACTATCTATATAATAGCTTCAATCTGAAATAATAAATAATTAATTTAGTAATGAAATCTAGATGCATTGGCATTGTGGTAATCATATTGCTTCTCTCCGTCGAGTATTGCCGTCAAATGCTTAATACGAACTGTCTCGTGGGACATGGGAACTTCTTTGACCTGAAAAAAAGGACAATTTTTACCCTGAGATTGACAAGAAGACACCCGAAGAAACGCATCGCCAAAATATTCTGCCGCTAATTCTTTATCAGTGGTGGTTCCAGATATTTTCGGGGGTGCTTGACTCCTTAGCCCCCCCTTGAATAGACTACTAAAGTCATGGCAAGCATTTTTGCTCCAGATTTTTTTTATACCAAAATTGACTCTTGTTTTATCAGGAGTGGATCCAGATGCTTGAAACCGTTTACCTCCACTACTGAAATCAAACTTTTAACTCCAGCATACCCCTTACTAAAATTGACTTTTCGCTACTGTCTTCCATTTTACCTTTGTCTTAAAATTTGTAGTTTTCTTCTCTTCTCTCCTAGCCATGATCCTGAAGCCTCTAACCAGGAGGAAGTACAGGATTTCAACAAAGCTGATGAAACTTGCTCCCAGGAACAAGCCTGCAGCACCGCCAAACGACACTAGATATAATAAAATAATGGCAGTTAGGTGTTAGTCAGAATTCCAGAAGTAGTCAAAGCCAAAACATAGTCATGTATCATCATCATCAACCCATATACTGTCCCACTGCTGGGCACGGGTCTCCTCTCATATTGAGAGGGATTAGGCTATAGTCCACCACGCTGGCCTAGTGCGGGTTGCCAGACTTCACAAACCGTCGAGAAAAATCTCTAAGGTATGCAGGTATGCAAAATCTAGTATATAGTACATTTATGATATTATGTGCTACGCTTGACCGCTAGTTTTCCTGATGTTAAGCGATACAGCGATCTAGGGTGGAGCGCGCTTGCCTACAAGAAACCGATTCACTCGAGATTTAAAGACACCCAGATTAGAGCTATTGGGGAAGACCCACTCAGGAAGCTCATTCCATATTTCAGCGGTACGCATGACAAAAGTAGACTTGAAGCGTTTCGTTTAGTTTTTGGGATGTCCACCATGACTCGATGTCGCTTTTTCATGCTTCTGGTCGTCCGATAGTGGAAACGGCAAGGGGGAATAAGATCGTGGAGATCTGATGCACACTCTCAGTATGCGAGAACTGTTTAACTGATAACTATTGTAGGTATAATGTGCAAATGCATCTACAGTAAAATCCCAATACGTAATAAAGAACTGCTGTAAGTAGGGTTATAGCAGCATTAAGAAATTGGTTAATGAAAACACGTTTTATTCTATTAACGAGTTTTTAAACTATTCTGAGTAGTATGATGACAGATGTGGTAGGTACATTCCAAGCACAACCTCGATGCCTGAATGTATCTTGTGTTTTGCATTATTTAAAACTGTTTAGGCATATTTATCTTCCATAATAGGAATATTTATTTATTTGACTAATTCAAATAAATAAATATTCCTGGATAATTTCACATAACACCATCTATTCCCCAACTAACCAGAGCTTGTACTATGGGACAATGGATATATTGAATATGTATATACTTTTTTAATAGTTTTAAAGTAAAATTTTCATGCTGTTTATAATGGCTAAATAGGCTTGACCTGTATAAAATGTTCATATAATATAACACTGTGGAAACACTGGCATCACGTCGGGACTGCCAGTGTGGAGAGGCGAGTGTATTGCCTCTCCGACGAAAAGGGAGGATCCTCCAACCAGGCGGGTGTTATGCCTGGCGGGCCACGGCCCGACGGTTAATGTCGGGCGGTTGTATATATGCAACTTTCGTTACGAATGTTGCTTGCGCGATTCAGGACTTCGTAGTTTTTATGTAGCGCGGTAGATGTCGCTACAACACCATTCTAAGTACCCTATTTATTGCAAATAAATAATAAATGAAATACATTTTCCCAAATGGTTGTTACATCATCACCCATATACCTACTGTCCCACTGCTGGGCACGGGTCTCCTCTCACAGAATGAGAGGGATTAGACTAAAGTCCACCACGCTGGCCTAGTGCGGTTTGGCAGAATTCACACGCCGTCGAGAAAACTCTAAGGTAAGCAGGTTTCCTCACGATGTTTTCCTTCCCCGTAAAAGCGAGTGATAATTAATTTTTAATAAGCACATGATTTCGAGTCAGAGGTGCGTGCCTTGGGTCCGAACTCGAAACCTTCGACTGGCCAGTCCAATGGTCTTACCACTAGGCTATCACTGCTTATGGTTAATGCCAACTATAATCATACACCAAAAACGGAGAATGACCAGGAGGAAGTTTCCGGTGGAGGTCTGGAGTCTGGTCTATGTTGGTCGGCTTCCAGTCTTACCAAATGCTCAGCGCCGGATCTAGGGGATCCCATGCCCTGGACATTCCGCAAATTCGAACTTCTTGGTAGACGAATACACGTCACATCATCAACGTCATCATCAACGCAACTTTGATAACTGACACAGTTGTCCAGGGGTCCACAAAGTGTTGCGATCATTTTTAGGTTGTAAGAAAGAGATGGGAGAACTGTTGATAATCTGAACTGAGATGATAACACCATCTCTTTACTCTGCTACATCCTCTGTACTTTAAGCGCGGGGCGCGTAGGCATACGTCCGTCAGACCTTTGGACTCTTCTTCCTAGAGGATAGCTGATACCTCGATTCTGCAAAAGGATCTCTATCGATCCAACTTGTCTTACCAACAAGATCTTGGAAGTGGAACACAATTTCCCTGGTGTAACGTGTCCTGGGCGCTTGCACCGTGAACTTGACGGACCCATGCGACTTGAACGGCTCACGAGTCCTGAAAAAAACATGATAATTTAGTTCACACATGTGGTTTGCCACCGGTAAGCCGGGTGAGGATTGAATGGGCGATAATTAAAATTTGACAACAATATACTTCACTGGAAAAAGTAGGCCAATATAATTATTATTACTAATATTATATATGCGAAAATAGCTCTGTCTGATTGTTGCGCTTTCACTCTTGAACCAATTTTAATGAAGCTATTTAGCGACGGAAAAATTTGAACGCGAGCAGGATTCGAACCTGCGTCTTCTGGTTAGGTACACCAGACGCTATGACCGCTAAGCCACCGCGAGTCCCACCTGCCATCACAAATTTTGCCTTGACATTCGGCACTTACGTCTTAATGGTGACGTCAGTAACACCCATTGAAAGCAAGTTTTTGCTTCTCAACCGACATGACTTACTTTACAGCTAGTTCAATGTCGAACGATGCCACCTTACCTACGATCTTTTTGTATTGTTTTGGCATTTACTTGGCATGGAAAATGCTGTGATTTTTTCTAAATTTAGCTATTTTCAGCGACTTTTGTTATTGACCGTACATGTTAAAAAAGTGCCTTTAAACCTCACCAGAACTCATCGGCAGTGGAAATCTCCTCATAAACACAGTCCATACACTGTGGTGCACATGCGCACCTCTCTCCATTATTGTTGGAAAGCTCGTGTTTCTTGCCAGCGAGGCACCACATCCCTGATGCAGTACACCGAGGACCCCCTGGAAAAGACTAAACCATTTTCGATAGGCTCTCGGGACACTGAACAATCGATCTGGAAGGTTAGACTGCGCTTGCCGCGGCCAGTCTATGGATGGGTGACCAGTCTTAACATATTGAGAATTCTCCGGGCCTCGGAGAACATGTTAAGCCGTTGGTCCCAGTTGTCAAGCGAGCACCTATGACAGCTGTTTGTGGTAGTCAGGATCCCAAAAAGCCTGACAACAAGTCTATCCTTAGGATATCATGTCAGTTAAGAAATACCGGACCTATATCTATACATGACATTTATAAATGAATCTTTATTTCCCTTGGTCATCGCATCACGCTTGAACGGATGGAACAATTTCGCTAATTCTTTTTTTGCTGTGTGTAATGGCGCCCCACGTTGGGCGCCACTTGTAATGGCGGCGGTTACTTCCGTTGAAAAAAAAACAGCTGCGACTGTGCTATATTATAATACTTGATAAAATACTAACTAACGATGGACACGTCTATAAAGTTCTTATTACTTATCGAGGTAGTTACATGCGGCGACGTTCGCAGAACGCGCGCATCGTAACATAACGTTGGCGGCCGACTGGCTGCGCGGGCGGGTCGCGGCAGTAGGGAGCGCGAGGCGTAACTTTGTACGACCGGTGTGTACGCGATCGGGTCGATACAAACTTGTTGCGGCGTGCGTAAACTTGCAACGCTACATGTGTTAATTATTGTCAGGAGAATGTTCTTATGTCAGAAAAATTAAAAAAAAATTGCAGGAAATTAGAAAATTTAAAAGAGTTAGATAAAATAAAAACTAGATAGGTACTTTCAGGTAAAAACTACGCAGACGAAGTCGCGGGCAAAAGCTAGTAGCTTATAAAAAGTAACGAACGATTTGTAAAACTGTAAAAGATATACCACAAAAAGTTAAAAGATATACCTATTTACAGAAATAAATATCATTTACCTTCATAAAAGTAGTAGAAAGGTACACAGCCGCATAGCTCCAAAGCTACCCTGCTTCGACATGACAGTCGACAGGTATTCGTACTGTAAACCTGAAAGAAATCACAAATATACTTTTAAGAGAGATAAGGCATAATGGAATAATTCCAATCAAATTGAAGCTGCCGACTGGGGAATACATCGCCTTGCAGAAAATCGAACTGAAATAATACTGCTTTGAGCTATGTTTTGTTTCTAACAAGCAAGGTTGCCAATGCTCCGCGAGGAAATGTTGTTGGCTGTGGGCGGAGTCTTATACTGACAATTCAGCTATTACTGATTCGTTTTACAGTGTCGGCAAAGTGCAAGCGATACCCCTGGGCCTAAACAATCATAAACAATAATTAATTACAATCATAAACTTCATGGACAACTAATTATTCAAATTTCTGCTAAACCCTCTTCCTCTCTCATATTTTTGCTGTGCCCAACAGGGTCCATAATTATTATTTTTTATTTATTTTTTATTATTTCTGCAATCAAGGCAATCTGTGCACTAAACAAAAACTTGAGAGGTGTCAAGGGACACCCATATGGAACGAAGTTCCTTTCATTAAAATTTAATAATTAAAAATAAAAAAACCTGTATACACTCAACAATTCACAACGCGCGAAATTCAAATATTGTCATTCACTCAATAATTCGAAATTCAAATATTGTTGACTAGCAAAAAGTGTCGTCACAACTTTTCGTAAGAATTTTTTCCGTCTAGCCCCCTTTCACAACGCGCGATAAGGAACTTCGTTCCAATAAGCCTTGCTTTTGTCTGATAAATTTATCAGTATTGATTATAGTCATAGTGAGCCTTCCCAGTTTACTGGTAGGCTTTCACTTCTTTTGGCAGAATCTATCCAGGAGCGTAGGGAAACTATGTCTTTTTAGTCGTTCGTGCTGTAGTGATCCGCGTCCACTTAGTTTTACAGCAAGTGAATTCTTATGTCCAGATAGTCTCTCTTGATATTTAATACTATGTTTAGTGATCTCTTCCTTAACGGAGTAATTTTTATGTCGGACATAGTTTTTAGCTCGAGGGAGCTTTAAAAACTTAACCGGACTAGGTGGCGAGGCACCAAATGCCTCCAGCCAGGGGCAACTTATAAACTAAGCAACACAGCTAAAGGGCGTCCCCTGCGGGACACGGACCTCGGCTTAGGGCGTTGCTGGGGGAGCAGCTAGGGACGGCTGGATCTGGGTTTAAATTATTTAGGGGCGAATTTAAAGCTACTGGCTCGGTACGGGCCGGCTCGAACAAGGGACGGGGAGGATTACCGTTATGGGGTCTTCGCGACGGGCCTCGCCGGCGAGGACGGTAGATATACCGTCCTCGCCGATAGGGCGAGGACGATAGGGCGGCTTCCTTAAACGGAGTTTATTTTTAAGTCATTATATACGTATTTGTGGCTTATATAAGGCGGGATATTAAAGATTGCTCTCATTGTTTTGGTTTGGAATCTCTCTAGTATTTCGATGTTACTATTTCTGGCAGTAAACAGGGTCCATAGTGAACAAATTTAAATTATAATCCACCTGTACAAAACATTATGGAATGCAATAAAATATTCAGTATTGAGCCTTACCCAGTCGGGCAGCTCCAATTTGAGTGGAATTACTCGCACTATGCCCTACCTCTCTAATAGCTTAGAACCTTAGATTACCTTAGAACTTATCCTTTTTCAGGATATTTCTCATTTAGTTATTTCTCGAAATGAAAGATTGAGAAATAGTATGTTATGAGAACGTTGCGGCTTAAAAGATGATCTAGTGACGAGGATTGAGAAGAATATGCTGAGATGGTTTGGGCATGTCGAGAGAATGGATGAAAGGCGACTAACAAAAAGGATTTATATGGCGAATGTCAGTGGAAAAACTTATACCGACCTTATTGGTGAGGTTCTTCAAAAAGGTCAGGTGCGTAGTACTCGCAACCGGCGTGTATGTATGACAAGATGTATGAATGTGGTCGATGCGAGAGAAGTATGCAAGAATCGTAGCAAGTGGCGTTCTTTAGTTTCTGCCAACTCCTATGGGAAAAAGGCGTGAGTGTATGTGGCATGTTCCGCGCTCCCCGCTCCTTCTCCGCGCCTCAAGCCTCACCCCGCGCGTCGCCATAAATACATTTGCCGACGACGCGCGGGCCTCTTTCTTCCCGCTGCAGCTGCCCGAAGCTAAGTGCCACCCTCTACCGGTCGGACCTCGCCTCGAATCCTTCGCCGAACCCACCCTGAGCTTAACTCACCCTACTCTTGCCTTAATTTACTTTATCTGTTAACCCTAGGCTCAATATTAAAATATGCAAAATTACAATACAAAGCCGAACATGACACAACGCAATACACACACTAAACTTGTAACACCTAATTTCACAAATTTTTATGGAAAACTGCGCCTAACATATATTATAGCAGAAATAATAAACAAACTACCACCAAAATTAAAAAATTAATGAACGCAAAAAAACATAAAATATAAACTTAAAGAATACTTTTTAGAGAAATTGAAGCTTAATAGAAATATGTATCTTAATAATTTAAATACATAAAAAAAAACATGCTGTATAAAATATTACATTTTAGAGGGTAAACCGTTTTGTATAGCTTTGGGAGCGCGATACGTCGTGTTCACTTAACTACATCTTTTGAAAATCGAGCTGTCGACGGACTCAACCGGTGTACAGAAAAACCTAAACTGGTTTATGTTTACACTGTGCCTTTTTAATATAATGTAAATTAATTTGAGTTGATAATAAATACCGTCGACTACGTTCCTAAAGCGTGTCCACTACGTCACAGTATGTATGTAGATATTTCTTATTTTACATAGACGTAGGCATCTTGCAACACAAGCGAAGCTCTATCAGCTCTACTAAAAAGTGAGCTACATCTTCTTTTCGACTTTCTGACTTTTCGAATTCATGTGCGTATTAATAATTATTATACTTGCACCTCGTCCTCAAGATAAGTATCCTGAAATAAATATATTATTTACCACTTGTAGTAACGCTCAGGAACTACCGCTCATTCACATCTGTTGAGAGTAAGAAAAATGAGTGAATGAATGAATGATGTCACGTTGACAGCACAGGTCAGTCGCCTTGTTGTATCGTCATTCGCTTTTTAGTGTTCAACCGCTCAACACGTACTTAATTCCTTGAAATTAATACCGTTATTATGCCGAAAAGAAAGTATAATAAGGATTACGAATACATCAGTGATCAAATAAAAAAGTTAAAAAAGAAATTAAAACGAGTTCGTAAACAAGACGAACCATCATCTTCGAGCGATACGGATTCCAAAAACAGTTACACAGGTATTTGCATATTATTTAAATACAATTTAACACTTGCTTTATTTGTCTTCCAAATACGATGCAATGCAATCGAGCTGTATCTTTGGACTGCCTCACGCATTACGCATCTACCCACATATTATATATTTTTACGAACAACGCTGAATTGCGTCAAAACAAATGCATTTCGAGCTGACCTTTGGGCTGCCTCACTGCGCTTTGTTTTAATGGTATGTGCCTACCCTCATAATAATTTTTAACTAATAACGCTATCTGCGTTAAACCAAATGTACATCGAGCTGATCTTTGGACTGTCTCACCGCATTTGAAATTGTACGTTTGCTAAAGAATGTAATCGAGCTGCTCTTTGGACTGTCTCACCACATTCTGCAAACAATACCCAACAACGTAAAAACGCTTCATAAACCATTATAGTGGTAAATTCCTACATGGTAAAATAAATAATTTCAGAACATGGACTGTTGGAAGATCTAACCACAGAACCAGAATTATGTGTCGACACACAACAGGCCGAAATGGTCGCAGTGTCAACAAACACTCAGATTGCCTCCGATTTGGAGAACAACCTGGACCAAACCACAACTGAGTTAGTTAACGCAGAAAGTGATGACCATGGCCTAGACAAAGATCTCTCTTGGAGATCCTTGGTGAGGATCCTAGCAGTGAAGTACAATATGGTCAGGAAATCCATAAGGAACTAGCTAGCCGGTTGCAACATATCGCAACTACCGGCCTCACAAAGGAAACGAGGAAAGAATTACAACAAAAGTATCTCTTACCTGCTAATGGGATCCTCTTGGGCGCACCCTCAATGAATCCTGAGATAAAAGCCGCCTTGCCTGAAACACTGGCCAATCGGGATAAGGCATTAGAAACGAAGCAAAAACTCTTAGCCTCTGCTATATCTTGCGTTGCAACGGCCACCACACAATTACTAAGTTCTAATGATAAGAACAATGATTTGTTAAAAAAATTAATGTACACAAATAGAATACTTTGTGATATTCAACATTCCGACTCCGTCACCAGAAGGATGTTCAGCACATCAGTACTCAAGAAGGATGTCAAATCACAGATCCTAAATTCTAAAATTGACAAATTTCTGTTTGGCGAAAATCTCCCGGACGCCTTAAAAACCGCAAAGGCCGTGTCCAAATCCAGTGCCGAAATAAAGAACATAGTCAACCGGAACAAAAAGCCCCAGCCATCGACCTCCAAAGCAAGTTCTTTAAACTCGAAGGCTCCGGCGGCTCCAAACCGGAGACCGCCGGCAAACACACAGAAGTCCCGACAGCCCACTCACCAGAGTCAGCACGCCAGGTCATCGAGGACGTCATCGCAGTCGCAGAAAGCCAGCAACCGTCGTTGATAGAAGAGGTGAGGTACGCAGGTCGCTTATCTAATTTCTATAACCAGTGGGCACGCATCACTAATGATAAAACGATTCTATCATGGATTCGTGGCTATAAACTAATTTTTTGTGATCCTGTGAAACAACCCTCAATTCCCGAAGCTCCCAGCTACTCGGCTGAGGAATTTACACAATTCGAGGCAGCCGTCACGGACCTCGTAAAAATTGGAGCAATTTCGGTGTGCAAACCATGTCGAAATCAATTCATATCCTCTACCTTTCTAAGGCCAAAACCAAATGGCAAGATGCGCTTCATATTGAACTTAAAATACCTAAATAAATTTATTAAAACTAGTCATTTCAAACTAGAAGACTTACGTACCGTTCTGAAACTCATTTCTAAGGATTGTTTAATAGCGACTTTAGATCTAAAAGATGCATATTTCTTAATCAAAATAAATGAAAACTCAAGAAAATATCTGCGATTTATCTTTAACAACTCTCTTTATGAGTTTAATGCCTTGCCATTTGGTCTTAACACTGCTCCATATATTATATTCACAAAATTAATGAAACCGGTAGTGAGGCTATTGAGATCAGCAGGCTACGTGTCATCTATATATCTCGACGATCTATGTCTAATATCTGACTCATACGACAACTGCTTGGACAACGTAGATATAACCAAACGGTTTCTAACTAGCTTAGGTTTCATAATAAACTTAGACAAGAGCATCCTGATCCCCTCTAACAAATGTAAATATTTAGGCTATATAATTAACACCCATGATCTAACTGTCCAACTACCTTCTGATAAAAAAGCTCGTATTGCACACGAAATTAAAAAACTCATGAAGTTAAGAAAATGTAAAATCAGGTACTTTGCTCAAATTGTTGGACTACTGGTCTCTGCTTGTCCAGCCATCGAGTACGGATGGCTTTATACAAAGGAACTAGAACGATCAAAATTTTTGAGTCTTCAGGGTCACGGCAACTATGATGCCATAATGCAGATCCCTTCATCATTGCAGCATGACCTAGAATGGTGGCTGCAGGCCATCCCTCATTCCGTAAAACGAATAAGGGATAACAACTACAGCTTAGAAATTTATTCTGACGCCTCAACAACGGGGTGCGGGGCGGCCTGTGGTAAAGAGACGGCTAGTGGGCCGTGGTCCAATAAAGAGCGTGAATTACATATAAACCATTTAGAGCTCCTAGCAGCGTTCATTGCTCTTAAAATATTCGCTAAAAATTATACTAATTGTCAAATATTAATGAGAATAGACAACTCAACCACCATTAGCTATATAAACCGAATGGGTGGTATACAACTTCCACATTTGACAGGAATTGCTAAAATGATTTGGCAGTGGTGTGAACAACGAGAAATCTTCGTAGTTGCCGCCTACATAAAGTCCTCAGACAATGACGTAGCAGATGCGGAGTCACGGCGCTCACACCCCGACATTAAATGGGAACTGAAAGATACCACTTTCAGGGAAATACAAAATAAATTTGGAGTTCCTCAAATAGACCTATTTGCCAGTCGCATAAATAAAAAATGTAACTTATATGTTGCATGGCAAAAAGACCCAGAGGCTATTGATGCATTCACTATTAGCTGGAAAACATATTTCTTCTATGCATTCCCCCCATTCTCTATTATTTTAAAAACTCTTCGTAAAATAATTACCGATCGGGCTAGGGGCATCGTAGTGATTCCCATGTGGCCCACACAGCCGTGGTATCCGATATTTAGACAGCTGTTAATATCCGAACTATTTATTTTCAAACCTAACGAAAATGTCATTATTTCCCATTCTAGCAAGAGCAAGATTCACGACAACCTTTCCCTGGCTGCCGGAATCTTGTGCGGGCGACGTTGCTGAGACGAAGTGTACCTCCATCAGCCATAAATATCATGCTGGCATCACTTAGCGTTAACTCCATCAAACAATACGAAGTATGCTTAAAACGATGGCATAGTTTCTGCATTCGCACTAATCGTGACATATTCGAGGCCTCAGTCCCCACAGCCATATACTTCCTAACCCAGGTATACCACTCAGGTATTCAATACGGTACACTAAATAGTTATAGAGGTGCGTTATCTCTCGTGATAGGGCCACACATATCCTCAGACGATCGAATGAAAAGGTTTTTCAAAGGAGTTTTCCGTCTTCGCCCTCCCACACCAAAGTACAACGTCACATGGGATACATCTAAGGTATTGGATCACCTCGGCCTATGGTTTCCTAATGAAAATCTCTCGTTAGAACGGCTGTCTAAGAAATGTGTTACCCTATTGGCCCTCACAACAGCACACAGGGTGCAAACTTTTCATAAAATTAAAACATGTAACATAGAAATCCAAACTTCCCAAATTAACATTAAAATACCCGATCTGATAAAAACATCAAAGGCAGGAAATAACCAACCCTTACTCTGTATTCCCTTCTTCACTGAAAAACCTGAGATTTGCCCAGCTACCACCTTACTTTCATACATCAACCTAACTAATCGTCTTCGCCATGATAATAGAGACAATCTGTTTATAGCCTATAAAAAACCCCATAATATTGTTACCACACAATCTATCAGCCGATGGATCAAAACAACCCTAAAAGATTGTGGTATTGACGTTTCCACGTTTAGTGCACATAGCACCCGCCACGCCTCTACTTCCAAAGCGCACCAACGTGCAACGGGGCGTCAATATTGACGTAATAAGGAAGACTGCAGGATGGAGTGGCACTTCCACCACCTTTGGCAAATTTTATCACAGATCGATAATTAACAGTGATGATCAGACGGCCTTGGCCAGGGCAATTCTAGACCAAAATAATCCCTAAAATATAATCATAATATTAGGTATTACCTAATATTATGATTATATTTTAACCCAACATTTGTAACTGCTTATAATTAATTACAAAAATACATACACATGTAACCTTAATTTATTAGCATAATGATTGTACCTAATATAAGGTGATTTCCTACTGATTATAGATTAATATAATTAAGAGAGAAACTCATTTATTTGCTTGTATTTACAATCAATAAACTTAAGAAAAAATAATTATACATTTTATTCTATTTTTTCTTCTTCTCTTCATTCTTACTTAAAGGTATTTAGGTATACAGGATGTATCAAAAACCCTGTCCGATCCTTAAGGGTCGTATAAGGTGTCGTATTACGTACACAAACACGTAAACGATAATTAGATACGAGATATTTTTTTTTCCCCGATTTATTTAAATATAATTTAAAAAAAAACTAAACCTTTTACATGTCAACACTCAATCCACGAAATAAAGTTTATTCAATTCGATCTACACTAGTGTCAAAGAAACCGCCCGAGCAATTTGCCGCTTTTTGATCCTTTGTCATGTGCCGCCAGCCCGCTCTGTCGCGTGCCGCCAAACAAATTTAATGCGAATGAATCTTACCTACTGGGCCTACACGTAGATATTAGCTGATATCGATTAGGCATAGTTATGTTTACCTAATAATTGACGTTCTTTTGTGTTTTTCATAAGTATCAGCTGTTACGTATTAGTCATAGGGATGATTACCTCCTACCGGGCCTACGCGTAGGTATCAGCTGGTATCGTACAGGAATAGTGTTGCTTACCTAATAGGTACCTAAATAATTATTGACGTTGTTTTTCAAGAAACAATGAACTAAATGTATTGCTTTGTTAAAATTATTTTGTAAAACATGAACTAGATATCTACAAAATTCTGCGATCGTGTTCCTTAAGTGAACTTCCAATAGGTACTTACTGATATTCCACGTCGTGTTTTCGTGGTCTTTCGGCATTAGGGTAATGAGTCTTGTACTCATTCATGGATACTGCTTGACACGTGTTCGTACACGTGTACACGTGAACTTCAAGTTCATGGAGACGTTGGATACACGCTCCGACGGCACTGGCATACCTTGCCTAGCAAAACGCACCCCATACTCTCACTCACTCGTAGTCTTTTCGAACATTTGCATAATTGCAGCATAAGCACATTGGAACACGACATTGACAACAGATTGGAATACGACATTACTCACGATACGATGGGTAATCGAGGTGATAAGAGATTCACGGACGTCCGATCGGAAGCGAACTCTACGCGAGACTGACATGTCAAGGACAACAATTGGCTTACACGCGCCGCTCTGTGGGTAGTTAGGTACAGTCTGTCGGCGACGACAAAGCGCGCACGGAGCGGCACCGCTTGGCGGCATCCTTTGAGGTAAAAATGAAAAATAAATTGGTAAATATTAAAAGATTTCGCCGCTGGGTGGAGTATTGTCAACTTATGAAATTTTCCCATATTTAGTGGAGAATTGTGTAAGTTTATTAGAAGAAGAAAAATCGATACTTTCTGGTTTCTTTAATATCTTATTTTTATTTATGTTTATTAGTAAGTATATAAGAAAGGGAATACGCCTCTTTCGGATCGGACAGGGTTTTTGTTACATCCTGTATACTTATTGTGATATTGCCAAAGTTAACTCTCAACTTCTACAAGTGGTAAATAATATATTTATTTCAGGATACTTATCTTGAGGACGAGGTGCAAGTATAATTAATGATTAAACGAACTTACCCAAGTGAAGTTCTATCATAATTATACGAAGCACCTCGTCCGAAAAGATAAGTATCACCCTCCCAACCCCGCTACTACCCGTACTAGTACTTCGGCAATATCACGTCAGTCAGCTTAACAGAAACTCTGAACTAAATGACGATACAACAAGGCGACTGACCAACTGTGCTGTCAACGTGACATCATTCATTCATTCACTCATTTTTCTTACTCTCAACAGATGTGAATGAGCGGTAGTTCCTGAGCGTTACTACAAGTGGTAAATAATATATTTATTTCAGGATACTTATCTTTTCGGACGAGGTGCTTCGTATAATTATGATAGAACTTCACTTGGGTAAGTTCGTTTAATCATTAAATTATCTCGCTTAAACGGCGAAGGAAAACATCGTGAGGAAACCTGCATAAGTGCATACCTTAGAGATTTTTCTCGACGGTTTGTGAAGTCTGCCAACCCGCACTAGGCCAGCGTGGTGGACTATAGCCTAATCCTCCTCAATATGAGAGGAGACCCGTGCCCAGCAGTGGGACAGTATATAGGTTGATGATGATGACATCTTCTTTGTCTTACCTTTCTCCCACTGGCGGTAGGTTCGTCAGTGTACAAACATCCCCTCCTCTTCGGCTGCAGGTCCTTCACCCCCTTTCCACAACGAGACTCCATGACACTCAGCTCCGTATTACGGTTCAGTGACAAAAACACTTTAGATGGCGAATGAGTGAGATCCACCACATCGTACGGAGAGTGGATGTAAAACTGAAAGAAGTTTATCATCATTATCAACCCATATGCTGTCCGACAGCTGGGCACGGGCTTCTCTCATATTAAGAGGGATTAGGCTATAGTCCACCACGCTGGCCTAGTGCGGGTTGGCAGACTTCACAAACCGTCGAGAAAAATCTCTAAGGTATGCAGGTTTCCTCACGATGTTTCCTTCAATATCCTATAATTTAAATCACTTTTCACACACACACACACACACACACACACACACACACACACACACACACTTTCGTTTTAAATTATAACCCATTTGTTTTCTTTTATTTATTTTTTTGTTTCACTAAGGTGGCAAACAAGTATACGGCACACCTGATGGTAAGCGGGTTACCATAGCCTATAGACGCTTGCACCACCAGGGGTATTGCGCGTTGCACTTGCACGTTGCCGAGTGCCAACCCTGTAAAACGAAAGAGGAAAAAGGTTGGCAGTATAAGGGTCAAAGTGCCCCAACTGCCAACACAACTTTTCTTGGCGGAGCACTGGCAACATTGCTCACCGTTAGGAACACAACAGCTCGAAGCTGTATTGTTTCATTTCGATTTTTTTCAATGTACGATCCTTTGGGATTTTATAATATATACATCTAGTTTAAAGACATAAGTACTGCAATACTTACGTCGGCAGAAGACGTAACGTGCATGATAATGTAACAGCTCTGTGACCAGTACTTACAAGTCACCGGCAAACCCATGGAAACGTTAGGACTCCTGAAAAAAAGAGGCATTTCCATGCGTTTGACCTTAGTTACACCTCGGATAGTTCTGTGGAAAGGCGAGGTGTATTGCCCCTCCAACGAAAAGGAGGATCCTCCAACCAGGCGGGTGTTGTGCCTGGCGGGCCACGACCCGACGGTTGATGTCGGGCGGTTGTATATATGCAACTTTTCGTTGCGAATGTTGCTTGCGCGATTCAGGGCTTCGTAATTCTATGTAGCGCGGTAGATGTCGCTACATCACTCCCCCTGAGACCGGAGGTCGATGAGTCAGCGGCAGTCGGCTTGCATTCTGACTAGAAGTGGTTGTATATCTCACCTCCGGCTACCTTTGAAGGGTACAATTGAATACTCTTGGGTGCTATCAAGAGGGGTTACTTATATAACAAATACGTTGATCAACTAATCTGTAAGGTCAAGCTGCGCTCATCAAGCATACGGTCCACCTGATGATAAACGATTAACGTAGCCTATAATAAACGCATGCAACACTAGGGGTATCACTTGCGCGTTGCCGAACACGTGAAACTAAAGAGCGATAGTGGGCTAGCAGTATAAGGGCCGATACAGCGTTACCCCGCAGGGCACTGGCAACCTTGCTCACCTTAAGGAACATAACACAGCATATATAACATTCAAAATTCATGAAGTTGCATTGTTTGTTAGAAGTAATCTACATTTGTTTCCACGATTATCGGAAAAATTCGTTCGAAATCGACGAAATAATGACAATCTCTGTATACATCCAGCTAAGACTGCACTGTTACACAAAAGTATTGTATGCATGGGTCCAAAGATTTATAATAAAATCCCAAAGGACATAAAACTATTAAATTCAAATTTATTTAAAATAAAACTAAAAACGATGTTGACTAAGAAATGTAATTTTATTATACATGATTTCATAAATGATAAATGTTGATTTCTATTATGATGTTATATAATTAGATACAATTTCAATGTTTGAGTGACTGTTTTGTTTTCTGTATCTGAATTATTTATAATTGGATTCAATAACAATTTTCAATATTTGTACGCCTTCAATGGTATAACATGTTATTAGCTCTTATTTAATTTTTTAACACCATTGCATGCATATTATTTTGTATTGTAATTTCTGTATTCAAATTTTAAATTCACACATGTTACAGAAAATAAATTTTCTTTATCATAGCAATGTTATTTCACTTCGGTTTTCTGCAAGGCGGCGGTACTTATCCAGTCGGGCAGCTCCATTTTGAGTGGAATTACTTCCACTATGCCCATCTCAAATATTTGACGAATAGCGTATAATAGCTCTTCATCAGTTCTAACTTACATGATCGCCACATCAGCTATCGCTAGAGAGTTGGTGACGTGACAAACACCAGCTTCGGTCATCACTGTAACCCATTTGAACTCCACTGCCTCAGAAGATACTGTCTTGATTTGCAGTTCTGGCATCACCTGAAGAAGATCAGTTTCATAATTAAATTCAGAATCATCCTAGCCTTTCTGAACAGTATGTTGGTCGGTTTTCAGTTTCACCGAATACAGGCGAATCATTATTTTACAGGAAGCGAGTGCTATTGTCGCGGTAACCGCATCCTATAGACGGCGCAAAACCAGTGGTATCACTCGCGTTGTCATCTTGACACCTCAGTTGTTAAGTCTCATATGTCCAGTACTGTCACTGGCTACATTGCCCTTCAAACCGGAACACAATATTGTTAATCATAATTAATCATACTAATATTATAAATGTGAATGTTTGGATGTTTGTTTGTTTGTTTATTTGTTACTCAATCACGCAAAAACTGCTGGACCGATTTGCATGAAATTTGGTATACTCATAGTATGTGACCGGGAATAAAGTATAGGCTACTTTTTATCCCGGAAAAATGTGGTAATATCCCGGAAATCCCGAAAAACGAATAGCTTACGGGATTTGAATGAAATTTCATACACACATAATATGTGACCGGGAATAACAAATAGGATATATTTTACCCCAGAAAAATGTGGGAAAATCCCGGAAATCCCGAAAAACTAATAGCTTACGGGATTTGAATGAAATTTCATACACACATAGTAAGTGACCGGGAATAACAAATATAATATATTTTACCCCAAAATTATGTGAGAATTCCCAGAAAACTTATCTAAGAGACCTACTTACGGGATTTAAATGAAATGTTGGTACTAATAGTTTGTGATTGGCGCTGGCAAATTGAATACTTCTTTTTTCGGAACAAAGCGGGAATTTCCCTAACATTGAGTACTTCTTATCCCATGAATAAAATCCGACAACAATTGTGTTACTAAGTCTAGGCGTACGAAGTCGCGGGTAAAAGCTAGTACATTATATATTGCTTTACATTAAGTACATGGGAACAATTTCTTTTTTAGAATCCTATTAATATTATAAATGCGAAATTAACTTTGTCTGTTACGCCTTTACACCTAAACCGCAGAACTGAATCTGATGAAATTTGGTAAAGAAACAGATTAAATCTTGACGAAGGACAAGCTACCATTTGTCTCAAAAATCCTTTTAGGATGCAGGTGAAAATTATTCGAAGTCTTTCTGTACATGTATTTGTCACTGGACTCCTTAACGACTGGACTGATTTTGATGACAAGTTTGTGTGGGTCCCTTGATGGTTTAGAGTAACAAATGGTTCCGGTAGTTGGTGTTGTAATGGAGTTGGAGTACAATGTCGGCCATGCCACATAGTATTGTGATAATTAATTATATTCTCCTTTTTCCGGTAGTTCAGAAAGGGTGGAGACGGTTAAATAATCGATTTATTTATTAATTTACATCAGTTACAACGATACCGACCAATTAAAATAATTGAAGATGTATTCATGAAAAACTTATACTTACTACTTACATTTTATTATAATAAATAGAAACACACACAATTATACATCCTTCCCACAATTATACATCCTTCACACAATTATACCTACATCCTTCTCACAATTATACATTCGCAGACACTCCGACAGTATAAATGGCCATCCAAACAAGTCACAATCAGGATTGGCGCACAGAGGCCTTACCACAACGTAATATTGCGATCATTTTTAGGTTGTGAGAAAGGGAAAGCGCTGTTTCATTTATAGAGCGACATCCCTCTCTCTCAATCGGAACACGATCGCAATAACACATAGCGGTATTGACGACTTAGCACACGCCACGGTTAGACACCAGGGCACGACAATAATACTCACATCAAGAGTGATCGCGTACATATCTACTTCCACATCCACGTCACTGAACTCTTCAAACGCCTGAAGGTGGAAAAGGTCTGAATTGGCAATGGTTTGCACGAAACGCACATAGTAGTTATACTTCTCGTCAGTGGGATCCACGTTCCAGTGGCGCTTAATCACGGCAGGCACCTTCGTGGGGTCCACACGATCCTGGGTAATATAATCATCATGTCAGCGCATTTAGAAAGAGAAAGGGAAAGAGAAAGAGAAAGAGAACATTCCTTATTCTTCTGTATCCTGTTCTCTGTTTTACCCTGTAAAACCAAAGAGGAATAGTCGGGTTGGCGGTAAATGGTCAAAGTATCTCACTGCCAACACAACGTTTCCTGGCGGAGCACTGGCAACCTTGCTTACCATGGAACACAACACAGCTTAAAAAAATGTTATTTCACTTTGATTTTCTGCAAGGTGGAGGTACTTCCCCAGTCGGGCAGCTATTTGAGTGGAATTACTCCCACTATGCCTTACCTTTCTTAGAACTTGGAAGACAAACGTTCACTTCTTTTACTGCAGACTAAGCACTTACCGTAAAACAGAATGTGACAGCTGGTAGACTGTACAGCCAGGACCTGAAGTCTTTCTCCAACGTCACCACTGTGGGGCTCTCGTTGTACCGCTGCAGCTGGCCAAGAGAAACATCCAGAGCACCCCACGCAGCCAGGGCGGTTGCTGCCACCCATAGGATCCTAGAGAAAGAACGATCACTGAGGGTTTTTTATAGAGTTAGCTTAGTTTAGCAAGGAAAAAATCGACTGCGGTAAGATTTGAACTTGCGTCTTCTTCTTGCGTTTCGTCATCAATAATTTCTTTCTCCGAGCCTTTTCCCAACGATGTTGGGGTTGGCTTCCAGATAATATATGATAAATGATATTTATTTCTGTAAATAGATCTTATAAAGACACTTTTACAAATCAATATCTTACATATTTATTTAGCTAGGTGGCTCCAGCATTTCCTAGCTGATGACCTCTGAGAAGAAACGCCGAAACAAACTCAGAGAATCATAGTCTCTATATGTGTCTTACAATGTAGGGCAAAGTCTGAAATGGCCTTTTGAAGAAAGAGCCATAGCGGCTTTGAGTAGACCAGTTCCAACCGACGGCACGCATGCATCAGTCATTGTGTAGCTCATCTATAATTTAGGGAGCTCAACAACCCGTCGCACAACGATACCAGAGGGTTTACTCCCTATCTCCGTCAACGAAGTTACGAGCCATTCGAAAGTTCTCCGAAACTTCGGAGTCCGATAAAACAAGTATCAAATTCAATTTTTCGAACGGGTAAAAACACATCAAGAGTAGGGACAACAGTCAAATTGTGTTGTCATTCATTCTTAGTTCAGGCCCCGAACGAATCATCCATCCGTAGGTGATACGGAGTAGGAAACGCCCGTAACTAAGGTCGAAACTACGGACTTCGTGCTTAGGGAGTAGACCCCCAGTTCAGAGGAACATTTGCGTAGGCCAGCCACCAGACTGCTCAAAGTTGAGTATATATATTTAGCCTACAAAGTACTCACATTTACATGTTATTGAGTTAAACGACGCGGCTTCATATCAGTATTTTACACGAAGCTACTGCCATCAGACCCCCGCAACCCAATTTTTAGTTAATACTGATATCCTGAGGATAGACTGGTTGTCAGGCTTTTTGGGCTTCTGACTACCACTAACGATTGTCATAGGTGTTCCTATGACAACCGGGACCGACGGCTTTACGTGTTGAAGCACGGAGGGGTCTCGATGTGTGAAGAATGGTCACCCGTCCACAGACTGACCGCGACTAGTGCAGCTTAACCTTGCAGATCGGTTGATCAGCTTAGTTATCACTTAGCCACGAGCCCCTCTGGTTTAATACACCAGACACTATGACCAACTAAGCCATTATTAGAAATTCACCTTCACATTCTGAATTTACGTCTTTATGGTGACGTCAGTGACATTTATTGAAAAGCAAGTTTGCTTTTCAACCGGCAGGCGGCATGACTTATTTTACAGTTAGTTTGGTTTAGTTGGTCACAGCGTCTGGTGTATTGAACTAGAAGACGCAGGTTCGAATCCTGCCCGCAATCGAAATTTTCCTTCCCTAAAATAACTTCTCTTAGCATGGAAAATGCAAAAAATAAATAATTTTTTTTATAGATTTGAATTTGTTTCGAAATCTTGCTTGATATAAAGAATAGAATGGAATAATGTCTAGAATAGATATTATTTTTTACAGACTAATGAAATGAATGAGGCAGTTTTTAAAATAGTTATCTTTAGCGCAATTGCTACACTAGGAGTCAGTTCCCAGGTGGAGCAAATTGCTATTGGGTATTTCTATAAAATTTTCAGCAGCAGTTCGGGGTATGGATATCGTTGTGCCCGTTTAATGGCAATAGGCTCGCCCCCTATTGGATGCGACCTAAACATACCGCCAAACTATGGGTGCACGGCCTAGCCCTTTGGAGAACACAAAAAAACATCAGGCAATTTGTGTTTTTAGCTGTTATCTCAATTCTTTTTAGCCTATTCCGTCGTATGCTGAGAGAAAGCCGATACCGAATAGTGAGACTCCGTTTTTACCGTTCAAACCAATGCCTCCGTGGCGCTGCAATGTGGTAGAATCCATGGATACTGGTCTCCCGACAAAAGTCCCTCCCCCCCTTCGCTACAGCTCTCATTAAAGAATTGCCCCATCTGGTGATTACAGAAGGTTCTTCAACACGGTATAAAGGAAAGTCATAGGTGTACATTTCCTGTCAAAATTGGCAATTGGATTTTGAAACTGGGGGCGATTGCCCAATATGGTGATTAGTGATAATATGTAATTTAATGCTAGCAGACCGGCTGTGTGATGGTAAGGAAATGGTGATTGTCTAGTTACGTAGATTATTCGGTTAAAATTATCGCTGCCAATGCGAGCCAGGGTCGCACTGTGTGGTTATCGTACAAAACTCATTGCTTAACACGGTGATTACAAACGTTACTAATTTGAGAAGTAGTTTTAAAACAACACGAGTATCACTGTGTGGTGGACAAAAAATTGCCCAGAGTGGTGATTACTGAGTTTAGTATTTTTTTTAATTCCATAGCAATTAACCGTTGGTGAACAAAGAAAGATCTAAACTGAATTTGATTTAAAAAATATCTGCATAATCGCAACATCTGCAGTGTTATTGAAAGTAAGTAATACATTAATTACAAAACATGGAAAATCCATTAGTGTACATTGAGTTATTATGTTTAAAGCGCTGGGAATAAAACCACAGTGCGAGTGAAACCGTCGCCTTCAAGTGCGAGCCAATCCTCGCACTTGAAGGCTCCTTTAGAAGAACTCCTTTAGAAGCAATCTTCTAAAGGAGGCGGGTGGATGGAACGGGAGAGAGAAGCTTCCAGCTCTCCTTCGTGGCTCGCGGGGCCTGACCAGACTTCGAGTAGGCCGCGAGGCAAGGCCTTGCCTTTTTTAAGGGTCCAGCGATTGAACATTGGTTGATCTCTTGTCCCATGCCCCGACTATAGGAGCAAAGCGAGGCATTGAGCTTCCTGTGTGTCGCGATCGCTGATCACGAAAATGTACTTAAACTTTTGAGTACTTTCGCGTGATCTTCGCAAATGACTCTCTGATATTGTTTTACGACGAGTCGTTGAGGTCCCTAAATATGGATTGAGCTACACGATAAATGATGTATGCGTGCAATCAGTTAGCACTAGTCAACTCAAAGCTTTGCCTACATTGTAAAACACATGTCTGGTATGCATAAAATATAATGTTACTGTCTAAACTTTAAAAGAGACCATAATTCTCTGAGTTTGTTTCAGTGTTTCTTCTCAGAGGTCGTCAGCTAGGAAATGCCGGCGCCCTCTAATAATTTTAAGAATTAAATATTGACTTGTAAAAGTGTCTAAACTTTACGGAAATCTAATATATAAAATTCTCGTGTCACAGTTTTCGTTGCCATACTCCTCCGAAACGGCTTGACCGATTTTGATGAAATTTTTTGTGCTTATCGGGGAGGTCTGAGAATAGGCCAACATCTATTTTTCATACCCCTAAATTTTTTTTTTATGGCAAAACAACGTTTGCGGGGTCAGCTAGTAATATATATAATTTATCGTTTAATGAGAAAATATACAATTGCTGACATAAAAAAGATGCCCTCAGTCTTCGGAGAGACGTTGGCTCTCTGTGCGCGTTTTATCGTCTATTTTATGAGGAGTGTTCCCAAGAGCTATTTGAACTGGTGCCTCGGTCACCTTTTTATCATCGCATCACCTGCCTCAGAAGCAGAGCCGATCCTCACATTCTGGAGACCTGGGTCTCCAAGAATGTTAAAGCGTCGCGCAGTTTTCTCCGGCGCACCTGCTAGATGTGTAACGGTCTCCCTGCTGAGGTTTTCCCTGTATGCTATGACATGGGGTTCTTCAAACGGCGTGTATACAGGTTCCTTAAGGGCCGGCAACGCATCAGCAGCCTCCGGTGTTACAGATGTCCATGGGCGCCGATCACCACTTACCATCAAGTGGCTCGTCTGCTCGTTTGTCGACGTCAACAAAAAAATAAAAAATAAATATAGTCAACCGGGGTAATTGTAAACAGAAAATACATGGGGTAACTGGAAATAGTAGCGGCAATACCGGCCCCGTTTCCGATTACCCCTTGCATTTACTGTTTACAGTTACCCTGGTTGACACTAATCAGTGAATTCAAATCCCATGTTACATATTTTCTAACGCATAAACTTGGCTCAAGGTTTGTTCTATTATGATAGAACGTAATACCTCAATGTTTGTATTATTAAATACTAGGTACATAGTAGGAGGACAGTGTGCATATATGCATGGAACTGAATTAATTACCATTACCTATATATGTTACTGTAAAAGCTCGAACTACGGTAAATCTTAAGATTTAAGTGTAAGTCTTAGGATTTACCGACATGAGTTGGTAAATGTAAGTATTTCTGAAAAATACGACGATTTTTTCGAGCTTTTACCATTCGAATTCAGTATATGCTAGGTTTTACCACTGTCAGCTGGTAGATGTTGGTTTGAATATAAATTTGATGATGGTTTGAATATAAATTATTATATTAATAAACGGAATATAATAAACGGCGTATCAAAAATACTGATTGAGCGACAAAGTTATTGGTTGAGCAGCAAAAACCAGATATCGGTTAGGTTAGGTTAGAACTGTGACCACACAACGCACGAGCCGAGCGAGCGAAGCGAGCGGTGCCGCTGCAGCGGCCGGCGAGTGCCAGAACCAAATCTGAATGTTTTGGGCGGCAAGCTACAAGTCAATACGTTGAGCACGTTATGACATGGTTTGTTTTTCAACATTTACCGTGCATTAATGTAAATCCTAAGATTTACCAACGGAATGGTGGTAAAAGGTCGAATCGCAAACCTTTTGGGACATTTACCATTAGGAATTGGTAGATCTTAGGTTTTACTGGAATATCTTAGGATTTACTGTAGTTCGAGCTTTTACAGTAACATATACATTTATTTATTTATATTATAAGGCACACCAACAACTTACTTACAAAATATTTTTAGATAGGTGATACATAGTTAAGTTCTGTGCAAATAACTCACTTAAAGGCGTGCACGGCTTTCCAATAATTAAAAATTAGTCAAAATTTACAAAAGTTAAGATAAGCTGAATAAAACCGAATCAAAATCAAGACAATACAACAATAGAGATAATAAATTATACATACATATATATACATACACTCACGCCTTTTTCCCATGGGGGTAGGCAGAAACTAAAGAACGCCATTTGCTACGATTCTTGCATACTTCTTTTGCTTCGACCATATTCATACATCTTGTCATACATTAAATAACATAATAATTAATTTAAAAGATAGCCGATTAACTAGCGGCCGACTACAAGTCATTACAAGTATTAGTACATTTTGCCCTTAGTTTTGTTCTGTAGTTCCCAGAACACACCTTGTTGTAAGCGTCCATTAATATATTTAAAGGGGCAGAGCGACCTAGATTAGTGCGGCAGTTACTAACTACAAAGGTTTTCACTGTTCTACCCGATCACAGCATACTCCGACGGGGTACATGGGTTGATGATTTTGAAGTGGTGCAGTCGATGTGAGTAATCGACTCTGTACGGGCAACTATGGTCTTTAAACCTCAAAAAACGAGTAGTTTTTTTACACATACTTAAACATAGCTAACTATTTTATCAATGATTTTTGACAATCCAATATTTCGCCATGGATATTCGTTATAATTATATTTTATAGGAATATAATAAACCGCGTATCAAAAATACTGATTGAGCGACAAAATTACTGATTGAGCAGCAAAATACATATATCGGTTAGGTTAGGTTAGAACTGTGACCACACAACGCACGAGCCGAGCGAGCGAAGCGAGCCGCGGCAGCAGCCGGCGAGTGCCAGAACCAAATCTGAATATTTTGAGTGTACATTTAACAATATTTTGAGGTGACTTTTATATAGAAGATATTATTTAGATGCTCGTTAATTGTGGCTGTCTTAGTAATTTAGAAGGCAAAATACATTTTTGGAGGCGTATAATGATATTAAAAAGAAGCCTGTTTAATTAGCACCCTATTTTATATACTTGTTATGGCTAAAAGCTGAAGTGTGGTTACACCTAGTTTTAGCCGGCTAGAACTAGGCAAATAAGAGCCGGTCACAGGTGGTTAAACTTAGATATATAGACCTAAGTTTAACAGACATTGAGGTATTACGTGCTTTCGTAATAGAAAAAACCTTGAGCCTTGCCAAAAGTTTATATAGGAAAAAAGTTCAGATCTCCCGACAAAATGTAGGATGTAGCTTTTTTTTTGCACTTCATAGTTGGTCCCATACAAGAAAATGTTCATCATGATGAGTAGACCTATATCGTTTCGGCTGTAAAACAAAAAAACACGGTGTATACTTTTTTTTGTAATAATACCTAATACTAGACAGACAATGAATATAACGCTTACCCCCATGTAGACTATTAATAAACAAAAACAAACTGATTCCATTGACAGGCGAATTTTTAGGTTGAATCGAGATTCGTTTTTCATTTTTAAAGTAACCTGTCCCATTGCTCAGCAATTACTTCAGATATATTCTTGGTTTGTCTACGCCTGCCCTAATTAATAAAATAATACCTACTAACGCTTAACAAAATCCTTACATAAATCACAATGCCTTATATACTTTTTGTAGTCATTGCGCACATCGTGCTCTCAAATTCTTAGTATTAATAGTTGTTTCTTATAAACATATTCCGGGGTTTTCACAGCGATAAGTGAAGTCACCTATGACCTAAGGTCTCATTCATAATGACTATATATATAATACTTATTTATTTATTCATCATCATCAACCCATATACTGTCTCACTGCTGGGCACGCGACTCCTCTCGGAATAAGAAAGAATAGGCTATAGTCCACCACGCTGGCCTAGTACGGGTTGACAGACTTCACACGCCGTCGAGAAAATCTCTAAGGCATGCAGGTTTCCTCACGATGTTTAATAATAAATTAACCATTAATCTTAATTCATGAATAAATGAATCACGAATCTTAATTTAATAAATAAATCACCAGTTTAAATTTAATATTAAATTAATAATTAATCTTAATTTAATAATAATCATCTTCCAATTTCGCAGATATCTTTGTAGCTAGAGCTTAATTTTATTTTGTTTTAAAAATAATCAGTTGTCAGTGATAATCAGTCAACTATGTTGTGTACACTTATTTACATAGTCTGTGGTAAGTAGATTTTATTTTTTATAACCATATTCAACCCATATTCTGTCCCAGCGTTGGGCTGCTCATTTAGAGAGGAATTAGGCTATAGTCCACCACGCTGGCCTAGTGCGGGTTAACAGACTTCATACACCGTCGTGAAAAATCTCTAAGGCATGCAGGTTTCCTCACGATGTTTTCTTTCATCATTTAAGCAAGCGTCTATAGGCTACGGTAATCGCTTACCATCAGGTGAGCTGTATGATTGTTTGCCAACTTAGTGGTATAAAAAAAACTCATGATCTGTGTTTTTTCAGGTAGCCTTTTGCTATATCAAAATGTATCTGCAGCTTCGATTTCTGACCTACACGTTACGGAAGCACCTCCATGCAGGTATGTTCAACTTCGAGTAATATCTAGCTCATAGAAAAAATTAAAGATTTTAATATTGTATTGGTATATTTATTGATTGTTTTTAAATTTGTTTTCGTATTTTTATTTTATTTTTAAATTTAGAAACCCATTTTGTTCAAAATAGACTAGGTACAGACGCCAGCTATCCAAAACTGTCAAATTTTCCCAATTGAAAACGAACCTTATCGTATTGGATTAAAGTTGAAAATCAATCAAAGAAATTTGACAGATTGTGGTAGCTTGATATGCTGGCCTCTGTACTAGGTTTTGAACGTCATTTTTACATTTAAGACAGCCCCCAAAACACCTACCCTTCACCGCCTCCTAGTGTTTTAGCTGGGAAGAAGAGGCGGCGCAACAAACTCCCCAGCAACACATTTCTGTCTTGTAATTTACTCTTAGCTTTGTCCAGTGCAGTTGTGTGCATCTAAAGGTTGTCTGGAAGAAATCGCAGACAGCGTTGGGGCCGCCCATTGTACGGTCGACAAAAGAGTTAAGTATACAGGCAGCTAATTAAACATCTGTGTTTTGTTAAAGATTGTGTAATAACGTATCATGCAATATGTGTCAAAACGGAGGTATTGTAAGCTGCTACACATCAAACCCTTTGACGGGTAATTATTTAAATCACAATCTGTGTAAAGATGGAGATTTCAAAGTTATTTAGAAAAGGAAAAATTCGACCGCGGGCAGGATTCGAACCTGCGTCTTCTGGTTAGGTACACCAGACGCTATGACCACTAAGCCACCGCGATTCCTACCCGTCATGTCGAATTTTTCCTTCACATACTGAATTTAGGTACGTCTTTATGGTGACGTCAGTAACACCTATTGAAAAGCAAGTTTTTGCTTTTCAACTGACACGACTCGACGAAATAACTTTAAAATCTTAGCATGAAAAATGCCAAAAATATACAAAAAGATAGTTAGAAGGTAAGGTGGCATCGTTCGACATTGAACTAACTGTAAAGTAAGTCGTTTCGGTTGAAAAACAAAAACTTGCTTTTCAATAGGTGTTACTGACGTCACCATAAAGACGTAAATTCAGTATGTGGAGGAAAAATTCGACATGACGGGTAGGAATCGCGGTGGCTTAGTGGTCATAGCGTCTGGTGTACCTAACCAGAAGACGCAGGTTCGAATCATGCCCGCGGTCGAATTTTTCCTTTTCTAAATAACTTCAAAATCTTAGCATGAAAAATGCCAAAAATATACAAAAAGATAGATGGAGATTTCGTTCGCAACCTGTATACCAATCTCTTTTGTTGACTGTACCTACCTACGTCTTCAAATACAAAATGTATGTGTCTGTATATCAGTTAATTACGTATAGGTATATATGTATATAAATAAATAAAATAAAGACAAGATTCAACAAGCCTAACAACCAGTTTATCCTCAATTTATCGGTATTACACAGAAATTGGTTTGCGGAGGTCTAATAGCAGTTGCTTCGTGTATAATACTCATATACCGCTTTTTTTTTTGCGCGGCCCACTTGATATGTAATTGGTTACCGTAGCCTATAGACGTTTGCAACAATAAGGGTATCACTTGCGCGTTGCCAAACCTGTAAAACAAAAGAGGAATAGTTGGGTTGGCAGTTTAAGGGTCAAAGTCCCTTCACTGCCCACACAGTTTCCTCGCGGAGCACTGGTAACCTTGCTCACCGAGAACACAACACAGCGCAAAGATGTGTTATTTCACTTCGATTTTCTGCAAGGCGGAGGTACTTCCCCAGTCGGGCAGCTCCAATTTGAGTGGAATTACTCCCACTATGGCCTACCTCTCTTAAAGCATCTTATGTTGAGTAATTTTCATTTCGTATTCGTAAACAGTAGACTTTCTGAATGACCCTGTATCTTTGACGTTATAGTGAAGGAGAGTTTCGCTGTATGAGCGGCGCATGCGTAGAGGGAGACAGCCGATGTAATGGCACAGCAGAGTGCGCAGACGCAAGTGATGAAACCTTCATACTATGCAGGAATGACAAGTGAGTCCCTTCTTCGTCTAGTGAGTATTCTTCTTCAAAGAAGAATCCTCGACGGTGTACCTATTTGGCAATTTAACAGATGAAAAAAAGGTTTGATTACTGGAACTTTAATAATAATAATATAAAATCCATAAAAGATGTTTCAATCTAGAACATTATGTTTAACTATTAAAAATTCGCTGAAAGACTTAGCAGGCTTAAGTGGCAATGGGCGAGGCACATAGCTCGTAGAACTGATGGCCGCTGGGGAAAAAGGTTCGAATGGAGACCACGTACCAGAAAGCGCAGTGTGGGACGGCCTCCAATGAGATAGATGGACGACCTGGAAAAGGTCGCTGGAAGTCGTTGGATGCAGACGGCTTGTAACTGGTCCTTGTGAAAGTCTATGGGGGAGGCTTTTCTTCAGCAGTGGACTTCCTGTGGCTGATATGATGATGATGATTAAAAATTCTGTTTCGCATTGCAGATGTTCCGCAGGTCAGTTCCGATGCGCGTACAGCGCGTGCGCGAACGGCGGCGCGTGCGACGGCGTCCGCCATTGCCGCGACAACTCCGACGAAGAACTCACTCGGTGCTTGCCGGAAACGAACCGAACGGTGTAAGATTTTTCTTTATTGGAAGTGGGCTTTTTGACTTTGTGGGGCTTCTGGTCAAGTACCTGCTTTGTTCAATCGGTCTGCAAGGTTAAGTTGCACTTGCCGGAGTCAGTTTATGGATGGGCGCTACCAACATACGTCTTCAGGATATAACCCTAGGAAATGTCCTATTAGTTTCTCTTAGTCTCCACATTCACTTATTGCCATTGTTAGGTAATAATTAACTCCCGTATTATTTAAAATCATTCTCATCTCAACCTTTGACTTATAACAGTCTTAACTTTGTATAAATATTATCAAATTAGTTGACATGTACCTTCCATTTTAATAACTTAAGTGTTGTAATAATTTGCATGCTAATGTGACTTGGTCTTGCTCGAAATTATATTTGAACACATGTATATGTTTGTACCATATTTTATGCAAATAAATAAATAAACAGACGACACCAAATTATTTTTTAAAAATCGGTTAAATAACGATTTAATCGTGAAAGCGTAGTAGAGTTACTTTCGCATTTATAATATTAGCAGTTAATACAGATTTTTTTTAATTATTCAGCTGTGATCTAACCTACACGAAGCAAGGTCTGTCACTCTCATGTCACGACCCAACTGACTGTGAAAACGGAGAGTGGTTGGCGGTTGCGAAGCAGTGTGACGGCCGCGTCGACTGCGCAGACGGCAGTGACGAAACCATCGCGAGATGCGGCGAATGGAAATGCGCGAACGATACATTTAGATGCGCGTACGGCGGATGCGCGAATGTAAACGCTTCATGTAACGGGGTATGTATACAGAGAGGCATGGCTTCATTTTATCTGTTTCTTCTATTTATCTATTAAATTATTACGCATTTCTTCACCCTCTTTCTTGAGAATGACCGAGCCTAATAGTTAATTAATCTATAATTATGTTATGTATGTTGTTTTAGAAAGCAGAATGTGCAGACGGATCTGATGAATTAGCAGAGTTGTGTGACAGTACTGCAGTACCAACAGCATCTATCGACGAACTTACCACGCTAAGGTAATTATATACCTTCCATCATCATTTTGAATAAAATTTTTACCGTGGGAGAGCCATGCTTCGGCACGAATGGGCCGGCTCGACCGGACTTGATACCACGGCCTCACAGAAAACCGGCGTGAAATAACGTTTTCGTTGTGTTTCGTCGAGTGAGTGAGGATACCGGAGGACCAAACCCCTTAAAAGGGCGGCAACGCACCTGAAACTCCTCTGGTGTTGCGGGTGTCCATGGGCGGCGGTAATCGCTTACCATCAGGCGATCCGTCTGCTCGTTTGCCCACTTAAAATAATAATAATAATAATAATTTACGAATTGGAACCGTAAGCTTGATATGGTATGGCGGGCTGGTTTCCGCAAATCCACGACAAAGCGCGTATTTTGCGTGCGGGTGCGAAGATGAGGTTCATTCGAATCACACTAACTCTTCGAGAAAAGCCGCCAGGTGTTTAATGTTGCTGACGGTTTCTCGGAGAGTGCTCGGGTTGCCGAAGTACTTTGCCCTGTATGTAGCGACCCCAGGACAGTGCAGAAGCATGTGGGCCGCTGTCTCGTTTTCCTCCAGGCAGCCTCTGCAGAGGGGGCTGTATGTGACTCCTATAACAGAGAGATGTTTATTGAAAAAACCATGGCCGGTAAAAGCTGCGGTGACTGTCGTCAGGTGTTGTTTTGACAGTCGCTTATAGTAGCTGCTTATAAAAAACCGTAAGCTTTAGTCCAATCTGTGAGGATACCCGTGCCCAGCAGTGGGACAGTAGGGTTTAAAGAAACTTTATTCTCAATCCTACTATCCTATCCTACTAATATTATAAATGAGAAAGTTTGTAAGGACGGATGAATGGATCTTTGTTACTCTTTCACGCTAAAACTACTGAACGGATTTTGATGAAACTTTGCAGTATTATTATTTAATCGTCAGAATAACATATAAGCTATAATTTATAACGATTTTGAGTTAATTAGCCAAATTACAACGATAATTAAAAGTAATTATTAAGTTATTATTTAATAATCCAGAAATGATTGGTTTGCAATTAGGTAGTCGCTAGGTCTACCTACCCGTGACCATGGACGCTGTAAAGGGTCTGAAACGTCGGGATTAATAATATCAATTTAACGCGATAAAATCCTTAAAAAGTAGCTTTATTTCAATGTAGATATAATGTTCGCGTAAATGTCAGAAATCAATATATTAGCCGGTACGGGCAGTCTACCCGTGACCATGGACGGTGTAAAGGGTCCGAAACGTCGGGATTAATATCAATATAACGCGAAAAGTAGTTTTATTTCAAAGTCACTTTTTTTAATTCATTGAATGAGTTATATGGGTTGATGATGGTGATGTTATTTCAGGCCACTATACAGCAGATGTACCCTACCACCACTCCCAGAGAAAGGATCGTACGAGGTCCATGACGGTCCCGACGCTTCTCCACGGAGGTATTTGGATGTCCTGCTGCTGAAATACTCTTGCAACCGCCCCTACAAGTTAGTAGGCAGCCCATTCGTTTACTGTCGCGACGGTGTTTGGTCTGAGAACTTCCCTGTATGCAAATGTAGGTACCTTTTATTGTAATAAAGTTGAAAAGCAGTGATAGATAGCCTAATGATATGATTGGACTGCCAAGGCACATCACCTTCCAAACCTTTTCCCAGCTATAAGGTGATTTCGCCTGTTTTGTATGACTGCGAAATTATTAACTTAACGGTACTTTAGTAGCAGATAGGTATCTTATTTTTATTTGAAGTCGAAAAATACTGTAGTTGTGATATTTAAAACTCCTTTTCTTAACAATGTCATGTATATTTTTAATGCACATAGCTAAAAGTACCGATTTAGGCTGTTTTCGGTCACTAAATTCAGATCCCGGCCATAAATTTAGTTAATTCTCGACCAATATACTAAAATTTTAAAAATAACCTCTATTCTCTCTAGTATGTTTAATCACTACATAGTATAAAACAAAGTCGCTTTCTCTGTCCCTATATCCCTATGTATGCTTAAATCTTTAAAACTACGCAACGGATTTTGATGTGGTTTTTTTTAATAGATAGAGTGAATGAAGAGGAAGGTTTATATGTATAATACATGTATTTTATTAGTACATTGCACCCGTGCGAAGCGGGGGCGGGTGGCTAGTTATTTAATAAAACATTCACATTCATAATATTATGGATTTACCGAAAACCGAAGGTGGCCGGCAAACCGGCTAAACCACCGTATATTGAGGTCGGCTTCCAGTCTAACCAGCCTGCCATCAGACCTCTGCAACTCAATTTATGGGTAATATAATAACTATAATCTGTGTCTTTAAATCTCGAGTGAATCGGTTTCTTCTAGATAAGCGCGCTCCACCGTAGATCCCAGTGTCGCTTAACATCAGGCGAACTAGTGGTCAAGCGTAGGCCTATAGTGAATAAAAAAATACCGTTATCCTGAGGATAGGTCGGTTGTCAGGGATTAGGCTACAGTCCACCATACTGGCCTAATGCGGGTTGGCAGACTTCGCACGCCGTCGAGAAAATCTCTCAGGCATGGAGGTTTCCTCACGATGTTTTCTTTCACCGTTGAAGCGAGTGATAATTATAATTATTTAGCGAAGGAAAAATTCGACCGCGGGCACTATTCGAACCTGTGTCTTCTGGTTAGGTACACCAGACGCTATGACCGCTAAGCCACCGCAAGGTCCACCCGCCATGACGAATTTTGCTTTCACATTCAAAATTTACGTCTTTATGGTGATGTCAGTAACACCTATTGAAGAGCAAGTTTTTGCTTCTCAACCGACATGACTTACTTTACAGTTAGTTCAATTCGATGCCACCCTACCTCGTTCAACATTGATCTTAGCAAGGAAAATGCCAAAAGAGTGATCATTAATTATTACTATTCACATGATTTTAAAAAGTTTTCGAATCGATCTTCGACTTGGCAGTCCAATGGTCATACCACTAGGCTATCACTGCTTTTTGCAGTAGGGAGCACAACATTCCTGTTACAAACCTCCTTATCACTTATATTCCAGCATATTGCAAGTTGCGTAAGGATCCAGTACGCATAGAATATCGCTGCCTGCTCTCAGGGAATCATTCAATCCAAGGTTATAGAGAATGCAACTATAAGGAGCCTGAAGGTACTGAGGCTTTGCCAGTCTGCCGCGGGCCTAACTACTATTACCCTGGAACTTTGAAAATCATGCACTGTGAGGATTCAAAGTGGAATTACATCCCGATGTGTATCCCAGGTAAGAATTTGGAGAAGAGATTAAGAGAGGGGGAGGACATTGTGGAAGTAACTAAGATTCCACTTAAATTAGAGCTAACACAGGAAAACATCGTGAGGGAACCTGCATGCCTTAGATATTTTTCTCGACGGGTTGTGAAGTCTGCCAACGTGTCAAGTAGGCCAGAGTGGTGGACTAGTCTAATCCCTCTTATAGACTGTGCCTGGCGTCATCGGCGGGCCCTATCAGAATATCAACGTTGCAGCTTGATTTGCTGGCTACGGCATCGTGCTGAGACAGGGACTTATTCTGACATCGCACAAGATAACATACTTACTTACGTTAAGACTTTAATCTATTAAACGTAAACCCACGATACAGGAGAAAATCCTAGTGTGGGGACACTAGGATTTTCTCCTGTATCGTGGGTGCGTTTACAAACACAAACTTTCATACACACACCCAGACCTGGAACAACTACCTCACGGTCATACATTTATATATTTTGTTCCGCGTGGGGATCAAACCACGGAATAAATAAAAGAGCTTGGAAAGGTCCTCGCTGCAATTAAATATCAGGGCAGCTATTCGTTTGCACACTAGCACGCGCTGCGCATCTTGGCCAATCACGGCTAGCGACGATACGTGCAATGGTTGAAGAGTAGAGGACGCAATGCATGCAGTGCAAGCAAACTCGCGTAGTAGCCGAGCGCTCAGCCGTTGCGTCAAATGTGTCAGTCGTTTCTTTCTTGCTTGCTTTCTTTCAGTGATACGATAGCAGCAATCATCATCAATCCACTACAGAGCACGAGTCTCCTCTCAGATTGAGAGGGATTAGGCTATAGTTTACCACACTGGCCTAGTGCGGGTTGGCAGACTTCACACACCGACAAAAAATCTCTAAGGCAGGTTTCCTCACGATGTTTTCCTCACCGTTTAAGCATGATAATTAATTATTAATACGCACATAATTTCGATAAGTCAGAGGATCTTCGACTTGGCACTCCAATGGTCATACCACAAGGCTAACACAACTGTGAGGGCAGCAATAATAAAACAAAATTGCTTTTCAGAATGCGGTAGAGTCACACCGAAAGGTATGAAGTTGGTGGCTGATGGCCGAGTGGCAGAAGCTGATGAGCTGCCTTGGCAAGCTTCCATCTACCGAAAGCCTCACAAGCAGATATGTGGAGGATCTATCATTAGCACCAAGGTCATTATATCTGGTAAGTAAGCAAATTCATGATACTCCGAGCGTTCTCCCAAGTATATTGGGGTCGGCTTCCTGTCTAACCAGCGGGTGAATATCAGTATTTTATACGAAGTGACTACCATCAGACATCCACAACCCAATTTCTGGTAATAACGATATCCTGATGATAGAGGAAGGCCAAAGAAAAGATGGATGGAGTGTGTCGCAGTTCAGATTAATAATTAATGTTAATAACACTAGTTTGTAACTTTCTATTGCTACTAACAAATATGGATGTCATTGCGAAATAAAATGTTTATTATTATGTCCTTTATTATTCTAGTTTCTTATATTTTATATTTTATTTTACATTTTTAAATATTTTTATAAAATAAATTAAAAATCAAAATCATTTAAAAATATAAAAATAGAGGCCCACCGGTATCGGGAACAGGGTCCAAGCTACCGGCGATCAGGGCTTCAGTACTGCTGGACACGGCTCGTATTGTTATTATTATTATAGCGGACATGATAGAACAGAGAGTGACTGATGATGTGACGGCTGACAGAGATGAATGGAAGAAAAGGACATACTGCGCCGACCACAAATAAATTGGGACAAGGGCAGGAAGATGATGATGAACGATATCCTGAGGATAGACTGGTTGTCCGGCTTTTTGGGCTTCTGACTACCACTATATTTGTCAGAGGTGTTCCGGTGTTCATATAACTACCGGGACCGACGCCTTTACGTGCTCTCCAGGTACAGAGGTGAGAGGGGTGTGTTAAAACTGATCCACAGACAGACCGCAGCTAGCGCAGCTTAACCTTGTATATCGTTTGATCAGCGTAGTTAGCTATGTGCCCTAAGTACTTACTTAATAATAATTACTTAATTTCGAGCCTGGTCACAGACAGACCGCAGCTAGCGCAGCTTAACCTTGTATATCGTTTGATCAGCGTAGTTAGCTATGAGCCCTAAGTACTTACTTAATAATGAAAAACAAAACGAAAATTACTTACGAAGGAGCGCGCTTTTATAACAAAATACCCTCAGATATAAAAAAAACAAACTCGCTTAACATATTCAAAAATCGACTTGCTCGACTTATAATCACCGACCATTCATCATTATCATTACCATAGCAACATTGTAAGTGAATGCGTTTGAACAGGCCTATCTATTGTCTAGCTATACTAATGTATCATTTTGTTTTACCTACAAACTAAACTGTATAACTTTCAACTATTTTCGATTTTGTGACGACGAACTTTGTAAAATCTTTTATAAACCATGTTCTCATGGAAGTGATTGTATAATCTTATATGAGAATAAATGTCTTTAAACCTAAACCTAATAATAATTACTTAAATTCAAGAAGCGAGCCTATTCTTATCTCAAAGGCCGGCAACGCACTTGCAACCTCTCTGGTGACAAATATAATTAATATATTGAAATAAAACTACTTTTTACGGATTTTATCGCGTATATTGGTATTATTAATCCCGACGTTTCGGACCCTTTACAGCGTCCATGGTCACGGGTAGACTGAGGTGGAGGGCGTCTTGATGATATAATTACTGACAGCTACCCTACATTTTTAATTGTTACATGATCAATGACATTTATTACTAATTATTAATTAAAACTAGATGGAGCCGGCATTTCCTAGCTGACGACCTCTGAGAAGAAACGCCGAAACAAACTCAGAGAATCATGGTCTCTTTTAAAGTAACAATATTCAATGATCATGTTTTAGTTGTTAATTATTGGAAATCCGATTCACGCAGAACGAGCTCACAGTATCCTTTGGTCTTGCAGTTGTAGGCCTGGATTTTGGTTTAATAGAATCTATACCGGGATTCCAAGCAGGTGGTAAGACCCAGCCATCTTCTCTATTGAAATTTGGATGTTTTTTAATTTCAATAGCCTCACGAATCATCCTGGGTCAAACATCAATCAATATAATTAATATAAACAACAAAAATAAAAAGTATAATAATATCAACGGAAAGCTAAAGGCTCCGATTATGTTGGAGGTAGAAGCATGGCAGGAGTGTGGTTTTAGCCGGTAAGAGTCCGGCACTACCCAGACAGCCTCACAAGCTGTCTGGGTGTCCATGAGGATTTCCCACTCCTGCCAATTTAAAAAAAAAAAAAAAAAAAACCTCTGGTGTTGTGGGTGTCAATGGGCGGCGGTGATCACTTACCATTAGGTGACCCGCTTGCTCGTTTGCCTGCCTCTTCCATAAAAAAAAAATAATAATACATACGAAATTGGGTTGTTATCGTACTAGAAGTATTAGAAATAAGTATATGGCGACCTTGTCATGCAGACACAGCTCCTTCAGAGCTCGTTCACATAATGTACTTCAGTCGTTATCCTTAGGGCACAGGGTAGGACAACGCGTTACTTATATATTTGTACGTGTATTTCGTGGTAATTAAACTAGTTGTTCTAACCTTGGACTTTAATTATTTAATTCTTTCTGACAGTGTGATACCCTACACTGCTGTGAACCCAACAGTGGTGCAACCTCAACAAGTATTAAAAAGTACCTAGAAATTGGGTTGCAGGGGTCTGATGGCAGTTGTTTCGTGTAAAATACTGATATTCAGCCGCATCTGGTTAGAATGGACTGGAAGCCTGTAATATTAAAACTGTTTCAACGATTCCGTCGCAGCGATATCGCTACGGTTTTAATTGTCAAACGGGGTGAATAGAAACGCAGGGGTGAATCGAGACAAAACTTTGAAAGGGATTTTCAGCTTTAATTATTATATTTTGATGCCAAAAAGGTCTTCTAATGGTTTATTATAATTTAGGAACAATATTAGAGTCCCTTTTTCCAACAAACTATAATAATCTATCTAATATATAAAATTCTCGTGTCACAGTTTTCGTTGCCATACTCCTCCGAAACGGCTTGACCGATTTTGATGAAATTTTTTGTGCTTATCGGGGAGGTCTGAGAATAGGCCAACATCTATTTTTCATACCCCTAAATTTTTTTTTTATGGCAAAACAACGTTTGCGGGGTCAGCTAGTTAAAGCTAAAAATCCCTTTCAAAGTTTTGTCTCGATTCACCCCTGCTTCCCTATTCACCCCGTTTGACTGTACGTGAATACTACTACTGCTTAGTATGAGACTAGATGGTGATGGTAAAATGTCAATTTTTTTTTTAATAATCTATCGACGTCGTGTTGTCTAGTAGCTCGCGTGTCGGACTGCTGATTACGAGATCGTCGGTTCGATTCCCACAGGACACAAATATTTAGGTGATGGGTGTTTCTTATTATAAGTACTAGTTAACTGCCTCATTAGTCTAGTGGTCTTTAGCGCGACTGCTACGCTAGATGTCCTGCGTTCAATCCCCAGGTCGAGCAAAGTGTTATTGGGTTTTTCTCAGTAGCAGCTCGGAGTCTGGATTTGTGCCCGGTTAATGGCAATAGGCTCGCCCCCTGTTACATGGAACCTAAACATACCGGCGAAATGTGGGTGCATTAGTACACCTCTGCTTAACCCTTCTGGGAATACAGACGTGACGGTATGTATAAGTATGTATTTACAAGCTCTGCTTAGTTTGGGACTAGATCGTGCTGTGTAAAATTGTCCAAGAGTATTTCTTTTATTTTTCCAGCTGCCCACTGCTTTTGGGATAGGAGTGTACAACCACCTTCCAATTATGCTGTGGCGGTTGGCAAGTTAAGCAGCTCATGGTACGACGTTGAAGAATATGCACAATATCGTGAAGTAAGCATTCAAAGCCCGTAATAGTACAGTCAGCGTCAAATAGTTAGTGACACTCAGGGTATTCAAATAAATAGACGCAACCAAAAAGTCAATAATATCGGTACAAACAAAGTTTCCATAATGTTGTCAACATTATAGTCGCTCAAAAGGTCGAGACGTTTAAAACGTCATATAAATAGGTTCAGTCAAACCGTCATAAATATGATTACAGTCATCCCGCCAATAGTATTCAAGCATTTAAACTTTTGAACACTTAGTTCAAAAATTTGGAACACATTAGAAAAATAAACCAGCATGTTATAGAAATAAACGGTTTCCCAAAGACGAAAACCTCTTTAGGCAATCTAGGGTTGTAATTGCATGTCTATTTATCTGTCAGTAATATCAATGTCAAGTGCAATACTAAAGCAAGCTAGAAATATGGCTACTTATCGCATTAGTGACACCACAAAACATCGAATTTATATTTGAGGGAGGAAGGTGTCTCCGTAACCATATTCGCACTACATACCTATATTTATAGGTAAGTATATATTGTTTATACATACCTATAAATATAGGTATGTATAAACAAGCACACAGCCCGCCTGATGGTAAGCAGTCAAAAACTAAAGAAAATTGAAAAAACAATAGTTGGATTTCTTAATTTAAACGATTTTAGTTGTAAAAATTGATGCAAGCGATTATCGACCTTATTGACATTATTTGATTGTTTATTTTTAGTTATTCATCCACTCTATTACCTTGTTTATGTTTTAAATAGCGGTTTTTGAATAATAGTCAATAAGGTTGAAAATCGCTTGCACCTCTTTTTTGCAAGCACTATCGAGTCTAGTAATTTTGTCGAAGTTCATTGTTAAAATAAAATGATCATGTTAATGAATCATTTAAATTTTAATTATGCACAAGAGTGTATAATTAAAATATATAGATAGATAGAGCAAGAGCTCTATGGGATATAATATTATAGTCATACTCACTATCAATGAGGTTTAGGTACATCTATCAGTCAGTTGTCAGCTGTTTATTGCTTACAAGTATCGTAAAAGGCTATGCACGAGCCTTTAAAAAACAAAAGACATGTCTATGACGTCATGCTTAAAATGAAAAGGACAATAGTAGTTTCTATTCCTTTCATTTTTCTGTATAATTGTTTTCACATTAATTGATGTGAGAAATAATAGGTATTTAAAATGTATAGCAGTAAAGTTTATTTTTCTAAGGTTTTCCATATTTTTGAACACATAAAATGCTTGGATACCATTGGCGGGATGACTGTAACCATATTTATGACGGTTTGACTGAACCTATCTTTAAGACGTTTTAAACGTCTCGACCTTTTGAGCGACTATAATGTTGACAACATTATGGAAACTTTGTTTGTACCGATATTATTGACTTTTTGGTTGCGTCTATTTATTTGAATACTCTGAGTGTCACTAACTATATGACGCTGAGTGTACCTACATTATGATAGGAATATAATAAACCGCGTATCAAAAATACTGATTGAGCGACAAAATTACTGATTGAGCACCAAATACAGATATCGGTTAGGTTAGGTTAGAACTGTGACCACACAACGCACGAGCCGAGCGAGCGAAGCGAGCGGTGCCGCGGCAGCGGCCGGCGAGTGCCAGAACCAAATCTGAATGTTTTGAGTGTATATGTTACCGGAAATGTATGAAATCAAGGAATTGTATACAAATCCTAGGAAATGTGTACAATTCCGATACTATTTAGGAAATGTATAAAATATTGTTTGAAAAACTATTTAATGCATAGATATCCTAGGAAATGTATAAATTTCCTCGGAATTGTATATAATTCCAATATCGTATTAGGAAATGTATAAAGTAAATGCTTTCTGTAATAAAACACGTTGTTAATAATATTTTTTTATTATAGCACTTATTGAGACAATCGGGTAACAGTCATACCGTAAAATAATAATAATATGTTCATATTATCTTATATTATTCGGGGGATAAAGTTACTCGCGTCCGTAGGATTTACCACCTTTCCTAGACCCACCCTACACGTGTCCCCCGGGTGGTGCAAAATGAGTAACAATGCCGAGTGTCAGGCGGCAGGAAATAACCGGACCAACTAGGCTAAATAAGCCTTGCTAGTGCGTGTAGGAAATGACACGCACAACCCGCTACCTCGTGGTCATGTTTCGCGAGACCGGTGGTCTTGGCTTTATTGCCCGGACCAAGAGGAAGAAAACCTCACTAAAAAAAAAACCCCGAATCCTAAGGTGGGCTACGCGCTGAGAGGATGCATGACTGATGGGAAGATCAGTCCCTAGCGCCAACTTCAATGGACCTGGCTCACTTTGAAGTATTGTGCCTTCATATGGGAATAGGCGTAACCTCATATGTGACCTGCTCATCGACCTTACTCGTGGGAATAAAATGAATAAAGACACAATAAACCCCCCTTCAACGCAAGATAATCAAAAAAATAAGCTAACTCAGCCAATACTCCACTCTGGTATTTTCAATAGACCTAGATCACACTCTCTCTCTGAAGCTAGCCGAAGCAATAACATCGCTACTAATTTAAAGGACACAACAAAACCTCTTCAAAACACTCTAGATGGAGAATGGACTGGAGTCCCAAATAAAAAAAGGCAACGCGACAGCCCTATAAATGACAGAGCACTAAAGCAGTCGAAACTAAATAGCTACTGGCTTAGCGAACCCGTGCCTACATCGAACTCTTTTGCTGAACTGGAAAACACACTAGATGACCCAACTCAAATGCAAGCCAACGAACGACAACCCAAACCACCGCCACTGTTCGTTGACAACGTAACAAATATACGACCTTTAACGAAACTATTAGATGAAAAAGTGGAAGGATTATTCGTACTGAAAATCTTAGAGAACAACAAAGTCAAAATACAACCCCATACAATTGAAGCCTTTAAAATTATCACGAAGGAACTGGACAACAAAAATACTGAATACTATACTTACAAACCGAAACAAGAACGAAACTTTAAAGTCATACTAAAGCATATGCATCCATCAACTGATACTGAAGACATCCGAGAAGCGCTTGCAGTCTATAATCACACTGTTACCAATATATGGAATATAAAACAAGCAGTTACAAAAAAACCTTTAGATATGTTTGTTATTGAACTACAGTCAAAAAATAACAACAAAGAAATATATAATATCAAAGGCATTCTAAACTGTATCATCAAATTCGAACCACCAAGACCAAAACGCAGCTTACCTCAGTGCTCCAACTGCCAGGACTATGGGCATACTAAAAGGTACTGCCGCCGAAAAGCAAGATGTATTAAATGCGCTGGATACCATGCCTCCGCTGAGTGTTCACGCAAAGAAAGATCTAGTGATGTTAAATGCGCCCTATGTGAAGGAAATCATCCTGCAAATTATAAAGGCTGTGCAGTCTTTAAAGAACTCCAAAAACAAAGATATCCACCACTTCGCAGCAAAATAACTGAAAATAACAATAATACCAGTATACATTTACTCAACGAACAAAGCAAGTTCCCACTTTCCCAACCAATAGGCCAAACCAAAACTTATGCGAAAATAACTAACAATAGACGAGAACAACCAAACATAAATATAACTAAACCCAATGAAAATGCCCCGCTTCCAGATCAAAGGGAAAACGAACCAATAGGCAACTTACACGACTTCAAACAAATTATGAATATGTTCAAAGAAATGATGCAACAAATGACAGCTATGACAACTGTACTTATGAACATCATGTCCCAATTGCATCCACATTCAGGCCATTGAAAATTGCAATGTGGAATGCCAACGGGCTATCAAACCATACTCTCGAAGTAAAAATGTTCTTGAACACACACAATATAGATATAATGCTAGTGTCTGAGACTCATTTCACCGCTAAAAGCTTCTTTAAAGTGTCAAAATACAAAATTTACACTACAGATCATCCTGATGGCTCAGCTCACGCAGGTTCCGCACTACTAATCAAAGAAAATATAAAACACTACGTTACAAATTCCTATAGTAGCAATGAAATTCAAGCTACAAATATTATAATTGAATGTTCAAAAGGACCGATAGTAATATCAGCCCTTTATATGCCTCCTCGGCATAACCTCAAAAGCGAAAACTACACATCATTCTTCAAAACACTTGGCTGTAAATTCATTGCTGGTGGCGATTATAATGCGAAGCATACTGACTGGGGATCTCGTATCATTACTCCTAAGGGGCGTGAACTTGGTAAAACAATTCACCACCTCCAACTCAAAGTGTCGTCTACTGGCGAACCAACTTACTGGCCTAGTGATGTCAAAAAGAAACCTGATCTAGTCGACTTCTTTGTCACCAAAGGTCTCCCGGCATCGTCCCTACGCTGTACGTCTAACTTCGATTTATCTTCTGACCATACCGCAATCATAGCAGAATTATGTAATGAGCCTGCGATTGTTAAGAGCCCATGTAAACTTCACAGTAAAAACACAGATTGGATTAAATTTAGACAGCAAGTTAAGGATACTATGACCACTCAAATCCCACTAAAATCTGACGATGACATAACAAATGCTATAGAAATATTTAATAAATGTATCCAATCAGCGGCATGGGAAGCTACTCCTACAATGCACAATCAATTGGAATACATACCATCGTATCCACATATTGTAACAGATCTAGTACAAAAAAAGAGACACGCTAGAAAAAAATGGCAAGAATCTAAATATCCTGAACACAAAAGGATCTACAACAAACTGGTCAAACAAGTTAAAGTCTTACTAGAAAAAATTAAAAACGAAAATCTAGAAAACTTTATACTTAACCTTGACACTACTCCAGCAACTGATTATTCTCTGTGGAAAATCATTAGAACTATTAAAAGTCCAATTACTTTTCAATCGCCCCTTCGCAAAGAAGATGGAAGTTGGGCGAGAAGCGATGTGGATAAGGCAGAACTATTCGCAAAACATTTATCTCATATATTTACTCCCAATCCTGACTTAGGCTCGACAAAAATAGACGAAGTCAGGAAAAGCCTGTCTTTAATCCATCAGCTATCTCCTTCCATCAAACATTTCTCCAAAAAAGAAGTCGACCAAGCTATCTGGAAACTAGACTCAAGGAAGGCTCCCGGCTATGATCTCATAACTGCAAAAACGTTGAAAGAATTACCAGATATCGGCATAACTTTTCTAACGCAAATATATAATGCCATCTTAAAACGCGCGTTCATTCCCGAACAATGGAAAACAGCTGAAATAATCCTTATTATTAAACCTGGAAAGGAACCGGACAAAGTTACTTCTTATCGCCCGATAAGCCTTCTACCTGTAGCCTCTAAAGTGCTTGAAACTCTCATTATGAAAAGACTCTTACCAGAAATTAATAAATCAAAAATAATCCCCTCGCATCAGTTTGGATTTCGTGAGGCTCACGGCACCATTGAACAGGTTCATCGCCTAGTCACTGAGATCAATACCGCCTTCGAACAAAAAAAGTACTGCTCAGCAGCCTTTCTCGATATCTCACAAGCCTTTGACCGGGTTTGGCATCAAGGTCTACTGTACAAGATTCTGAAAACCACCCCGCCCGGCTACTATCTATTATTAAAATCTTATCTAGCTCGACGACACTTTTATGTTAAGGTAGGAGAGGACAGAACTGAATTACACGATATTAAGGCAGGGGTCCCCCAAGGTAGTGTTATGGGCCCTCTCTTGTACCTCATATTTACTTATGACTTACCTCTAACAAGAAACGTTCTTGTGGGCACCTTCGCAGACGATACAGCAGTGTTAGCTCGTCACGAAAATCCGGAAATCGCATCCAATATGCTACAACAAAGCCTAAATGAGATATCTAAGTGGCTACGTGACTGGCGCATTAAGACAAATGAAACCAAATCTGCACATGTGACCTTCACACTTAGGCACGACTCATGTCCTCCTGTCGAACTGAACAACATACAAATACCTCAGTGCGAGGAAGTGCGATACTTGGGTTTACTAATGGACAGAAGACTAACATGGAAAAAACACATTTTCAATAAAAGAAAAGCACTCGGTTTACAACTAAGAAAGATGTACTGGCTAATGTCTCGCAAATCAAAATTATCACTAGATAATAAATTATTACTATACAAATGTATATTAAAGCCTATGTGGACATATGGAGTTGAGTTATGGGGAACTGCATCAAACTCAAATCTGGAAATACTACAACGTTTCCAATCAAAAACGTTGCGGATGATGACTAATGCACCTTGGTATATCACCAATAATCAACTCCATCGCGACCTGAAAATACCAATGGTAAATCAGGAGATACGTACAAAACTTAAGACCTACGCAAAACGTATTGAGGTTCACCCCAACGCTCTAGCCCGCAACCTGATGGATAAAAGCACCAGCACTTTTAACAGATTAAAGAGGAAAGCCCCCCAAGACCTTATATAACGTCTGGGCATTAACAAAATGGATTAGTCGCTGGACTGATTGCATTCAAGACTCTTCCAACTTTATAACCTCTAGCTAAATGCCTCCTACTCAGGCAGATTGCAAGATTCCAATATATTAAAAAAAAAAAAAAAAATATTATCTTACTAATCAAAACATTCAGATTTGGTTCTGATCTGATCTGGCACTCGCCGGCCGCTGCCGCGGCATGAATGTGAAGGCAAAATTCGTCATGGCGGGTGGGACTCGCGGTGGATTAGCGGTCATAGCGTCTGGTGTACCTAACCAGAAGACGCAGGTTCGAATCCTGCCCGCGGTCGAATTTTTCCTTCGCTAAATAACTTTAAAATCTTAGCATGGAAAATGCCAAAAAAATACAAAAAGATAGTTATAGCCTATATGTTATTCTGATGTATAAATATTAATACTGTAAAGTTTCATCAAAATCCGTTCAGTAGTTTTAGCGTGAAAGAGTGACAAACATCCATCCATCCTCACAAACTTTCACATTTAATAATAGGAAGTATACTTTGACATTATTTTTTTCTCGTTTCCAGGTATTGGATCTTAAAATTCCGCCTCGTTACCTAGGAATGGAGACACGGTTCCAGGATGACATAGCGCTGGTGATCTTGAAGACTGGGCTGCAGTTCTCAGTCCATGTGAGGCCGATCTGCGTAGACTTCGATCCAGAATTCGATACTCAACAGCTGCAACCTGGTACTTTGGGAAAGGTAAGAAGTGATAGGGGCTAAGTGATAACTGCAAGGTTAAGCTGCGTTTGCCGCGGTCAGGTTTTAATATCGTAACGCTGTATATTATACGGCGTTACTACGGTTCTTAAATATCGTGAATGGACTCGTTATAAGGCCCCATTTAACGTATAAACATTTTGAAAGGAATTATCTAAATAATAGTGACAACAGTATGAAAATCTGTTGCGTAGTTTATCTCTCTATCTAACTCTCTCATTAACCAAATGAATCGAAAATAAATAGGTACCAAAAAAGGGAAATATTTCAAAACCACTATTATAAACACAGTATATAATGAAATATCTAATTTTCTTCTAAATAACAGTCACTGGAATATTTTAAATACCTATAAAATATTATTTCACAAGTACCTATCTGTTTCGCTCACGCTACCTAGCTGGTTTGATTTGACAGCTATGACGTCACAAGATGGCTGAAGGTCAGTCATATTCTTATTTGAAACGCATAATACAGAGGCCAGTATATCAAGCTACCACTAACTGTCACATTTCTTTGATAGATTTTCAACTTTGATACAAAGTAATAAGGTTCTTTTTCAATTGGAAAAATTTGACAGTTTCGGATAGCTTGACCAGCTGGCGTCTGTACATAAGGCACATTGTGTACCTCGCAGCACACTACGTATAGACAAATATTTTTTTACCAGGTAGCCGGGTGGGGTCTGACTTCAGAAAACAGCACAGCCACATCTCCGATCCTGAGGGTGGTGGAAATCCCGTACGTGGACATAGAGCAGTGCATAAGGGAGACGCCGTACTCGTTCAAGAATTACATTACTAGTGACACAATATGCGCGGGTTACGGGAATGGTATGTAGTTCATCATCAACGTGCCGTCGGTTGGAACTGGTCTACTCAAAGCCGCTGTGGCTCTTTCTTCAAAAGGCCATTTCAGACTTTGCCCTACATTGTAAGACACATATTTGTTACTATTCTATGTCTGGACTTTAAAAGAGACTATGATTCTCTGAGTTTGTTTCAGCGTTTCTTCTCAGAGGTCGTCAGCTAGGAAAAGGCGGGAGCCATCTAGCTTAAAAAAAAATGTAAAATATTGACTTGTAAAAGTGTCTTTAAAAGATCTATTTACAGAAATAAATATCATTTATCGATCCAGTTTTATAACACTGCTTTGAGCGTGTGAGTGAAATTACTAGATCATTGTCCAGCAGATCAAAAATAAACGTGAGTTCTTTTCGCATGCACCATAGTTCTACAGTTCCTGATACTTTTCAAGAATAGTTCTGGGGGTTCACAGTTTCAACCCACTCTAGAGGCTAGAACTTTGTTGTTTCTTATAGATCCGTATCAGAACTACAACATAGAACCTGATTTGATTCCAGAACTCACGGCAGAGTCCCAGCAGATCATGGTTATATGGGTGAAAATTCGAAAAAAATATATTTTTATAGTTTCATTCCAAAACATAGAACACACGCACACACACACGCACACGCTTGGAGACAGGCTCGACCTAGTGTGGATTTCAGTAGCAAAAAAATGTTCCTTTGTATAATTTAAAAGTACATACTTAATGAGTACATAAGTAGTACGTAAGTCGTACATAAGGAGTATTTAAGGAGTATATGTGGAGTACCTATGGAGTACATGAGGTATGTACTCCTTATGTACTCCTTATGTGTACTCCTTATGTACTCCTTATGTACTCCTTATGTACTCCTTATGTACTCCTTATGTACTCCTTATGTACTCCTTATGTACTCCTTATGTACTCCTTATGTACTCCTTATGTACTCCTTATGTACTCCTTATGTACTCCTTATGTACTCCTTATGTACTCCTTATGTACTCCTTATGTACTCCTTATGTACTCCTTATGTACTCCTTATGTACTCCTTATGTACTCCTTATGTACTCCTTATGTACTCCTTATGTACTCCTTATGTACTCCTTATGTACTCCTTATGTACTCCTTATGTACTCCTTATGTACTCCTTATGTACTCCTTATGTACTCCTTATGTACTCCTTATGTACTCCTTATGTACTCCTTATGTACTCCTTATGTACTCCTTATGTACTCCTTATGTACTCCTTATGTACTCCTTATGTACTCCTTATGTACTCCTTATGCACTCCTTATGTACTCCTTATGTACTCCTTATGTACTCCTTGTGTACTCCTTGTGTACTCCTTATGTGTACTCCTTATGTGTACTCCTTATGTGTACTCCTTATGTGTACTCCTTATGTGTACTCCTTATGTGTACTCCTTATGTACTCCTTATGTACTCCTTGTGTACTCCTTATGTGTACTCCTTATGTGTACTCCTTATGTACTCCTAATGTACTCCTTATGTACTCCTTATGTACTCCTTATGTACTCCTTATGTACTCCTTATGCACTCCTTATGTACTCCTTATGTACTCCTTATGTACTCCTTGTGTACTCCTTGTGTACTCCTTATGTGTACTCCTTATGTGTACTCCTTATGTGTACTCCTTATGTGTACTCCTTATGTGTACTCCTTATGTGTACTCCTTATGTACTCCTTATGTACTCCTTGTGTACTCCTTGTGTACTCCTTATGTGTACTCCTTATGTGTACTCCTTATGTACTCCTAATGTACTCCTTACGTACTCCTTATGTACTCCTTGTGTACTCCTTAAGTACTCCTTATGTACTCCTGATGTACTCCTTATGTACTCCTTATGTACTCCTTATGTACTCCTTATGTACTCCTTATGTACTCCTTATGTACTCCTTATGTACTCCTTATGTACTCCTTATGTACTCCTTATGTACTCCTTATGTACTCCTTATGTACTCCTTATGTACTCCTTATGTACTCCTTATGTACTCCTTATGTACTCCTTATGTACTCCTTATGTACTCCTTATGTACTCCTTATGTACTCCTTATGTACTCCTTATGTACTCCTTATGTACTCCTTATGTACTCCTTATGTACTCCTAATGTACTCCTAATGTACTCCTTATGTACTCCTTATGTACTCCTTATGCAATCCTGGTGTACTCCTTATGTACTCCTTATGTACTCCTTATGTACTCCTTATGTACTCCTTATGTACTCCTTATGTACTCCTTATGTACTCCTTATGTACTCCTTATGTACTCCTTATGTACTCCTTATGTACTCCTTATGTACTCCTTATGTACTCCTTATGTACTCCTTATGTACTCCTAATGTACTCCTAATGTACTCCTTATGTACTCCTTATGTACTCCTTATGCAATCCTTGTGTACTCCTTATGTACTCCTTATGTACCCCTTATGTACTCCTTATGTACTTCTTATGTACTCCTTATGTACTCCTTATGTACTCCTTACGTACTCCTTATGTACTCATCATGTACTCCTTATGTACTCCTTATGTACTCCTTATGTACTCCTTATTTACTCCTTATGTACTCTTATGTACTCCTTATGTACTCCTTATGCAATCCTTATGTACTCCTTATGTACTCCTTATGTACTCCTTATGTACTCCTTATGTACTCCTTATGTACTCCTTATGTACTCCTTATGTACTCCTTATGTACTCCATATGTACTCCTTATGTACTCCTTATGTACTCCTTATGTACTCCTAATGTACTCCTTATGTACTCCTTATGTACTCCTTATGCAATCCTTGTGTACTCCTTATGTACTCCTTATGTACTCCTTATGTACTCCTTATGTACTTCTTATGTACTCCTTATGTACTCCTTATGTACTCCTTACGTACTCCTTATGTACTCATCATGTACTCCTTATGTACTCCTTATGTACTCCTTATGTACTCCTTATGTACTCCTTATTTACTCCTTATGTACTCTTATGTACTCCTTATGTACTCCTTATGCAATCCTTATGTACTCCTTATGTACTCCTTATGTACTCCTTATGTACTCCTTATGTACTCCTTATGTACTCCTTATGTACTCCTTATGTACTCCTTATGTACTCCATATGTACTCCTTATGTACTCCTTATGTACTCCTTATGTACTCCTTATGTACTCCTTATGTACTCCTTATGTACTCCTTATGCAATCCTTGTGTACTCCTTATGTACTCCTTATGTACTCCTTATGTACTTCTTATGTACTCCTTATGTACTCCTTATGTACTCCTTATGTACTCCTTATGTACTCCATATGTACTCCTTATGTACTCCTTATGTAATCCTTATGTACTCCTTATGTACTCCTTATGTACTCCTTATGTACTCCTAATGTACTCCTTATGTACTCCTTATGTACTCCTTATGCAATCCTTGTGTACTCCTTATGTACTCCTTATGTACTCCTTATGTACTTCTTATGTACTCATTATGTACTCCTTGTGTACTCCTCATGTGTACTCCTTATGTGTACTCCTTATGTGTACTCCTCATGTGTACTCCTTATGTGTACTCCTTATGTACTCCTTATGTCCTCCTTATGTCCTCCTTATGTACTCCTTATGTACTCCTTACGTACTCCTTATGTACTCATCATGTACTCCTTATGTACTCCTTATGTACTCCTTATGTACTCCTTATGTACTCCTTATGTACTCCTTATGCAATCCTTATGTACTCCTAATGTACTCCTTATGTACTCCTTATGTACTCCTTATGTACTCCTTATGCAATCCTTGTGTACTCCTTATGTACTCCTTATGTACTCCTTATGTACTCCTTATGTACTCCTTATGTACTCGTTATGTACTCGTTATGTACTCCTTATGTACTCCTTATGTACTCCTTATGTACTTCTTATGTACTCCTTATGTACTCCTTATGTACTCCTTATGTACTCCTTATGTACTCCTAATGTACTCCTTATGTACTCCTTATGTACTCCTTATGCAATCCTTGTGTACTCCTTATGTACTCCTTATGTACTCCTTATGTACTCCTTATGTACTCCTTATGTACTCCTTATGTACTCCTTATGTACTCCTTATGTACTCCTTATGTACTCCTTATGTACTCCTTATGTACTCCTTATGTACTCCTAATGTACTCCTTATGTACTCCTTATGTACTCCTTATGCAATCCTTGTGTACTCCTTATGTACTCCTTATGTACTCCTCATGTGTACTCATCATGTACTCCTTATGTACTCATTATGTACTCCTTATGTACTGTACTCCTTATGTACTCCTCATGTGTACTCATCATGTACTCCTTATGTACTCCTTATGTACTCATTATGTACTCCTTGTGTACTCCTCATGTGTACTCCTTATGTGTACTCCTTATGTGTACTCCTTATGTGTACTCCTTATGTACTCCTTATGTCCTCCTTATGTACTCCTTATGTACTCCTTACGTACTCCTTATGTACTCATCATGTACTCCTTATGTACTCCTTAAGTACTCCTTATGTACTCCTTATGTACTCCTTATGTACTCCTTATGTACTCCTTATGTACTCCTTATGTACTCCTAATGTACTCCTAATGTACTCCTTATGTACTCCTTATGTACTCCTTATGCAATCCTTGTGTACTCCTTATGTACTCCTTATGTACTCCTTATGTACTCCTTGTGTACTCCTTGTGTACTCCTCATGTGTACTCCTTATGTGTACTCATCATGTACTCCTTATGTACTCCTTATGTACTCCTTATGTACTCCTTATGTACTCCTTATGTACTCCTTATGTACTCCTTATGTACTCCTTATGTACTCCTTATGTACTCCTTATGTACTCCTTATGTACTCCTTATGTACACCTTATGTACTCCTTATGTACTCCTTATGTACTCCTTATGTACTCCTTATGTACTCCTTATGTACTCCTTATGTACTCCTTATGTACTCCTTATGTACTCGTTATGTACTCGTTATGTACTCCTTATGTACTCCTTATGTACTCCTTATGTACTCCTTATGTACTCCTTGTGTACTCCTTGTGTACTCCTCATGTGTACTCCTTATGTGTACTCATCATGTACTCCTTATGTACTCCTTATGTACTCCTTATGTACTCCTTGTGTACTCCTTGTGTACTCCTCATGTGTACTCCTTATGTGTACTCCTAATGTACTCCTTATGTACTCCTTATGTACTCCTTATGCAATCCTTGTGTACTCCTTATGTACTCCTTATGTACTCCTTATGTACTTCTTATGTACTCCTTATGTACTCCTTATGTACTCCTTATGTACTCCTTATGTACTCCATATGTACTCCTTATGTACTCCTTATGTAATCCTTATGTACTCCTTATGTACTCCTTATGTACTCCTTATGTACTCCTAATGTACTCCTTATGTACTTCTTATGTACTCCTTATGTACTCCTTATGTACTCCTTATGTACTCCTTATGTACTCCTTGTGTACTCCTTGTGTACTCCTCATGTGTACTCCTTATGTGTACTCATCATGTACTCCTTATGTACTCCTTATGTACTCCTTATGTACTCCTTATGTACTCCTTATGTACTCCTTATGTACTCCTTATGTACTCCTTATGTACTCCTTATGTACTCCTTATGTACTCCTTATGTACTCCTTATGTACTCCTTATGTACTCCTTATGTACTCCTTATGTACTCCTTATGTACTCCTTATGTACACCTTATGTACTCCTTATGTACTCCTTATGTACTCCTTATGTACTCCTTATGTACTCCTTATGTACTCCTTATGTACTCCTTATGTACTCCTTATGTACTCCTTATGCACTCCTTATGTACTCCTTATGTACTCCTTATGTACTCCTTATGTACTCCTTGTGTACTCCTTGTGTACTCCTCATGTGTACTCCTTATGTGTACTCATCATGTACTCCTTATGTACTCCTTATGTACTTCTTATGTACTTCTTGTGTACTCCTTGTGTACTCCTTATGTGTACTCCTTATGTACTCCTTATGTACTCCTTATGTACTCCTTATGCACTCCTTATGTACTCCTTATGTACTCCTTATGTACTCCTTATGTACTCCTTATGTACTCCTTGTGTACTCCTTGTGTACTCCTCATGTGTACTCCTTATGTGTACTCATCATGTACTCCTTATGTACTCCTTATGTACTCCTTGTGTACTCCTCATGTGTACTCCTTATGTGTACTCCTAATGTACTCCTTATGTACTCCTTATGTACTCCTTATGCAATCCTTGTGTACTCCTTATGTACTCCTTATGTACTCCTTATGTACTTCTTATGTACTCCTTATGTACTCCTTATGTACTCCTTATGTACTCCTTATGTACTCCATATGTACTCCTTATGTACTCCTTATGTAATCCTTATGTACTCCTTATGTACTCCTTATGTACTCCTTATGTACTCCTAATGTACTCCTTATGTACTTCTTATGTACTCCTTATGTACTCCTTATGTACTCCTTATGTACTCCTTATGTACTCCTTATGTACTCCTTGTGTACTCCTTGTGTACTCCTCATGTGTACTCCTTATGTGTACTCATCATGTACTCCTTATGTACTCCTTATGTACTCCTTATGTACTCCTTATGTACTCCTTATGTACTCCTTATGTACTCCTTATGTACTCCTTATGTACTCCTTATGTACTCCTTATGTACTCCTTATGTACTCCTTATGTACTCCTTATGTACTCCTTGTGTACTCCTCATGTGTACTCCTTATGTACTCCTTATGTACTCCTTATGTACTCCTTATGCACTCCTTATGTACTCCTTATGTACTCCTTATGTACTCCTTGTGTACTCCTCATGTGTACTCCTTATGTGTACTCATCATGTACTCCTTATGTACTCCTTATGTACTCCTTATGTACTCCTTATGTACTCCTTATGTACTCCTTATGTACTCCTTATGTACTCCTTGTGTACTCCTTGTGTACTCCTCATGTGTACTCCTTATGTGTACTCATCATGTACTCCTTATGTACTCCTTATGTACTTCTTATGTACTTCTTGTGTACTCCTTGTGTACTCCTCATGTGTACTCCTTATGTGTACTCCTTATGTACTCCTTATGTACTCCTTATGCAATCCTTATGGACTCCTAATGTACTCCTTATGTACTCCTTATGTACTCCTTATGTACTCCTTATGTACTCCTTATGTACTCCTTATGTACTCCTTATGTACTCCTTATGTACTCCTTATGTACTCCTTATGTACTCCTTATGTACTCCTTATGTACTCCTTATGTACTCCTTATGTACTCCTTATGTACTCCTTATGTACTCCTTATGTACTCCTTATGTACTCCTTATGTACTCCTTATGTACTCCTTATGCAATCCTTGTGTACTCCTTATGTACTCCTTATGTACTCCTTATGTACTCCTTATGTACTCCTTATGTACTCCTTATGTGTACTCATCATGTACTCCTTATGTACTCCTTATGTACTCCTTATGTACTCCTTATGTACTCCTTATGTACTCCTTATGTACTCCTAATGTACTCCTAATGTACTCCTTATGTACTCCTTATGCAATCCTTGTGTACTCCTTATGTACTCCTTATGTACTCCTTATGTACTCCTTATGTACTCCTTATGTACTTCTTATGTACTCCTTATGTACTCCTTATGTACTCCTTATGTACTCCTTACGTACTCCTTATGTACTCATCATGTACTCCTTATGTACTCCTTATGTACTCCTTATTTACTCCTTATGTACTCCTTATGTACTCCTTATGTACTCCTTATGCAATCCTTATGTACTCCTTATGTACTCCTTATGTACTCCTTATGTACTCCTTATGTACTCTTTATGTACACCTTATGTACTCCTTATGTACTCCTTATGTACTCCTTGTGTAGCCCTCATGTGTACTCATCATTTACTCCTTATGTACTCCTTATGTACTCCGGTACTCCTTATGTACTCCTTACGAGCTCTAATTTACATATATTACATTTTACATTTTACATTTTAAATTATACAAAGGAACATTTTTTTGCTACTGAAATCCACACTAAGTTGAGCCTGTCTCCGAGCGTGTGCGTGTGTGTGTGTTCTATGTTTTGGAATGGTATGAAACGTTTAAAATATTGTTTCGATTTTTCACCCATATAACCATGATCTGCTGGGACTCTGCTGTGAGTTTTGGAATCAAATCAGGTTCTATGTTGTAGTTCTGAAACGGATCTATGATAAACAAGGAAGTTCTAGCCTCTAGAGTGGGTTGAAACTATTGAAATAGATATTTTTCGACTTTTCCACACAACTTGGAAAATCATGTTGCCACTTGAATTTTTATAAAAAAAGCGCCAGAACTATTCTTGAAAAATATCAGGAGCTGTAGAACTCAGCTGCATTCACAAGAAAATCACATTTGGTTATGATCTGCTGGATAATGATCTGCTACGGGAAGTTGGCAGATCATTTTGTCAATTTTTTTTTTTTAAATAGAAATATGCCAGAACTATTCTTGAAAAGTATCAGGAACTGTAGAACTATGGTGCATGCGAAAAGAACTCATATTTTTTTGATCTGCTGAGTTCACTCACACGCTTTGAGCTGTCTTACGGTGACCAAGGTTGCCAGTGCTCCACGAGGAAACGTTGTGTTGGCAGTGGGGGACTTTGACCCATATACTGCCAACCCAACTATTCCTCTTTCGTTTTACAGGGCCGGCAACGCGCAAGCGATACTTCTGATGTTACAAGCGTCTATAAGCTACGGTAACCGCTTACCATCAGGTGGACCGTAGATGCTTGTTTGCCACCTTAGTAGTATATAAAATTGAGAAAACTGTCCCACTGCTGGGCACGGGTCTCCTCTCAGAATGAGAGGGATCAGGTCCACCGCGTGGGCCTAATGCGAGTTGGTAGACTTTACACGTCGTCCGGAAAATTTTCCTCACGATGTTTCCCTTCACCGTATAATTTTATTGTAAACACAGAATAAAACTCATATAAAAAAAAATATTTTTTTTGCCATGGACACAGAAGAAGGATGCATGTTTTTTTTTAACTTCCCAGGTACAGCCGTCTGCAGAGGTGACAGCGGAGGAGGTTTGTCGTTCCCGGACACCAAGAGTGACGTCACTAGGTATTACCTCCGCGGAATAGTCTCTAAGTCACCAGAAAGCAACAACAACTGCAATACATACACTATCACTGGTTTCACGCACGTTTTGAAACACGAGCGTTTTATAAAAAGTCATTTTTCAGATTTTACTGAAACTGGCTTTCGGTATTTCGATTCGAATACGTTGACGAGGAATTAGGATTACATTTTAGATATGAAGACATTTTTAATTTTTAAGAATAATAATCATTTAGTTTTAATTTATTAATAATTTTCAATTGATATATTTAATGAACATGAATATTTTTAAATAATACTTATGTATTTTATTCAACATCCCACAAAAACCCGCTCAACTTGAATTTACCCAAAAATACAGATTCAAAAATTTTCTTGGCTGGGCGCGTTCCGGCAGCACCCACATTTACAATCAATGGCATGAGATGATCCGCCTCTCCTAATGGATGACTGTCCACACCACCAATCTGTTGATCCCAAAATATTATTTTCTTACGATCTTCGTCGTCTCCAGTGCAAACTTTATTTAAAAAGTTATCAAATTCTTCATTGACGATTACATTATCATTTTCTGGTAATGCTTTAAGAAACTCTTTCATGTTATGATAAGACATTCCAGAACCGAAAATAGCTATTCCCTCTTTTCGAAATTCGTACAAAATTTTGCCTATTTCGTAATGTTCAGCCGCATTTTGATTTTTTAATATTGATATTTGTATAATGGGTATGTTTGCTTTTGGATTTATAAGCATCATTGGTATGAAGACTCCGTGGTCCCAACCTCTTTTGTCGTCTAACGCTGAAATGATTCCCGCGTTTTTGAACGCATCGTGTATTCTTCGCGCCAAAACTGGATCTCCTGAAAAATAAAAAAATAATTATGAGACTTTTTTTTTTAATTTGTTTTTGGCTCGCACGGTTTGTGCATTTGCCATTACAAGTGTCAAAGGTAGGGAAAATGAGACTTTTTATGTGTAGGTTACAATTCTTGAATAAAGAATATTCGAAAGTGTATGGCTCGTGGTAAGTAATAACTAAACTAATCATTGGTTGTTGAACATCATCGTCATCAGATGGTTGATGGTTGGACATTCCGTCTCCGTGCCTCGGAGAGCATGTAAAGCCGTCCGCCCGGTTGCCATATGAACATTTAAAACAGTCGTTAGCGGATATAGAAGCTCAAAAAGTTTGACAACCAGTCTAAATATCTTTTTGTATATTTTTGGCATTTTCCATGCTAAGATTTTAAAGTTATTTAGAAAAGGAAAAATACGACGAAAATCTTAGCATGGAAAATGCCAAAAATATACAAAAAGATAGAAGGTAAGGTGGCATCGTTCGACATTGAACTTAACTGTAAAGTAAGTTGTGTCGGTTGAAAAGCAAAAACTTGCATTTCAATAGGTGTTACTGACGTCACCATAAAGACGTAAATTCAGTATATGAAGGAAAAATTCGACATGACGGGTAGGTATCGCGGTGGCTTAGTGGTCATAGCGTCTGGTGTACCTAACCAGAAGACGCAGGTTCGAATCCTGCCCGCGGTCGTATTTTCCCTTTTCTAAATAACCAGTTTAACTTCGGGATATCGGTATTACCAAGAAAATTGGGTTGCGGAGGTCTGATGGCTGTCTATAGAATAGAGAGGCAAGCGAGCAAGCGGGTCACCTGATGGTAAATGATCACCCCGCCGCCCATTGACACCCATAACATCGTTAGATGCGCCCTACCGCGTCAATTAATGGTCACGTTTCCGTAAGTAAACTGATTGACATCGGGAGTATCGAATCTATTATTGTCTCGTTCACTCATACTGAATATTGCACACTGTCGTTCTGTCTCTACATGAAATGTGTGCATGCACGCATCTCTTTATGGACACGTTTTCGAGCGGTATAAGTACGGAGATATCTAACGGTTTAAATCTTTGGTTGCAAGTGCGTTGCCGGCCTTTGAATAGGCTCGCTTCTTCTTTTCATTATCATTATCAACCCGTATACAGTCCCACTGCTGGGCACGGGTCTCCTCTCATATTGAGAGGGATTAGGCTATAGTCCCCCACGCTGGCCTAGTGCGGGTTGGCAGTTCTTCTTTTCGCTTCGTGTAAAATATTGATATTCAGCCGTATCGTGTTAGACAAGAAGCAGACCCCAACATAGTTGGGAAGATGATGGTTCGGAAGATGATGAATGAGTTCAAGACACCCTGCAGCCTCCCCAAGTGGCAGACAATCGACCAGGATTTTCCGTATCTACGTACGAGGCCAGCACATATAGCTACGCCAATCTGTCAAATTTCTTTGATAGATTTTCAACTTTAAAACAAAAGTATAAGGCTCATATTCAATTGGAAAAATTAGACAGTATTGGATAGCTTGACCTGCTGGCGTCTGTACCATAAAAAGGTACCTAGGGTCTTATAAGGTATATTAGTAGATATTTTATTATAGTTACTAGGTACCAAGGAGATAAACAAGCATACGGCCCACCAGATGGTAAGCGGTTACCGTAGCCTAGAGACCGTAGACAGAGAAACCTATTCTCTGTCTACGCTAGAGATGCTTGTAACACCAAGGGTATCTTGTGCGTTGCCGACCCCGTAAAACGAAAAAGGAATAGGTGGGTTGGCAGTATAAGGGTCAAAGTCCCCCCACTGCCAACACAAAAAAAAATATTATGTATTTAACAGGTTCGTACGTACGTTTACTATTTAATTTAAATTGTTTGTTTTAATTTTATAGGTCATCGAACGGAAGCTACTTAAGTACGTTACAGTGCTAGATCCTCAGCATAAATTATTGATAAATGTACAAATAATTAAATTGTTAAGCAGTACCTAGCTATATTATTATTAGGTACATTTTAAGAGAGGTAGGGTACAGTGGGTGTACGAGCTACGCTGTACATTGACTTTTGTAGTAATTAGAACGAGTACGTACGCCATAATGCACATCGCTATGTTTAGGTGTGCATTTCTCAATTTAATAAATAATTCATCAATGATGTAATTTAAGTAGTGACAAACAAAACGACTCAAGTGAAACGTTCGTCTACTCATTCATAACATAACAATTACTTAACCTTACACAACATAACACATACATAACATTTACAATGTTGGGCATCGAACCCCAACAGTGGGAGTAATTCCACTCATATTGGAGCTGCCCGACTGGGGACGTACCTACTTCCGCCTTGCAGAAAATCAAAATAAAATAACACTGCTTTGAGCTGTGTTGTGTTTCTTGCGGTGAGCAAGGTTGCCAGTGCTCCGCGAGGAAACGTTGTGTTGGCAGTGAGGCTCTTTGACCCTTATACTCCCAACCAAACCATTCCTCTTTCGTTTTACAGGGTCGGCAACGCGCAATCGCAAGTGATACTCCTGGTGTGGCAAACGTCTATAGGCTACGGTACCCGCTTACCATCAGGTGGGCCGTATGGTTGTTCGCCACCTTACTAGTATAAAAAAAAAAGTCCATTTATCGAGGAAAGTTATAGGCTATAACAACAAACTACGACCAATAGGACAATGTGCGTATTAATAATTAAATATCACTCGCTTTAACGGTGAAGGAAAACATCGTGAGGAAACCTGCGTGCCTTTTTTTTCGACGGCGTGTGAAGTCGGCCAACTCGCACTAGGCCAGCGTCGTGGGCTTATAGCCTAATCCCTCTCATTCTGTGAAAGGAGTCCCGTGCCCAGCAGTGGGACAGTATATAGGTTGATGACGATCTATAGAAGCAAAAAAGAAAAAAGCGAGTGAAATAAAAATGAATAAATTACCTGGAGCATCGTATTTGAAATGATAACTTTCAGGTGGGAAGTTATAATAGTCGTACACCAAAGAATGGCGTTCCGCTGATGAAATAGTCACTATATCCTCTTCTCTATGCGCTGTCACCATTATTATGGCCTTTAATCGATCAAAATCCACAATACTTGATATATTTTTCAAAGAATCAGCGATTTCTATGTTATTTTTTTCACGCAGAACCGGATATGGTCCGCCGCCATGATTTAAAAATATCGATGGCGCGAAATAGGCTTCTTCCATTTTCGAAACTGTTACGATTGTTAGGAATAAAATGGTACTGATAATGTATAACATGATTGATTATATTGTATTTACTTTAGGTACGGTGAACGCAAACGTGATATCGTGTTGAAATGAATGAGCAAATACTGAGTAAATACTTAATAATGCCATCTTGATACCTAGATACCTACTTAATATGAATAATTAATGCGTGATTGTAGTTAGTATCTTATAATTGCTTTGTCATTCGATGTCGCCTCCGTAGTCTCGAATGTATCGCTTTTATATTTTTTAAATGTTGCCACTTAAACATTGATGTGCTGTTTTTAGTCAGTACGAGTCCCTCATATCCTACCACCTTCCCTGTTGGCAGATCCATGAGGATTTGGGTAAGGGTGTAGGCACCTATTAGTAAAAAATACATAGGTATTAGCGATGTATTTTTTATATAAAGCTAAAAGTATTCAACAGTCATCAGAAATACCTGCTTTCGTTTCACGTAGGTACGCTCAAAGATCGAAAACACTCATTGAGCGAAAAAACAGCTCGCGCGTTGTGGTCAATTATATTAGTAGAAAGTTGCAGCTTAAAAATCAGTTGTTAGCTTTGTTTTAATTTTAGCATCGAGTTTTGTATTCATTAAAAAAATACCTAACATAAAAATAAAAAATCCTACTTCCTACTTATGCTGCTAAGTAGGAAGTAAGAATTTGTTATTATTTAGTTTATATAATTCCTTGCATTTTGAAGCTCAACTACCTAATATAATTGACCATAACGCGTTGTGAGCTGTTATTTAAGTAATACTCACAAACATACAAAACCAATATTTACAATATCTATGTGCCGATAACTCTATGACCCCGAGGTATGCCACAACAAATATAGCTTAATCATTCATTAAAATACATGATAATATCATTTATTTTAATGAATCATCATTATTATGATGATTTATGTTATTAGATAAGAGGGCAGGCACATTGTTTCTTCTCATTGCATTCGTTGGTGGTATGAAATACTTAAATATTTATCTACATAAATATTTTAAGACATAAAACACAGCACCATCTAGTCCCAATATTGCCCCGGCCGGCGAGAAATGGCGACGTGACCAGGCTCGCTTTATTATTTTTTTACCTGTAAGGCGGCAAACAAGCATACGGCTTTCCTGATGGGCAACGGAAAAGGAAAACTTCGTGAGGAATCCTGCATACCGAGATTCTCGATGGTGTGTAGTCTTCCAACCCGCACTAGGCTAACGTAGCGGACTTATAGCCTAATCTCTAAAGAGACCCGTTCCCAGTTCCCAGCAGTGGGACAGTATATGGGTTGGTGAAAATGAAAAATATTTATTGTCTGAAAGTGGTCGAGACGCAGGTTTGAATCCTGCCCGCGGTCAAATTCTTCCTTTGCTTAATAACTTTAAAATCTTAGCATAGAAAATGCCAAAAAATACAAAAAGATAGTTCTTTGATAGATTTTCAACTTTAAGTTCATATTCAATTGGGAAAATTTGACAGTTTTGGATAGCTTGACCTGCTGGCGACTGTACCTACCAGGTGCGCAATATACATTTCACTTGATTACTTAGTTGCTGAACCAAAAGAGATATCATTTTAATAGCGTAATAGATGTTTTACTTGCTAAGTGTTATGTCCAGTTTTAGATGTAAAATAAAAAACAATTGTAACGTTTATAAATAATTTACTTAAAAAAAAGCAATAACTTATAAGGTTAAAATAATTAATTTACAATGGTCCCTTAGCTTTAGATAGTTGTAACAAATTAAGTAAATACAGCTGATTAAATTAGTGTATTTTTTTAATGCATTTTACACAATGCCAAAAATGGCAATACCTATTTTTTTAACATTTTTAATCTACACTTTAATACAATACTTAGAACACGTCAAAATGTAGGTACTGAGGCCAGCACATCAAGCTACCACAATCTGTCAAATTTCTTTGATTAATTTTTAACTTTAACACAAAGCAATAAGGTTCATATTCAATTGGGAAAATTTGACAGTTTTAAATAGCTTAACCTGCTGGCGACTGTACATTATTTGTGATTTATTTATTCAATTTACACCCCTAGTTCGCCATGTTTAGGGGCGAGCCTACTGCCATTAATCCAAACTCCAAGCTAACTTAACAGAAAATCTCAAAACCACTGCTCTTGGGAATCAGACCCAGGACTTCTAGCATAGCTTACAACTATTAGACTAATCATTATTCTCCTAACCTTGTCCCAAATATGTTGGGTTGTCTTCCTGTCTAACCAGATGTGGCTGAATATCGGTATTTAGAAAATAAACCGTAATTGGGCAATAATAAAGGATAGACTGCTTGTCAGGCTTTTTTGCCTTGGTTTGGTTTGGTTTTAAGACAACTGGCTCTCTCTCTGAATCATAGATTAATAAGCAGTTAAATAAATATTAAATTATATTCTTAATCTATATAATTAGTGCAAAATAAATAATAATTATGCTACTATTGATCTAATGAGGGCCACCAAAAACATTGTGCAAACCTCTTTTCATATAAAATAACTTTTTTTTCGTAATTTTTAATTTATGTATTATTTAGATTCAAAATACATTTCTTAAATTGCTTTCTGTGTATAAATGATTATATCATAATGTTAACAACACTGCACAGCCCACTCCCATTGTGAAAATGCTTTTTATTAAATTGCATTGTGTATTTTCTAATTAATACTTAATATTTAATAAATAAATATTTGACCAAGCAGGACTCAAACAACAAATACCTATGTTCTTTTTTTATTGTTAACTGTCACTTTCAATTCAATTCAATGATAATTTGAAAACCATAAATTTGCTTTTGTCTCTGTAACTTTTTGGCAGATTTAAGAAAAGACATAGTTTGTACCATCTTGGCTGTCTTAAACCATCCGGAGGATCTTCGGCATAACAGTTTTGGCCCATTTAGAAGGTAAAAAGATGACATTGATTTTATTATTCATTTTTATATGCACCTCCAAGCACCCCTGGCCCTGTGTTCCTATGAAAGAGACAGATATACATACTATATTTATTCTTCTTTCCATACAAAAGAACTAAGTCTAAAAGTCCCACTCATATCCCAATTAAAAATCCGTTCACCAGGTTTCGAACCTCCAGCCCCTGCAACCACAACCAATGGCATAAAATGTTCAGCGGCACGTATCGGGTGAGCTTCCGTAGCCCCCTCCTGCTGTCTCCATGACAGCAACCCTTCTTTTCTTGCTTCTTCTGTCTCCGCAGTGCAAACTTTATATAAAAAGTCATCAAAATCTTTATTTACTACTTTGGCCTGGTATCTACTGTACATAAACTCTCTCATGTTATGATACGACATTCCAGAACCAATAATGGCTACACCTTCCTTCCTAAATTGATGTAAAGCTTGTCCAAGCTTATAATGTTGTTCAGAAACCTGATTAGCGAGTACAGATATCTGTACTATGGGCACATTAGCCTCTGGATTGATCAACATCATGGGAACAAAAACTCCATGGTCCCAACCTCTTTCGGGATCCAATTTCGAATCTATTCCTGCGGTTTTCAACGATTCGTGTATCCTTTCCGCTAATGTCGGATCTCCCGGCGCGTCGTACCTATACTTGTACGATTCCGGGGGGAATCCGTAGTAATCGAAGTACAAGTTGTGTTTTTCTGAAGACGAGATCGTAACTACTTTTTCCTGCCAGTGAGCAGTGATTAAGATTATAGCCTTGACCTCTTTCAAGTTCAAATGTTTTTGTACCTCGTCCTGAAGGAATCTTGTGAGTTCCGCGTGTTCCTTGTCTCCTAGGAGAGGTAACGGACCTCCTCCGTGATTAACGAACATCGCAGGAGCTAGCACAGCCATTTTTCGCACAACACCACCAGTAAAATGCCGTATTATATTCATAGACACTAAGGACATAAACACTATGAAACCAACTTGTATGAGAATCGTAATCGTATTGAGAATAAGCATGAAAACTGGTTCAACGTGACCTTGGCGAACATAAATAATGATTGCAATTAACCCCGGGGCCCGAAGGTTATTATTTTAGATTGTATTTTGTAAATTAGATAATAATTTTGTAACACTTGTTTTGACGTAATAATGACGTCTGTCATTTTTTGTGAGTCACGATGACTTTCGCTTGTTGCGTTCCAGATCACAATATTATATTATTTAATTTGTTGCATGATCTTTTAAGAGTGGGAGTAGGAACATCAGCTAATATTTAACCACCCAAGCCGAAAAGGAGACTATATCTACCTATAATCTAGTGACACTACTTTAACTTTTTTCTTCGAAACGTATCACTCAGTATTTTTGTACCATACATCCACAAAGTATACGGGGGAGGCCTTTATTCAGCAGTGGACCTCTTGTGGCTGATAATAATATGATGATCTAGACCCTGAATAACTGCAGGCCATACAATTTTGTTTATTCGCGGCTGTAACCATGCCGTTATGTTGGCAGTAATGCAAATAGGTGTAATCTTGTTTATCTTCCTGCCCTTGTCCCAATTTATTTGTGGTCGGCGCAGTATGCCCTTTATCTCTGTCAGCCTTTACAACATCAGTCACTCTTTTTTCTGTCATATCCGCTATAACACACTCAATCCACCTTTTCTTTGGTTTCCCTCTACCCATCCGTCCATTCACATTCTTATTCATCACTCTTTTAGTAACATGCGTTTCATCTCTCCTCGTATTACGTTTATATCATTAGTAAGAAAGCTCAAGGTCACTCACGAGAGTTATGCTTGGTATCTACGCGACCGAATCTTAAATGTAGATCTCTAAAAGAACCGATGATGTTGACAGTCAGGGAAGCCAACATAACGGCATAGGAACTATTTGATGAAACCCAATGCGCGGGTACCAGTCACAATAAAACTACAAAATAATGCACCCTTCCATACATTTATTTCTAAACTATTTACATACTTACAACTAATAGCCTATATTTGCTAGATTTAGTAAAAAAGTGTATTTGATTCTAAAGTCGTCTCCAAGATTTAATGAAGTCATAATATTTACGCTCAGATTCCTTCACGAGATAACGTAGATAAGACTCAAAAAGAAAAAATAACGTAAGCATTTTTTTAAATATTTTCTTACTTATTTCGGAAAATAATATTTTAAAAATAAAATCTCGCCAAAGAATGTGAGCGTAAACGTTTAAGACTATTATTTTCGCTAATATACAAGTAGCTTGAATCATCGGTGTTCACAAACTTGTCCCATTTGGGCGCCAAAAAACGTAATGTTGTCTCGTTCTTTTAACTACTAAACCACATCTGAAGAAAAAGGACAGAATATGTGATGAATTGAGAATTATATTTTGAAGACGGTTTACAACCGAAACTATATAAGTAGAAAAAGAGAATAGAATACTTTATTCTCTTTTTTAATGCTTGACGAAATGAAGCAAGTCTGTAGACACTAAATTGATAATATATTTCTTTTTAACAATAATATCATTTAAATTTGATGTAAGATACTTTTTTTTATGAATGTGAACATAGTATATATTACAGTTAGTAATTATTGTACTCTCTCAAAATTTTAAATAATATTATTCCGTCGCTAAGCAATAATGTCCATTATTGCTTGTACATTATTGTCCTCCGGTTTGAACGCCAATGTAGCCAGTGACATTAAGGAGCGGCGGCGTTTAGGAGGGGGTTGAGCCGAATCGCACCCAATCTCACGTGGGGGTGAGGGTATCAACAAATATCGCCAAGAAAACTTGTAAAATTGTAGGAAAACTGGGTTAAATAGTCTTGGATAGTCTTAAATAAAATTAAAACAAGCAAATTATATTTGTTTTTAAAATAAAAATACAACTCAATCAATCAGAGATTAACGTATTTACACAAAATTATGCTTTAAAACAATCTTACGTGAAATTAGAGGGGGTGGAAGTGGGTCAAGCCAAATACCACGGCATCTTACCAATTTCTCAAAACTTTTCTTGCACAGAGTGAGCGAGACACATGTATTGCAGAACGTAAGAGTGAGTGAGATAGCACGCGATGACTACGCATGCGCCCAGTTGTTTTATCGTTAATATTTGCTACTTGCGGAGGTATAGGTACTATCGAGAACCTTGACGGTTAACCAGATTTCACCTTTATAACTATGAACATACGGTCGACAAATGGTCAACTGCCAACAATTTTCACTGAACTGTAACATATATTATATTATAACACCATTGTCACTATCTTACACCAAACATCAAATGACACTAAAAGTACCATATTGTGATTATTTAAATATTTTAAGTTACAAGTTGATAAATAAGTTCCATGTCCCATATACAAGTTAGTGTTAAATTAACACTAAAAGTACCAAACTGTAAATATTACAATATTTTACAGGCAACACCAAATAACGTTCAATATTAGTCCATTGGTGCGTTCTGAAGCCACTATACACAAATTCTAAGAACTGTTACTTATTTTGTAATAACACACTTCACTTAATATTGAAATAAAACTACTTTTTACGGATTTCATCGCGTTATATTGATATCATTAATCCCGACGTTTCGGACCATTTACGAGCGAAATATCTATTCATAAAAATATAAAACGTAACGTAATAATGTCTTTTATCTTCTTTTCCGTCACTATTTTTTTTTAATATTCTTCTTCCTTTCTTTTTTAAAGGTTTCTGTTTATTCAGCAGAGTACCTTCAACGTAGACTAATAAAATTATTAAGCCCTCAAATTTTGCAGTGCCTGAAAAAAGGCGACTAAGTTTAAGAGAACTATGTTATTATATAACACCTATAATGTACACTTAGTTTGGCAAATAAATGTCTAAAGTTCATCTGGGGTTGAACTACCGCATTACCAATTTAGCGCTAAGCAATAATGTGCTAACATTATTGTGTTCCGGTTTGAAGGGCAATGTAGCCAGTGACATTACTGGTCATATGAGACTTAACAACTGAAGTGTCAAGATGACAACGCGAGTGATACACTGGTGTTGCTGTCGTCTATAGGCTGCGGTTGCCGCTAACCATCAGACGGACTGTATGCTTGTTTGTCATCATAGTAATATGTCATTAATATGCTGAAGTCACGTTAAGATTATAGCAATGTATAATAACCGTATTACATTTTTATGAATAAGATTGCACATATTTCTCGGTATAGCGGCCTCTACCGGCCTTCTAGGACGTGATGACCTTCCTGATTCTGTCTCCAAGTCATAACTGGTTAGGGTATAGCGGCCTATAACGGCCTCTACCGGCCTTCTGACGATGACCTTCTCGATTCTGTCTCTGTATCACTGATGAGGTTCAGTGGTGTAGTGAGTGGTGGGGGGTGAGTACAGCCCCCCCTGCCGGCAGCACGGAGGTGATGACGGGGGCGCCACCAGAGACGGTGCCCACTCCACCCACGTTGCCCACGCCGCCGCCGCAGAATATCACCTACAAATTAATATAAATAAATAAATATTCTTGGACAATTTTAAACAGCATAGTCCCAAACTTAGCAAAGCTTGTACAGACGCCAGCACATCAAGCTACCACAATCTGTCAAATTTCTTTGATTGATTTGAAACTTTATTACAAAGTAAGATTCATATTCAATTGGAAAAAATTGACAGTTTTGGATAGCTTGACCTGCTGGCGTCTGTACTATGGGTACAATACTTATATACTTTTTTTTTCTATACTACTGATTTTTCGTTTAAATAGCCTTGGATATATTGTGTCTTTTTGCGATGCATCCTCAGTTGCTTGAACTAAATTATTTGCCTTTTCTTTCTTACTATAAAATGGTGTTATTTGTTTATTTATTGGTATACCAACAGCAATACATATTGAGTAATTTATAAAAAAAACTAGCTGACCCCGCAAACATTGTTTTGCCATAAAAAAAATATCGGGGTGGGTCACCCTTATCATTTAGGGGTATGATAAATAGATGTTGGCCGATTCTCAGACCTCACCGATATGCACACAAAATTTCATACACGGTCCAGCCGTTTCGGAGGAGTACGGTAACTAACATTGTGACATGGAAATTTTATATAAATATATTAGATAGTAATAATGAGGGTGCTAATATGTATGCCCATTACAGGTACCCACAGCATTCACAATAAATAAAATAGTAATATAGAATAGTAGGAACAGAAAGGAAAGCAGAAAAAGGAGGTTATACAACAAAAATAAAAAAGAACTTATATCTAAATTACAATAATATGTATCCGTGTTCTTAGACACCCGTTTTATACTGTTATTTATTTAGCTCTTTCCACAGCTCGTGTATACAATATATTATAAATTAAAATATATAGAGGTAATGGCCTTAAACACTAGCCAATTACGGGCTAACCAGCATTCTCCATATTAAATGACAATATTAAATAAACAATCGGAGTCTACAAATAACCATGATTAATTGCAGAGACTTCAGGATTTTGGATCTAAACGAATAAGTGGGTCATGGCATTACATACAGCATTTCCCTACCATAAAAAAGGAATATAATAAACCGCGTATCAAAAATACTGATTGAGCAACTAAATTACTGATTGAGCACCAAATACAGATATCGGTTAGGTTAGGTTAGAACTGTGACCACACAACGAACCAAATCTGAATGTTTTGAGTGTATATAACAATATTTTGAGGTGACTTTTATATAGATGATTTATTTGATGAGCAAATTTAGTGTGCAATTCAGTATTTTTGGTGCTAATTTCGAATATTTTGATTGAAAAAAGGGGATTTACAGTTAAAGTATTAAATACCACCCTATAAAAAAGTATATACTGTACAAAGATTATTTACTTGTGATACAGGTGTTGCTGGTTGCCCAGGAGTTGCTAGAACATACTGCTGCTGCCGGACACCGCCTACCTAAAACAAACAAATGATATTAAGCTATCATTATCATCATCATCCACCCATATACTGTCCCACTGCTGGGCACGGGTCTCCTCTCATATTGAGAGGGATTAGACTATAGTCCACCACGTTGGCCTAGTGCGGGTAACCTAACAAGTAACATAGATTATAGGCTCAGGAATGTGAGAATTTCAAAGGAAACCCTCTTTGAAATTTTTAGTAAGTACTAGCTAAGTTCGGAATTGGTTAATAGCAATGGGATATATATAATAAACCGCGCATCGAAAATACTGATTGAGTGACAAAATTCTAAATACAGATATCTCAGTTAGGTTAGAACTGTGCCTACATATCTAAACCAGAACCAAATCTGAATGTTTTGAGACTAAAGGGATAAGATTTTGCTGTGCAATAAATATTTTTTTATACAAAACGTTTTTTTATTATTTGCAGTTAAATACTAGCCAATGGCAATAGGCTCGCCCCCTATTACATGGGACCTAAACATACCGGTGAACTGTGGATATATTTGTACACCTCTACTTCCTCTGCCTAACCCTGCGGGCTTTTTGCCACTAATGTAGAAAACAAGCATACGGTCCACCTGATGGTAAGCGGTTACCGTAACCTATAGACGCTTGTAACACCAGGAGTATCACTTGCGCGTTACCAACCCTATAAAACGAAAGAGGAATAGTTGGGTTGGCAGTATAAGGGTCAAAGTCCCTCCACTGCTAACACGTTTCCTCGCGGAGCACTTGGACAACCTTGCTCACCGTAAGGAACACAACACAGCTCAAAGCAGTGTTATTTCACGACGATTTTCTGCAAGACGGAGATACTTCCCCAGTCGGGCAGCTCCAGTTTGAGTGGAAATATTCCCACTATGTCCTACACCTCTTAAAATGTATGTTATGAAGCTGGCAAAACCAGTGACGCACCTGATGCACTTGCTGCGGTTGCTGTTGGATGGTCTGCCGGTGTTGCTCGTCCGTTTCTACCACCACCTGCTCCATGTACGAGGCGCCACCTAGCGGAAAGAGAGACAAACTATTAATGGGTGCATATGGGCTAAGCTACAGTACTATTTGTTATACGAGATTGGCTCAAGCCAATCTACACTACTATTATAAAGAGGAAAGATTTGTATTTATGTGTGTATGTTTGTAATGAATAAACTCAAAAATTACTGTGCCGATTTCAAAAATTCTTTCACCATTGGAAATCTACATTCACCCTGAGTAACATAGGCTATATTTATTGCTAAAAAAGATTAGGGAATCTTATGTCCACCCGTGCGAAGCCGGGACGGGCCGCTAGTTTATTGATAAATGATATTTATTTCTGTTAATAGATCTTTTAAAGACACTTTTACAAGTCAATATTTTACATTTTTTTTAAGCTAGATGGCTCCGGTATTTCCTAGCTGACGACCTCTGAGAAGAAAAGCCGAAACAAGCTCAGAGTCTCTTTTAAAGTCCAGACATAGAGTAGTAACAAATATGTGTCTTACAATGTAGGGCAAAGTCTGAAATGACCTTTTGAAGAAAGAGCCATAGCGGCTTTGAGTAGACCAGTGCCAACTGACGGCACGCATGCATCAGTCATTGTGTAGCTCAACCATAATTTAGGGAGCTCAACAAACTATTGTTTGTGATAAAGTTGGTTAGCAACTATTCTCACTGAAATTTTCAAAACTTATAATAACCGTGACAAATTCATAAATAATCCGTGAAAAACAATTATCAAAAAGAATTTAAAAAAATCGTAAATTTAAACTGAACATAGCTTCTTAAAGTCGCTATATTCCTGGTATATATTTATAGGTCTAGAATTTTTAATGGGTCCACAAAGGAACCAACCAACCATGCATAGGCTGATAAACACATTACCATCATTTGCGTCGCTGTCGGGTAAAAAAAATAATATTAATAGCTTTACTCACCAGCGTTGTTCGTAGTGGTGTTGGAATTGAGGTTCTCGCATCCAAACAGGCAGTGTTGCACAGTCCACCGCGGCTCGAATGGTATGTGTGTTTTAACCTGAAAATGAGAAAAAAACACAATTAGCTAGTTGAATATTACAGTACAGTCAACAAAAAAGTTAAGTATACAGATAGGAAACGAAATATGCATTTTTATACAGATTTCAACATAAATAATTACGCGCCAAGGGGTTAGGTATGTAGCTGCTTACAATACCTACGTTTTGATACATTATTAAACTATCTTTATCAAAATACAGATTATTAATTATTAATTAGCTGCCTGTATACCTAACTCTTTTGTTGACCGTACTACGGTAACCGCTTACTATCAGGTGTAGAGGTGTTTCAAAGTTGCTATAAATCAATAACATGCTTAATGCTTAATTTTTTAAGCATGCGATTTTATGTGCTATTTTTTAGCATGCTTAATTTATAAGCCTACTTGTTATGTTACGGTACAACGGGCGGGCCGCGCCCGACGGACAGTTGCTTGATAGAGAGAGTGTTATGCGATATAAAGCTAAATAGCTTTATAGCATAAAGTGCGAACCGCGAAATAATTTTCTTTATGCTATATTTATTCAGCATGCTACTTTATAATGCTATATGCTACATTAAACATTACTAATTAAACGGTGAAGGAAATCATCGTGAGGAAACCTGCATGCCTTAGAGATTTTTCTCGACGGTTTGTGAAGTCTGCCAACCCGCACTAGGCCAGCGTGGTGGACTATACCCTAATCCCTCTCAATATGAGAGGAGACCCGTGCCCAGCAGTGGGACAGTATATGGAATGATGATGAATCAGGTGGGCCATATGCTTGTTTGCCACCATAGTGGTATAAAAAAAACCGAAGGTATACATACCTTTAGTTCTGTGGTCAGCATTAGTATATGTCGGCACGGTAGCCGGAACACCTTGCTGAACAAACACGAACACTCCTGGGTTGATGTACCGTACTTGCATATGGCGGCGCTGCTGTGTTTCCTGGTAACATAAAGACGCATTGCATTAAATGATGACCTCTTGGTCTAGCGGTTCGAGTGCCGGACTGCTGATCATGGGGTCGTGGATTCGATTCCCACAGGACACAAATATTTGTGTGGGTATAACATGAGTATTTGTGTTTGTCTGGGTGTTTCTTATGCATTTCTTCCAGCATAACGCTGAGCTGGCAACCCATTCGGGACAAGCATGCCGACAGCACATTATACAGTGATCCTTGTGGTTTTTTATATAATTATGTTGTTACATTATTTTAACTGTGTGTTGTACGGACCTTTTCCGAATAAATGTGATTTTCTTTCTTTCTTTCTTTCTTTTCTTATGTATTATAAATATGTATGTGGGAATGGTAAGCGTGAGAGTGAGAGGTAAAATAAAAGAGCGAGAGTGTAAGTGTAGGAACGACAGAGACAGCATGAGAGTTATGTATGCAAGTGTGAGCGAGATAAAAGAATGAAAGACACAATGGCGACACGACTGTTTGAGCTGTCACGTTCGTCCGTGTAATGAAAACCGAAATAAAGGAAAGATTTGAAGATTTGTGGTTTTTATCAACCCCACATCCCACATGTATTTACAAAAAAAAAGAATATAAGTATTATATCCATTGTCTAATACCCGTAGTACAAGCTCTGCTTAGTTTGGGACCTAGATGGTGTTGTGTAAAATGTCCCAAAAATATTTATTCAAAGTCAAATCTTTTATTTCAATTAGACCAATAAAATAGCACTTTTGAATAGTCAAAACTAGATGCACGGTTCCAAGAAGTGGGTCTTATGGAGAAGAACCGGCAAGAAACTCCATAGACACTCCTTTAAAAAAACATAAATACAATGATATTCTTAGTTTACAATTTTTGTTATGAAAAGTTACTGAGAACAATGCAGTTTGATGTGTACCTACTAATAAATTCTGTGGCCTGGTGCTAAAACGGCCAAAGTCAAATTATATTTCCCGTAAACAACATTATAGCTATGAACAAACGGACTGCTAGAAGGTTGCAGGCAGTCCAGAAATTTTGCTTTATTATAAACTGTGCAGTTAGGGCTAACATTGTAATACAAAATGGGTTTAAGTTAACTTTGATCGTTCTCGTTTTCACTCCATTAAACAAAAAGTGATTCTTACAAAAATAGATTTAGGCCCTTTTTGCACCAGGCCACAGAATTAATCCAGTATAACACATAGAAAGAATATATAAAAAAAGATTGCCATTGACAGTAAGACAGTAAGAGCTGACCAGCCCCGACAAACGGCACCCGTTCACGAGTATGACGTGTGTATCGTATTATTATTAAAGACACTTTTAATCAATATTAACCTTTCGACCGCCACGTCAATAACGAAAATCCGTGTTCTCTACGCCAAGCGACAAATTCTAGTATCTAATTATAGGTAAAAAAAAAACATAAATTTTTTGTATAGGTATTTGTTTTGACGTAGATGACATACGGCACAGAGACGTGGTCGCTCACTATGGGTCTCATAAAGAAGCTCAAGGTCACTCAGCGAGCTATGGAGAGGGCTATGCTTGGTATTTCCCTACGTGATCAAATTAGAAATGAGGAGATCCGTAGAAGAACGAAAGTTACCGACATAGCTGAAAGACTTAGCAAGCTTAAGTGGCAATGGGCGGGGCACATAGCTCGTAGAACTGATGGCCGCTGGGGCAAAAAGGTTCTCGAGTGGAGACCACGCACCGGAAAGCGCAGCGTGGGACGGCCTCCAACGAGATGGACGGACGACCTGGTAAAGGTCGCTGGAAGTCGTTGGATGCAGACGGCTTGTAACCGGTCCTTGTGGAAGTCTATGGGGGAGGCCTTTGTTCAGCAGTGGACTTCCTGTGGCTGATATGATGATGATGATTTGTTTTGAACTAAAAAAAAAGTGGTATTTTTGACGTGCCATGCCGTCGTTGGCGTCGTGAGCAAGTTTTCATTTTACGTCTATACAGCTCCATTTTGAGTGGCATTATCCCTCTCTGCGTGTCAAAGTCCCCCCACTGCCAACACAACGTTTCCTCGCGGAGCACTGCTTACCTTCCAGCTCTGTCATCAAGACACTTCTGCGCCAGCTTCGTCTGGTGACTCATCAGGTTGTAAGCATACTGTGTAATAGTATCTGTAGGTGATTGCTTCAGAGTTTCGGTATCCTGAAATATGTAATACTGTTACCCAGCGATTTTGGAACAGGCCAGAAGGCCTAGGGCATTGATGGCGAACACATTGTTGATGGTGTGTTAAATAAAGCGGATAAATGATATTTATTTTTGTAAATAGATCTTTTAAAGACACTTTTACAAGTCAATATTTTACATGTTTTTTTCGACCGCAAGCAGGATTCGAACCTGCGTCTTCTGTTTAGGTACACCAGACGCTATGACCACTAAGCCACCGCGATACCTACCCGTCATGTCGAATTTTTCCTTCACATATTTTTTTTTTTTTCCTTTTCTAAATAACTTTAAAATCTTAGCATGCAAAATGCCAAAAATATACAAAAAGATAGTTAGAAGGTAAGGTGGCATCGTTCGACATTGAACTAACTGTAAAGTAAGTTGTGTCGGTTGAAAAGCAAAAACTTGCTTTTCAATAGGTGTTACTGACGTCGCCATAAAGACGTAAATTCTGAATGTGAAGGCAAAACTCGACATGGCGGGTAGGTATCGCGGAGGCTTAGTGGTCATAGCGTCTGGTGTACCTAACCAGAAGACGCAGGTTCGAATCCTGCCCGCGGTCGAATTTTGCCTTTGCTTAATAACTTTAAAATCTTAGCAGTTCAATTTGAGTTTGCTATAAGGTTGTTACTCGATGAGGGTGACATAATCTGAAAAGATTAAAACCCTCTTTAAATAAATAAAGAAAAAAAAAATCTTAGCATGGAAAATGCCATAACATACAAAAAGATTTACGTGTTTTTTTAAGCTAGATGGCTCCAGCATTTCCTAGCTGACGACCTCTGAGAAGAAACGCCGAAACAAACTCAGAGAACCATAGTCTCACGATTTATGACTTCGTTCGCACGTTTGTAATGCCCCAAATATAGAATTCATACTTTTAGTATTAGGCAGACTGAACACAATAATGATATCATCATTCTTCATCAACCCATATACTGTCCCACTGCTGGGCACGGGTCTCCTCTCATATTGAGAGGGATTAGGCTATAGTCCACCACGCTGGCCTAGTGCGGGTTGGCAGACTTCACACACCGTCGAAAAAATCTGTAAGGTATGCAGGTTTCCTCACGATGTATTCCTTGACCGTTTAAGCGAGTGTTTTTTTTTTTTCTTTATTTATTTATAGGGGCTTTTACGCATAGAGTATGTCAGTCCCATCGTATCCTAAACAATTACACTTTCACAGAATGTGGGCCATGAATTTGAACAAAACCTTCGGATCGTATTTGGTTGGGATAGAATTGTATGGAACATGCCTACATCAGTTCTGTTCAAATTCAGGGACCTTACTAAGTTATTTCTACTTGACTCATATTGGCCACATTCCATTAATAAATGTTGTAGGTCCTCGACAACTCCACATTTCTCGCAATTAGGTGAAAAAGCTTTCTTCATCATGAAGGCAAATTTTTTGCATGGAATGTGTCCACATCTGAGTCTAAGAGCAGTAAGCGAGTGATAATTAATTATAAATGAATTATGAAGCGTCAGTGCATTCTATTTTTTTTTATACCACTAAGGTGGCAAGTATACACGGTAAACGGTAACCGTTTACCTGATGGTAAACGGTTACCGTAGCCTATAGACGCTTGTAACACCAGGAGTATCACTTGCGCGTTGCCTTCCCTGTAAAACGAAAGAGGAATAGTGTGTATAGATTCTACTCACCCTTAACCTGCTTAACGCGAAGGATCTTCGATCGTTCTCGAGCTGGTTGGCTACTTTGAAGAATACGGAGACAAACTCATCAGGCTGAAGCTGGGTACGGACAAGGCTCTGGAATTTGGTGACTAGACGCTCCAGACCCTGGGGAGACAAAGTTTACATTATATGTATATAGATTTCCGACATTTACGCGAATATTATACATTGAAATAAAACTACTTTTTACGGATTTTATCGCGTATATTGATATTATTAATCCCGACGTTTCGGATTCGGACCGTTTACAGCGTCCATGGTCACGGGTAGACTGTAATGTAATGTATAATATTCGCGTAAATGTCAGTTTTTTTTTTTATGTGATAGGGTGGGCAAACGAGCAGACGGATCACCTGATGGTAAGCGATTACCGCCGCCCATGGACACCCGCAACACCAGAGGAGTTTCAGGTGCGTTGCCGCCCTTTTAAGGGGTTTGGGCGTCCGGTATCCTCACTCACTCGACGAAACACAACGAAAACGTTATTTCACGCCGGTTTTCTGTGAGGCCGTGGTATCAAGTCCGGTCGAGCCGGCCCATTCGTGCCGAAGCATGGCTCTCCCACGGTAAAAAACTTTAATGCATAATCAATATATTATGCATTAAAGTTGAAAATCTATCAAAGAAATTTGACAGATTGGGGTAGCTTGATGTGCGGCCTCCGTAGGTACTTACTTTGTGCAGTATGTTGGTGTAGTTGTCGGCTTCGAGCCAAGAGTCCAGCTTGGCGAGCGCACCGTTGGGCCGTGTCAGGATCTCCCACAGCCGCAGGGTACCCGCTCCCGTGCCTATGATATTCCTCTTTAGCGCCTGTAACAATATATATATATATATATATATATATATTGATTTCTGACATTTACGCGAATATTATACATTGAAATAAAACTACTTTTTACGGATTTTATCGCGTTTATTGATATTATTAATCCCGACGTTTCGGACCCTTTACAGCGTCCATGGTCTACCCGTCTACCCGTGACCATGGACGCTGTAAAGGGTCCGAACCCGAAACGTCGGGATTAATAATATTAATATACGCGATAAAATCCGTAAAAAGTAGTTTTATTTCAAAAAAAATATATATATATTTTTATATTAACATGAATTTGCCCCACTAGGATATTCTCCTGTATCGTGAGTGCGTTCACAAACAAACTTTCACATGCACAAACACCCAGACCCGGAACATGTAGGTCATACACATAGTTGTTCCATGTGGGGATCGAACCCACAACCCGTGGCGCAGAAGCCGATCACTCAGCCGCTACGCCAAATGTATCGTCATAATATTCATTACTTATTATCTTTTTACCCTCCAAATAAGTATTTTCGACCCTAAAATTGCAGTGACAGCCTAGTGGTATGACCATTGGACTGGCAAGTCAATGCTCTTGAGGTCGAACCCAAGGCACGCACCTCTGACTTTTCGAATACATGTGGGTAATAATTAATTATCACTCGCTTAAACGGTGAAGGAAAACATAGTGAGGAAACCTGCATACCTTAGACATTTTCTAGATGGCATGTGAAGTCTGCCAACCCGCATTGGCCAGCGAGGTGGACTATAGCATACTGAGAGGAGACCCGTGCCCAGCAGTGGGACAGTATATGGGTTGATGATAGGACCCTAAAATTTGTTGACGCCTATCGTTACACACATACCACTCAAATTTGATGTTATGTTAGAGTAAAATTGGGGAATATTGTTTACTCTTAGGAGTTGAAGATACTACGTACCAGAGACAGCTGAGTTGTGGGGCTGGTGTGTGTGTGTGGGGGGGGGGGGACTGACCTGCAGCTGCGCGGGCGAGTGCTCCCCCTGCAGCAGTGGCAGCTGAGCTGTGGGGCTGGTGTGTGAGGGGGGACTGACCTGCAGCTGCGCGGGCGAGTGCTCCCCTGCAGCAGTGGCAGCTAAGCTGTGGGGCTGGTGTGTGGGGGGGGGACTGACCTGCAGCTGCGCGGGCGAGTGCTCCCCCTGCAGCAGTGTCAGCTGAGCTGTGGGGCTGGTGTGTGTGGGGGGGGGGACTGACCTGCAGCTGCGCGGGCGAGTGCTCCCCCTGCAGCAGTGTCAGCTGAGCTGTGGGGCTGGTGTGTGAGGGGGGACTGACCTGCAGCTGCGCGGGCGAGTGCTCCCCTGCAGCAGTGGCAGCTAAGCTGTGGGGCTGGTGTGTGGGGGGGGGACTGACCTGCAGCTGCGCGGGCGAGTGCTCCCCCTGCAGCAGTGTCAGCTGAGCTGTGGGGCTGGTGTGTGTGGGGGGGGGGACTGACCTGCAGCTGCGCGGGCGAGTGCTCCCCCTGCAGCAGTGTCAGCTGAGCTGTGGGGCTGGTGTGTGAGGGGGGACTGACCTGCAGCTGCGCGGGCGAGTGCTCCCCTGCAGCAGTGGCAGCTAAGCTGTGGGGCTGGTGTGTGGGGGGGGGACTGACCTGCAGCTGCGCGGGCGAGTGCTCCCCCTGCAGCAGTGTCAGCTGAGCTGTGGGGCTGGTGTGTGTGGGGGGGGGGACTGACCTGCAGCTGCGCGGGCGAGTGCTCCCCCTGCAGCAGTGGCAGCTGAGCTGTGGGGCTGGTGTGTGTGGGGGGGGGGACTGACCTGCAGCTGCGCGGGCGAGTGCTCCCCCTGCAGCAGTGTCAGCTGAGCTGTGGGGCTGGTGTGTGTGGGGGGGGGGACTGACCTGCAGCTGCGCGGGCGAGTGCTCCCCCTGCAGCAGTGTCAGCTGAGCTGTGGGGCTGGTGTGTGTGGGGGGGGGGACTGACCTGCAGCTGCGCGGGCGAGTGCTCCCCCTGCAGCAGTGTCAGCTGAGCTGTGGGGCTGGTGTGTGTGGGGGGGGGGACTGACCTGCAGCTGCGCGGGCGAGTGCTCCCCCTGCAGCAGTGTCAGCTGAGCTGTGGGGCTGGTGTGTGTGGGGGGGGGGACTGACCTGCAGCTGCGCGGGCGAGTGCTCCCCCTGCAGCAGTGTCAGCTGAGCTGTGGGGCTGGTGTGTGAGGGGGGACTGACCTGCAGCTGCGCGGGCGAGTGCTCCCCTGCAGCAGTGGCAGCTAAGCTGTGGGGCTGGTGTGTGGGGGGGGGACTGACCTGCAGCTGCGCGGGCGAGTGCTCCCCCTGCAGCAGTGTCAGCTGAGCTGTGGGGCTGGTGTGTGTGGGGGGGGGGGACTGACCTGCAGCTGCGCGGGCGAGTGCTCCCCCTGCAGCAGTGTCAGCTGAGCTGTGGGGCTGGTGTGTGTGGGGGGGGGACTGACCTGCAGCTGCGCGGGCGAGTGCTCCCCCTGCAGCAGTGTCAGCTGAGCTGTGGGGCTGGTGTGTGAGGGGGGACTGACCTGCAGCTGCGCGGGCGAGTGCTCCCCTGCAGCAGTGGCAGCTAAGCTGTGGGGCTGGTGTGTGGGGGGGGGACTGACCTGCAGCTGCGCGGGCGAGTGCTCCCCCTGCAGCAGTGTCAGCTGAGCTGTGGGGCTGGTGTGTGTGGGGGGGGGGACTGACCTGCAGCTGCGCGGGCGAGTGCTCCCCCTGCAGCAGTGGCAGCTGAGCTGTGGGGCTGGTGTGTGGGGGGGGGACTGACCTGCAGCTGCGCGGGCGAGTGCTCCCCTGCAGCAGTGGCAGCTAAGCTGTGGGGCTGGTGTGTGGGGGGGGGACTGACCTGCAGCTGCGCGGGCGAGTGCTCCCCCTGCAGCAGTGTCAGCTGAGCTGTGGGGCTGGTGTGTGTGGGGGGGGGGACTGACCTGCAGCTGCGCGGGCGAGTGCTCCCCCTGCAGCAGTGGCAGCTGAGCTGTGGGGCTGGTGTGTGGGGGGGGGACTGACCTGCAGCTGCGCGGGCGAGTGCTCCCCCTGCAGCAGTGTCAGCTGAGCTGTGGGGCTGGTGTGTGTGGGGGGGGGGACTAACCTGCAGCTGCGCGGGCGAGTGCTCCCCCTGCAGCAGTGGCAGCTGAGCTGTGGGGCTGGTGTGTGGGGGGGGGACTGACCTGCAGCTGCGCGGGCGAGTGCTCCCCTGCAGCAGTGGCAGCTAAGCTGTGGGGCTGGTGTGTGGGGGGGGGACTGACCTGCAGCTGCGCGGGCGAGTGCTCCCCTGCAGCAGTGGCAGCTAAGCTGTGGGGCTGGTGTGTGGGGGGGGGACTGACCTGCAGCTGCGCGGGCGAGTGCTCCCCCTGCAGCAGCGCCAGCGCGTAGGACTTGCAGCGCGCGGCGAGGTCGGCCAGCGCCAGCAGGGCGTCGTCTCTCCTGGCGGCGTCCACACACAGCCTGGCGCCCGCCATGGCCGCTTGCCACACCGAGCACGTCACGTGCGCCGCCGGGAACGCGCTGCTCACTGACTGTACAACAAAATAATAAATCTTATTTATTTATTTAAAGATATACAGGATGTAACAAAAACCCTGTCCGATCCGAAAGAGGCGTATTCCTTTTCTTATATACTTACTAATAAACATAAATAAAAATACGATATTAAAGAAACCAAAAAGTATCGATTTTTCTTCTTCTAATAAACTTACACAATTCTCCATTAAATATGGGAAAATTTCATAAGTTGACAATACTCCACCCAGCGGCGAAATCTTTTAATATTTACCAATTTATTTTTCATTTTTACCTCAAAGGATGCCGCCACGCGGTGCCGCTCCGTGCTCGCTTTGTCGTCGCCGACAGACTGTACCTAACTACCTACAGAGCGGCACGTGTAAGCCAATTGTTGTCCTTGACATGTCAGTCTCGCGTAGAGTTCGCTTCCGATCGGACGTCCGTGAATCTCTTATCACCTCGATTACCCATCGTATCGTGAGTAATGTCGTATTCCAATCTGTTGTCAATGTCGTGTTCCAATGTGCTTATGCTGCAATTATGCAGATGTTCGAAAAGACTACGAGTGAGTGAGAGTATGGGGTGCGTTTTGCTAGGCAAGGTATGCCAGTGCCGTCGGAGCGTGTATCCAACGTCTCCATGAACTTGAAGTTCACGTGTACACGTGTACGAACACGTGTCAAGCAGTGTCCATGAATGAGTACAAGATTCATTACCCTAATGCCGAAAGACCACGAAAACACGACGTGGAATATCAGTAAGTACCTATTGGAAGTTCACTTAAGGAACACGATCGCAGAATTTTGTAGATATCAAGTTCATGTTTTACAAAATAATTTTAACAAAGCAATACATTTAGTTCATTGTTTCTTGAAAAACAACGTCAATAATTATTTAGGTACCTATTAGGTAAGCAACACATTCCTGATACCCACGCGTAAGCGGAAGTATTGGGTATCACGATGCTTGTACGATACCAGATACCTACGCGTAGGCCCGGTAGGAGGTAATCATCCCTATGACTAATACGTAACAGCTGATACTTATGAAAAACACAAAAGAACGTCAATTATTAGGTAAACATAACTATGCCTAATCGATATCAGCTAATATCTACGTGTAGGCCCAGTAGGTAAGATTCATTCGCATTAAATTTGTTTGGCGGCACGCGACAGAGCGGGCTGGCGGCACATGACAAAGGATCAAAAAGCGGCAAATTGCTCGGGCGGTTTCTTTGACACTAGTGTAGATCGAATTGAATAAACTTTATTTAGTGGATTGAGTGTTGACATGTAAAAGGTTTAGTTTTTTTTTAAATTATACATTTAAATTAATCGGGGAAAAAAAAATATCTCGTATCTAATTATCGTTTACGTGTTTGTGTACGTAATACGACACCTTATACGACCCTTAAGGATCGGACAGGGTTTTTGATACATCCTGTATACCTATCTTGGTAGGTCTTAAACTTAATGCGATAGTGTAGCAATTTAACATCTTATACATTTAGGGGTATAAACAAAAATGTTATTCATAGGTAGTTTTGTGACACCCTGTATACATATATCATCATATCAGCTTATTGCCGTCCACTGCTGAACGTAAGCCTCCCCCAAAGAGCGCCAACCATCCTGGCCTTGGGCAGCTCGCATCCATCTGCTGCTTATATTTTTCACCGTGAAAATTGTAAATACCGTTAGATTACAATCTATCTAGTGAGATTGTAAACTGTCGACGGATTGTTGAACGGCAAGATTTGATAAATTCTGATAGAAACGTATGACCACTAAGGAGAGGTAGGGTGTGCTCAGGCCTTACTGCAGCTAGACAGGCGTCGTTTTGTTCCAGAAATTCCCTCTATAGTATGAAACAAAGTTGCTTATTATCTGTCATTTTTTGTTTGGTGACAAACAAGCATACGGTGGGTCGTATGCTTGTTTGTCAAGCGGTTAAGTTATTTGGTAAGCCCATAAGTCCTCTTAATAGACCACCCCAGAACCCCCCTGTGCACCGCCTATTAAGCACATCCCTGGGAACGTAGGTATACCTGGCGAAAGCTTATAATTTCTACCTTAATAGATGTACAGTATCTTACCTGTTGACACTTGGTCGGATCACAAACTACACATCTCACTTGTCGCCACGCTGGGTTGCAAGACTTGAAGGTTTCTAGTAACCATGTCAGGTCTTCACCAATGAGGGTTGATATGCCTGGAGAAAAGAACATTTATTATTTTCTTCTTTTTTAAATTTTTTTATATATACCACAGGTGGCAAACAAGCATACGGACCACCTGATGGTAAGCGGTTGCCGTAGCCTATAGACGCTTGTAACACCAGGAGTATCACTTGAGCGTTGCCGACCCTGTAAAACAAAAGAGGAATAGTTGGGTAGGCAGTATAAACCCTTATACTGCCAACCCAACTGTTCCCCCCTACTGTCTTTAAAGTCCCTGTTTATGTACTGTATTTAAAGTATCCCCACTGCGTTTTACGCGTCAACGTTTCCTCGCGGAGCACTTACACCTTGCTCACCGTAAGGAACACAACACAGTGTTATTTCACTTCGATTTTCTAGCAAGGTGGAGATACTCAATACGTTTATTGCACTCCACAATGTTAAGCAGTTGTTATACAGTTTATGGTATCAATCATGGACCCTGTCGGGCACGGCAACGTAGGAGAGAGGAAGAAGGCACTATATTTATTACTATATACGTAGTTGTTTGCTATATTTCCATTTATTTACTAAATTTTTTTTTTTTCTAACTTATACATATATTATAGTTTATTTATATAGCTATTATATTATAGTTATTATACTATACTTATAGGTACTTCCCCAGTCGCACGGTATAGGGCAAAGTTTTTAATGGTATGTATTAACTTACCTGCGCTTACAATGACTGATTTTCCATTACCATCTTCAGCCAGGAATAAAGTAACATTATGCTTGACTGATGGGGTGCCTGTGCCTCCTACAGTGGGTATTGTGCTGTTGAACTCTATGCCTGAAACAATAAATAATAATAATAATTAATAATAATTAAATTTATTTTCTCACCACAATATTACAAAAAATTACAAAACTAAAACAATTAGATTTCATACTGTGGGAGACTGGTGCCTAAGCTAGGCTTTTGGCCTGTATTTCAGGTCACCAGGTCTACCCCTCTTTAAGTAGATGTCATTGCAACATATGTGATTTTTAGCGCATGTTCTATGAGAGTTTAAGATATTTAATAAGATACAATATTGTCATGCGATTTCTAACACGCGAATATCAGATTGATAGCCTAGTGGTATGACCATTGGACTGCCTAGTCGAAGGTCTCGAGTTCGAACACAAGGCACGCACCTCTGACTTTTCGAATTCATGTTTGTATTAATAATTAATTATCACTCGCTTAAACGGTGAAGGAAAACATCGTGAGGAAACCTGCATACCTTAGAGATTTTTCTCGACAGTTTGTGAAGTCTGCCAACCCGCACTAGGCCAGCGTGGTGGACTATAGCCTAATACCTCTCATTCTAAGAGGAGACCCGTGCCCAGCAGTGGGACAGTATATGGGTTGATGATAATGAATATCAGATACCAGCGAACCGCCCCGGTTTCGCACGAGTAATAACATGCATATATTATACATAAATGTTGGTAAAAGTATTTTCAAAATCGGTTCAGTAGATCTACAGATAACCCCCTACAACCTCACAAACTTTACCTCTTTTTAATATTAATATCAAAGTATAGATATTATATATAAGTATATATTTAAAAAAAAAGGTATATAAATATTATATCCATTGTCTAGTACCCATAGTACAAGCTCTGCTTAGTTTGGGACTAGATGGTGCTGTGCAAAAATGTCCCAAAAATATTATTATTATATTATCAGTTTAAAGATCTTTATTTCTCATTAAGACAATTTGCCACTTACATGAGAATACTTATTAATGATATTAATAATGACCCGGTGTGGGTAGTTTGAAATTCACAAACAAAAAAGAAGAAATATGCAGGTGACGCGAGTTCGGTACATTAACATAAGGTGGTGGTCCAAGTTACAAGCGACTCAAAAAAACGATTCGTTATTCAAAATATAAGCAAATAATTTGTTTTTGAAAATACTAAGCGAAGTTGCTGCCTTGATGTCTTTTGGAAGTTTGTTATACAATTGTGCTCCCGCATATGTTTTTTTTTTCCGTAGTTAGTCCTTATACCAGGTAGTGCGAGGTGGCTGGCGCGACATAAAGTATTGATTGAAATAAAATTACTTTTTACGGATTTTATCCCGTTATATTGATTTTATTAATTCTGCATGAATCGGATTGCCAATAATTAATAAAAATGTATGGTTGCTGTCAGAAATTATAACATCAAGACCACCTCAGTCAACCCGTGACCATGGACGCTGTAAAAGATCCGAAACGTCGGGATTAATAATATCAATATAACGCGACAAAAACCGTAAAAAGTAGTTTTATTTCAATAGAATCAATTTAGCATGGAAATATAATAAATACATACATATTTGGACGATGCGTAAGAGTGGAGAGCATGTTATCAGGAAGGAGTTGAGCATGAATGTGGATGAATATAAGAGAAGAGAAATACCAAAGAATCTTCTTCAATCTTCACAATTATGAACACAACACAACTCAAAGCAGTGTCATTTCACTTCAATTTTCTGCAAGCAGAGTACTTTCCCAGTCGGGCAGCTCCAATTTGAATGGAATTATTCCCACTATACCCTACTTCTCTTAAAATTATATGTTAGGAAATAAAATCAATAAGTACATACCAGTTTCGATACATAGGAATTGTGGTACAGCGTTGAAGGCCATCTGCATGCTTGGTGTGGTCAGGTAAACGCACTGGATGCAGCCTGACTGTGAGTGTAGCAGCTTAACACCGGCATCTATAAAGGAAAGCATGTATAAAGTAACACAATGTGAATGACAATGTGCAGACTATTTAATCATTTTGGTGATCGGATAGATATTTTTTGAAATAAAACTACTTTTTACGGATTTTATCGCGTATATTGATATTATTAATCCCGACGTTTCGGACCCTTACAGCGTCCATGGTCACGGGTAGACTGCACAGTCTACCCGTGACAATAGTTTTATTTCAATGTATAATATTCGCGTAAATGTCAGAAATCAATAGATATTTTTTGCACTTCACTTCAGCAGTTCAAGCGCCAAGTCCATCAAATAACCACCTAGCTCTGTAACATATTATCACCTGTACTGTTGCTCCTCTGTTTTTGTTATCTTTTCCTCTTTTATTTATTTATTTATTTAAACACATACAGCTATCATCACAGGCTTAACCTAATACAATAGCGTAGTTGTAGTTATAAGTATATATTATTATTATTCCAAACAAGAAGTTACAATGCAAAATGCGACCCGTGTGAATTCACTCAAAGTACAATTGAAACAATCAATCCGTAGTGACACCATATTGAGTGTACGCAGCGCTCGCGTCAGCGGCGCGCGGTGCAGCAGGTTGGTGCGAGCGGGCGGCTCCACTTTATGTGTGTTGTGTTTAAGAAGTGTTATAACTGAAACATTTTTTTTTTAATGTAAAATTGTTTTGGTTGCTGTGTTTGCCGCCTAATATTGTACACTTAGTTTTAACCATAGTCTGTATAAATAATATGTATTAGTGTAACAATTGTAGGTAAACCAATAAATAAATAAACACATTTTCTGTTCATCATCGTCTTTAAAAGATTAATTTGCAGAAATAAATCTAATATATAAAATTCTCGTGTCACAGTTTTCGTTGCCATACTCCTCCGAAACGGCTTGACCGATTTTGATGAAATTTTTTGTGCTTATCGGGGAGGTCTGAGAATAGGCCAACATCTATTTTTCATACCCCAAAATTTTTTTTTTTATGGCAAAACAACGTTTGCGGGGTCATCTAGTATTATATAAGAATATCAGTTTGTTAATACTCACCATAGTTCAATTGAAGTTTTCTGACAACGAAGTCGTATTTTTGGTTGAGCCAGCGCACAGCTCCAGTACCTGTCGCGACCAGTTGATCTTCCGTTGTAACCACCTGAGGTTCAGGGCTGGAACCAACATGATAACATTTCATCATCAACCCATATACTGTCCCACTACTGGGCATAGGTCTCCTCTCATATTGAGAGGGATTAGGCTATAGTCCACCATGCTGTCCTAGTACGGGTTGGCAGACTTCACAAACCATCGAGAAACATCTCTAAGGTTAATGAATGCAGGTTTCCTCACGATGTTTTCCTTCACCGTTTAAGCGAGTCATAATTAATTATTAATATGCACGTGAATTCGAACTCGACACCTTCAACTTGGCAGTCCAATGGTCATACCACAACTATCACTGCTTCTCTGTACTGATAACATTTAAGCCATGTATTCTGGGCGAAATATTGAAGGGACTTGTTGTCTATGTGCGTATTGTGTTTGGGTTGCATGTTTGAGGGCCCCTACAGTCAGCAACAAAATCTTGTCAAGAGATTTTTTAAATATGAACGAAGTTAAATATGTAATGGTCATCTATGCAATGTTTTCGAACAACCTTCATAGGTCAGTAACTTCATATTAAAAATCGTATTGAAGATTTCAATATGTTCAGCAACTTTTGTTGTTGACTGTACCTAAGTAATAACTATGTTTTTGACTGTACCTAAGATAACTATGTTGATCAACTGATCTGAGTAGTTTGTCATCTCAATATGTAAAGTATTCATCATTGGTTGGACCTTGGTTTCCTTACCTTTCAGTGGTCTCAGCAGGTGGATTCTCAATGATGGCCACTTCATATTCCTGCTGCCCCTCCACCTGGGTACCGCTGCTGAGTTCAAACTGCTGATATGTGTTCTGTGGCTCTTCGACCTGTTGCTGAAATTAAAAAAAAAATTCCATTGAAAAAAGTTGTTCATGTTGATTTATTTGTAATTATTATTTTTGTACCTATTTATTTTCTTATTTACATTATATTTTTTTATTTACAAAATAACACATATAAATACTATCAGTAGCCAATATCGGGAACAGGGCCAAAGGTACCAGTGGCTAAGATTCCAGTCTCAAGGAGTACCGGTTTCTGTTACAAGCCCTTGATACAGTTGTCTAAGGAGAGCCTCTTTAGATTTCATCTATGCTCTTGGGTATTAAACCATTGGCTGTAACAACTATTGGCACAATGATTGCCAAATCCACATCCCACATATTAAAAACCTCACGGGCTAGATCAAAATATTTAATATATTTATCTTTTTCAGCCTTCTTGAGGTTCTCATCATGCGGGACAGTGATATCAATTATCATTGTGCAGCACTCATCTATCAACACTATATCAGGTTTGTTGGCAACAAGAGTCCTGTCAGCGATGATAGATTGATCCCAATTCAATATGATATGGCCATGTTCAAGAACCGGGTCAGGCACATATCTGTAGTACAGTATCTCCACATCTACGAGCTCTTTTTGGCTTAGCTGGTTTCCTACTAACGATTATCAGACTAGCAACATGCTCCAGCTTGGCATTTCGTCGAAAATAACAAAAAACACTACTCAACCTGGGAATCAAACCCAGGACCTCTAGCGTAGCAGTCACGCTTACAACCACTAGGCTAATGAGGCAGTATTAATAAAAAAAGACTATAAAACCAAACTTACTGTAGTGACTTCTGTAGTACTCTGCACGAAGTTAGCGCCTTCTTCCTCCGGCTCTCCTTTCACATCGTAGATCGTCTCTGCCATCACAATCCTCCCAGAAGAGTCCATAGTCCACATCCCGCCAAACGCGAAGTTTGAAGGGTTCCCACTTTGCTCATAAAGTATCACAGTGTTAGGACCTAGTTGCACCGGCTCTCCTTTCATGTTTACGAACACTGGCTGCTCGAAGTTGCCCTCAACTAGTTGTCCTGTGTGAACAATCTGTTGTCCTTGCTCTACAGGGGCTTCTACCACTTGTTCTACGACTTCCACCTTTTCCTTCTCCTCATTCTTGTGATTTATCATTATTTTTTGTTTTTTCTCACTGTCACCTGCCTCGTCACTTTTGCGTTTGATCACAGTTTTCTTTTTATTTTTCTTGTCCATTTTTACACTTGTTCTGTATTGTTATTACACTAAAAACAGCGAATCAACGCTAAATATTGTGATACATTTTCACACAAACCGCCTCGCCCATACAAAGACATTTTATAATATTTTTTATAATTAACGCGTTGTTAGATTATTTAGACGAGCATACAAAGATACATAACAACATTATCTGCAGTAAATAAACACGGTGTTTTCTTGTTTTGTTACTGTTCTTGGGGATAATTTTAAAATTATGCCAGTGCGAAAAGGACAACTCAGAGAGACGCCATTTTTAAATGGAGGGAAGTTGCTTTCTCTTTCCTGCACTCGTGGTATCACTGTCACTCTCTCCCAGATGATATTAAACGTTTCGTTCTGAAATCAGGTCTATGTTACCAGCTATAAAAAAAACAGTTTTTATATTATTATTTCTTTTTATCTATTACCTTTTTTATAATTTTCGTAATTGCATTGAAGTAATTCTTAATTATAAGAATAATATCTTCATCCGTGATCCTTCGCCGGTACATACGTAATATAATAATTATAAGTAATATATTAAAGCGATAGCCAGAGTTTTATACTTGCCCAATTCAATTCCAACCCAATCCGAAACGTTGCGTTAGTTCATAATGTTTACAAACACTAACAACCTCGCTCATGTTCATTAAGATTCATACATACACATTAGGTAAAGAGGCCAGCACATCAAGCTACCAAAATAATTTTAAGATTCATATTCAATTGGGAAATTTGAAATTTGGATAGTTTGATCTGCTTCTGTCGTCTATAGATAACGCCTGTTCCCGAAGAGTTAGGCAGAGGTGAGGTAAAGACCAAAGTACAGCCACAGTTCGCCGGTATGTTTAGATCCCATGTGCGAGGGTGCAAACCTATTGCCTTTAACTGGACATAAATCCAAACTCCGAGTTAGGACCTGGAAATTGAACCTGGGACCTCTAGCGTAGCAGTTGCGATTAAGACCACTTAAATATTATAACTTTATCAAAATCTTGCCCGAATTGAGAATCGAACCCAAAACTTCATGCTAACAGAGTAGGTACATACCTCCAATAATACTGAGACGGAACAGTCGCATTGGAGTGCATTAGAGTTACTGGCAATTGTTTTATTTTATAAAAAAAGATGTATTATGCACAGTGGTATGGTATCATCAATCAATCAATATGGAACCATATCATATGAATAAAACAACTTTTATAAAAAAAGATTTTATTTAATTTTATTCACAAAAATACAAACAAAATACATTAATAACACAAAAAGCATAATAGCCTAAAATAAGCATCTAATCTACCTACAATGATTGTTCATAATTATTAAAATTGTTTAAAGAAAATTCGGACAAATTACGGAAAGTTGTATCTAAAATAATTTAAAGTATAGTATGTCTAAGTACTTACATAATAATTGTTTCAATAATGGAAACTTGTTCACTTTATTTGGTACTTACTACTTATTCATAGGGTAACATTTATTTATATCATTATTTATTTTGATAATGATAGGGTACCAACAGATTGTATTTTTCGTTCAATTCTTTAAGTAAGAAAAAGAAATCGTAACTCATACCGACTTTATTAATAAAAAATACGGAAATGGCTTGGCCATTATGAAAGTACCAATACAAAACCAACAACCAATTAAAACGCTTCCCTCCAAAATAACTGTCAGCACCTTAAAAATAGTTCGGATACACACACACACAAAAAATTTAAAATCGACTAATTCATAACGAATCTTGTCAATAGGGCCATAGTAATCAAAGTGATTATTGAATAGATACTGCGGCTTGCAAGTGCAGTGGCTGGAGGCGCGGTGCCCGTGCAGGCCTGCAAGTGTGTGAAGAGTTCAATGTAGTTCCTAGCCGGTACGTGGGTTGAGCTGATAGTAGGCTCTGTAAGATCAATGGTGGAGTCTTTGAAGAGTAAGTCGCTGACGCCGTCAAAAGGCGAGAAAATTTCTAAGTTGATCAGCTGGCTTCCTGACGCTGCGGTGTAGCCGAAGTATTCGTCCAAAGCATCGAAGAGTGTGTTCAGGCTGTTGTACAGAGGATCGTTTCTGCAAAAAGAGAGTCAATTATAATTTTATAGAATATTCCTGAGTTCTTTGGCAACAATATAAAAGAAATTCTCGCACTGAAAGTAGGTAATAGTATATACAAGTTAAATATACAGTTAAAATCTGAGTAAAATTATTCTTTGAGTTTGTCAGAGGTCAGACCTAGGAAATCCCGCTGCCATCTAATATTAATTGAATATTGACTTGTAAAAGTGTCTTTAAAAGATCTATTTACAGCAATAAAATTAAATTATCATAAATGTAATGTATTAGGTCTAATATTAAAATCTATGGTTTAATGGCCTTATTTTTTTTATAGGCTAAATACGTAATATTTTATCTATGTTTATTTGAATTTGGCGGGATAAGCAAAAACATACTATAGCTTAAAAATACTTGAGGGCGGTTCTATAACGGGGCCGAAAACGTCTGAGAAAGGGCGACTGTTTTGGCAATTTTAATAAAATAAAAAAAGTTGAATATCTGTTTGTTTTACCTTCTGGTGACGACTTCAGCGTCCACCACGTAAGCAAGAAGACAGCCGTCATCGATGTTGATGCCAGGGTAGGCAGCGAGCGAGTTGTTGCGGCACAAAGCGCGGAACTGAGTTGCTTCAATACCCAAAGAGGTTAGATGCGCTGAAAAGTATTAATAACTATGTTAGAATACTGACATTACGCTCTCTCGACCGACGAATTGCAGAGCAAAGACGAAGAAATTAAACGTAAGTTCCATTTGGGCAAGGGTCTATAGGCACGGACTGGTCTACTCAAAGCCGCTATGGCTCTTTCTTCAAAAGGCCATTTCAGACATTGTCCTGCATTGTTACACTCACATATTTGCTACTATTCTATGTCTATGTCTGGCTTTTCTATTTCCATAGCGCACGGAAACACCGCAGTAGGTAGTTCATTCCAGAGCCTGATAGTACGGAGTAGGAATGATCTTTGAAAGCGGACTGTGCTGGAAGAGATCGATTCCAGGTAATACGGGTGGACTCTACTGCGGTGTCGAATGGTGCGGTGGTAGAATGGTGAAGAATTGTTGAACTGCAAGTTGCACCCAAATATTTTAGAAAAAACTTAAGAGGTGTCAAGGGACACCCGGATGGAACGAAGTTCCTTTCATTAAAATTTAATAATTAAAAATAAAAAAACCTGTATACACTCAACAATTCACAACGCGCGAAATTCAAATATTGTCATTCACTCAATAATATTTGAATGCTTGTCAACAATATTTGAATTTCGAAAAAAGTGTCGTGACAAATTTTCGTAAAAAAAATTTCCGTCTAGCCCCCTTTCACAACGCGCGATAAGGAACTTCGTTCCAAAAAAAATTGCTACCATAGAAGAAGAAAGTCGTACACCGACCTTATTGTTGGGATTTTTCAAAAAAGTGCATGCAGAAACATGTGCAATGGCTGACATATAGCAATGGAAAAGTAAATCTAAGTAACATTAAATAAATAAATAAATTAAAATTTTGTTATAATATAACTTTACCGCTATTTATGTAAATGAGTAAATTACAAGACAGAAATGTGTTCTGGGGAGTTCGTTGCGCCGCTTCTTCTTCCCAGCTAAAACACTAGGAAGCGGTGAAGGGCGGGCGTTTTGGGGTCTTCAATGTAAAAATGACGTTAAATCAATGTAAAAATGACGTTAAAATACTAAAAACTTGAGAGGTGTCAAGGGACACCCGGATGGAACGAAGTTCCTTTCATTAAAATTTAATAATTAAAAATAAAAAAACCTGTATACACTCAACAATTCACAACGCGCGAAATTCAAATAATGTCATTCACTCAATAATATTTGAATGCTTGTCAACAATATTTGAATTTCGAAAAAAGTGTCATGACAACTTTTTCGTAAGAATTTTTTCCGTCTAGCCCCCTTTCACAACGCGCGATAAGGAACTTCGTTCCAAAAGTACTACCTAGTAGTCTGTAGTGAATACATTATTTTGACTTTGACTTTGGTCAGGCGCGTAGTCGTGCGTAGTAAGTACTCGCAACCGGCGTGTGTACTATGACAAGACGTATAAATGTGGACGAAGCGAAAGAAGTATGCAAGAATCGTAGCGAGTGGCGTTCTTTAGTTTCTGCCTCCATGGGAAAAAGGCGTGTATGTATGTATGTAGAAGAAGAAAAATACTCACTAGCCATGCTCCTAGTATTCAGGAAAGCAACATCTGAGTTCGGGTCGGTCAAACACGCCAAAGTGCCGTTGTTACCGAAGTAACGGTTACTGTAATCCCATGCGCAGGTCGCTAGAAAAAAAAAACAATAAAAAAAATGTTTAAAAAAGAGACAAAATACACCAAATTTCTGAAAATGCCTGTTATTTGGTACTACAAAATTAAATATCATGCTCTTTTATTTTTATCGTGTTTCGCATAACCTAAAATAAAGCAGAAACATTTTTTATGATTTTAATGAAATGTTTTGCTGGGGAGTTTGTTGCGCCGCTTCTTCTTTCCAGCTAAAACATTAGGAGGCGGCGAATGACGTTTTGGAAGCTGTCTAAAATGCTAAAAAGTCGTTAAAAAAGTACTGCCTAGTAGTTTTAAATCTTGATTCTTCTTAAAATGCACTTAAAAAGTTTCTCACAATAAATTGTTTAAGCAAATTCATGTTTACAGAACAACTACTTACTATCAGAAAAGTTGCCCATGTTGGTTATAGCTGGTTTGCACACAGAACACAGCACAGAAGCGTTGAAACTCTGAAAATAAAAATAATTATGAATAAGTATAAATAAGGTCGCTGGGACTCGTTGGATGCAGGCGGCATATATGCGGTCTTTGTGGAAGTCTATGGGGGAGGCCTTTGTTCAGCAGACCTCCTGTGCCTGATATAATGATGATGATGATGATAGTTAAAATTAAGTACGTATTAATAATTAATTGTCACTCGCTAAACGGTGAAGGAAAACCTATGCAGGTTTCCTTCACCGTTAAAGTCGACATATCTCTAAGGCGTGTGTGAAGTCTACCACTAGGCCAGCGTGGTCGAGTATAGAGGAGTATAGCCTAATCCCTCTCAATCTGAGAGGAGACGTGTGGGAAAAGGTCTAAGGGAATCTATGCTTAATTTTATCGACAGAAACCATATTTGAAAATTTAAAAATAATGATTAAAAAATCCAAATAGTAATATATATTTTTTTTTATTTACGATAGGCCTACGCTTGACCACTAGTTCGCCTGATGTTAAGCGACACTGCGATCTACGGTGGAGCGCGCTTACCTAGAAGAAACCGATTCACTCGAGATTTAAATATGTAAACTGTGAAAAACTCTGCCTTTTTTTCTACTATTTTTATTTACACGAGGGTCGCAGTAGCGAACAATAAATTTAAAGTATGGTTTTGTCGATAAAATTAAGCATAGTTCCTTATTTTAATATGTCCACATTATGAAAACTCACACTCTAATGGAGAAAGTAGCGGCTTGGTTTTAAAATACGAAGGGATCATAAATATGTTTAATAAAAAAGTAAATTATATAGCTTTAAAAAAATAACCTGGTAAACGATCGCTACAAACACTACCTAAAGTCCGTCTCACGAAAGAAGTCCCGCACACGCGGCGCCACTGTCATACGACGGAATATTACTATTTGCTTAACTCTATTGTTTTAGACTCTAAAAATTCAATATTTAATCCCTGTAGGATGAATCTGATTTTATTGTTTCAGTAATTTATTGAAATTGATATAATGTAAAGTTGTCCGATTGTCCGAGTTGAGTTGTTTTGTGTTGCAAAAGTAGTTCCACTCATTTCCGTGGGACTTCTTTCGTGAGACGGACTTAACTACATATTCGTGAGTGCGTGAGTCGCTCAAAAAAATATTTTATACAGGGTTATCTACGGAAATATATAAATCTTTATTATTATGATCCTCCGTGGTATACTTACGGAAGAATCGGAGAGTGCATGCGCGGCATCGGCGGCCCCTGGTGCACAGGCGCCGCTGAAGAACTCGCCGACAATCTTGGCGTAGTCGCACTCAGAGTTAGACAGAACTCCACGCTCCTGTCCAGCGCGGACAAATGAAACGTATGCTGAAAGAATATTACTCATTATATTTGACAACTCTCCTGACAGAGACTTTACTAGACTTTAAGAGAGGTAATTAGGGCATAGTGGCATTAGAAGTGGAATTCCACTCAAATTGGAGCTGCCATTGGGGAAGTGTCTCTGGCTTTCAGAAACTCGAAGTGTAATTATACTGCTTAGAGCTGTGTTGTGTTCCTTACGGTGAGCAAGGTTGCCAGTGCTCCGCGAGGAAACGTTGTGTTGGCAGTGGGGGGACTTTGACCCTTATACTGCCAACACAACTATTCCTCTTTAACGCGCAAGTGTTACCCCTGGTGTTACAAGCGTCTATAGGCTACGGTAACCGCTTACCATAAGGTGGGCCGTATGCTTGCTTGCCACCTTAGTAAAATTAAAAAATAAGAGACATTCTGACTAGATTTATTATCACGTTAATTAGGCAGAGATCTACTTAAATAAAAATTATACACGAAGTTGTTTTAGTTTTAAAAATGTACCTTATTTTACGCAAATTTATAGAAATTTTTACTTCCCTCATATTTACCAGCAATTTTATCAATATTCATGTAAAAAAGTTTAGAATATTGACATACTAATCTGTAGAGAATTTTATGAAGAATTCAAATATATACAACATCATTATTAGTATAGGCGAAACCTGAAACACGTGTCTAGTATTTTTATGTAAAGAATCTATGTACAGTATTTCTAAACGGTATCATGACAAAATCACAAAGTTATAAGCATGTTATGTTACGTCGTTGTCCATGCAAAAACATGCGCACCGCGCGGCACGAGGCGCCCACGCACTGCCGCCCGCGCCCCGCGTCGTCTTGTGCGAAATTGAAAGAAATAATTTGGCAGTAGTACCTAACCATACGGCGATTTTATTGCAATTAACTGGTGATAACATTTTTCATCATACTTGCAGGCTTTGGACTACCGCAATGGTTGTGTAGGTAGATATTATTATGTACTTTATTCGTAAATACGGCCGTAAGTAATAACATTTAGTCAATGCGATTAGTGCACCTTATGCCAACCACTTAAAGTTCAAAGTGGATGAAAAGTGTTAAACATCGCATTACTTAACCATAGCAAGTTGTAAGTGTAAATAACAACTTTCTACATTTAACCGTTTTGGCTAGGCATGGCATGTTTAATAATTTAAATCATCACTTTTTACAATGATTGACTTTAAAGTTATTTTAGCGAAGCAAAAATCCGACCGCGGGCAGGATTCGAACCGACGTCTTCTGTTTAGGTACACCAGACGCTATGACCACTAAGTAAATTACGACGTAAATTTTGTTGTTGTTGAAATAACTTTAAAATCTATCCTAATTGACTTGATTGTAAATAGTGTTCAACAATGTTTACAATATCTTAGGTACTTATCAATGTTTGTGTATGAGAAATACATTGTTACACGACACTTTTTACTCACGTTTTGTACACACGACACTTTTTACTCACTTTTTGTACACACGACACTTTTTACTCATGTTTTGTACACAGTTACACACGATCAACCGAAGCACAACTACTCGGACGGGCACTCGCGACATGTAGGTACCTAACTGAACGGGAGCACGATACGTGCACAGTGACCTGTAGCACCCGGGCGACTGAAGGAAGGGATGTGGATTAGCCCCTGCCCCGCGTGCGCCCGCGCCCGCCCAGTCCTGCTTCGACCGTGGCATGTGGCACGTGGCATGCCGCGTGACCTGTGTTGCGCGCATGTGATTGCGGATAGGTACTTAGTGTCGCTCGGTGTCCTACTCGTAACATTTTTTAAATGTTTTTGGGACAAAATATAACATGATGTAAAAATTATTGGAATCGATTCAGTTACTGATTCTGAACAAACTATATTCAGGTTTCGCATATACTAATAATAATGTTGTATATACATATATTAGTAGGTTTTTATATTAAATCATCGAGAAATCTTAGCAGGAATGCATCTACCCCTAGTATTCTGGGACCCCCCTGGAGTGCCGGCCAGTTCCGGAAGATCTGCGCGCGCAGGATCCACCGGTCTTCACCAGCTGAGGGGATAATGAACACACAGTTCGCCGGTATTTTTTAAGTCTCTTTAGTTGTTGTTATTTAAACTATGATTCCTTTGAAATAAAACCACTTTTTACGGATTTTATCGCGTATATTGATATTATTAATCCCGACGTTTCGTTAATATCAATCTATGCGTGAAAAGTGGTTTTATTTCAATGTATAATGTTCGCGTAAATGTCAGAAATCAATATGATTCCTTTGTTTAGACCACTTCATTGTTGTCTTAATGTTGCCATTCAATTATAATGCCATAATGTATATACGATAAAAAAATATGTAAGTGCTGTGCACACCTGTAAGTGACAAACTCACTCTAGATTATAAGTTTAAGATACCATAAAAATGTATTAGTGAGTAAGTCGTTGGGGTGCCTTAATTTAAATAAATAGGAGCTGATTCTATTGTGTGTCACCAGGCTGTATCTCATGAACCGTGATAGCTAGTCAGTTGAAATTTCACAAATGATATATTTCTGTTGCCCCTATAACAACAAATAAAAAAAACGGATAAAATAAATATTTAAAGGGGGCTCCCATACAACAAACGTGATTTTTTTTGCTCGATATTAATAACGGCAACAGGTAGACGTTTGAAATATTCACAGAAAATGTTGTATATTCACTTTAACAAATATACAGAACCCTTCGTGCGCGAGTCCGACTCGCATTTGGCTGGTTTTTTTTGTATAGTACGGACCATACCATCAGCTCATGGAGGAGGGTTTTCTCTGTTTTCTCTCAATAGACTACCCTAGAGCCCTGTGCACCGCCTGTAAACTCACATCCTTGAAGATTAAGTAGGTATATTACCTAGTCCACCGAATTCAGGGAAGCATGCGTTCTTGCCGCGAAGGTTCTCAAAGCGGGTGATGTTCTCCGTTGAGGCGGCAGACTCCTTCACGAAGGCTGCAACCCTGGACGCGGCGGCTTGGGAGTTCTGGACGAGCTTCACTGGAGTCAGCTGGTAGTGCCTAAATAAGAAAAGTGTTAGAAATATGAGAGGAGAATACTGGTTATCTGCTACACTAGACCATTTTACAGACGAATGGTAAATTGGTACTCTGCAACCCCCTTTTAGAAACGTAAATCTGAGGCTGCTAAGGTCTATCATTTCTAAAAAAGTAGGTATATAACTGTAAAGTAAGTCGAGTCTGTTGAGAAGCATCTCATAGATTTTCAATAGGTGTTACTGACGTCACCATAAAGACATAAATTCAGAATGTGAAGCCCAAAATTCGACATGACGACTTCACACATGGCTTAGCTTCTCCTTTTTGGATGTCTGTTAAAAATACTAACTGTCTAGCCAAATAGCCGTAGTTGGAGGGGGCAGAAATGAAGTCAGCCCTGTTGTCCTTGATATCAGCCAAGCACTCCAGAACACTAGCCCTCTGCTGACAAGCCAGGGTCGGTTGAATGCCCAGGGTATAGGCAGCCGCTTTCACCCAGTTGCACTTGTTCTGTTCCAAAGTGGAGATGGTGCACCAACGACGAGCGGGGAGGCAGGAGGAGGTGGAGTCGATGCTGCTGATGGCACGGACTGGGAAGGAAAGACAAAATATTCAAAATCAAAACGGACACGTGTGTTGTGACACACACAACACAAACACACACACACACCTACACACAACACAAACACACACACATACACACACACACACACACACACACACACACACACACACACAGACACATAAATACATACATATACAGATATTTTTCTATTTTGATTGTATATTTAAAATTCGTAGTTCTATGTCTACTGGACTGAAAGAGACTAGACTAGTTGGGGTTGGCTTCCAGTTTAACCAGAGGTGGAACTCTATACCTATCAGTATTTTACACGAAGCGGCTGCCATCAGACCTTCGCAACCTACTTAATTAATGTTAATACGCATTGATAGTTAATTATCACTCGCTTAAACTGTGTAGGAAAACATCGTGAGGAAACCTGCATACCTTATTTTTCTCGACGGTTTGTGAAGTCTGCCAACCCGCACTAGGCCAGCATGATGGACTATAGCCTAATCCCCCTCAATCTTAGAGGAGACCCGTGCCCAGCAGTGGGACAGGATATGGATTGATGGTGAATACGCATTGTACTGTGTACTTAGTTTTGTAACGTCAGAGGCAATTGGTTATCTATCGCGCAAGTTGCATAACTACAGACGCCCGACATCAACTGTCGGGCCGCGGTCCGCCGGGCAAAACACCCGCCGCATGGTCGGAGTATCCTCCCTTTTGGTTGGAGAGGCAACACACCTCGCCTCGCCTTTCGACAATCACCATGACCATCTTGAACCTATGAAGACCCTGAATACTTTAGGATATTGGGGCCCAGGCCCTTATCATTATAATATGACAGAGGACTACAACAGGAAAAGAAAAAGAAAGTAGGGGGCCTCATGGATCTCAAAGCCCTGAGCTATTCCTCCGTGCGGCCAATGGAAAGGAAGGACCTGGATATCGTTGAATACTTAGCACTTACTTACAGTAGGGGGCACGTGTGTTTCCTACCATGTGCCTTTAATGAACATGCGAGGGAAGGCCTACACACCTGAGCCTACTCTAGCCTACCATTCCGTCAGGCAGGTGAAGTAGATCCACCTGGCATCACCACGTCTAGCCAACTGTCCTGTCAACGCCATTTGAGTACTTACTTGGCGAAGTATAATTGAGGACGGAGATAGGAGCGTCCTGATAGTTCACTCTGGCTGCGGTACCTCCGGCGACCACGGTAAACATGATAGATTGCCAGGTGTTGCCACCAGGGTTGGCACCAGTCGGCCACCAGGTCTTCAGATTCGCCAGGAGGGTTGGTGCTTGAGCGCTAGTGTAAAGATAGCAAAATTATTTTAACTAGCCTTCAAGAGAAAAAGTTTTTTTTTATTATTATTATCTGGAATAAGGTTTAACCTTGAAATAAAACAGCGAAATTTGACAGCGTCCATGGCCACGGGTAGACTAGTGAAGTCTACCCGTGACCATGGACGCTGTAAAGGGTCTGAACTTCGGGATTAATAATATCAATATAACGCGATAAAATCCGTAAAAAGTAGTTTTATTTCAATGTATTAATATTCGCATAAATGTCAGAAATTAAATAAATAGGTTTTGATATTCCATATAAAACTTACGTAGAAGCCACAATTGCGCCCCAAGGCTGTTTCAGGAAGGAACACGGACAAGTTTCGTTCTCCGCGACTTGGGCAGTAATTTGCACCAGGGTACCGTTGGGACACAACAGCGCGAAGTTCTCTCGAACTTGAGGGTTACGGATCTGGAAATACAAGATAAATATTTAAATACATAGTCAAAAGTCGTTAAAAATGTTTTATTTTGTAGCGACATCTATTGCGCTACAGAAGAACTACGACCAAAAAATTCTAAATCGCGCAAGAAGAAAAAAGAGAGTTAATTATTGGGATTAGGAACCGAAATAATGAGACACTAAACGCGCTAGGCTGGGTTGAAATAATTATAGGTATGATTAAACAACTTAAGTAATTTTAGCGAAGGAAAAATTCGACTGTGAGCAGCATTGTAAATTATGTTAATATAAATAAATTAAAGTATACTCTTTTATGTTAGAAAGCAAAATAACTTATAACCTTTTTTGTTTTTCTTCAGAGGCCAGAACATCAAGCTACCACAATCTGACTTTCTTTGATGGATTTTCTACTTTAATACAAAACAGTAAGATTAATTTATTCAATTAGCAAAATTTGAATGTTTTGGGACTTTTGGGTAGCTTGATTTGGCGTCTGTACATCCAACTTGCGTATATTTCTTGTTAAAGATCCAAATAAATAAACTCACCCTAAAGTATTCTCGAACATGTTGCCACGCAGCGTAGGCCACGACAGGAGCTGAGCTTGCATCGGCATTAGACCTCATGCACTCCAAAGCTTGGATGTGGCGGTTGTCGTTGCTGACGCTACCAATCTGCGTGCCCATTGGGATCGTGTACCGGGAGCAGTCGGAGTTTGTGCCGCAGAGTGAGCATAGTGACGGGTAGCGGGATTCTGAAAGAAGTTGTATCATGTAATCGCTTTCATTCACTGTATATATCTACAGAACTGCTACACTTTTTCAGTAACCTACACAGACGTGGGATAGGAGAAGAAGATGAAGAACCAAGAACCGTTCTTTTAGGTGTTGGATAAAGAGATATTTGATGAAATATGTGTATTGATCGTTTCGTGAAAAGGGAAGAGATAATGATTATAATTTTTATTCCGACTTCGACTGAAAATCGGCAATCCAACACTCGAACCAGTAGACCACAGAGGTCGTAAAGAAAAACTAGTTCGGTATTTTCGAAAACATACCGGATAGCGGTTTCACAATACTTTTGACTTACTAAGATCAGCATCGACGGTTGCATTGTTGCTCCAAGCTCCTGGTCTGCAGGCTGATGAGAAGAACTGGCTCAATGTGGCCACTTCTATCTCCTCGGCAGTTTTCCCTGCAGTCTCCGTGTCGGGGCAGCGGTCAGTACGGGCGGCCTAGGGAGATACAGTTAATAAGTTGACTGGCTTATAATGCATCCACGCCGTAGTGTAAGAGAAGTAGGGCATAGTGGGAGTAATTCCACTCAAATTGGAGCTGCACGACTGGGGAAAATCGAAGAGAAACAACACTGCTTTGAGCTGTGTTGTGTTTCTTACGGTGAGCAAGGTTGCCAGTGCTCCATGAGGATACGTTGTGTTGGTAGTGGGGGGACTTTGACCCTTATACTGCCAACGCAACTATTCCTCTTTCTTTTTACAGGGTCATCAACGCGCAAGTGATACCCCTGGTATTGCAAGTGTCTGCAGCGTACGGTAACCGCTTACCATCAGGTGGGCCGTATGCTTGTTTGCCACCTTAGTGGTATAAAAAAAGAGATTGATTTACCGTCCTGTACTATTGAACTCTCCTGGTGAAAGCTAAGCTACAGCGTTTGTCGGTGCTGGTCAGCTCTTACTGTCAATGGCAATCTCTTTTTTTTTATCTGTTTATTATACTACCATTAATTTAATAGTACACATCAAACTGCATTGTTCTCATGAACTATTCCGATTTAGACTGTAAACCAAGATGAACACTGTAATCATGATTTTTTTTAAAAGAGTGTCTATGGAGTTTCTTACCGGTTCTTCTCCATAAGACCCACTTTTTGGAACCGTGCAACTAGTTTTGACTTTCCAAGATGAACACTGTAATCATGATTTTTTTTAAAAGAGTGTCTATGGAGTTTCTTGCCGGTTCTTCTCCATAAGACCCACTTTTTGGAACCGTGCAACTAGTTTTGACTTTCCAAGATGAACACTGTAATCATGATTTTTTTTAAAAGAGTGTCTATGGAGTTTCTTGCCGGTTCTTCTCCATAAGACCCACTTTTTGGAACCGTGCAACTAGTTTTGACTTTCCAAGATGAACACTGTAATCATGATTGTTTTTAAAAGAGTGTCTATGGAGTTTCTTGCCGGTTCTTCTCCATAAGACCCACTTTTTGGAACCGTGCAACTAGTTTTGACTTTCCAAGATGAACACTGTAATCATGATTTTTTTTAAAAGAGTGTCTATGGAGTTTCTTGCCGTTTCTTCTCCATAAGACCCACTTTTTGGAACCATGCAACTAGTTTTGACTTTCCAAGATGAACTCTGTAATCATGATTTTTTTTAAAAGAGTGTCTATGGAGTTTCTTGCCGGTTCTTCTCCATAAGACCCACTTTTTGAAACCGAGCAACTAGTTTTGACTTTTCAAAAGTGCCGTAATGGTATAATTGAAATAAAATTTTTGACTTTGAATTGACTTTGACTACAGTCTACTAATGATCTTACCAATTCCTCCAAATGTTTCAGGACTCTCGGAGACCACCTGACTTCGGCTACATCGAGTCCAGGGTGGCAGTAGAGAGCTCCGCGAAGACCCTCAAGTCCATTAGTGTGGTTCGCTCGAACAACAGTCACGGCTTCAAATGCATAGGGGTCTGTAGAATAATTTAAAAAAGTTAAATATATAACATACCCTCACTCCTGTGTTCTTGAAGTGCTCGTGGCTAAGTAATTACTAACCTGATGAACTGATCTGATCAAGCTGAACTAGTCTCGGTTAGTCCGTGGATAGTTGATCATTTTTACCACATCGAGATTCTACCGTGCCTCGGAAAGCACGTAAAGACATTGGGCCCGGTTGTCTTGAAAACGTCTGTTACAATCGTTAAACAACCCAGAAGCTAGATAACCTATCTTAGAACATCTGAGAACACAGCCCAGAATTTGTTGCCGAGGGCTGATGGCAGTCGCTTCGTGTAAAATACGAATACTCAAGGCTCGATGGATCATGACTCCTGTATTCCCCGAAGGTTTAGACTAGAGAGGTATTGAGCCCACAGTTTGCCGGTATGTTAAGGTCCTATGTAATAAGGGGTGAGCCTATTACCAACCGGACTTAATCCAAACTCCGAGCTGATGCTTAGAATGTCATTGAAAAAAACAAAAAAAAAACTTTTCTCGACCTGGAAATTAGACCTCAAGCATAGCACGCTTTTGGCCACACTCCGAGAGGCAGTTTTTTCCAAACCTTTAAGTAAATCGGAACATGTAAAGTTTCACAATCAACAAAGTTATAGGGTTTCCTTAACTTTCTCATGAACCCATTACACTGTCCTATTTCTGAGTCCGAACGCGTCTCCTCTCAAAATGAGAGGGGTTAGGCTGTACCCAGTTGTCCACCACGCTGGCCTACTGCAGGTTGCCAGACTTCACAAGGAAACCTGCATGACTTAGGGATATTTCTCGACGGTGTCCGAGTCTCCCAACCCGCACTAGGCCAGCGTGGTGGACTATAGTCTAATCACTCTCAACCAGAGAGGAGACCCGTGCCCAGCAGTAGGACAGTATATGGATTGATGATGATGGTGAAACTGTAGAGTAAATTTCTCAGGCATATTAGGTAGTTTCTGTGATACTGGATCCCAATTGCTGGTAAAAAAGGAGTTCTCTCACTCACCAAGTTTGCTGACGTCCCTAACAGAAGCGATGACTCGGTTGTCATTGGGCTGCTGCTGTGCCAGCAGCAGGGTTTCTTCTTCGGAGAAGTAGCCGATATCAGCCTCTCCACGGGCCAGCTTGAGGGCACAGTCCAACCTGGACATACAATATTGAAGTGATTGAATTCTGCAGCTTATTTCGTCGTGTTGTTGCCAATATTCGGCCGATTAGCAATAATGTGCTAACTTTATTGTGTTTCGGTTTGAAAGGTAATGTAGCCAGTGACATTACTGGGCAAATGAGCCTTAACTACTGAAGTCTCATGATGAAAACGCGCGAGTGATACCACTACGCAAATGTTCTGCCGAAATGGTATCGTCGTGCGACGGGTTGTTGAGCTCGAGCTACACAATGACTGACACAACATGCGTGCCGTTGGCTGGAATTAGCCTACTCAAAGCCGCTGTGGCTCTTTCTTCAAAAGGCCATTTCACACATTGCCCTACATTATGAAACTCACATATTTGATATTAAGTATTATGTCTGGACTTTAAAAGAGACCATGATTCTCTGAGTTTGTTTCGGTGTTTCTGCTCAGAGGTCGTCAGTTGCCTTCTAGCATAAAAAAATCAAAACATTTAACTACTCGAAAAGTGTCTTTAAAGGATCTATTTACAGAAAAAAAATATCATTTCATTTCACTGGTGTTGCTGGCGCCTATTGGCTTCGGTTGCTGCTTACCATAAGGAGGACCGTAGGCATATTTATCCAATTATTGTCTTTAGAAAGTGTTACTAAACTAAACAGCGATTTACCTGGATTCTACCGGCTGGCAGGACACTTGGCTGTCATCCTTGGCGATCCCCTGGCACAGCGATGAGGGCAATGAAGAAGACACACATACCCTGACTGTGGACAAGAGGAAATCCTTATTTAGTACCTGGGGCTGTGCAACTAAGCTCTGTACAGAAGCCATACCACGACGTGTTAATGCGATCATTTTTAGGTTGTGAGAAAGGGATGGCGCAATTTAGTTTATAGAGCGACATCTCTCTCTCTCAAACGGAAAACGATCGCAATAACAGACTGTGGTACGGCCTCGTCTAGATATAATTGGCCGAGCCAAGCTTTTGGCTATAAGGTGGCAAACAAGCATACGGCCACATGATGGTAAGCGGTTAGCGTAGTCTATAGACGCTTGTAATACCAGGGGTATCACTTCGTGTTGCCGACCCTGTAAAACGAAAGATCAATAGTTGGGTTGGCAGTGTAGATAAGGGTCAAAGTCCCCCCACTGCCCAAGAGTGTCTATGGAGTTTCTTGCCGGTTCTTCACCATAAGACCCACTTTTTGGAACCGTGCAACTAGTTTTGACTTTTCAAAAGTGCTATTTTATTGGTCTAATTGAAATAAAACACTTGACTTTGACTTTGCCAAAACAACTTTTGCCTTTTTCAACGTTTTCCTTTGTGCGTGAGAAAGAAGTTTTCCCATTAATGAAAAATGGTTTCGCTACTAGCCGTTTTTTCAGACGAATTGCTGAATAAATGGCCTTTTTAGTCGCTCAGTAGTATCATATAAAATGTCTGATCCTACTTAAGAACTACCTACTTTGTCTTTCTGAAAATCAGCGCTGCAGCAGCTATGCGGCTGAACGCCGAAAACGAAACGCCACTTCATCTCCTGGGAGAATGCGGATCTCTACAATATATAATACACAAGCGCAGTGTTCATCTAGGGAAACATATCGTAAGCCCAGACCGATGAAATAAAAGACCTCACCCCTAAGCAAATCCTGCAGTTTATAGCAGCCGCAGGGTTTCGAAGTGAGCTCTAATGCAACGAGTGGCGATCTCAATAGACCGACTGCGGTCGCAGTGATACTTAAGCCACCTTTTATTAAAAAACAAAAAAACAATATCTATGCCGCTGTAGCATCAGTTGAGATTGGAACCGTATTTTGGCCTCACACTCCGTTTTTTTATGCTTTTTGTATTTCATTTTAAATTTTCTTTATGTGTGAGGTATAAAATAAAAGCTATTTCTTTCTTTTTTTAAATACATATCTAATTAAATATTTTATAGAATAATAAAGGGCGCTCGCTCCCCCTAAATAGGTATATATTTTGCCTTTTTTTTTTGTTTACGGGTGAACCTTCAAAAGGCTACCGGTCTACGGTGGTTAGACCGGGGAGTGTGGAATTCTTACCCATTAAAACCACCCCGGTGACCACCAACAGCACATGGAGGGAGGCACAGTGTCCTCTTAATAGACCACCCCAGAACCCCCCGATGGCCATTTAAGGACATTCTAAATATATTTAAACTGAGTCACCGGCGCACCTAACTGTTATCATAGCCTAAGTACACAACAATATGTCTCAAAGTCATATGACAAAATGTTGATAAGGATTATGTATTTGGATAATATGCAGTTTGTTTTTTAAAAATAGAAGCTGACAAAAAAGGCTGAGGTTTGAACGTTCAAAAGACGTCCTGCCCAAACAATAAAACGTGTGTTTCCGTGTTTTCCAAATAAGAGTAGCTAACGTCAATGACCTCAAAAGACCGCGATCTGTCAAAAAAAGTATGGCTTGCAAAGAAAATTAATTTTCTTCTTGTGAAATTTTAAAACTTTTTAATATATTTTTATGCACGCCCTAGAAAAACTTACGCCGACCTTATTGGTGAGGATCTTCAAAAAGGTCAGGTGCGTAGTACTCGCAACCGGCGTACGTGTATGACAAGATGTATGAATGTGGTCGAAGCAAAAGAAGTATGCAAGAATCTTAGCAAGTGGTGTTCTTTAGTTTCTGCCTACCCCCATGGGAAAAAGGTGTGAGTGTATGTATGTATGTATATTATTAATGATTTACTACTGAGTAAATCATTATTAAGAACGTTCCAACACAAAATGTTTCACAAAGATATTTTATGTTAAACACAAAAAGAGATTTCGGATCGTCAAGTACTTGTACGACCTTGTTACAGTTTGAAAATATTTAGATAAAAGATTATGCTGCGATAGGCTGCTAGCGATTGGAAAACATCATGCATGCACATTGTTTTTTAAAAAAAGATAATAACTCGAAAATTTTAAACGATTTTACCTGTAAGTTCAACGGTTTTGTTTTTCAGAACAGCCGCAGCAGCAGTTACTATGCTACATTCGATATCGCTGTGATTAGCGAAAACCATGGTAGAGTGCGTTTCATCAAAAAGTATTTATAAGTATTATTATCCATTGTCTAGTACCCATCGTACAAGCTCGGGGTCTATTCGTAAAATCGATATTAATCGATATGTCGTGACATTTGTCGCGTCGAATCCTACTCTTAGTTACATCGGTTCGATTGTCGTAACGATGAGAGAACGAACGATACAAAATTCGAGAGTAGTATCGATCGTAGCCCTACTCTTAAGTTGTAAATGTCAGTAACGAACGTACGATTTTGACAACGACCAAAACGTACATTTTACGATTTAATCAACGATACCTCCTAGGACGTCGTCGGCATTATCATCTTGAATTGTACTTGTGTACTTGCAGCACGCTTTGATGGCCGTTACGTTAATGGACGAAAATAAAAAAACACAATACATATACATATTGTTTATATTTTTTGTAGTAGTATCGTTAGAACACTATTGACAATAAAGAACCGCAATTTGCTCAGCCTTCAAATGTAATCATACTAATTATATAATCATACTTCATACAAATTTTTTGAATTTGAATGAAATTTCATACACACATAATATGTGACCGGGAATAACAAATAGGATATATTTTGCCCCAGAAAATGTGGGTATATCCCGGAAATCCCAAAAAACGAATGTCTTACGGGATTTGAATGAAATTTCATACACACAGTATGTGACCGGAAATAACAAATAGATATCCTATTTGTTATTTCCGGTCACATACTGTGTGTTTTCCCACATTTTACCTCAGAAAAATGTGGGAATTTCCCGGAAATCCCGGAAAAACGATTATAGGAGAACTACTTACGGGATTTGAATGAAATTTCATACAGACACAGTATGTGACCGGGAATAACAAATAGGATACATTTTACCCCAAAATTATGTGAGAATTCCCAGAAAACTTATGTAGGAGACCTACTTACGGGATTTGAATGAAATGTTGGTAAGTACACTAATAGTTTGTGATTGGGGCTGGCATATTGAATACTTCTTTTCTCGGAAAAAAGCGGGAGTTTACCTAACATTGAGTACTTCTTATCCCACGAATACAATCCGACAACAATTGTGTCACTAAGTCTACGCGTACGAAGTCGCGGGTAAAAGCTAGTTACTAAATAAACGAAACTTCATGAGTGGACGAACGTCAAAACGGCCATCATAGCGTGCCGGTAGTGTAGATGCTGCTGTGTAAAAAGTCGCAAATATTAATTATTATGTATTATGGGGATAGTCAGAAACTGGAGACGCCAATTGCTGTGATTCTTGCATACCTACTTTTAAGAATAAATAATAAAAACATTCCTACCCGTGAAAAAAAGGCGTGAGTGTATATTATTTATTATTTCTATAAATTCTCAGTAGGTAACAGCTCGGAGTTTGGAGTTGAGGCAATAGTCATCATCGTTATCAACCCATTTATCGGCACGGGTCTCCTTGTTGGAGAACAAGTAACCCTATTTTCTATTTGGCAACCCTAAGCGCTCTCGCTTAGGGCTACCAGATAGAAAATTTATCTCCGGAGGAAAAGCCTGATTATCTACCATTGAAAAATCCAGAGATTTTATCGAATTTTGCAAATTCTCTCGGAAACGTAATTTACAGCTTTGTAGACCGCGGCACGACGTGTGGGCAGTACGTGCACATACAATAGTCTACACATCCCATCGCTCACACGCCTTTTTAAATTAGTCTAAGAAGATTATTATGTTTTTGTAATAAACGTGTTTAAATAAAATGAAATACTATTGGTAATAATAATAATTATATTAATTTACACATTTCCGATTAATTATTTTGATTTTGTATTTTTATTTATCTATTTAATAAATCCTATACTTCATTATAAAATAAATAATTAGTCATTTGGTAGAATAATAATATTACAATAAAGTTAAACAATAAATTAATAATGTTTTATATTGGTAGCTTAACAACATGTGTGTCGCTTAACTTCAAACTCGGATAAATCCATTCTACGTTCTTATGAGACATTTAGAAAAAAGTGATAATAGTCTTAATTCTATGTATTTAAAGGAAGTGTTTTTTTATTAAATATACATTAGTAACTTCCTCTCTCATATGTTGCTGTGCCCGACGGGGTCCACAATGAACTTTAAATGTAACCTACCATCTATGCAAATAACTTTGTGGAATGCAATAAATATTGAGTATTGAGTAAACAAAGATCTGAAATTTCTACTTGATTTTATTGAATATTCCAAAAATCCTGAAGTTTTCTGAGATTTCTTAAATCCGCAATCCTGAGAAGAGCCTAAAAATCCTGAGATAAATGGTAACCCTAACCACGCTGGCCTAGTGCGGGTTGGCAGACTTCAAAAGTCCCTAAGCCATGCAGGTTTCTTCACGTTTTCCTTCACCGTATAAAAGTGAGTGATCATGAAATATTAATATACACTATCTGATTTTGTCACTTCCTCCAGACTTTGAGGTGTGAATCCTCCATGCATAATTTCCCAATGAATATGACTTCACACTTCCTCACTCGATAACATTCTCGCTATCGACAGTGTCATCGATGAGTGTCTGACACTTAAATGTCATATCAAATACACTGAAGATTATCTAAGTATATACTTAATTCTACGTGTAGCATTTAGCATTGAGATAGATAAAGAATAGAATAGACGTCAGCAACACCAGTGCAGTGGTATCACTCGCGTTGTCATCTTGACACCTCAGTTGCCAAGTCTCATATGCCCAGTAATGTCACTGGCTACATTGCTCTTCAAACCGGAACCCAATAAAGTTAGCACATTATTGATTAGCGCCAGAATATTTGACAATGCGTAATATTCCATTTTTAAATAAAAAAATACCCTCTATATTAAGTCGAAAGCCTGGGTAGGTACAGACGCAGGTCAAGCTATCCAAACCTGTCAAATTTTCCCAATCGACCATTAACCTTATTGTTTTGAATTACAGCTGAAAATCTATCAAAGAAATTTGACAGATTGGGGTAGCTTGACGTGCTGGCCTCTGTACATTTTATTACAGTAACCCTGTACGAGGCTAAAAAGGGCCCTATATCAGCATAATGCTGCGACTTTAAAAAACATAATGCTACAGCGCTGGTATTCTGATAGGACCAAAACCTGAAGCTATGGAGATTGGTAATCGAGAAGCGAAGCAACGGTAGTGGCACCCCACATAAAACGTGCAGTCAAAGTACAGACGGCAGCAGGTCAAGCTATCCAAAACTGTCAAATTTTCCCAATTGAATATGAACCTTATCGATTAGAGTATTAAAGTTGAAAATCAATCAAAGAAATTTGACAGATTGTGGTAGCTTGATGTGCTGGCCTTTGTACATATAATATTATTATTGCACTCAATTTTTATCAACCAACATTGAAGGCATTCATTTCAGGCGCACTCTGAGTTACAGTTTGCGATTGGAATGGCGTTCGATAACAGTGATAAGATCGCTGCTTATCGCAGGACTAATGGCATCATAGAGGTGTGGGTTAGCGACAATACACAATCATATTAAGACCTTCATGGATATGTAGGCGCGTTTATAATGTTAAATGCAGACAACGAAATGCAAAAAAGTAATATTAGGTATAAAGCTATCGAGGCCCCGCCTAACAATGTACAGAGTCGAGCACATCAAGCTACCCCAATCTGTCAAAATTATTTGATAGATTTTCAACTTTAATACAAAATAATAAGGTTCATGTTCAATTGGGAAAATTTTACAGTTTTGGATAGCTTGACCTGCTGGCGTCTGTACAATAGTTCGAATTTTGAAAACCGCTGTGCTGTGAAGCGTGAAGCGCTTGAAATGAAAACTTTTTTTAATTAATAATCACTATATTGACATCTTGAAGTCAGAACAATAATGCAAAACAAAACTATAAATATTTTAATAAAAAAATATTTTATTTCAGCCGATTAGTATGAAATGCAGCCTCATTTCGGCATACTTCTCTGACTTTTATGTTCATTTTATGATTTAGAAATCACGTTCACTGGCCTCTTTTGAAGAATATACAAAATAAATCTCGGAACGGATGCAAATCTTTTCGACATGGTCATTTCATAAAATTATATCAACACAACAAACCTAGACTAACTAAAGCCTATACGATAATTTAGGCGTGGTGGTGATTAATAGTTATTTTCTTCTTTATATAATAAACCAACGTATAGTCCTCAATTGGCTTAATCACAATTAAAAATACCCATAATGTCTTTAGAATTTTTACCTATAATTTCCATACCATCTACAATAAATGGTTCCTACAAGTATTGATTATAGATATGCTGCCATTTCTTAACCTTATCTACTGATACCAATTTTTATATACCTTAAAAAAAGGTTACATAATAATACTCACAATTACTTTGAGCGGTCGCCGCGCCAATCACACACGCAACCAGAAAAACCTCTTTAAAACCCATATTTCACTTCACACACACTGTAGGATTAATCCTACATTAATTTCCAAATTTCTGTTTCGCTGCCGACTTAACCGCAGCGTTCGATACTGTTGCCCTCAATGTGTAATCTTATTTAAAATGTATGAGTAGTTTATAGCTGTGTATATCTTATCTATATTTCGAAATTCAGCGTAAAGGTGGGTGATATAATAGCTGATAAGGAGATAAAGCTGCGGCGAGTGATTTTTTGTGGCGCGGCTCGGCCGGCGTTCCGCAGGGTACTGTGTTAGGTCTTGTGACCTTGACAACATTTTTGCTATCAGTTTTGTTTAGATTTAGTATTTTAGACTGAACTTTTTGAGGGTCATTTGTGAATATGTGTACTAGCCACGTGGTTTAACATACCTAGCATCAGAACAAAATCCTTACTAGAAAACAAGTCAAATATTTTATTTTTAAGTAGACCATTAAAATGGATTTAGAAAAGTTAAAACTACTGCACGGTATACGCCATATAAGTTATCAATTTTTTTCTGACGATTTGGACTTAATTCTGATGGCAATCGCTTTGTGTCTCCCTCAATCCAGTCTCTGGTCAATACCAATATCCTAAGGATAGTTCCAGAGATTACCCCCTACTAACTCACAAACTTTACCTCTTTATAATATTAGTGTGTCGGGTCGTTTTATTCCCTGCAACATGGTTGAGTCGAACGACGTCGATATACACGTCATACTCGTGAACGGGTGCCGTCTGTCGGGGCTGGTCAGCTCTTACTGTCAATGGCAATCTTTTTTTTATTCTAGATTAATTTATTAGTAGGTACACATCAAACTGCATTAAATGATTATTATTATTATTATTAACTATTCATATCAAACATTGTAAACCAAGATTAACATTGTAATCATGTTGCTTTTAAAAAGAGTGTCTATGGAGTTTATTGCTGGTTCTTCTCCATAAGATCCACTTGTTGGAACCGTGCAACTAGTTTTGACTTTTCAAATTTTTCTTTGACTTAGTATAGAAGTATATATAAGGGGACGAGCCCCTTATCTATACTTCTATACTAAGTCAAAGTCAAGTCAAATGTTTTGTCAATTAGACCGTTAAAATAGCACTTTTGAAAAGCCAAAACTAGTTGCACGGTTCCAACAAGTAATAATTAAGCTGACCCACCGATCTGCAAGGTTAAGTTGCACTAGTCGCGGTCAGTCTGTGGATGGGTGACCATTCTTAACACATCGAAACCCCTCCGTGCCTCGGAAAACACGTAAAGCCGTTGGTCCCGGTTGTCATACGAACATATATGACGTCATAAGTGTTAGCCAAAAGACCAGACAGAGGCGGCTGTATCTACGATGCAAGGTGTGTGTTGCACATGGGCGCAGCGGTCCTAGGGGGCGCTGAGGGCAAATATCTACTGATATTCAGCCGAATTTGGATATCTGACCCCAACATAGTTGGGAAAACGCTCGGAGAATGACACGAACCCGATAAAACACAATTCCTATAAACGGATATTACACATACCTATCTACCGGAATTAAAAAGACAAAAGAAATATTCAATATTCATTTAAGTTGCCGTGAACGAGGAAAAGTCAAAGAAAACTGAATAATATTCCTAGAATTATCTGAGGTGGGCAACTGTTTATTAAAATAATTGAATTTATACTTTCTCGTAATACAGATACGATTCAAAATAGTGTAATTTTATTTAGTTTTCAGGATAAGAATTTGTGAGTACAAGACATGTTATATCCGCTGTTGACTCACAGGCAACAAGCAGAAGAACAACTCTGTAGTGAGGTATTCTCTTCCCAAGTACGCAGTGAAGTCACGACTTTCACGTAACTTACTTTTAAAGATATTTATTTTAGCGAAAGAAAAAATCGATTTCAGGCATAATTTGAATCCGCGAACCAAGACCACGGCCTGTGATGTCTAACATCTCTTCAAAATTCTACGTCTTATAGATAACGCAAGCAAGGTTTCTTTCTTTTTTAAGAAAGAAAAATAAACTACAACTAATCAAAGCTCGGACTAATTACGGGAAGAAAACGATATTATTTAAAGGAGCACAGCTGTACAATAACTTGCCTAAGGATGTCAAAGAGTGTAATAACATATATTTAAAAAACAACTTTGGAAATATGTATGCTCACTCTAATCTACTCTAAAAATGTATTATATAACTGGAGGGGTAATAGATTAATTTAATAGTTAGTACTTTGTATCTCATTATAAGTGAACTGCATGTAAGTTCATATGAGATATAAATATCTTTAAACCAAAGGTCTATCAAATATATTACTATGTTCTTCAACCGATGACTTAATGCCAAATATCATAAAAGTTGCTCATCGTCGTAAGGTGGCAGTCTTGTCGGTCTTCTACCGTATACATTTCGGAGAGTGTGCATCAAACTGTACAATCTAATTCTGCCATCTCCCTTTTACCATCGAACAACCAGGCAAACTGAAAAGCGACACCGTTTCATGGTGGAAATTCCCGAAACCCGCACCAAGCGCTTTGCCTCGACATTCCTTATCCGTACCGCGTGGAAATGGAATCAGTTGCCTGAGTCTGTATTTCCTGTGACGTGTACAATTTGGGGGTCTTCCAGTCACGCGTGAAAAGGTATCTTCGCGCGTATCTTCTAGGTAAACGTGCTACATCTTAGACCGCATCGTCACTTACCATCAGGTGAGATTGAGGTCAAACGCTATCTCTTATAAAAAAAAGTTCTTATTTAAATAATCGGTGAAAAATAACTATCAAAAAGTTTAAAATCAAAAAACACCGACTACAAGAAAATTCAAGACGTTAGGAACATAGCGACTTTAAAGTCGGGACCTATTAAAAATTCTAGACCGGATCAAATTTTCCCAATAATGACGATTCGACGAAATCGACTGACGTAAGAATCGTCAAATTAGGTCCACGCGTGTTGTCTCCAGAATGCTACAAAGGAACTGCTAGTGATCGCAAACTTTATTTGATGTGTGTACAGACGCCAGCAGCAGGAATTGAATATGAACCTTATATCTTACGTTTAAAGTTGAAATTCAATCAAAGAAATTTGACAGTCTGTGGTAGCTTGGCCTCTATAGAAGCTGATAAACACATTAGCCTCCTTTGCGTCGTACAGTCGGGTAGAAAAATAACTAACCTACTTTTCTTTACCTACTTAATTTTCCTGCATGATATCAACATAGTACTAAGTCGTAAGTCTTGTTTAAATATAAGCGTTGATCAATACTTGTAAAACCAACGTTATCAACCACTGATAACGAAACAGAGGTTGAGTATATAAAGTACTAGCTTCTACCCGCGACTTCGTCCGCGTGGAAAAGCGACTTTTTATCGTTGTAATTTGGAAACTTAACTTAAAATCGTTATAAATTATAGCCTATATGTTATTCTGATGTATAAATAATGATACTGTAAAGTTTCATTACATCCGTTCAGTAGTTTTAGCGTGAAAGAGTAAGAATCATCCATCCATCCTCACAAACTTTCACATTTTTAATATTAATTTAAAGTATGATAGGACTGTCTACAAATGAGTTAGGCATTTATGCACCCGACATCTACGTTTTGACAGAGATTGTGTGCAAATATTGATAGGACGTTAAAAAAAAGGGCCATGGCCATTTTGCGGACGAATGCTACAGCGCTCCCGTAGTCCCGGCGCTATGTAGTAGGTACTTAACGCGAAACGACGAGGTTGGTTTTAGTCGGTAGCTCGCTCTTTTCAGAGCGGAGTCCGACACACTCCACCGCTCTCCCCGGAGCGGTGGATAATGCATAAAGCATTTCCAATCCCGTAAAAAAAGGGAGCCTTTGGTGGTCATGACTCCCGCTGACCTTTTTTTTTATATTACGGCAAATCCTCATGGATCCTCCGTCACCCGGGGAGGAGGCAGGGTATGTCGGACTCATACTGACTAAAAACTGCACTTGCTTTCACTTGCCCTTTGACAATGACAGCCGACGTTAGACACCCTCAATCAGCGAGGTCCAACCTCGCATTCCAATCAAGGCACGCGCTTATGAAACACACGTGCAGCGTACTGGGGCCCTTATCTGGACCTGAATCCCAAATCCAAAATTTCCCAATTGAATATGCACCCTATAACTATGTGTTAAAGTTGAAAATCTATCAAAGAAATTTGACAGATTAGGGTAGCTTGATGTGCTGACCTCTGTACATTGCACACGTTAAACTGAGAGGATACCCCTGCTAAGCCATGGGACAGTTAGGGGTTAATGATGACAAGGACAGGTTCCCACGGTTTTAATACATGACTGTATAATAAAGAGACTTATCCTAGCTAGCTTATTTAGCTAATGACCCTGTCCTAGCTGGACATAAATAGATAGAATATTGCTTATTGTACACCAAGCAGCTTATTAAATTTAAACAAATAAGTACAATTGTAGAAAAAATAAAAAAATAAAATTTTTAAGTAGGACATAGACCATAATATTAACCCGCTTAAATCGAAAGCTACATATTTAAGCCGTAAGGTAACACACAATCGTGTCAAAACGCAGGTGTTACTAAAATGCAAACAAATACCTACCCTTTGGTGCATAATTTATTTCTTCGTTTTTAATAAGGTAGCTCCCGCACTAGGAAACAAGCCAAGTTGTGAGTTCGATGTCCGCAAGAAACAAAATTTTGTATTATGTTCAACACGCAAAAGCGCCATACTTCTCTTGATAACGACTTGTATAGCATAGAATATTATAGTCTCATATATTTACTAGTATAGTAAGCTCTGCTTAGTTCGGGAGTAGATGGTGCTGTGTAAAATGTGCAAAATCGAATAAAATATTAAGCACGAAAAACATTGTGCACGTTGCAGACCCGGAAGGTTTTTGTATTAGCTCATTTTTAGCTCTATTAAACACTGATAATGACTTACGACTTGGCAACACTATTCCTGTCAGTGTCACACTGTCAATGTCATATAGTCTGTTTTGATTTGATTGTTCTGGACTTCTGGCTGCACTTCTGCTAGGGCTGTTGATATTTTTTAAAATATCGGATTTTCGTTATATGTATATCAAAATTTTTAAATATATCAATATTGGAGTTTGAATATCGAAAAAAAATATCGATATATCGATATTTTATCCACAGTCCTAAATTTCATGATGATGTTTGCTTTTTAAGTGGGTTGCTAAATTAGTTGTATTTCCGCTGCTTTTATAATTTTTCCCGCATAAGTGGTAGGAAACACTTCTTGTATCAACTTTTTTAAACATATCCATACAATGGAATAATTGGTCCAAGAAGACATATTTTGGCACAGTTATTTACTAGACATTTAATAAATTAATATGAATAAACACTGCTTTTACTGCTACATTACAATAAAACAGTAATTTTTCATAACAGAGGTAGATAATAGGAGAAAATAGGTGACAATAAACAATAACTGTAAGTAAAGTAGATACTCCATATCATAGATTATAGTAATTTTTATTCCACAAATGTATATTTAATTATTTATACAAAATTACATTTCGTTTTAAGATAATAAGTAAACTAGGAATAGAGAAAAATAATATAGTGTAAATGAAGTACAGTAGATTAAGTTTAAAAAAATATATATCGACCTTCGATAACTACATTTTAATATCAATATATCGTTCAAAAAAATATTACTAATAAATATCGATATTTCTAAATAATATTATCGATATTTCGATATTTTATCAACAGTCCTAACTTCTGCACTGCACTTTGCATTTTGATTTGCTATGCAGTTTGCTATCAATGTAGGGATGACGATTCTTTACGAAAAAGATCGATTTTTAAATCGATTCGAATCGTAACCTAATAAATCGATTCACAAAAAAATCAAGGTCCAAAAGATCGATTCCTTAAAAATCGATTTTTTTAAGTTTGCATTTACAATATAAATATAAATCCATTTTATGAAAAACAAGAAAAATACCATAGTAAATGATCTCTTATCTGTAAAATCACGGAATTTTTTAGTTCAGGGAATTCGATAATGACAAATATAGAAAATTATTTTTTAATAAATTATTTTATAATTATTAAATTATTTTTATTACCATGTTAAAGTATCAGGTCAGGTTTAAAAGAAGACATTTATTTACAAAAATATGGTCCCTGATTCTACTGAAAAAATTGAATGTCGATTTTCAAGGGTGAAATATCGATTCACTGAATCGATTCAGAACTACATATCGATTTAAAAAATCCAATTTTTTTGGGTCAAGAAATCGATTCTTCTATTAATCGATCTCAAATCGCCATCCCTTTATCAATGTTTGCTCGAGTCGAGCATAACTACTCTATTTAGTATTTACATTTAAAAATAATATATCAATTAGGGATGGGCAAATGGAAAAAAAATATCGATATTTTTCAAATATATCGATATATATCACCCAAGAAATATCGATATTTCGATATATCGATACTTTTTGCCCAATTTGCAATTATTTATAAAAATTGCCTAAATTATCGAAATTTTAAAGCAAATACACATCTGGCTGTTTCAACATAAGTTTTATTAAAAAAATAACAATGAGCCACGCTTAGTTTACTCGTGACAACACAACAAAACAACGTTCGTCGTACCAACACTCTAAAATACAATGCAGTCAGTCCAGTGCAGTGATACCAACCAAACAAGCAATGTCATTGTCATAGACAAGCAAGTCATAGAGAGTAATTTTTGTTTGTGTTTGAAGCAAAGAAACTAAACCCATACAGCCTACTGCATATTTTCTAAATTTAAAAAATCGGATTGGTTAAAATCATGATGTGACGCATGAGCAGACAGTAGAGCTTTAAAAATATATCGATTTTGATATCTGAAAATAAATATCGAAAATTGATATATCGCGGGAAAAAATATCGCTAATTAGTATCGATATTTTTCTGAAAAAATATCGATATTTTGATATATCGATATTTTTTACCCATCCCTAATATCAATGATTATTGATCATCGCGTCGTGTAAAGCTGTTCAAAGACTACTACAACTATAGGAGAGAGCTGTTCCAAGAAGAAATTGCGTTAACGACACTAAACACACCACACGTGCGCCCGCCGAACTGTAACTAATATAAAATAGTTAAAAACACCATGACTGATCCCAAAGCCAGTAAACCAGATGACGAGGTGTTAGCAAACTGGACGAAAGAAGAGAAATTTAATTTACTGCAAGCCATAAAAGTTTTTGGGAGACGTGACATCAAGAAAATTCACGAATATGTCTCCACGAAAACCGTCGAAGAAACCCGAGCAGCGCTCGCTTATTACGCACAGATTGCCTCACAACACCCTATGTTCGTGCAAAAAACACAAGAAAATAAGTCTAAGGCTTCCAAGAAACCTTGTGCGCCCCTAGCCAGCTGGGCAAAGTTGCTAACAGACAACTTACAATACAATGAACTCCGTACAGAGACGGCCACCGCTGTGAGAATGATTGCTGATCTTGAGAATATTCCATCACCTCATTGCACCGACAATATCGACTTCAGACAGGTGTATCATCAAATTGCCAACGCTTTGGAAGGTAAACCGTTGAACCTGGACTTGGGTACCGCAGCTGTACTTCACAAGTGTCTCATAGAAACAGCGTTGTCAAGCAAAGCGTTCATCAAAACCGCTGCATACAAATCCGTTATTAATACTATAGATCTGTCGGACCAAGAGATAAATACATTCCCGAGGCCTACGGAGAATCATGAGCTAGCAATACTCAGGCATTTGGCTGCACAGCGCAGTTATAATCCATTGAAGATACCGGAGGATTACTTGAAGCCATCTTGTGAAACTGAAGGATCCCAACTTTGATTGAGGCATGATTTTGCGACAAGAAACAGTCAATGAATGAAACTATTTTTTTTACAATAAATTTACCTAAAGAAAAAATTTCTCGGAGGCAGAATTTGAACCTGCATCATTCTGGTTAAGCACACCAAATGCTTTAGCCATTAAGCTATGAATTCTTCTTTAGCTGAAATTATAACTTTCAAAAGTAGGTTTTATATGCAGTAGCTTTGTGTGAAATACTAATATAGCCACATCTGGTTAGACAGGAAGCTGACCCTACGATAGTTGGGAAAAGCTGAGCCTTTTGTAGAAGATCTCATTTTATAACCATTAAAATTGTGTGATAATAATATGTAGTTTTAATTTTTGACTTTATTCCATAATTAAGTAAGTAGCGACATCTACCACGCTACATGGAACTATGCACAATCCTGAATCGAGCAAGCAACATTCGCGACGCAAGTTGCATGTATACAACCCCCCGACAACCGTCGGGTCGTGGACCACCAGGCAAAACACCCGCCTGGTTAAAGCATCTTTCTATCCTTCCTTAATAAAATACCGGATGTCATTAAAAATATGCCATTACTAAAATTTAAAAAGGAACTTAATAAGCTACTTATTGAGAAATGTTATTACAAAATATAATTATTGAAATTATGTTTATTTTTCACAAGCACATACAAACTCAGAAGTGAGATCCTGGTGATCTGTAGTACAGGCATTATGCCTAGTTCAGACACCAGTCTCTCACAAACATTATAAATTGTAACTTGTTATATTAAGACATCCATGACTAACTTTAAAAACCTGATGTTTGTGAAAGAAAATAAATATTTTTGTATTTGTAAAATAGATGATTTCTTGAACGACGTTTCAATATAAATAACATATGTAGGTATATTGTGATAAAATTGTTTGTTTATAATAATTTTAAATTTGTAATTGTAATTTAACAATACCAATTTTTAAGTAATATTTGTATGTCTTATTGACAAAACATAGCGGACTCTTTACCATGTAAGACCTATACTTGTATTTACCTGTGTTTTACAAATAAATTCTGATTCTGATTCCTTTGGTTGGAGGGGCAACACACGTCGCCTCTGCTACCGTCCTCGACAGCGAGCCCCGTCGCGAAGACCCCTTGACGATAACCATTCCCCGTCCCTTGCTCGAGCCGGCCCGTGTCGAACCAGTAGCTTTAAATTCGCCCCAAAATAATTGAAACCCAGATCCAGCCGTCCCTAGCTGCCCCCCCCCCCCCAGCAACGCCCTAAGGCAAGGTTTCGAGTTCCGCAGGGGACCCGTCGTTAGCTGTGTTGCTTAGTTTTATAAGTTGTCCTGGCTCGAGGCATTCAGTGCCTCGCCACCTAGTCCGGTTAAGTTTTTAAAGCTCCCTCGAGCTAACAACTATGTCCGACCTAAAAAACACCTTGCTTCTCCACACTGGTGACCCCGACGTGATCCCAGTATCTCCACAAGTATGTTTACCAACATTAATTTGTCATGCTCAAATAGCCCGTCTCGTAACACGTTCTTGTATGTTAAAGCATAGCTAAATAGATAATATTTTGGGATATTTCTACACCACCATCTAGTCCCAAAGTAAGCAGAGCTTATAAAAAGGGTTTACTTATCATTATCATTAGCCCATATTCGTCCACTGATGGACGTAGGCCTCTCCCAATGAACGCCACAATGCCCGATCTTAAACTTTCCTCATCCAGTCACTGCCAGCTGCGAGTTCTCGAGTGGCGATCACGTCTAGGTAAGCGTAGTGTAGGACGCCCGCTGGCCAGGTGGAGTGACGACTTGCGGAAGGCAGCTGGCAGTGACTGTAAATACAAAAGAAAAGGAACATCCAGAAAAACACAAATGTTATGTTCATCACATAAATATTTGTGTTCTGTGGGAATCGAACCCACGACCTCGAGATCAGCAGTCCGATACGCGGACCACTAGACCACAGACGTCGTCAAAGTTCGCCGGTATGTTTAGGTCCCGTCAATAGGCTCGTCCCCCTTATACACTTATATACTTATACAAATCCGCCCCCTAATTAATTGCCCCGTTATTGAATTTCTTACTCCGAGCTGCTACTGAGAATTTCATAGAAAAACAATAACGCACTGTTCGACCTGTCCAACCCAAGACCTCTAGCGTAGCAGTCGCGCTTTAAATTACTAGACTAACGAGGCAGGTGATAGAGCTGTATAAAACCTTCTTCTGTTTTCATAGACCCACAATCCTCTTTGACAGTTACAGAAGAAAAACTCATAGGTCATCCATCCATATTCAAACATAGAATGTACGATAAAATCGTATTGTTTTAGACGTTTTCTATGCTGGAATAAAAAAAAGTGTTTTTTTTTATAGGATTTAATATTTACCTACGTCAAATTATATTCGTGGACACACAAAAGTTATTTTAGTTTTGCTATGAGATCTCAATTTTCATACCAAATGTGTATTTAGATCGTCTTCGAGTCACGGTGAGTTGAGTCTGTGAAGTGAGTTTTGACATTTCGGTAAAGTGGGGTTATTTCAGAAATATGGGTCGACTGCATAGAAAAGGCACTAGCCTAGCTAGTAGTCTATTGGATTGGGTACAGTGATGGCCTATAGTGAGAATGGAGATCTAGGGATCTATTGGCATAGGAGAAACATAGAGGAGGTCTATTCGCACAGGACTGGCTCAGAATACACAGTGATGGTCAACCCTATTCATTTGTCCTATTTTTGCTACCGCTGAGTGTAGTAGAAAAGAGAATGGGGTATACCTAAAGGTAGCTTCTCATGGTGCGTGATATTCCGGATCAGCCAGAGTGGCATGTGTCGAAATGCAAACGATGCGTTGATGACAAAATTGCTTCGAATCTGGATCGACGCACCGTTGCCAAAGCCTCCGTGCGGTGCGTGGCTTGATGCGGTCGTTCACTGTGCGTGATAACATAACGCACAATCACGTGCCGTGGGAAGCCACCTTAACTGTTTAAATCTAAGTGGATTTCTTTCTTTTTACGTATTCGCCCTTGTAGTTAATGTAGCCGTCTAGGGGGTCCTGTTTCGCAAAGGCGAAAAGATGTCGCTTAGCGGTATTGTGCGGTCTTTGTCGATGTAACTGCGGAACTTTTTACTAATATTCTGCGGAATACCGCTCGGTATTTTTCGCTACCCTACAACAGTACTGAATATTTTTTAGATCTGAACAGACCTTAATGCGTAAGGGTGAAAAATTCACCGTAGCGTTAATATTCTACAAAGTAATGGTAAACCTACCTCGTTTTTGTTTCCACTTCCTTCCTTCAAAAGGCTACCGGTATACGGTGGTTAGACCGGGGAGTGTGGGATTCTAACCCACTAAAACCACCCCGGTGGCCACCATCAGCACATGGAGAGGGGCCTAAACCCTAGGCGATGTCTTGCAAAAAAAATAACATGTTCTATTTGATTATTATTTATTTATTTTCAGCCAAAATATGGCCAGATGTCGTCGAAGACGGAAGTAAGCATTTACAAATAAAATTAAAATAGTATACATACATTTATAATCACGCCTGTTTCCCATTGAATTAGGCAGAGACTAGATTTCCACTTGCTAAGAGCCAGAGTCGTACCAACATAATGACATAACAACGTAGTGGTGGTAGCCCGTAGGTTTACCCGCATTCTAAAGGCCTCTTTTGAGATAAAACTAGGGTTCCCAACCCTCCCGGAATGCCCGGGAGACTCCGGTGATAATGGTTGATATCCCGAGCTCCCGGGACACAATAATTTCTCCGTTTTTTTCTAAGTTTTGACTTGGGCAATGTAAATATACATTTAAAAATAAAAATTAACAAATATTGAGTTCTTTCAAAACTACTACTTCTCTACCCCCGATTTATTAAAATCCTCCCGGGTTGGTTCGTCCGAGAGTTGGCAACTTGGAGAATGGCGTGTGCCATTCTCCAAGGTCTAATCTATTTCTGTACCAAATTTCATGAAAATTGGTTCAGCGGTTTAGTCGTGAAACCGTAACAGACAAACAGAAACAGACTGACAAAATGCCTGAACACCTGCACCTTTAAGGACCTAAAGAAAGCCGCTGATGGCGCATTTAACGTTACGTGTTTAATTGAGCCCAGTGTCTCAAGAAGCACCACTTACTCGCGCCTTACATACCCTGAACATTATTGCTGACAAAATTGATATCTTTTCGTGCTATTTGAATGAATTCACAAAATCTTGTATGTATGTGCTATGCTACTTACTATTGTAATTAAGAATATATTATAATTAAGAAAAATTGTCATTCGAAACCACACTACCGCATTGGGGTTAACCTGATATGATAGTTGTGTTGCGATAAGTAAATAAATAAATAAAAAAAAAGTTATGTACCTAATATTAATGTATTTACCATCAACAAAAGAGGAAGAATAATAATATCGGCGAAGTTTGGATGTGAATTACACTGTACACCTCTGCCTAAGCCTTCGGGGAATACAGGCGTGATGGTATGATAAATTAAGGTCTGTCTGTTGAAATAAAACTCTTTTTTACGGATTTTATCGCGTTATATTGATATTATTAATCCCGACGTTTCGGACCCTTTACAGCGTCCATGGTCACGGGTAGACTGAGGTGCTGGACGTCTTGATGATATAATTACTGACAGCTACCCTACCTTTTCATTGTTACATTATCAATGATATTTATTACTCCAAATAGATCTTTTAAAAACACTTTTTACAAGTCAATATTTAATTAATACTTGATGGAGCCGGCATTTCCTAGCTGACGACCTCTGAGAAGAAACGCCGAAACAATCTCAGAGAATCATGGTCTCTTTTGAAGTAACAATTTGCAATTCAAAGTAACGAAGATAAACTCGATAAAATCCGTAAAAAATAGTTTTATTTCAATGTCAGACAATATGTTAGTGTCTGTTGTTTTAAGATCCGTAATAAGACTAATTTATTTAAATTTTCTGTTTCAGAATGTGCAAGACGTAAGTATCATTAACCCATATACTGTCCCACTGCTGGGCACGGGCCTCCTCAGAATGAGAGGGATTAGGCTATAGTTCACCACGCTGGCCTAGTGCGGGTTGGCAGACTTCACACACCGTCGAAAAAAATCTCTTAAGGCATGCAGGTTTCCTCACGATGTTTTCCTTCACCGTTTTAAGCGAATGAATATTAATAGGTACGCACATGATTTCGAAAATCAGAAGTACGTGCCTTGGATTCGAACGCGAGACCTTCGGCAGTTCAATGGTCATACCACTAGGCTATCATTGCTTGCTCTGCTAGGACGTAAGTATTACCTTTAAACTGTGTTGCTATTGGGAACTTGTAAGTAAGTAATAACATATATACCTTAGATGATAGATGCATGCGTTAATGACGAAGATAATAAAAAAAATACAAGTAAAAAGGTAAGGCAACATCGTTCGGCATTGAAATTACTGTACAGTAGGTAAATCATGTCATGTCCGGAGGCCCAAACCCCTTAAAAGGGCGGCAACGCACCTGAAACTCCTCTGGTGTTGCGGGTGTCCATGGGCGGCTGTAATCGCTTACCATCAGGCGATCCGTCTGCTCGTTTGCCCACCCTATCAAATAAAAAATAAAAAAAAATGTCAGTTGAAGAACATAGTAATAATATATGTATTCGTTAGATGTCGTTGACGTCAACTTTAAGACGTAGAATGAGGAGGAGAAAATTGACATCACGGGCAATAGTCGCGGTAGCTTAGTTGACTAAAGCGTCCGGTGTACTTAATCGGAGGGATGCAGGTTCAAACCCTGCCTGAGATCGAATTATTCTTTCTCTAAAACGTATTTAATTATATTATCTTTAATGTGATGGCATCAGACACTATTACCTGTTGCCTGTTGGTCTAAAAATAAAATATTTGACGTTGACGTTGACGTTTGACATTGACATTTTTGTCGTCAGCCGGTGCCGCACCCGGCAGGGTAGGTTCAAGCGGTGCCGGTCCCGCGATCGCCGCTACACCGTGCGGCAGCCGTGCTGTCGGCCGCGCCGCTGTCCCCGGCGTCGCTGTCCCCGACGGCGCTGTTGCCGCCGACGATCTCGGTGAGTAATAATATATTTTTGGTCAATTTTACACAAACTTCAAACTTTACCAATTGAAAATGAAACTTATTGCTTTGTATTAAAGTTGAAAATCTATCAAAGAAATTTGACAGATTAGGGTAGCTTTATGTGCTGACCTCTGTACTTTGGGTAGGTACTGGACAATAGATATTAATACATATACCTACATATATATTTATAGATGATTACCCTACATTGTAACACATAATTATTTGCTACTTCTGGACTCACAGATTCTCTGAGTTTATTTCGGTGTTTCTTTTCAGAGATCGTCAGTTAGGAAATCCATCTAGGCATCTAGCTTAAAAAAATTAAGATATTCTCTTGTAAAAGTGTATATAAAAGATTTATTTACAGAAATAAATACCTATATACTTATCATTTATCATATTCGGCAGTCGCATTTTTTATGCCAGAAGGTGGCAAACAAGCATATCTACTGCCTACCCGATGGTAAGTGGTTACCATTGCGTAAATATAGACGCTTGTAAAGTTTTAACACCAGCGGTATCACTTGCGCGTTGCCGACCCTGTAAAACGGAAGAGGAATAGTTGGATTGGCAGTTAGAGTCAAAGTTAAATGCCAACAAAACGTTTCCTCGCGGAGCACTGGCAACCTTGTTCAAAGTAAGAAACACAACAGCTTAAAGCTATGTTATTTCACTTCGACTTTCGACTTTCGCCAGTCGGGCATCTCCAATTTGAGTGGAACTCCCGATGCTCTATTTCACTTTACTGCCGACCCTGTAAAAATCTTTTCACACCCTTGTTGAAGACCCGAAGCCAGAGGACTACAGGTTCGTTACTCTTAGTGGGCTAGCCGCCTTCACGAACCACGTCTTTAACACAACAGATCACATTTGGCCGAAGTGTTGCTGGCCATGCCAGCCCCCACAGCTAAGATTAAGATTGTTGAAGAAGCCAATACTTAAACCAATTTATCTATTCACCAGCTACTTATGGCGCTGCCGCTCCCGGTCGGGGTCGTTCAAGAGATGCCGCCGCTGCGACCGCCGCTACCGGATCAGGCGTCGGTCTTGTTCGTGAACACCACAGCTGTGACCGCCACCGGTAACAACATAATCCACAAATGACCGCTGGTCAATTCCAATTCCGCAGAAATATACTGCGTATAAATTTTGTTTAAATAAAAGTTATGTAAGTACCTAGTTCATCATTTTGGTTAGATGAAGAGAGGTAGAGGATGTTACCATACGGATTTTGAGGTGGGATAGTTGTTAAAATTTATAAATTGTTGTTATTTGTGATGATGGCAAGCGACAACCGTATCTACATAGGTATACCTAGTAGTTACCTACACCATGAGTGGTATTATTCGCACGTTGGCATCTTGAGACCTGTACCTACTATCGTAGATGTTTTAAATAAGAATAGGAACGTCAATGACCTCAAATGACCGCGATCTGTCAAAAAAGTACAGCTTGCAAAGAAAGTTTTCTTCTTTTGAAATTTTAAAACTTTATATTTATAAACAGTAATACCAAATCCAGAATTTTGCGAGTTAATAAAAAAGCACAAACCGCCAAAAAACTACATTATCTAATAGACAATATTTTAAAATCCCATGGCTTTCAAGTTTTGAAGCTGCCACCCTAGAATTGTGATTTAAATCCAATTGAATATATCTGGCACTAGATTAGCATAGGCTGACAATAATGTTCAACAATTAGAAAGCCAAATTGAGAATCGAACACTGGAAACTATTGATTTAATTACCAGTGACGATTGGCAAAAAGAAATTAACCTCGTCAAATCGCGGAGCACTATAAAAGTGGCATGGCTAGAGCTAGATATGGGTAGAGGACACATAAACGAACAAAAAATGTCAGGAACATGGTACCCCAAAACGTCACGTTACCGAGATATTTGGAGGTAAAGACCGACTTAAGAGTACAATGACATACAATCTTTATCATCAAGCTCTACTCATAATATGTCGATGCGGGCTGGTCAATACGCCAGATAGGTTCTATCCCCTATGAGGAAACCGACGAAACGTCTTCATCTCCTGGGGAATGCGGGTCTCTAATACGCAGTGTTCACCTAGAGAAACATCATAGGCCCAGATGAAATAAAATACCTTACCCCTAAGCAAATCCTGCAGTTTATAATAGCCGCAGGGTTTAGCGGTGAGCTTTAATGTAACGAGTGGGGATCACTATAGACCGACTGCGGTAGTATCACTATACTACAGCCGCCATTATAATAATAAAAAATAAAAAAAAACCCCTTTATTGAAGCGACTTTCGTTGCTGACCGTACCACCACAGAGGAATTTAGCAGTAGAGACTCGTAACTCTTGTTTATTGTTTTTCAGGTACCGTGTCGTCAGTGTTTTGCCTTAACACCCAGTGTTTGAGAAATTGTGCTAGTGATTTCAAATATTATATTAAATAATCAAATTTATACAGACACGTTTGTTTTATTGTTACATCAGTAAGTTGTACGAGTATGGTACAAGCTAAGGTCAAGCTATCCAAAACTGTCAAATTTTCGCAATTGAACATGAATCTTATTCATTTGTATTAAAGTCGAAAATCTATCAAAGAAAATTGACAGATTGGGATACATAAACGAGCAGGTCAAGCTATCTGCCCTATTGAATATGAACCTTAAGATTTTGTACTAAAGGTGAAGATCAAGGAAATTATTTTATAAAAAGGGTATATTTTAGGGATTTATTTTATAATAAGTCGAAAAGGGTTTTTTGAGGCAAAAGCCCATTGTCCAAGGTCTAATCTATATTAATTGTACCAAAATCTCATCAAAATCGATTCAGCGTCAAGGCGTGAAAGTTTAAAGAAAAAATACTTCACATAAAATTTATAATAATAGTATGAATTGGATATTTCCTCTAGTAGTCCTTCTATAGTCCAGTAATCTTAAGCGTGACTGCTACGCTAGAGGTCCTGGGTTCGATTCTGAGGTCAAGAAGTGTTATTGGGTTATACAATGAAAATCTCAGTAGCAGCTCTTGAGTGGAGATTTGTGCCTAGTTAATTGCAATAGGCTCGCCCCCTATTACATGGGACCTAAACATACCTCTGTCTACCCCTTCGGGGAATACAGGCGAGATAGTGTACCATGGGTACTCTTTTTCTTCTTTTTTAAAAACGCCCCGCACTAGAATTTTTTCCTGTATCGTGGGTCGTGTAACTCATATATTATCTACTGTCCCACTGCTGGGCACGGGTCTCCTCTCTGATTGAGAGGGATTACGCTATAGCCCACCACGCTGGCCTAGTGCGGGTTAGCAGACTTCACACACCGTCAAGAAATCTCTAAGGCATGCAGGTTTCCTCACGATGTTTTCCTTCACCGTGATAATTAATTATTAATACGCATATGAATTCGAAAAGTCAGAGGTGCGTGCCTTGGATTCTAACTTGGCATTACGTCATCGTCGTCATATTGCCAATCGTAAAAATAAAACCAACAGAAAAATATGCATATAATATAATAATAATATCACAATTATTTTACTTAAAACATAACTATTGTTTGAAATTAATTTTATAACCTTTCGATTCAGGATCCTGTTCCATTTGAAAGTTATCCGTTGACAATCCAAAAGGTTTTAGTATCATATTACCTAAATCTTTAAGTTTACCAAGCATTTCAGTTTTTAATTTTTCGTTTTTCTCTTCTATAAGAGGTGGGAGGCGTATGAGGGCTTGCCTTGCTTCCTTATGCGAGGGATCCAGTTCTAGAATTTTCTTGAAATCAGCTAAAGCCTCATCCAGCTTCTCCGTAGCTTCATATGACTGTGCTCTCCTGAAATTTTGAGAAAGAAAGATAGTATCTTTTTGTATTTTTTGACTTTTTATGCTAAGATTTTAAAGTTATTTAGTGAAGGAAAAATTCGACCTTAGGCAGGATTCGAAAAATAAGGTGGCATCGTTCAACATTGAACTAACTGTAAAGTAAGTCGTGTCGGTTGAGAAGCAAAAACTTGCTTTTTAATAGGTGTTACTGACATCACCACGAGTCTTCGTGGTGATGTCAGTAACATAAATTCATGTCAGTAAAGCAAATTCTGAATGTGAAGACAAAATTTGTCATAACGTAAAATAAATTAAGTATAAAAAGCACTGGGCACGACTTACCTGATATAAGCTTTAAGATATTTATCGTCCAGCTCAATAGCTTTGGTGCAATCTTTGGCAGCTCGTGAGTACTTTTCCAGCTTCATTTTAGCAGCACTCCTATTGCAGTATAGTATTGATCTCTGCTGTGAGAACTGTAGGGGACATGTTCTGAGCCCTGAAAATATTAAATAATTCAAGTATTTCTACAAACAGACTGCCTCATTAATATACTGGGCCTAAAAGCCACTGCTACATTCATACACAAGTTTGTTTAAAGTACTGATATTCAAAAGAATCTGGTTAGACTGGAAGCGAGCCCAACACAGATTAAACGAAATCGCTGGGACGATATTGTCTTATACTGTTATTTAGAAAAGGAAAAAATCGACCGCGGGCAGGATTCGGACCTGCGTATTCTGGTTAGGTACACCAGACGCTATGATCACTAAGCCACCGCGAGTCCCTTTTTAAGCCTGCCTGCAGTCGAATTTTACCTTTTCTAAATAACTTTAAAATCTTAGCATGGAAAATGCCAAAAAATACAAAAAGTTAATTCTTATACTTTTAGAAATGTTGATTCACACACCTTCGGTATACTTCTCGATACTCCGTTCAAAATCTCCAACTTTGTAGGCCTCATTCCCAGCTTTCTTCAGCTCTTCAGCGATAATCCTCCTCTCCTCTTTTTGGTCATCTGTGAGGTCTACTTCAGCGTCCTTCAGTGACTCCTCGTCAACATCATCTGTGTCACTCTCTTCTTTAGCCCCATCCTCTCTATCGGAGTAATCTTTGTCGAAATCCTGTTCTTCAGCTGGGTTGGAATGTGTTGGTATATCTAAAGTAACAAATAAATCAATATTTAATACATTTCATGACCTAGTCGCAAACTAAACAGAGCTTGAACTATGGTTGGACAATGGATATAATACTTATGTACTTTTTTGTAAATACATACTTATAATACATAAATAATAAATAAGCAGTGATAGCCTAGTGGCGTGACCATTGGACTGCCAAGTCGAAGGTTTGAACTCGAGTTTGAACCCAAGGCACGCAACTCTGACTTTTCGAATTCATGTGCGTATTAATAATTAATTATCACTCGCTTAAACGGTGAAGGAAAACATCGTGAGGCCTCCATACCTTAGAGATTTTTCTCGACGGTTTGTGAAGTCTGCCAACCCGCACTAGACCAGCGTGGTGGACTATAGCCTAATCCCTCTCAATATGAGAGGAGACCCGTGTCCAGCAGTGGGACAGTATATGGGTTGATGATGATGATGATACATAAATACCCAGACAAACACTTGTCTTCTTCACATAAATATTTGTGTCCTGTGGGAATTGAACCCACAACCTTGAGATCAGTAATGATTCCTGGTTATCTATACATACAGGGTGGAAGGGACATCGACGCGCAACGGCTTACCATGACTTCAGTACATGATTCTGGACCCCCCTGCGTTGGAATTTTTCGTCGGCTTTTTCTTAAATTTTACAACTCGCAAGTGAACTCTAAGGAAACAGCTGACCAGAAGATCTTTCGAGTTTAATTTACAATGCTGTTTTTAGTGAAAAAAGTGAATTAATGACTTTTTAATTAAAATTCTTATTGGGTTAGATAGAAATAATGATTTTATACAGTTTAAAGTTGAAAAACTGCAAAAAAAACGTAAAATTTAAGAAAAAGCCGACGATAAATTCCAACGCAGGGGGGTCCAGAATCATGTACTGAAGTCATGGTAAACTGTTGCGCGTCAATGTATCTTCCACCCTGTCATCAAACATTTTAATAATTATTTACTGAATTAATAAATAATATAACTTTGACACTAGCAAAATAGTCACTATCAATTGAATTACCACAGAAATGAGAATAAAAATATTAATTAAGGATTACAATGTTATCTAATATATAAAATTCTCGTGTCACAGTTTTCGTTGCCATACTCCTCCGAAACGGCTTGACCGATTTTGATGAAATTTTTTGTGCTTATCGGGGAGGTCTGAGAATAGGCCAACATCTATTTTTCATACCCCTAAATTTTTTTTTATGGCAAAACAACCTTTGCGGGGTCACCTAGTTAATTATAATAATGGAATAGAAATGTATTTACTACAGAATACATAATATGAATAGCTGAATACACTATTTATATTACAATCAAATAAGTGAAATAAGGTTTGAGTTTCAATAAAAATAACCATGTATGTTTATGGTGAATCCCCGAAATTTCTAATCAATTCAGTATTGCCAGTGTGAAAATTGGATGTGCTTTTCTAGTTTACAAAATAAATACTATGCTTATCTGATGTCTATCATTACATATTGTATTATCATCATCACCAAGCAAATCATGGTTTAAAAAATTTTGTAAACTTTATGTAGTAAAGAGGTTAGGCAAGTCAGGAGATTGATAGCAGGCTGCCCAAGATATTTTCAACCATGAAGGTTCCAATAATTGCTAAGCTCGAGCGAGAGTGTTAGAGTACCACGAAGTGCCTTCAAGGAGGCTCGAATCAAAATAATTATACCATTATTTTTTCTTTACGGCAATGAAAAAGAATCACACTTTTGTAATAGACTACGCCCAAGCTTCGATGTTAGAAACGAATATGAAAAATACTTACCGCTAGTATGTGGTGCGTCTCCACAGGCCCTAGGGAATTCTTCTGCACTTGTACCAGGACTTATGACAAATTCATCGACAGATTCTGCTGTATTTAACGAAGTTTTTAAATCTTTGGTCAATTCATCTACAATTTCGTCATTTGAGTTTTGACCCGTAGTTTTCAACCTCTCAGACATTTTGATTATGTTCACAAAAACTTTGCACTTATACGACCTCAATTTAGGATTTTATATTCACGAATTCTAACAGAAAATGTGAGATTCTCGATCAGATCGAGACTTCACATTCACAGCACAATGCAATTTTGACATAAGTGATAAGCTAGGGATGGCGATCTGAGAACCATACACTACTGAGAACGGTTAATTGATAAGATTTTTAATTTTTCAGGGACAAAAGATCGATTTTTCAAATCGATTTGCAGTTCTGAATCGATCCAGTGAATCTATATTTCACCCATAACAATCGCCATTTGATTTGTTCATGAAATAAATACATTTTGAAAACAAATATTTCTTTCATACCTTTCAGATCTGACTTTGATTTGGTAATAAAAATAATTGAAATAAAACTACTTTTTACCGATTTTATCGCGTCATATTAATTAATAATTAGTAATAAATGTCAGTAATTATATCATCAACACGCCCACCACCTCAGTCTACCCGTGACCATGGACGCTGTAAAGGGTCCGAAACGTCGGGATTAATAAAATCCGTAAAAAGTAGTTTTATTTCAATGTATATTCGCGTAAATGTCAGAAATCAATAAAAATAATTGTTATTATCGAATTCCCTGAACTAAAAAAAACTGATTTTACTGATCAGAGATCATTTATTTGTTATGGTATATTTCTTTTTCTTTCATAAAATGTATTTATATTTACATTATGTATGTACAAGTCATAACTAATGGTCGCAAGCAGATTATCGAGGTAGATGGGCAGGCAATACACTATGTGAGCTTCGAAACCAGGCTAAGTAAAGAAATTGATCGACACCTCGAGAACGCGTGGAAGTGCTACTGGTCCATGAAGTATCTAATGAAAAGCACCCTCCCGCTCTCCTTAAAGCGGAATCCTGCCCGTTCTCATCTACGGCTCCCAGACCTGGTCACTGACAGAACAGCAGAAGACCAAACTTTGAAAAAAAAACAAGGTTTGTCAGCGAGTAATGGAGCGCAGTATTTTGGGTTTAAAGAGGACGGACCACGTCTCAAATACCACCCTCCGTTCCAAAACGCGCATAGTAGATATGGGTGTCCAACAAGGTCGACCGAGGAGACGTTGGCGAGATGATCTTGATCGCTTTTTGCCAACGTGAGTCCTGGACTAAGATAGGGGAGGCCTTTGACCAGCAGAGGGACACAAAAGAGGCTTATATATAAAAGACATTACATTATAAAGGCAAATTTCGAAAAAAAACTATTTTATAGAAATGGATCTTTTCGACCTCGATTTTTTTGTGATCGATTCATCAGCATTCGATTTAAAAATCGATCTTTTTCGGAAAGATTCGCCATCCCTATGATATGCGTGCACGTTCCAGTCAAGAATTCGCATGAATTGAAAAAGGAAATATAGCATGATATTTCTGGAACAGTCTATGCTTCCTCATGCAGTATTTTTTATTATTTGCTTACTACTTTGTTTCAAAGAACCAGTCAATTAACAAATTACAGACACAATGCAATACCTACCTATTGTTATGGGCACCGGCCGAGACCCTAAGGGATTAAATAAATAAACAATTTTTCAGAAAATATTACTCTCACAAAAAAAAAAATTTTAATGAAAATAATTCTTATGTAATTATAATTATCCAGACATGATATGCTAAAAAATCGAAAAGAGTTTAAAATAAAGATAAGGAACGAAACACGGCATGAAAATACGTTTCGTTTTATGAAGGGAGAACGTGTTATGAAGCTTTAATTGCTTGTGAAAAGATTTTATTACACTTTGATTTATTATGAATATATAAAGTAATTATTGATTATGAATATAAAATAATTTATAATACCTAAATAATTTAAGTAAATAGCGTTCAGCATAATGTTTTTACGAGTTCACATCAAAACGAAACGCAGGATTGACGTCAATGTCAACGTCACCCTTAGATTATTCCTTTTCCGTTCAACTCAATATACTTTTGCAAGATCTCATTTATAAAATTTTTTTGAATAAATTGTGCTTCTAAATAATAATAAAATATCTTAAATGTTGTAATTAACGTCTAATCGTTCGATTGTTTTATAAAAGCTGCATTGGAATTTTATAATAACATTCTGTTCAATTTTTCCAATATTTTTATTCAATTAAATTTCAATAAAGGGCTAAACGGAACGTATCGTATCTTGTCACTTGTAACCTAAAATATTGTAAGGTCACAATAATTTGTGAAAATTACCATATTATCTTACACTATTTGACTCTATCTCACTGAATACTGAATAACTCAATATACGGTGCTGTTGAGCACAGTGACAGTGATACAGCGGTATTGAACAGTTCTTTGACTTAGAAATAAAATGTTGCGGAACCTATTAAAAAATTTGTCTACCAAAAATATACGTTGTTTGATGAAAAACAACGCTATAACGTCGAGTTTCCTTAATCAGAAAAGCATAGCACCGTTGTCTACTACCGAATTAGCATTAAAAGATGAGAAGTAAGTATTTTTTTACTGTAAATACAGTAGGTACATTTTGCATAACATTATCATCCATAAAAATATGATGATACTTTCGAAGAGGTCACTGAAAAAATTAATATTAAAATAATCTTATCTCAAATAAACTAAAAGCATTTATGAATGATAAAACGAATCGTAACGTTTCAAATTCCTATGGGGAAGAAGCCAGAAATAATCTCTATCAAAACTATTAAAAAAAAATGAAAAGTTTATAGTTTATTATTATACTAAAATGCAGCCATCAAGTAGATTTCATCCTTATGTAATCTGTGATAGATAAGCAGAATCAAGAAAATAACACTTAAATATCTCATTGATAACAATAATGTTTAAAATAGATAATATATACCCCACATTATCTTTTTGTATTTTTTTAGCAGTTTCCATGCTAAGATTTTCAAGTTGTTTTAGTGAAAGGAAAAATCGACTTCTGGTTAGGTACACCTGACACGATGACCACTAAGCCACTGCAAGTCCCAACGGCCAGATCGAAATTTGCCTTTGCATTCTGAATTTACATCTTTATGGTGACATTGATAACACCTATTGCAAAGCAAGTTTTTGCTTCCCTAATTATAATATAGTTTTTTTTTTTTTTTTTTATTTATTATTATTTAAGAGGCTTTTATCCACAATGGCAAATCAGCCTCATCATACCTTATACTAAATTTCACCAGACAGAGAATTATAATATAGTTAATAGGTAAAATGGTATCGTTCGACATCAAACTAACTGTAAAGTAACGCATGTTGGTTGAGAATCAAAAACTTGTTAGTCATAGTTCCATATAGCGTAATAGATGTCGCTACACTATAACCATACCAAAAAGTATTTCTATTTTTTAAAACATAACTGCTTTTTCCAGATTTATCGCTGTAAGCATATTGATACTGTTTGCATGTCAGATATCAATATAAAACATGATTCTTTTTATAATGTTTCTGACATTAATCACTATCCAACTACGTAGTGGTTGGCTTCCAGTCTAACCAGATGCTGCTTAACCTTTTGACCTTTTGAATCAAATGAACACATTTTTTTTTTTTTTTATTATTATATCGCGGCTTAAGTATCACTGTGACCGCAGTCGGTCTATTGTGATCGCCACTTGTTGCATTAGAGCTCACCGCTAAACCTTGCGGCTACTATAAACTGCAGGATTTGCTTAGGGTTGAGCTCTTTTATTTCATCTGGGTTTACGATATGTTTCCCTAGATGAACACTGCGCTTGTGTATTAGAGACCCACAAATGAATACTTGCTCATGATGCCAACAACAGCATGGCAAGTAAAAAATACCACTTTATTTTAATTCAAAATAAATACCATTATATATTTTTTTTTTTTTTACCTATTATTAGATACTAGAATTTGTCGCTTGGCGTAGAGAACACGGATTTTCGTTATTGACGTGGCGGTGAAAAGGTTAATATCAGTATTTTACACTAAGCAACTACCATCACAACCCAATTTCTGTACAATAACGAATATTCTAAGGACTACCAATACCGATTGTGTTAATTTTACAATCTGTCTTTGACAGAGTGAAAGTTACCTTTGTACTCCACGACGGCAAACGCTTGGAGACGGAGGCTAAGGTTGGTGACACACTGCTCGACGTGGTCGTGAATAACGACCTCAACATCGAGGGGTATGGCGCGTGTGAAGGAACCCTTACTTGCTCCACCTGTCACGTAGTGCTTAAGCCCAAAGATTATGAAAGGTAAGATTTTGAAACTTTTGAGATCAATTATCTTTTTGTATTTTTTTGGCATTTTCCATGCTAAGATTTTAAAGTTATTAAGCTAAGGAAAAAATCGACCGCGGGCAGGATTCGAACCTGCGTCTTCTGGTTAGGTACACTAGACGCTATGACCACTAAGCCACCGCGATACCTATCCGCCATGAAAAAAATCGAAATTTCCCTTGCTTTCTGAATTTACGTCTTTATGTTGACGACATTTTTCCTTTGCTTAATAACTTTAAAATTTTGAGATCAATGTTAAATATTCCACCTCAAGCCAGATTCTTCGGGCTCGGTATTTGAACGCTTTAGTCAACTACACTTTATTCATTATAACGTTAGTCAAATAACGGCCACCGTTATTTCGATAATATTTATTAATAAGCTACATTATTTCACTAATTGACTGCCTCATTAGTCTAGTGGTCCTAGGCGCGACTGCTACGCTAGAGGTCCTGGGTTCGATCCCCAGGTCGAGCAAAGTGTTATTGGGTTTTTCTATGAAATTCTCAGTAGCAGCTCGGAGTCTGGATTTGTGCCCGGTTAATGGCAATAGGCTCGCCCCCTATTACATGGGACCTAAACATACCGGCGAAATGTGGGTGTACATTAGTACACCTCTGCCTAACCCTTCGGGGAATACAAGCGTGATGGTATGTTATTTCACGAATACAATACTACATACTAATCTATTTACCATTTACAAATAAATATATGATATAAAATTCAAGAATTTATTTAGTATAACACAATAACTGTCGTTATTTCATCGTTATTTGTCTAATACTTTAATAAATAGAGTATAAGCTACTATAATAATATCGAAATAAATATTAGCTATTAATTAGTTGTCTAGGTAAAAGTTGCAACTTATTTTGTATTTGTCCTTTCTTCTGTAGCCGAAGAAAGGACAAAGTTATTCAAAATCCTGCTGGAGCTATGTTTGTAGTTACACCTTTGATATGTCACTTCTTAAGAATTAGATAAACTAGTTGTGCAATAAAAAAACTAAAATAATGCACCATTCAAAAGTTATTTAATTTAATATAAACTGAATGATATGTAATATGATATATGTTTATCTGAATGAATGATATTTCTTAGTTTTTTTTTATTATACAGGTAAATAATAATTTCAATAAAAGTTTAAAAAATATATTAATTAAAATTAACTTATATTGCTGAAATGACACACACAATCAATGGTTTGATTCCCACAGGACACAAATATTTGTGTGGATAAAACATGAGTATTTGTGTTTGTCTGGGTGTTTCTTATGTATTATAAGTATGTATTTACAAAAAAAAAAGTATTTAAGTATTACATCCATTTTCTAGTACCCATAGTACAAGCTCTGCTTAGTTTGGGACTGTGGTGTTGTGTAAAATGTCCCAAAAAAATAATAATTATAAAACAGTATACCTACTAGGACCTACAAGGCGATTCAGGCAACTTGAAAGTAAAAATAAAAGAAAAATTTACGTAACCTTACTAGGAAGTCGACTGGTCACCGCTGCTTGTGGTGACTGGTCGACCTGCCTGTTCAGTAACCTTTAAGCCTTATAACGAGTCCATTCACAATATTTAAGAACCGTAGTAACGCTGTATAACATACCCCAAAAAAAGGAAAACAACAACATTTATGAATGAAAAATAGAAAAACTATTAAAGTAGACAATTATTAGGTAAAATAGGTACGTAGGCCTTTCTGTTAAATAATCTGGTTCCCTGACATGACGTTATTTAGATATTGAGATTAAAAAAAGAAAATGTCTGCGGTAACGTTACCCCAGCAGAAAATGTTTTTGAGAAATAACTAAGAAACTACATAATTATAAATGTAATTGAAATAAAACTACTTTTTACGGATTTTATCGCGTTATATTGATATTATTAATCACGACGTTTCGGATCCTTTACAGCGTCCATGGTCACGGGTAGAACGCGATAAAATCCATAAAAAGTAGTTTTATTTCAATGTAGGTATAATATTCGTGTAAATGTCAGAAATCGATAAACTATAAGTAATGCTTAAAAAATTAACAAATTTAATAATACCATACCATCACTCCTGTATTCCCCGAAGGGATAGGCAGAGGTGTACTAATGTACACCCACATTTCGCCGGTATGTTTAGGTCCCATGTAATAGGGGGCGAGCCTATTGCCATTAACCGGGCACAAATCCAGACTCCGAGCTGCTACTGGGATTTTCATAGAAAAACCCAATAACACTTTGCTCGACCTGGGGATCGAACCCAGGACCTCTAGCGTAGCAGTCGCGCCTAGGACCACTAGACTAATAAAAAAACTTGAGAGGTGTCAAGGGACACCCGGATGGAACGAAGTTCCTTTCATTAAAATTTAATAATTAAAAATAAAAAAACCTGTATACACTCAACAATTCACAACGCGCGAAATTCAAATATTGTCATTCACTCAATAATGTTTGAATGCTTGTCAACAATATTTGAATTTCGAAAAAAGTGTCGTGACAACTTTTCGTAAGATTTTTTTCCGTCTAGCCCTCTCACAACGCACGATAAGGAACTTCGTTCCAATTACAGCAACTTAGGAACTAATTATCTATTTAATTTAAATTACTAATTTCGACATTACTTTGCTGGGGTAACGCACACGCGTCTCTTTAAGCTTGTGTGCCGATGTCTAAATATTAAAAAAAGTTATTTAGCAAAGGAAAAATTCGATAGCGGGCAGGATTCGAACCTGCGTCATCTGGTTAGATACACCAGACACTATGACCACTAAGCCACCATGACTTCTACCCGCCACGTCAAATTTTGCCTTCACATTCTGAATTTACGTCCTTATGGTGATGTTGTTCAAAAATATGTTAAGAAAAAGTTTTTATTTCTATTGACCCAGGTTACCGGAAGAGGCTGGCGATGAAGAACGAGATATGCTAGACCTGGCGTATGGTCTGACGGACACGTCGCGTCTAGGCTGTCAGATAACCCTCTCTAAAGACTTGGACGGACTAGAAGTACAAGTTCCAGAGACCATCAACGATGTCAGGAGTTGATGGATGGAGTCGCGTAGGTTAAGGGTACTTGCGATTTGAGCGATTGTTGACTAAAAAAAGATAGTTGGCCAACTGTTGGGCAACAGTTGCGCGACAGTTGCGCCACACAAAAAATAGGCCTTATTGGTCTAGTGATTGCAATCGTGGCTGCCCGTCATTCATTCGATTCCCCGGCTGGGTACAGTGTTATTAAATATTTACGACATTAAAATTACCAATTGGCTGGAGTTCGGTTACATAGCCGGTGAATGGCAATAGGCTCGCCCCATTACATGGGACCTAAAAACATACTGACGAACGTTGGACGCCACTGCCAAATATTTTAAGCAATACGTACAGGTTATTTAAATGAAGTAAATTCTCGCTCAAATTACAAGCCCTAATGTGTTAAAATGGCTAATTCTGGCGCTATCGACGTCTGCACAATAAGTGTTTATTGCATAGAATACGCATGATGACAGAATTTGAAACCCCTTTTATAAAGAATAGACACACGTCTACTATTCCCGAAAAACATGATTTCAGCAATAAATTCTTGTTCTCGAAGGTGTGTAAATTCTTGCAACATCTCTTTCATTGTTATCCATCTCAATCTGAGAGGAGACTCGTGCTCAGCAGTGCGACAGTATATGGGTTGATAATGAATGAACATTGGGTTATTTCTTAGAATGAAATCATTTATTATTTAATATTGTCATCATGCATATTGAATTTTTATTCCACATATTGTGCGCGCATGGAACTGTTGCAAAAATAAAAAAAAAATCAAGAAATCGTTTTTATCTGTCAAATGGTTTATTGACAACTTGTTAATGTCATCATATCGTCAAAGACAATATTGTTGATTTTTATTTCGTATCGTCTTGATTTTCCATGGCATAAATACATATAATACGACCGCGTAGAATAAAATTATCCTATCGACATTTTTAAAGATTTGGTCCATGCTCGCATCACTAGTATGAATAATAAAATCAACGTCGATTATTCGCTAATTTTAGCCTTAAAATTAGTTAATCGATATTTTTGAAAAATATTTAAAAAAACGCAGCAAGTGTCATTCTATGCAATTTCGGGAAAACACGTGTATGAATTTATGTAATAAAAAATAATTGATTGAGTAAATCCCATTTAAATATTTCTCAAAGATGTCGATAATATATGTTTAATCAAGGATAAGTACCTCCTTAATCTATAAAAAATATAGCATAAAATATATATTTACTTTATTAGTATAACAATTATAGTTTTTTACATTACAAAGACTTATAAAGTCTAAAATGGTGATGGATTTTAGTGGGCTGAATTTGGCCGGATACTGGTATCATTCATCATTCAGCATTATCCCTATGGTAAATGAATAAAGATAGATAGATTTATTAAGTCAAAACATGAGTAGTACAATACAAGACAAAAAATTGACTGCATGCATGATCTTACATAAGTAATATAACGTAGCTATACTCAATTTGGTTAGGTAATTAACTAAAGGTAAACAATAAAAATGGCGGCGTTCAGGGCTGTTCAACCTTTTATTACAATTGTATCTTATGAATTGGGAGTGAAATGAATATATCTTTTAATTATCTTTCTAACAATCTTTGGACCATGTTTTCTCGACATATTTATATAAATTATGTTTATAATTGTGCATTTCTCCAATGACGAAAGAGGCCCTTCTGGAACGTATTTGCTTTGGTGATCGAAATGTAAGCAAGGCTAGTACCTGACTCGGGAGCACTCATTTTAACAATTAAAATTAATAACAATATAGTTAGCAATCAATAAAAACAACGAACAAACGGGATAATAATTAACACAATTTACGGCAAAAGAAACACAAAAACGAACGAAAATAAAGTAAACACAAACTGTCACGAATGGCGTCTGGTTACCCGACTTAGGTGTAATATCGATTTTAAATTTTGCAGCACTTCCTCGCAGTACTACTTATCAGTTTTTTCAGAGTTATCAAAAGTCTACTACGTGGAAAAATTTTTTGAATATGTCTTTTTAGGTTCTTCTTAGTAGGCACATTGCAATACTTTATGACATCATTATAAATTTTAATATAATTAATAGTTCGCAAGCTTAACAATTAATAATTGCCATTTAATATTAAACAAAGTAGTTAAATATACTAGTATATAACAATTAAAGTGATTTTAAATGATAATTTATTTTGGTTACGTTTTATTTGGAAACGAAAAATGGCCCAGTAAAAGAACCTTTTTTATGATTTGTTTACCTTTAGTTGTACCTAACCAAATTAAGTTTTTTTATAAATGTTTTGCCATTAATGGCGTATAATATAATTTTATAAGGGACAATAGCCTGGATTAGTTATTTGCTTTTTTTAAAATTATACAATCCAAATCAATATTTAACAACATATTAGATTTTAATAGAATATTTAACATCTATGAATCGATGACGTATGTGACTGATCACCAGTACAAACGCCAGCAGATCAAGCTATCTTAAACTGTCAAATTTTCCCAATTGAATATGAACCTTAAAGTTTAATTTTAAAGTAGAAAATCTATCAAAGAAATTTGACAGATTGGGGTAGCCTGATGTGGTACATAGTAGAATACGGCGTTGTTATGATGTTATCATATCTAGCTTTCGCTGTTATTATTTAAATATCTTTGTCTAAATACTTAGTGATCATTCCCACAACCCATTCATCTCTTCCTTTGTCTCCCCTCTTCCCGTTTCTTACATTGAGATATAAAACAAGAAGTATTTTAGTAAATAAATGTGAACAAATTCCTTTAAAATCAAATGTTTTTTCTGCTAGATTATTATATTGATTATAAGTAGTGCGACCAGCTTTTTTGACCCGGTGATCAACTGAGGAACTAATAGCGCCACCTTCGAATTGGCCTATGTAATCTTATTAATTGAAACCTCTTTGACAATCATAATTGCTAATGTCAATTTAACACTTTTTGATTGGTAGTCGTAGGAAAAGACGGAGGTGTTGCCATCTGTTTTGCATGGCAGCTAAACTAAATTACTACACGGTTTGATTGGTCGAACAGTGTTATTGGATTTTTTTACCAAATTCCTAATAGCAACAAATACTGTTATTGGATATTATGTTTTACTAAGAGCTTGTCCAGAAAGGGCGCATTCGCCGCGAGTCGAGGGTCTGGCGTAGTGCACGCGATTTACGCGCGTATTTTGAATTCGCGCGATGCTTGTGGACGCGATGTATTGATGTCTAGTACCTCGACAACGCGCGTATGAATTCGCGCGATACGATTCGCGACGAATTCGCCCCTTCTGGACAAGGTCATAATATCAGCAATCTGTGCGTGTACATAAGTACACCTTTCGGTGATACAGGTGTGACGGTAGATTATGTTATGTTACCTATCCTTATTGCTAGCTATAGACAAAAAATGGTTGTTTTATTAAAATTATTAATTTTATAAACTAATGTACGTAGATTTAATGTAGGCAATTATGTTTCCTTTGTTATCTTATATTTAGTTAAATGAATATATGCATCACATATGTGTTTTATTTTATTTACTCCTCTTTTCTTCTGCCTCTGTGGCAGGACCAGATTTAGGGCTGGGCAACAGGGGCTCTAGTCGAAGGGCCTTCACAAGAAAGGGGCTCAAAAATATTTCTAGATAAAATAAGTACATCCTTAGTTTCCATCCAACAGAAAAAAGTTGACACACAAGATACCTTTTTAATTTTCTTTTCATGTCCTGCGTTCATGGTCCTATACGTCGACTTACTTTGGCCTCATCAACCGAATTAAATTTCATGTCCCTTTAATACATTGATTTTTATTTTTTCTAAAGTTTTCGGGCTATCCAGTTCTCGGTTGCCCCAGGGTCTCCACACCTGATTTTTCTCGACGGTGTGTGAAGTCTGCCAACCCGCACTAGGCTAGCGTGGAGAACTATAGCCTAATCCCTCTCATTATGTGAGGACACCCGCCCAGCAGTAGGACAGTATGTGGGTTGATGATGATTCATGTTTCCGTTTAAAAGCAAGTGATTTATTATCTCCAACAAAGGATATAGGTACACAAACATTTACAATTTACAAAGCAAATTAAATTGGAAATACCAACAATAATGATAATAACAAAAAGTCAGAGGTGCGTGCCTTGAATTCGTACTCGACTTTTTTTTTATTTGGCACTTGGCAATCCAGTGGTATCATCCAAGCTACCATCATATTCTATTGAATTGTTGATATTGCTTATTCTTATTCACACACTTGGGTAATATTTAAATTATCTGCCTTGTTTTATTAAAACCTAGATTTATAAGAATTATGCTCAATTAATCAATTTTCCGCTCCGTGTTAGTGATTAATTAAAAATTATAAATGCTTTCTTTATAGAACTATGGATTTTCATGAATTTACTTGTGGCCTATGCAGTCATGGAGAAAAAAGTTGTGTTCACTGCTCTCATAATAATAATTGCAGGTAATTAAATTTATTTTATGCTAATAAAAAAAAGAATTATGGACAAACTTCATTACAGGGACATTCGAAACTGGGAGAAATTGCTGAAAAATCGGCAGATTACCATAAATAAAAAAAGGACAAATTTTATTGTAACATAAATTAAATAGATAATAATGAGATTCATTATATTAATTATTTTATGTCCCCACCGCGCTGAGTTTGTTTTTGTGCATGCTAATCTCAGAACCTGCTGTATTTATGGGTGTGTTTATATGTCAACTTAAACTGTTTTAGCACCAATTTTATGTATTCTTCCAGTTTTTCCAGCATTCTCAAGACCTACAAATGGAGAAGAAGTCACGTTTGATCCCTTTCACATAAAACCGAATGGCAGAGATACAGTCTTACAAATATTTAAAAAAATATTACGCCATAAACCACAAATCTACATTGTCACATCGAAATTCAAAAGACCCGCCAAAAGATCAACTAAATGGCTGCCGATAAAATATTTTAAAAATAGCGATATTTGGAAAAATATAGACGAAGATGGGTATTATTATCGAAAACAAAATAATTATGATAAAAGTGATTTTTTTAATTTGGATGACATCAACAAGACGCGCTTGAAGCATATTAAAAATCAAATTTTGAATATGAAGCTAGTGGAAATGAATAATAGAATTAGAGGATAAGGCGGAGTCTACAAAGTACTATGATCGCATTAAAATGTGTATCCATTAGAATTTATTAGCATCCTTTTTTCTGAAGCCTCCTTTTTCTATGTCGCAGTGGTTGAGCTATCAGCTGCAACAGCAGCCGAACTTGTATGCAGGTAGATACTTACAGATAAGGGTAGGTACGAGGGAATGTGTTTGTAAATTATAATTGAGCTACACAATGACTGAGCAAGCGTCCTTCAGCTGAGATTTATCTATTCAGAGCCTAATGGCTGATCATTAATGTTCATTGGGGCAATGAATAAAAAATAGATTTAAGTATTTAAAATGTATAATTATTACAATTTAAACCACCAAGTCATCGAAATCAACTTCATAATTATTACGTCTCATCTGGTTTGCTTTCGCCAACAATTGTCGATTCAACTCCCTATTCATCATAGCCATAAGTTTCCTGCGATTTTTTTTGCTCAAATCGTAACTCCTTCTACCAACCTTCTTTTCGATGTAATTTGTCTCTGCATCCAGTTCCCGCTTCTTAGGTCGCGTGAGATAAACCATACCATCGGCGTCGAATAAATTATCATATTTAGTTGAACTAGTTCGTTCTGCTGGCTTCGATCGACTAATAATGTAAATAGGGATGTCCCGCAAATTCGATTTTCGCACTAGCAAATTCTCGAATCTATCTTTCTTTTCGTTTCGTTCGCGCATCTGTAGTGTTGCATCAGATTTGAAGAAGTTTTGTATCGCTCTAGAGTTTTTTGACGGACGGTGGCGTAAAAATTTGGCTTCCGATTTTGCTGGTAACACTGAAAATGTATAGAATCATCATCAACCCATATACTGTCCCACTGCTGGGCACCGGTCTCCTCTCAGATTGAATGGGATTAGGCTATAGTCCACCACGCTGGCCTAGTGCAGGTTGGCAGACTTCACACACCGTCGAGAAAAATGTCTAAAGTTATTACCTAAGCAAAGGAAAAATTCGGATTCGAACCTGCGTCTTCTGGTTATGTACACCAGACGAATCCTGCCCGCTGTCGAAGTTTTCCTTTGCATAATAACTTTAAAATCTTAGCATGGAAAATGCCAAAAAAAAAAATACAAAAAGATAAAATGTCTAAACCATACAGGTTTCCTCACGATGTTTTCCTTCACCGTTTAAGCGAGTGATAATTAATTATTAACACGCACATGAATTCTAAAAGTCAGAGGTTGTGGAGTGCCTTGGTATTCGAACTCGAGACCTTTGACTTGGCAGTCCAATGGTCATACCACTAGGCTATCACTGCTTCTATTGTATAAGATTGCAGCCTTTGATTCCAAGTTTAGTAAAGATGGTCGCTTTTGTCACCGAGTTGTAAGGACGATGACCACTTTTGGTAATTATCCATTTTTCGCTATTTCATCACGTGACCGTTGACAGAATACGCTGCCGTGATTGGTTGAGTCACTAGCGCCTATTTTGATTAAAAGAACGCAGAAGATTGCTATTCTTTGAAACTAAACAACGATTTCCTATTGTATCTGGAAGAACAGTAGGCGCATTTGGTTCTGTTATATTGAATTAAATAGTTTAATTTGATATTTGAATTTTTAAGCATCGATATCTCAAATCTCCCAAAAAATTAGATTGCCAGCTATGATTCTTTAAGACTCATAATTATATAATATATTAAAAAGGCGGCTAAATATAGGTACTTATTCAAATTTTAGGTATCCAACTCCGGAAAAAAATAAAAAAAAATAAAGAAAAGAAAAAAATACCTGTTACACAATACATAAAAAATAATAAAAAACTAAGTCTTCTCATATTTATAAACGTTCTTCACGTGTGAAACCTACGTTAAACATAAAATAGGTATACTATTAAAATCTTACATAAATGTGGCAACATAAAAAAATATCAATCAAAGTCAAAGGCGGGAAATTGAATGATTTTTCATCTTGGAGTTCGATAATTGGCGCCAAACGGTTTGCAATAATAGCTCGACGGAGGAATGGCTGGAGATACGCAAAACATCCCATAATATTATCAGCCATTTCCCGTCTATTTACTCTTAACACACGGATAATGTAGCTAGGTCAAAGACATGTAATTTTAACTACTAGTGATACAAATCTGTTAGGTACTTCTTTTTTCTGATTGGGATCAAATCGCTCCGTCTAAAGGTGGGTATAGACTAGAGCATGTGCTGTAATGTAAAGTTCGAAAGGTAAAATACAGGCAAATGCTCAGTTTTCTAAAAACATTTCCATGTAATGTAACGTTCTTGCGAATGTTAATGAATAAATGTTTGTATAAACAGTCTTTTTCTTTCTATCAAATTTCTGTTACAATTATGATTATATTAGGTACTTATTTATTTTTATAAAAAATAGTTTTATTTTTCAATTTCAAACAGGGTTTTCAACAGGCTATTTAAAGTAAACAAATAATTTTTAAAATAATCTTCATAAAATTATATCAGCTTAGCATTATACAACATTATTATTAGTATATGCGAAACCTGAAACACGTGTCTAGTATTTTTATGTAAATAATCTATGTAGAAAATTTCAAAACTTGTATAATGAAAAATCACAAAGTTATAAGCTTGTTAAGTTACCTGGTTGTCCGTACAAAAACATGTTCATCACGCGCAGACGCCGCCCCGCGCCCGCGTTGTCGCGGCGCTCATTGATAATAATGTGGCAGCAGGTACCTAACCGTACGGCGATTTCCGATTGCATTGTATTTAACTGATGATACATCACACTTTCCACATTTTCCATCACACTTGCAGTCTTTGAACTGTCGTAATGGTCAAGTGTAGGTAGACATTAATAAGTACTTTATTTGTAAATGCAGCCGTAAGTGATTAAATGTAGTCAATGCGATATGTTGCACCTTATACCAAACACTGTAAGTTCAAAATGGATGAAAAGTGTTAAACATCGCACTACTTAACCACAACAGGCTGTAGGTACAAGTAAAAACATGTGTTCATGTGTGTGACGATACTTTAATGTCAGATAGCTCCTCGTGCTGCACTGCCAGGAATACGTTATCACTTATCACCACAAACCGCTAGTATCCGTACCATTTCTTACACGAACACTATGCTTTTTACATACGATAGGTACACGTCAACCGAAACACAACTGCCGCGCGCTCGCGTTATCACCACAAACCGCTACTGTACGTACTATTTCTTAAACGAACACTACCTATGCTTTTTACATACGATAGGTACAGATCAACCGAAATGCTTGCGCTCGCGGTCGCGCTCTCGTTTTGTACCTACTTATCTGAACGGGAGCGACATACGTGCACACGTCCCTATAGCTGCCGGGCGACTGACTGAAGTGGTTGGTTCACCCCCGGGCCCCGCCCGCCCCACTGCGCACCCGCTGACCGCTCAGTGTCAGTGACCTGTGTTGCGCGCATATGATTGCGAATAGGTACTTAGTGTCGCTCGGTGTCCTACTCGTAACATTTTTTAAATGTTTTTGGGACAAAATATAACATGATGTAAAAATTATTGGAATCGATTCAGTTACTGATTCTGAACAAACTATATTCAGGTTTCGCATATACTAATAATAACGTTGTATACTGATATAATTTTTTGAAGATTTGATGAAAACTTTTTTAGATGTGTGTAAGTAGTACATAGGTAAGTACATAAGTAGTACATAAGCAGTACATAGTACTAAGTACTACTTATGTACTTACCTATATACTACTTATGCACTAAACTATGTACTTACCAACGCATCACTTATGTACTTACCTATGTACTGCTTATGTACTACTTATGTACTTACCTATGTACTACTTATGTACTTACCTATGTAATACTTATGTACTGCTTATTTACTGACCTATGTACTACTTATGTTCTTACAATTATGTACTGCTTATGTACTTACCTATGTACTACTTCTGTACTTACCTGTGCTGCTTATGTAGGTACTTACCTATACACTACTTATGTACTTACCTATGCACTACTTATGTACTACTTATGTACTTACCTATGTGCTGCTTAAGTACTACTTATGTACTTACCTATGTACTGCTTATGTACTTCTTATATGTATACTACTTATGTACTTACCTATGTGCTGCTTATGTACTTCTTATATGTAAACTACTTTTGTACTTACCTATGTACTAATTATGCACTACTTATGTATTTACCTATGTACTGCTTATGTACTTCTTAGGTACTTACCTATGTACTGCTTATATACTTACCTTTGTACTGCGTATGTACTTACCTATGTACTACTTATAGTCTTACCTATGTACTGCTTATGTACTTCTTATGTACTGCTTCTGTACTTACCTATGTACTGCGTATGTACCTACCTACTTACTACTTATGTACTTATCTATTACTACTTATGTACTTACCTATGTACTACTTAGGTATGTACTAACCTATTTATTAACCTATCTACCGCAAATGTACTGTTTCTTTTTATACCATTAAGGTGGCAAACAAGCATACTGCCCACCTGATCAGTAAGCGGTTACCGTAGCTTAAAAAATAAAGAGGAATATTTGGGTTGGCATTATAAGGGCCAATGTCTTCCCGCTGCCATAACGTTTCCTCGCGGAGCAAATGGCAGCCTTGCTCACCGTAAGGAACACAAAAATATTTTTTTTTGACGCAAATGCAACAGCTGGTTTTCTTAAATTTACAGTTTGAGAAAAACAATTTTTATTTCAAAAATTTTTTTTTTAATCTGATTACAAGATACCACACATTTATGTTGTTTCTCTAGGTGTTTCCTATGGTATACCTAGGCATTATATTTATGGTCTCTGGGTACTATTTTAAAGTACAGACGCCAGCAGCGCAAGCTATCGAAAACTGTCAAACTTTCCCAATTAAAAATGAACCTTACTACATTGTATTAAGGTTGAAAATCTATCAAATTAATTTGACAGATGTGGTAGTTTAATATACTGGCGTATGTACATCTATTTTGTAGTATTCTCTAAATGATATTTATATTCTCTAAATGTGCGTTTTAATAATTAGTTTTCACTCGCTTAAACGGTGAAGGAAAACATCGTGAGGAAACCTGCATACCTTAGAGATTTTTCTCGACGGTTTGTGAAGTCTGCCAACCCGCACTAGGCCAGCGTGGTGGACTATAGCCTAGTCCCTCTCAATATGAGAGGAGACCCGTGCCCAGCAGTGGGACAGTATATGAGTTGATGATGATGATATTTATTTTGTAAATATATCTTTTACAGACACTTTTACAAGTCAAAAATTAATTAATAATGGACTAGATGGCGCCGGCATTTCCAGTATGTTCCCGTTGAGTCACACCATTTTGTGTCATACTGTTACACATTGGGAAAAAAATTACCGATTAATAACACTGTAACTCAAAGCCACACTTTTCTTTCCCTTTGAGTGACAATGTAACTCAACAGAACGCTGTGTTCCCGTTAATTAACACCTTTTTGGGTAAAATCGTTTTTGAAATACATCTTGATTTAATACTGCTACCCTACATTTTTATTGTGACATGATTAGGATGTTTTTCAGGAATACAATAAACCGCGCATCAAAAATACTGATTGAGCGACAAAATTACTGATTGAGCAGAAAAAAACAGGGTAGGTAGGTTAGGTTATAACTGTGACCACACAACGCACGAGCCGAGCGAGCGAAGCGAGCGGTGCCGCGGCAGCGGTATTCAGTGCTTATCATATGTGTTTTACAATGTAGGCAAATTTGAACTGGCCTTTTAAAGAAAGAGCCATAACAGCTTTGAGTTGACCAGTCCTTACTGACGGCACGCATACATCAGTCATCGTGTAGCTCAACCATTATTTAGGGAGCTCAACGACCCGTCGCACGACGATACCAGATCAGGAAGACATTTGCGTGGGCCATTTTGACTGTACAAGCCCTGCCTAGTACTAGATGATTTTGTGCAAAATGTCCCAAATCTTTATTGTTATTATATCACCAAGATTGGTGAAGTGATTAAAAAATAATAGACAGAAGCATTGCAATAATAATTGGCATAATGAATCAAATCAAATCAAATCAAATTGTTTATTGCATTCCACAATGTAAGAATAGATGAGAAATACAGTTTTGTGATCATCGTGGACCCTGTAGGGCACAGCAACATAGGAGAGAGGGAGATGAATTGTAATTAATATTTATATGTAATTATTCGTTATGTAATAAATTAATTAATGTAATTGTAATTATTTATTTTTATAGTGAATTAATTAATGCAAAATATTGTTTTTTTTTGTTTAATTATTGTAATTATGTAGTAAGTAATTAAGTACTTATAATGAAATTAATTTGCAATTGGTACTATTGAATTTTTGCATTATTAATATAATTTATCAATTTGTTATAGTTCACTTGTAATATTATTAAATATTTTTACTATTATTATATTAGTTTAAGTAAATATTGGTTAGAGTTTAATGGTAGGTAGTAATTGAAATAATTGGATTTAAATTTTATTATAGATTAAATTTAATTCTTTGTATTCAAGTATTCATTTATAGAGTAATAACATTTGTTTATTAATAATGTTTTTAATTTTTTAACAAATAAATTATATCTTTCTTCATTTTTTATATTTTCTAATATTTCTAGTAATTTTTAATCCTCATGAGGCACCATGGATCTGCCAACACCCATTTGAAAAATACGTTTATTTAATTCTTTATTCAAAAGGTCCAACACTGTTCGCGTGTCACCCATTTTTTTCTTTTCTTCCGTTTTATCTGTAAAAACGCTTTTTCTACTCTCGTGATTCATGCCTTTCAATTTATCGTACAAATCTACGAATGAATAATCGTATTTTTTATTCGTTTCCTCAGATTGTTTGTTTTTTATTAAGTAAATGGTAACATTGTATTTGGAGCTTGCTGTTAGCATGTCAATGAGGTTATTCAGTAGATGCCTTCTCCCTTGAAGCGGTTTTAAGTAATTTTCTACACCTCTAGTGTTTTCTAAAATTCTAAATATTTCTGTTTTTCCGTTGATTTGTGAGACTGGAAGAAATTATAATTAATTAGTTAATAGTAACCTACCTACTTGGGCACCCACCTTACTAAAGTACATGACAAGTCAAAGATTTAAAATCTGTGTGATAAATCACATATCGTATGTATCTACAGTTACGGCTTTTTGAGACAAAAGGAAGCCTATGTCTTATAAGTAGTCTAATCTATCTCTGTACCAAATTTCATCGAAATAAATTCAGCCGTTTAGGCGTGAAACCGAAAGCAGACAGACAGACATACTTTCGCATTTGTAATATTAGTAGGGATTTAAATGTTACCTGTTACAAAAATTACAAAGGTAATCACAATTCCATTTGTCCTCATTGTTTTTCTAGGCATCCAAGCCTAAACTATTTTTGTTATTGAATCGGTCTATTTTTGTAATAGAACAAAAGATGTACATCAACAGACTTGTAAACATGAACAAATGCTTATAAAAGTCACATAGTTTTACAACCGAAAATAATTAGGTAGAGTCAAGGCGCGAAATTAAAAAAGAATTCCAACATGGCGTCAATTTGAATACGAACGAGGAATATGTTTTGACTTTTTAAGTTGATTAAATAATATTAATAATATATTTTTATTTCGGAATTACATATTTTGTTAGTAACAATAGAAACTTATAAACTAGTGTTAGTAATATTCTTATTTCAAGCTGCATTAGGGAGGCCGATCTTGGGGAGCGTCTACTTGACTGCATGCAGTCGTATCCATCGCCCCAAGATCGGAGAGTCCCACCTGTCACCTAACGTTCTGAGAATGATGTTGGGGCTGCACCTGTGGTCCATCCATAGGTCATAGGGCTGAAATGTCGATGGTTGAATTATGACGTCATTTATCACTACAGGGTAGACAAATAACCCTTCTACCCCCAGGTATAAAAGAAATTACAATAACATGAAAGGAATCCCCGTCCCTTGCTCGAGCCGGCCCGTACCGAGCCAGTAGCTTTAAATTCGCCCCTAAATAATTTAAACCCAGATCCAGCCGTCCCTAGCTGCCCCCCCAGCACCGCCCTAAGCCGAGGTCCGAGTCCCACAGGGGACGCCCTTAGCTGTGTTGCTTATTTTATAAGTTGCCCCTAGCTGGAGGCATTTAGTGCCTCGCCACCTAGTCCGGTTAAGTTTTCAAAGCTCCCTCGAGCTAAAAACTATGTCTGACCTTAAGAAAAAAATTAAAGGAACATTTCATTTTGTGCAACCGAACTGATAATTAGCGTAGTCTTTGTCGGCAAAATTTCTATTTTTAAAGTGTTGTTTTCTCTGAAATTGATTGTTTGTGATAATTTTGTGTCATGGATATTCAAATAGAAGGTATGTACGACATTTTTAATCCTATTGTGTTTACTTTAACCGTGTCGTTATCTGTAATCAGCACCATCAAGAGAGACTTCCGATTTCTTTGATTTTTACCGCTTTGCCATATTTAATTAGACTTTTACTTAGGAAGAAACGAATCCCCAAAGATGAAACATATATCAAAATAATCTCTTGTTTGTCTAGTTTCTGTAATAAAGTATCTGTAATATCTAGGTGCGCCAAAGTGCGCCGAGGACTGCTTATAGGTCATGGCAAAGACAAAGTCGTATATAGGTAAATTTGATACCTTAGGATATTTTGTAATTTTCATTTCTTTTATTCTGTAGGATCCATCATCAAGTGTTCTTTTCCTCGAATGCTTGTCCTAGACACGTGGTTGAATGCGACAAGTAAAGAAAATTATGCAGATAGATCTCGTGAAGTGAGAGATCTGATAAGCGTCTCTCGCTCAGAGAAAAGAGTAAATTCAGCAGCAGTTTAGGGAAAAATTTGGCTTAATTGTTGATAAACCCCGAAGGAAATGGCACATCCAATGATGGAAATACTGCACGTAAACTTTTCCATAACTCAGAAATTTCTGCCGAAATAACAGGTATTAAAAAAGATCTAATAGACAGATGTAGTCACCTTCTGCACAGTCTATCATCAGGGTATAAAATAAATTCACAAAAATTTCAAAGTTATGCTTTTGATACTGCCAAAATACCTGTTGAGGAATATCCTTGGTATAATTTGCCTTCATCTATACATAAAGTTTTAATGCACGGTTCAGAGGTGATTGATAATGCTATAATGTCTATCGGTGAATTATCTGAAGAGGCCACCGAATCTTGTAATAAATTAGTTAAACTATTTAGACGCGATAACACTAGGAAACATTCCTGAGAAGTAACTAATATTGGATCTTTTGAACAGACTTCTTCTTAATTCAGACCCACTTATTTCTAGCATAAGAAAGTTACCTTGTAAGGAGAAGTCTGTATTAGCAAAAGAAGTGTTGGATTTATTATATACTAAACTATATTGCAATAAAAGAAACCTGTAAATATTGTGAATTATAATGTTTTCCTATTATGTAATAAGACGATGTTTTATATAAATACCAGCTGACCCCGCAAACGTTGTTTTCCATAAAAAAAAATTTTGGGGTATGAAAAATAGATGTTGGCCTATTCTCAGACCTCCCCGATATGCTCACAAAATTTCATGAGAATCGGTCAAGCCGTTTCGGAGGAGTATGGCAACGAAAACTGTGACACGAGAATTTTATATACTAGACTATGTTCAGTTTTCTATTATCTAGTAAATTTTATTATTTATATGTAAATTAAGCTATTTTCAGAAATCATTTATAAATAAAACTTATTTTATTGTCACCTACTACCTATTTATTAGTATGGATGGATCCTTTTTTTTGAGAATATACATCTACCTTTTAAAAAATATATCTATTGTTTTACTTGTTATTATCATTAGAACCTTAAAACAATCATTTCTTAGATAAAAAAGTTAATATTTCATTTTTAATCCGACATACAACCTCTATGATCGCCTTTCTTAGGAACATGGACGACTGTGGGCTGTCTCGAACACGGCGTAGAAGAGATGCGCATCTCTTGCGCATAATGGCCGAGAAACCATCAACTTCCGCGTCGGCAAACATGCCGGACGCACTACAAAAACGCGGCAGCCCCATCAACACCCGGAACGTGTTGTTATATTGTATGCGCAGGTCACTATATGCCCTCCGCGTGAAGTCAACCCACAGGCTGCACGTGTAAAAGGATTGACAATATGCTTTGAAAAGCGTCACCTTACCCTCAGCCGTACAATGTGCGAACCTGTGGTCAACATCCCACATCGAACAGCCAGTGACCTGCGCTCCCACTCCATGTCAATCTTGTCCTTCAGATCGTCCGAGACAAGGTGGCCCAAATATTTAAATTTCGAGACTCTGTTTAGACGTGTACCGCAAAGCGTGACAGGTGGTATTATGGTGTAGCATTTATTGCCAGCTTTAAAAACCATTAGCTCGCTCTTGAGTGCATTATATTTGAGCCCATGGGCCTCGGCGTAGGATTCACATATCCTTAGCAGCCTTCTCAGAGCTCCAATCGAAGGGCTCAGCAGCACCATATCGTCAGCATAACTTATATTATTGATGCACATACCCTCAATGTGACATCCGATTCCAGTGCTGCTGAGCTCATCGATCAGACCGTTCATGTACAGGTTGAAGAGTGATGGCGAAGTCAACCCCCCCTGTCTTACCCCACACTCCATCCTGTACTACTCCGATAAAGACTCAGCCCACCTCAAACGATTCATTTGGTTACCATACCAATATTTAAATAATTTAATCACCTCCGGTGGTACCTACACCTGTCTCGCTTCTCATTTTAGACCATAATACATTATATGACACAAGGTCAAAGGCTTTTGATAGGTCTAGATAACAAGCGTATACTGGCGTTTTCCTTGCCGTATAGTACTGCACAGCCTGCTTGAGGCACACGATAGCAGTTTCCGTGGATTCTGAAACTTGTCAAATCATACTTGCAAGGTAGATAACAAAAAGTTCAAATAAATGGGGTAAAATCACCCGGCACTCAGGTGAAAATGGGCGTACCTCAGGGTTCCATTCTAGGTCCATTCTTATTTCTAGTGTATATAAATGATTTACCCTACATGCTTGAGGATCAATCGAAGATTGTGTTATTTGCGGATGATACTTCTTTAATTTTTAAACTAAACAGACGTATATACCTAATACTGACGATGTAAATAACGCACTTCTTAAGGTCCATGAGTGGTTCACAGCTAATAATTTAGTATTAAATGGGCAGAAAACCAAATGCATAAAGTTTGCTCTACCTAACGTAAGATCTATGGAATGCGATGTTATACTAAATAATGATAAACTTGAATTTGTCGACCAAACGGTTTTCCTGGGAATCAGGATAGACTCAAAGCTTCAGTGGGGTCCACACATTAGAACTTTAGCAGGACGCCTGAGTTCAGCTGCTTATGCAGTTAGAAAAATCAGACTACTTACAGATGTAGAAACTGCAAGACTAGTCTACTTTAGTTATTTTCATAGCATTATGTCTTACGGAATATTACTATGGGGCCGCGCTGCAGACATAGAATCTGTTTTTATATTGCAGAAAAGAGCTATTAGAGCTATTTATAACCTACGTAGTCGAGATTCACTCAGGGAAATCTTTAAAGAAATAAATATAATGACAGTGCCTTCTCAGTACGTCTATGAGAATATTTTATATGTAAGAAAAAATTTGCACTTGTACGTCAGAAAATGTGAACTGCATGATTATAATACTAGACATTAATCAAAATTAATGCAGCCACAATTTCGTCTAGCTAAAGTTCATACATCTTTTAGAGGTTACTGCGTTAGACTTTATAATAAAATTCCGAACGCAATTTTAGAACTTAGAGAAAACAAATTCAAAAAATTCATTAAGTCTACCCTGTGCAGGCAAGCTTACTATAAATTGGAAGATTATCTTCTAGATAAAAATGTTTGGCGGAATGCTGGTCCAGCTCCACAAGATGAAGATCTTGTAATTCAATAATTTTACTGTACGTTATACAATTTAATAATCTTTGTTTGTAAAAACATGAATTGTAAAGTATGAGAGTTGTGCAGCCATTGATGTTGCATATGTTGATATACATTATAATGACTTAAAATTACATTGTGCCCTTCAGTTGCCTAGCGGTCTGAGCTTGTCATGCTCACTAAAATGTCCTGCTGATGGTGGCGTTGTGTGTCGGGTCGTTTTATTCCCTACAACATGGTTGAGTAGAACGACGCCGATACGCACGTCATACTCGTGAACGAGTGCCGTCTGTCGGGGCTGGTCAGCTCTTACTGTCAATGGCAACCTCTTTTTTTTTTCTCTGTTTATTATGCTAGAATAATTTAATAGTACACATCAAACTGCATTGTTCTCATGAACTATTCAGATTTAGACTGTAATACTGAACACTGTAATCATGTTTTTTTTTGTTGAAAAGAGTGTCTATGGAGTTTCTTGCCGATTCTTCTCCATAAGACCCACTTTTTGGAACCGTGCAACTAGTTTGACTTTTCAAAAGTGCTATTTTAATGGTCTAATTGAAATAAAATATTTGACTTGACTTTGACTTTGATAAGCCGAGCCGAAAGCCAAACTGGGCATTATTAATTTTCAAGTGCTTATCAAGCTGGCCCCCAAGCAAAATGTCCAGTACTGAACGATTAATTCGTTCCCTACGCGAACTACCGGACACTTGTTCTACAGCACTCGCGACCGTTGGTAAGGATGATGGTAGTAGTTTAACCACTCGACTGTGTATTAATATTATATTATTTCTGCTAAAACATTTCTATAGTTTTCGTAATTTTTTCCAGAATTGTTTTCTAGCAACCATTTCAAACGGCCAGCACTATGCCGTCACTTTATTATAAACTTTGTAGACAAACTTCTTAATTAGCTTGAACAAGTACCTTAGCAATTACAGTCGCTAACGAGATAGGTCTATAATTCGATAGCAAAGACGAATCTCCAGTTTTGTTTTTATTATTAGGTACAACAATACTACGCATTAATTTGTCAGGTAGGTATGAATGACATAATAGACATAAGTGGAAAAACATGGACAAGATTCGTGGAAGGTGAATTCTGAGACCATCATATCCGGGTGATTTGCCTCTCATCATGTTTTTAATAACAGTAGCTACTTGTTTTGCAGTAAAAGTCACGTTTCGCTCCGGGCAGACGATCTCAGAATCCGACACAAGCAACGTCGGTGCAGACTTTAAAGGTGACTCCACTCTAAAATGCTGTTGAAACAAGTTTGCAATACTATGAGGATTGTGTACCCCCTCAACGCTCACGGGAAGGCTCGGCTTATGACTAAGCTTGTTTGTGGCTTTCCAAAATTTTCCAAAGTCATTATTTAAATGATGTTTAGCAATAATATCCATTTTGATCTGATTTTCATGGACTTGAAACCATTTTAATTTTGTTTTGAATGTTTTTCTGGATTCATTCATGTCATTATAAGCCGGACCAGTACTGGGTTTACCACATGATAACCAAACCTTATAGTAAAGCCGCGCCCTCCCATGATCGACGCGGACGTACTTGTTCCACCGAGTTACTTAACTACACTTTTTTATTGTTTTACCACAATAACTAAACTCCGCTGCTTTGAAAAGTATTATACATTCAATGTTGATAGACATTTCATCCAAAACTGTCACATGGCAAGAATTATTACACATTCCGTCGCAACAATGTTTTTAAATCCACCAGGAAAATCGATGAGTTTTAAATGGGAATGACATTTAACAATTTGGACAGCATTACGCTCACCCCAGATAACTTTGTTAACATTTGTGTTAGGCTTCAAAATTGTAGTGTTAAAGGTACAGAGCCAGCACATCAAGCTGCCACAATCTGTCAAATTTCTTAGAAAGATTTTCAACTTTATTGCAAAAGTAGGTATAAAGTTCATATTCGATTGGGAAAATTTGATAGTTTTGGATAGGTTGTCCTGCTGGCGTCTGTACCTATACACTTAGAACTTGTCCAGTAGGGGCGAATTCGTCGCGAAACATTTCGCGCGTTAGCGAGATACCTATTCGGCACCAATACTTACATTGCGTCCACAACCATCGCTTGAATCCAAAATTTGCGCGCAAATAGCATTCACTTCGCCAGAATCTCCAGTCGACATAGGTACAGTCAACAAAAGAGTTAAGTATACAGATAGCAAACGAAATATGCATTTTTATACAGATTTCGACATAAATAATTACGCGCCAAATGGTTAGGTATGTAGTTACTTACAATACTATGATGTGAATAGGAAAACTGTTGCAACGATTAAGTCGCTGCGACATCGCTACGGTTTTAATTACGTGAATCGGGATACAGAGCGAATGCACGTATTAGTCCCCAAATGCTCGCGCGTTGGTATTGGTACGCTCCTTTTGGACGCAGCGGTCGCGCGTGATACACACGAGAATCGCGGCAAATTCGCCCTTTCTGGACAAGCTCTTACTAAAAGTCAAAATCTATTTTTTCTTAAAATGACGATTGTAACTTTGAGATAATAGTAATATCATCCTAATATAGTTTTAAAAATACTATGTTCCTAACACCATACAATTTCAGTCAATACCATAACAGAAAATCGCTTTAGAATTTAGCGAAGTGTATATTGATGCTTGTGTCTGTATGTCTATACATCTGGTCTTAATTAATTGAATAGAATCAGAGTTTCACCTGTCAGTTGGTTTATAATCGAACGTGAGCGAAGCCGCGGGACGAGGCTAGTAGATAAATAAAACACACAACTATAATATCATATATTTATTTCTAATCATATAAAATATTAATCAGCCCTTATAATAATTTCTACTTCTCGCACTCATATTATGTAATCATAACTCGAAATAAAAATAAAATACTGCGATCATAGTGAAGATTAAAAAGATTAAAATTAAAAAACAATTTTTCGTTTATGGTTTCACAACGAGACCGCAAGAAAACCCTGATTTTAGTCTATTTAACAGAAAATTTCATGATAAACTTTTTCAAACACGGCAAAAACATCAGGCTTTTGTCACTAACATTTCATGACTAAATATTGAGCAGGAACAAAGGCATTTATCTACTAGCAATAGTCGGGACATCATGAACAGAATTTTATTCTAATGTTTCCCACATTACGAAACAAATCAAACGTCAAGTGTCATAATAATGTCAACCCAAGGGCGTAGGCTAGGATTTTGTTGTATCGTAGACAAACCAAGAATATATCTAAGGTAGGTAACTGGCAGCATTTACCTACCTTAGATATATTCTTGGTTTGTCTACATTTTTAACGTAACTTGTCCCATTGCTCATGCAGATGAGCAATGGGACAAGTTACGTTAAAAATGAAAAACTAATCTAGATTCAACCATTCATAGTACAATCTTATAAAATTCGCCTGTCAATAGAATCAAATTTGTCTATTAATAGGCTACCTACGTAATATTATTTTACGGTTTGTGAGCATTCCTGCGTTTTCTATAGGTGTTGGACTCCGCTCACTCCAAAGTGGGCGACCTACTGAATAAAACCACAGGTGTTCGCCTCACCACGAACGGACGGGAACGTGGGAACCAGGGGGTCTACTCCCTAAGCACGAAGTCCATAGTTTCGACCTTCGTTAAGGGCGTTTCCTACTCCGTATTACCTACGGACAGATGATTCGTTCGGGGCCCAAACTAAGAATGAATGACAACACAATTTGACAGCTGTCCCTACTCTCGCGATGTTTTTACCCGTTAGAAAAATTGAATTTGACACTTGTTTTACCGGACTCTGAAGTTTCGGAGAACTTTCGAACGTAACTCCGTTGACGGAGATAGGGAGTAGACCCTCTGTTAATATTCCTCCGTGAACGTACCTCGCTACGCCCTTGTGTCAACCTAACAGAAAGAAATCAAATCGGAATCATGGTAGAATAATATCAGGTATTCTGTTCCCGTTACAACTCCGTCACGTTTAGTACGCAGTGACGTCATCGATAGTGTGACGTTTGACATGTCACTATGTGTAAATATATTACCTAATCAAAATGCATTTTTTCACTTGCTTTGTTTAATAATGAAGCAATTTCGAATTAAGTAATTGGATACAGTTTACTTTTTTAACTAAATAGATAAAAATTGTACACTAAGTAATTTATTTCACATGTATCTTGAAATATAAATCTCCTAAATTGTATATAAGATGTCAAGCATTGGCAATACTGATAGTGATATTTATGACGTCATCACGTTCCAACGTGGGAGCAGAATACCTGGCGTAAATCATTATTTTTATACCATAATAAGTTTTTTAATTAAAATGTCCCCAATGCCCGCTTTATAATCTTTTTAAATCTCTTTGAAAAAAACAATTCATATTTGTCATGAACAACGGCGCATAATTACTTCACTATTGTCACTGACAATAACAAATTTTAAATAGGTAAACATTTCGTCATAAAAATTAGATTTGTCAATAAAATTGCTGTTTCCAGTACGAGTAATATAACTCTGCCTCTTTGAAGATGTGCGCAAGAACCTGCGCAGTAGTCAATTTTATGATTGAAACGGTGATTCGCATGTGCGGTCAATTAAGCGCCATTGTTGCGTGCTATCTATTATTGCAGAAAGTCTAACAACAACAATCACAACACCATAAACAACTTTTATTTAAATTTATTTTAACAATTCAACAGATTCTGGTTTCAGAGAGGTACAGTTATATTAAACGTAGGTACTCTCATATTCTTATAGGTGTACCGATGTACACCCACGGTTCGCACTTACGTCTTTTAATACAAATAACGATGTTTTCACAAAGAAAAATGTGATTAAAATAAATAAAAAATAAGTAGGAAATCTACCCCTACCGTGTTTGGGGTTCTATACATAATTGTAAATAATGTATCACAAAAGACATAATATATGGGTATACACATAAATGTCAGGAACGATCCAAGAGAAATAAAAAATAATACAACCTCTTTTGATTTATGACAGATGGGCTGAATATGAATACTTTTAAATTTAGAACATCACATAAATTCAAACATATTCCTGGCGCCTTTTCCGCTATCACCAATGACGAAAGGGGCGCGAAAAATCTTTTATTTCTTTTGGATTCTACATACCGCAAACAAAAATGTTTTAACCCCTCATATTAACAAAATCGCTATTATAACCCACCCCTGCCTAACTAAACACGAAAAACATATTCATTTTAACATAAAAAAAAAACCAATTACCTGTTCACCAGTATAGGTAAGTGAATAAATTATAAATACAAATTGTTATAGCATACCATTACGACTGTATTCACCGAGGGTCTTGTATTAGGCATTTCACATAGTTCGCCCGTATATTTAGGTCCCATATAATTGGGAGAGAGCCTATAGCTCTTTTTAAAGTTTCGTTAAAGTAAAAAAAATATTTACGTGAAACTTTAATTTTCTCTTGAATAACGCCTATTGAATCAATTATTTTTTCCGGTTTTATTAACATAATATTGCCGAAACTAGAATTTCTCTAAATTCAGTTCCATCTTATCAAACATTTTTTCATTCTTCCTCAACCATAAATCCACTGTATAAATATTACAGTATGCCAACGTTGACATTGACAGTTCGGTACGTTCCCGCGTCTACGTTGAAACTCTGTAAAATTCATACTGTGGCAGAGTTCTTGAGTCTAAAAATGTACGTCACTCCGGTAAACGGGCATGGGAACGAAATACCATAATTATTTAATGATGTAAACTAAAATGGCTTTAATTTCCTAATAAAAGTTTAATAAAACATCTGTGACGTGCATTTTTAGACTACAAGATCTCCAGAATACTAGGCAAAATTTGACACTAGCAACCCAAGCGTTTAACGCGTAACACGATACCTCTAAAAAAACACATAAAAATACTAAAAACTAAAAAAGTTTTGTGCAAGAAGAATTAATACGAAATTCTGTCATCATGAATTGATGTTATCAACCTAGATTTACTTGTGTTCAGCCCTCGTTAACAGCAAATTTCTTGTCTCCAAAGACTAAGAGCAATGTTCGGGAGATCATGAACAAAATCTACCAATTGTTTTCAATACGAAACAAGTCGGTCTGTCTTTGTCATACGTCAGCTTGTCAGAAAGAGAAAAAAAAAAACAAATTGTGATCAGGGATTTTGTAAGAAAATGTTCTCACGTCCGCTATCCCATAACACATAACTCTGTTAAAATACGCGCTTTCTATTCTAAAGAACTATATAACTAGCTAGATGCCATAAATATATCAAGACTGAGTGCTTAACTTAGCTGTCAAAATTCAATTTTGTTGGTTTTTAGCTAATTGTAGGTCAATTAACACATTCTGGGTAATAAAAAACAATCACAACTGATATAAGTACAGAAGCCAGCACTTCAAGCTATCCAAAACTGTCAAATTTTCCCAATTGAATATGAACCTTATTTTTTGTATTAAAGTTGAAAATCTATCAAAGAAATTTGACAGATTGTAGTAGCTTGATGTGCTGTGTAGGTACAGTCAGCAACGAAAGTCCCTGAACATGTAGCAATCTTCAATATGATTTTTAATAAGTATGAAGTTACTGACCTGTGAAGGTTATGCGAAATAATTGCATAGATGACCATTAAATATTTAGATTGCCTTAATAGAAAAAACCTCTGGACAAGTTTTGGAGTTGTGATGTTTTCAAAATTTTGCTGTGTTCAGCGACTTTCGTTGCTGACTGTACATACAATGTTAGTCAAGATATTGTAATGCCAAAATGTATAAACTTGAGCGATATTTGGCATTTGGTCCTACAGACCCGGATTTAGGGGGGTGCGGGAAGGGAAATTTGCCCGGGGCGACGAAGATATGGGGTGGAGCAGTCATTCTAGCTATCGGTACGGTCGACAAAAGAGTTAAGTATACAGGCAGCTAATTAAACATCGTGTTTTTTTAAAGATTGTGTAATTATATATAACGCAATATGTGTCAAAACGCAAGTATTGTAAGCTGCTACACATCAAACCCTTTGATGGGTAATTATTTAAATCACAATCTGTGTAAAGATGCAGATTTCGTTCGCTACCTGTATACCAAACTCTTTTGTTGTATGTACTATACTGGACCCGATTAGAGGTGGTCGTTGAATCAATAAACTGTTTTTTTAACGACTTTTCATTCGTCAACGAGATAACTGTTATTCATCAATGAAAAAACAGGTTGAAAATTTAATCTGTTAATTTTCGTCAGCGGCTTATTTCATTAAAATTTTATTTAACAACATTTCTGAGAATCAACTCTAATGCACTTAAGTAAAATTTATGTAAATATTATTTGATTTGAATGTATATTTATAAAATGAAATGATCTTTTAAGTACGCCTGGATACTATTAATTTGTACCCAGCCAGTCCTAAGCCTGGAAAAAGTACGAAGGGAATGTCATTTCTTTTTAATTATTTTCAAATGAATAATCTTTAATAAATATTTGCAACTAAATTGTCAACTTTTCATTGTCAATGATTGAAAACGTTGACATAAATTAACGCTAAACGCTACCGTTGAACATTCAAAACCTGTTATTAATTTAACAGTTTTTTTAAACTGTTGACCATTGATGAATAACAGTTAAATTACATTAACCAAAAAACCGTCAATGACACATGCCTAGACCCGATTTCTAGATGAACAGCAAAAGGTGATAGAACCTATCTGGCATATCGACACGCCCGCCATTTTTTTTTTTTTTTTTCGTAATTGCGGCGCACTATAGAAGTGATATGTATGGGTAGAGGACACTTAAACGAACAAAAAATGTCAGTAACATGGTACCCCAAAATGTCACGTTACCGAGATATTTGGAGGTAAACACCGACATATGAGCACAAATTCATTAATAACCCTCCTCCTTCGGCAGTCGGGTAAAAATAGACTTATTACGTGACTATAGGCTTCAGACTGTGTTCAAATAATCGTTTCCAGTTCGATTTTTATTATTACTGTTTAAAAAAAAAAAACAAAATAGCGGCGGGTCCGATATGCCAGTTTCCATACAAAAAGGTTCAAAACCCTTTGTACACTGCAGCCCACTTTAAAATATTTGTATCCAGGGCTGTATATTCAATGCCATGGGATTCGTATTATATTTACCACTACCATGACGGGCTATGGTCCAGTAAAACCTCTAGAACCCATCATAGGACGAAGTTATAGACCACGAAGTTATAGACCAACAATTTGCGAAAGATCAAATAAAATTAGAATTTATTAGCCAAGCCAGCGCATCAGCCTTGATGAACGTAACTATTAAATGCTATAAGATTCTACACCGGTCACGCAGTACGAAAATATCGCAGAAATGTCATTTTAATAAAATTTCGGTTTTATAATTAAAGGGTTATTGAAAAAATACTTGCTTCTTTCACCACAGTTGCCCTACAAAAATCACCCTTAATGCGACGGATTTCGGTCGATTGGAAAGGCAAACTTTATAGCTTTATATATTTTAATAATTTATTTGGGACATTTTTCACAGCGCCATCTAGTCTCCAACAAGCAAAACTTGTACTATGGGTACTAGACAATGGATATAATACTAATATACTTTTTTTTTGTAAATAAATACACTACAACCATTAATGTCTAAAAATGAAATTGATTAGTTTTAATATTTTAATTAGCCAACGTGTCCATTAATACTTTTTCAATAACCCAATTGTTTTAGTACACAATACGCGCCAAACAAAAACTTTGTTTTGTTTTTATAGCGGTGTTTTTATTGTGAACAGTTCTGACATTAGAACTGTTTGTTAGAATTTTCTAAGGGCGTAGGTAAATTAACAATGAGATTTTGATGCCAAATGCTTCCAAATCAACTATGGAAGCGTTTGGCATCAAATACTCAAACCGCTTTCATATTACCTATGGAAGCGTTTGGCATCAAAAACTCACAACCACTTTCATATCACCCATGGAAGCGTTTAGCATCAAAATATTTTTTTTGTGGAATGACGCAGTATTGTTTAACGGCGTCCAACTATCTTTTTACCAAGTTTTGACCACAGTTATGTAGGTGTAGGCAACACCATGGAAATCTTTTCAAGCCCTATTTGACGCGTATTATCACTAAAACGATTCATATGCATACCATCATATGTTTTAAAGGCACTGATCTCCGAGTCAAAAACTCGAAATTCCGAAATTTCGTAAATGTCATTTCGTAAAAGGAAATTGCATTAATTTAACATTAAATACTAAGTTAATATTTCAATTAATATATATTATGTAATATACATTTAATTCTTGAGGAAGATTATAAGCTATTTAAAATCACGCTACGAGACTTAGGAACCGAAAATAATTAAAACGGCAGGTCAAACCGCGGCGCATAGCTTGTTTGTCACATTAATGTTTTCCGTAACATTTGAGTGAAGCGGAACGTAATTCTCAAACACCAATCAGTGATCGTGAATCAATGAGGAATCAATCGAACTTTTACTATGAAACCAACACTGAAATTGCGAAATAAAATCAGGCGTTCCATACATTTTGTCGATCATTTGACGAGTCCAATTTCCATGGGTAGACTGAGGTGGTGGGCGTCTTGATGTTTTAATTACTGACAACTACCCTACATTTTTGTTAATTATTGGCAATCCGATTCACGCAGAACGAGTTCACCGTATCTTTTGGTCTTGCAGTTGTCCGTAAAATCCATGAAAAGTATTTTTTTAAATAAAAAGGATTTTTTAGAGTTTGAACTAAGTTTAGTTTAGATTTATAAATTTAAGAACTACAGATTAAAAAATAATGCAAGATCCCTTACCGTATTCCGTACTCGCATACCGAAGCTAGACAACTTTTTTAAGGCCCGAGTTTCGTCAGAAAACCTTTAATATATAGGAATGATTTATTATAAAAAAAAAAATACTATCATGAGTTTAAGAAGATAAAACGCTTTATACATAATTTATGTAGATTTATTTAACTAACTTTTTTTTTAACAATTCTGAGCGGAAAATTTTGAGAAAATCGATATACGCAACATCATCCTCCGTACTTTTTCCCAAATCTGTTGGGGTCGGCTTCCATTCTAACCAGATGCAGCTGAATATCAGTATTTTACACGAAGCGAAGGTCTGATATCACACACAATTAAGTCCTATACCCAGTTTCTCCTCATGATATCGGCGTTGTCCAGAAATTGGGTTATTGAGGTCTGATGGCAGTAATGTAAAATACTTAATTTTTAAGAGAGGTAGGATATAGTGGGAGTAATTCCACTCATAGAGCTGCCCGACTGGGGAAGTACCTCCGATTTGTAGACAATCGAAGTGAAACAACACTGCTGTGAGCTGTGATGTGTTCCTAACGGTGAGCAAGGTTGCTTTGCGAGGAAACGTTGTATTGGCAGTGAGGGGACTTTGACCCTTATACTGCAAACCCAGCTATTCGTCTTTCGTTTTACAGGGTCGGTAACGCGAGTGATACCCCTGGTTACAAGCGTCTATAGGTTACGGTAACCGCTTACCATCAGGTGGGCCGTATGTTTGTTTGCCACCTTAGTGGTAAAAAAAAACTGTTTATACTAGGTAGTTAAGAAAACGCAAAGAGAATGATGAAAACCGTAATAAATAAAAATGATTTCAACTCAAAGTTGACCGCTCAAAGAAAATTATTGCTGTCATTTAAAATATTATTATTATTCTCATTTCATTCGCATTCAGGCGGCAATATGAATTTTATAACAACATACTATCTCGCCTGTATTCCCCAAAGGGTTTAGCAGCGGTGTAGTATATAGAGGCCAGTAGGTCAAGCTATCCAAAACTGTCAAATATTCCCAATAGGAAATATGCACGCGATTCTAATAAGAGCAAATATTTTTGTTAGAAACTTTATTAATTCAGAATAATTGACCGTTCATTAATATTTTTGATTAAAATTTATTTTTAAAGTAAAAATTTAATTTTTAAGTGCGAAATTGACGAAAAAATTTCAAATATTTTGAAACGCGATGCCATTAGTCAAAGCGGTTATGACGTAAAAGTCTACACCACCAAATGTCAATATCACTGATTTCGTAGTGTTTGCCTACAACAAACTGTTGTAGAAGTGTTTATAAGAGTAGGAGTGTAGGTGTGTTATTAATTTTTCATTTTATTGTAGGAGTGTTTGTCATTTGTGATAGAATATGACGTCACACTAAGCGCGCCAAAATGGCGGGCATTTATAGTGCCCGGTTCGGTTGGCTATTTTTAATATATTTTTTTAATACTTTTTATTACTTTTTCTGTGTTGAATATTTTTTTACCAGTATAAATAGTGATGTTAATAATAGAATAAACATATTTTAAAAAATCATGCATATTCTATTGAATATGAACCTTATAGCATTGTATTAAAGTTGAAAATATATCAAAGAAATTTGACAGATTGGGGTAGCTTCATGTGCTGGACTCTACACACAGTTTGCCGGTATGTTTAGGTCCCACAAAAGGGGACGATTTTATACAGGATGATTTTTTAAACAGGCACCTGTATAGTTAGGAAGAATTTTTGATAGTCTATTTATCTTACGTCGTATTTAGTAAAAAATCTAGGTAGTGATTTTAATGCGAAAAATCAATTTTCTAATTTTGTTATACTGGCTTTAAAAACGCATCCTGTACACTAGATAAAACCCAGCGTATTGTCGATTGCACGTAATACGTCTAGTTAACAATATTCATTTCTACCGTCATTTAACACATCTGCAAATGATATAAACAACCATAATAATTATAAATATATGTGTGTATATATCTGAAAACAGCGTCTAAAATCACAATTAAAGATATTTCAACATTTCTAGCAACGGGCGCCATACATTTATAAGTACTAGCGACCCGTCCCCGCTTCGCACGGGTGCAATGTACTAATAAAATACATGTATTATACATATAAACCTACCTCTTGAATCACGCTATCTATTAAAAAAAACCGCATCAAAATCCGTTGCGTAGTTTTAAAGATTTAAGCATACATAGGGATATAGGGGCAGAGAAAGCGAATTTGTTTTATACTATGTAGTGAAGACAATTAGGGGGGAGGGAAAGGGGGGGGGGGGTGTCGATCATACCTTATTTTATTACAAGGTAGTCTTGATATTTCTCAAGTAAGATCATAAAAATGCGCAAAGTTCAGATTAGGGTATCATTTGAAAGCGCGTGCGCAACAGCGCTAGTGGGCAGGCGCGCTCGAATACGTATAGGTAAACGATATAAGTATATTAAATTTTTCCTTTAGATTCTTACGTAATTTATATTCAACAGGAAGGTAGGGTGGGCAAAAACTGTCAAAATATTTTATTAAGGCTCCCAACCCAAAGGGTAAAACGGGACCCTATTACTAAGGCTACGCTCTCCGTCCGTCCGTCACCAAGTTGTATATCATGAACCGTCATGAGATACAACTTTTACAGATGTATTTTTGTTGCCGCCATAACAACAAATACAGTCAAACGGGGTGAATAGGGATGCAGGGGTGAATCGAGACAAAACTTTGAAAGGGATTTTTAGCTTGAATTATTATAGTTTGTTGGAAAAAGGGACTGTAATATTGTTTCCTAAGTTATAATAAACCATTAGAAGACCTTTTTGGCATCAAAATATAATAATTAAAGCTGAAAATCCCTTTCAAAGTTTTGTCTCGATTCACCCCTGCGTTTCTATTCACCCCGTTTGACGGTACTAAAAACAGAATAAAAGAAATATTTAAGTGGGGCTCCCATACAACAGACATGATTTTGTTGCAGTTTTTATAGATAATGGTACGGAACCGTTCGTGCGCGAGTCCGACTCGCACTTGGCCGGTTTTTTTTTTAATAATAAATGGATGGCGCCCAAGCCGGGACATCAGGAACAAATTCATTAACCTACTACGTCTTATATCTCTGATGTAACAAATAGGGATGTTATAGATAACAAAAAATTGGACCCGGATATGGATACTATACCTAATATGGTCGAGCTACACGATGACTGATGCATGCGTGCCGTCGACTGGGACTGGTCTACAAAGCCGCTATGGCTCTCTCAAGGCCTTTTCAGACTTTACCCTGCATTATGACACACATTTTTTTTTTTTTGGGACTTTTTACACAACACCATCTAGTCCCAAACTAAGCAAAGCTTGTACTATGGGTACTAGACAATGGATATAATACTTATATACTTTTTTTTTTTGTAAATACATACTTATAATACATAAGAAACACCCAGACAAACACAAATACTCATGTTTTATCCACACAAATATTTGTGTCCTGTGGGAATCGAACCCACGACCCCATGATCAGCAGACCACAGAGGTCGTCAAGTCAGTATGAACATGTTCCCAATGTCCGTTTTCCATCTTTTAAAATCTCTTTGAAGCCAATAAAATGTTATATTTATAATTCTATCACGTATAAGGTTAGTCGATAGTACTCCCCTTAGGGTTAGGCAGAGGGGTACTGCTATCCAAAACCGTCAAATTTTCCCAATTGAAAACCTTATCGTTTTGTCTTAAAGTTGAAAATCAATTAAAGAAAAAAAAAACTACTTTTTACGGATTTCATCGAGTTATATTGATATTATTAATCCCGACGTTTCGGAGCCTTTACAGCGTACAGTCTACCCGTGACCATGGACGCTATAAAGGGTCCGAAACGTCGGGATTAAAAATCCGTAAAAAGTAATTAAGTAATTTAATTTTAATAATTTGATGCCAACAAGGTCTTGTAATGATTTATTATACTTTAGGATCAGTATGAGTCCCTTTATCTATCAAAATATAATAGTTACAGAGGAAAAATCCCTTTCAAAGTTTTGTCTTGATTCACCCCTCGATCCCTATTCACCCCGTTAGACTATATATGTTTAAAAACGTCATATAAAATCAATAAAACAATGATTCAATCCTTTACATTTAAACCTTGTCCCGCTTACCGTTAACCAGTATTGTGTTTAAATTAGCACTTTTCAATAGAAAATCTATTTGTGTGTTAAATTAGTACCTTGCAATAGAAATCCCATTTTTGTGTGTTAAAATTAGCACTATACAATAGAAAATCTATTGTTATGTGTTTAAAACTGACACTTTCCAATATAAAATCTATTTTAGTGTGTTAAAATTAGCACTATACAATAGAAATACTATTGTAATTCCGATAGACTGTCTATTTTAGTGTGTTAAAATTACCACTATATAATAGAAAATCTATTGGTGCTTAATTTTGACGCTTAAAATTCACTGCAAATTGATTTCTCAGGTACCAAAAAAAAATATGATAATATTCCCTTAAACCTTTTCAAATTCGGGTCAGTTTTTTTTTAAATTTAGCAATAAATTTACATTCTCGAATGTGTAGTTTGCCAACCCACAAGGCCAGCGTGTTAAACTATTCCCACTTAGTCAGAAGTGCTCAGCAGTGGGACAATTCAATTACTATTTTAAACACACAAATATGAGTCTTAAATGTGAGCGAAGCGGCAACGCATTTTGGGCCGTATAACAAGGCAGTTAAGGTTGATTGTAGCTCATCTGTCCGCTTGTCCTGGTTCTGGGTTTGGCTTGCTGCGACGGTGGTTCTTACTGTCTAGGTGTAAGAGACACCCTACCGCGCCGAAGTAACTGTAAATTGATGAAAATATATTTCTTTTATTTGTTTTCGTGTCTAATCAGATTTTTTTTTTATTGTTGATGGGTTTGCGTTTGACCTCAGTCTCACCTGATGGTAAGGGACGACGAGGTCGAAAATGGAACACGCTTATCCAGAAAATGCCTGTTCACTCTTACTTTAAAGACACCAAGGTTATATGAGTCCGGGAATACAGACACAGGGAGAGCATTCCACTCCTTTGCGGTACGTACAAGAAAAGATGCAGCATACCGCTTCGTGCGTTGTGGTGGAAATTCGACCACATGTGGGAGAAAGCCCTCCCTGCGTCTGGTAGTCCGATGAAGGAAAGTGGATGGTGGGATCAGCGCTGCAGCTTGATTTGCTTGCTGCAGCGTAATGCTGAGATATGAGATAGGGACACATTCTGACATCGTACTTATGTAGTTTAAGACTACTTATGTACGTTTTCGTTTCGGGTACGGTTTCGGGTTTCGGTGTAGTTTTAAACTACATAAGTAAGCGTTTTGCTTCGACATTCCTTATCCGTGCAGCGAGGGAATGGAATCAGCTGCCTGAGTCTGTATTTCCTGACGTGTACAATTTGGGGTCTTCAAGTCACGAGTGAATAGGTATCTTCTAGGTGTTTATCCATCTTAGACCACATCGTCACTAACAAAAAAAAAACTTGAATATAAAAAAAAAACTTGAATCTATTGTTTGACGATTGGTATTTTGTATAATAACAATAATACTAAAATATTGATTTCTGACATTTACGCGAATATTATACATTGAAATAAAACTACTTTTTACGGATTTTATCGCATTATATTGATATTATTAATCCCGACGTTTCGGATCCTTTACAGCGTCCATGGTCACGGGTAGACTCAGTCTAAAGGGTAGTAGTAGGTAGTAAAGGGTCCGAAACGTCGGGATTAATAATATCTATATACGCGATAAAATCCGTAAAAAGTAGTTTTATTTCAATGAATAATACTAAAATTTAAAATTTCAAAACGCTCGACACGAATTGAAATCATCCACACACACACACACACACACGCAACCACACACATTGACATTTAATTTGGATGGGAGTTTTTTTTTCAAAAGTGTTAATGTAATTTTTTGGTTCTATCTAAGAGAGGTAGGACATTTCCACTCACATTAGAGCTGCCCGATTGAGGAAGTACCTCGGCCTAGGAGAAAATCGAAGTGAAATAACACTGCTTTGAGCTGTGTTGCCAGTGCAGCCGCGAGGAAACGTTGGCAGTGAGGACTTTGACCATTATACTGCCAACCTAACTATTCGCTAATGGTAACATTGACTGTCCTGAGCTTTTAAGTTCTCTAGGGTTTGTAACACATTCTAGAATGTTGCGCAAGCCTAGCTTACTATATGTCCCCCCAGCTAGGTGCTCATATAGACAAAATTCATTTTTATTGCATGCGTGCAGGTATTTCAATAAACTGTCTCGTGAACATGATTTAGATATATTTAATGGCAGTGTTTCTCAGCTTAAGCATCTGTTGATAAAAAGTTTCTTTACACAGAACTAACTCTAAATTCTATAAGTTTTATCGACCACATTTCAACTTTTAATTGAATGTTTACATGTGAAAACTTGTAAATGGCCTTCAATATTATATTTAACGAGTGTTATAAATTATTGTACTAGCTGTAAGTTTTCCGAATATAAATAAAATAAAATAAAATAAAAATAAAAAAATAAAATTCCTGTTTCGTTATACATGGTCGGCAACGCGCAAGTGATACCCCTGGTGTTATAGACTACAGTAACCCTACTCTTCAAACAGGAACACATGTTTGGACATTAATACTTAACACAGACGAACTCGACACAAGTGTCTATAGGCTACGGTAACCGCTTACCATCAGGTGGGCCGTATGCAACGGGTTCAGACGCCAGCACATCAAGCATTTTTGATTTCTGACATTTACGCGAATATTATACATTGAAATAAAACTACTTTTTACGGATTTTATCGCGTATATTGATATTATTAATCCCGACGTTTCGGACCCTTTACAGCGTCCATGGTCACGGGTAGACTGAGGTGGTGGGCGTCTTGATGATATAATTACTGACAGCTACCCTACATTTTTTATATTGTTACATGTAAAGGGTCCGAAACGTCGGGATTAATAATATCAATATACGCGATAAAATCCGTAAAAAGTAGTTTTATTTCAAGCATTTTTAACTTTAATATAAAACGATAAGGTTCATTTTTAATTGAGAAAATTTGACAGTTTGGATAGCTTGTCTACTGGCATCTGTACTACGGTTAGCAGAAGTGTGACTTACCCTTCATGTTCTAAGAAGAGAGCCTTGAGAGCACCTCTGGACCAGTAAGACATAGCGTATGATAGCAACTTCATAGATAGCGGGTTCACTCGCAAGAAGTTACCGCAAAACACCACCTGCAAAAATATAGTTAGTAGGTAAGGTGGCATTAATAACTTATCCCGGGCTTTCGATCTTGTTTCATATGACATCTTATGGAACAAACTGTCGAGTGAAACTAATCTGCCGCCAGAGATAATTTATTTATTTAAGTTCTGGTATGATAACCAATGTAACACGGTTAGGTGGGCAGATGCCTACTCAAATGTATATAGATTAGAATGCGGGGTGAGGCAGGGGGGTTTGACCTCACCCAATTTATTCAATATCTACGTGAATAAACTGATCGAGGAACTCAGTAGCACTGGAGTCGGATGTATGATAGACGGAGTCTCGTTTAACAATATTAGTTATGCTGATGACATGGTGCTGCTGAGTCCGTCGATCAGTGCTCTCAGGAAGCTATTAAATATATGTGAGTGCTATGCTGGAGCCCATGGACTAAGTTATAATGCCAAAAAAAGCGAACTGTTAGTTTTTAAGGCACATAACAAGACTTATGAAATTGTACCACCAGTATCCGTATGTGGTACAACTCTAAGTAGAGTAAAAACGTTCAAATACCTTGGTCACTGGGTTTCAGAGGATGGTACTGATAACTGTGATATGGAGAGAGAGCGCAGGGCGCTGGCCGTGAGATGCAACATGCTGGTTCGCAGATTTGCAAAGTGTGACAGAAATGTCAAAATATCTTTGTTTAGGGCGTACTGCCAAGCATTTTACACATGCAGTTTGTGGACCAGATATACGCAAAAAGCGTACAGCGCTCTGCGCGTACAGTACAACAATGCTTTTAGGATGCTGTTGTCGCTGTCACGTTTTTGCAGCGCGTCAGAAATGTTCGCAGCAGCGCGTACTGACGACTTTTTTGCAATTATGCGTAAAAGATCCGCATCATTGCTACGTCGGGTGAGGGACAGCGACAACAGTCTCCTGAGTATTGTTGCTAGCAAGACTGAGGGCCACTTGATGGGGCACCTGTGCGCTGTACATGTGTTGTTGCCAGGTGCGTCCAGACTGTGGTAAGTAACTGGTTTTGTGTTGTTTGTCGTTTGTTTGTATTGTTTTGTAATGTTTTGTTAAGTATTGTGTCTATCTATGTCTAAATCAATGTTATAATACTAACATAGTTTAAGTGATTACTAACAAACCCTATGGGATATTGATTGTCCTGAATTAAATATCAATAAATAATAAATAAAATAAATAATCATATTTTTGGGACATTTTACACAACACCATCTAGTCCCAAACTAAGCAGAGCTTGAAATTGTACTATGGGTACTAGACAATGGATATAATACTTATATACTTTTTTTTTTGTAAATACTTACTTATAATACATAAGGAACACCCAGACAAACACAAATACTCATGTTTTATCCACACAAATATTTGTGTCTTGTGGGAATCGAACCCACAACCCTATGATCCGCAGTCCGGCACTCGAACCGTTAGACAACAGAGGTCGTCAAGATTCGACATTGTTCGACATTGAGCTAACTGTAAAGCAAGTCGTGTCGGTTGAGGAGCAAAAACTTGCATTTCAATAGGTGTTACTGACGTCACCATAAAGACGTAAATTCAGAATGTGAAAGCAAAATTCGACATAGCGAGTAGGACTCGCAGTGGCTTAGTGGTAATAGCGTTAGATGTACAGTCAACAAAAGAGTTAAGTATACAGATAGCAAACGAAATATGCATTTTCATACAGATTTCGACATAAATAATTACGCGCCAAAGAGTTAGGTATGAAGCTGCTTACAATACCTACGTTTTGACACATATTGCGTGATACATTATTCACACAATCTTTATCAAAACACAGATTATTAATTGACTCTTTTGTTGACAGTACCGGGACGAACATAGTTGGGGATACGCTCGGAGGATGGTGGTATAGTAGGATAGTCGCTCACCCTCTCGATGTGCTCGTTGGAGGCGCAGAGCCTGGCGATGGAGCCGATGTTGTTGGTGATGGTGACGAGCGTGGCGCGCGCCAGGTCCGCGCGGGATATCTTGGCGCGCCGCTCCGCTGAACACATCTGACCGAAACTGGAAACATATCAAAATGCACTTATGTATTGATTTCTGTCACATGCGAATATTAGACATATTAACCTTTCGACCGCCACGTCAATAACGAAAATCCGTGTTCTCTACGCCAAGCGACAAATTCTAGTATCTAATAATAAGTAAAAAAAAAAAAAACAAAAAAATTTAATAGGTATGTATTTTGAACTAAAAAAAAGTGGTATTTTTGACGTGCCATGCCGTCGTTGGCGTCGTGAGCAAGTTTTCATTTGACGTCGATACACGTCCGTGGCGATCAAAAGGTTAATATTTCCCGTTATTTATTTTGTACACGTCTATAGTTGTTGTGCACACTCGTTGCGTTGGATTGGGGGGCACGTGACTATTAAGGGGTGTGGAAATAGAGAGAAGATAGTCTTCTTCAGAATGTAAAACGAACACACTATATTAAACTATTAAAACAACACTTAAACTTATTTTACTTATTTACAAGACTTTAAAAAAATACTTTTCTTCCTGACTTCTTCTAGTTTCTCCAGGTACATACTTATCTACATATTGTTCATATTTTTAAATATTTAACAAATAATATAAAAATATAGTAAAAAATTTAAAAATTGTAACACAAAACTCCTTTATAACAAACTCTTACTCCTAAGGCAGGTGCGCTACTAGCGCCACTTGATAGATGTTTAACATGTCAGTTGGTATGTAATGTTATTTGGGTTTTCTTCTTTAAAACACAAATGTTAATTTATGTAAATTTCCTTTATTTCTTTTGTTAATTTTAATATACAAAATGTTTTATACAAATTGTGTGTGTTCCTTGATCGGGCCAGAGGGCAAGGGAGAACAGGAAGTGCAAGACAGCACGAGCTGTCATAAAGACGATTTATGTTGTCTTTGACGTTTGACATTGACATGACATGACTTGATCTAGTACAGGTAGTCCCGTAGTAGTCCCTACGGCGCATGGTAACAGAGGGCCTACTCCCTATCTCCGTCAACGAAGTTACGAGCCGTTCGAAAGTTCTCCGAAACTTCGAAGTCCGATAAAACAAGTGTCAAATTCAATTTTTCGAACGGGTAAAAACACATCGAGAGTAGAGACAACTGTCAAATTGTGTTTTTTTTTTTTATGGAAGAGGGAGGCAAACGAGCATGCGGGTCACCTGATGGTAAGTGATCACCGCCGCCCATTGACACCCACAACACCAGAGGGGTTGCAAGTGCGTTGCCGGCCTTTGAGACAAGAATAGGCTCGCGTCTTGTAGGTTGCATGTCGTACCGGATCGGAAATACGTCCGCTGGTAATTGATTCCACAGAGCATGTTGTCATGTTGTCATTCATTCTTAGTTCGGGCCCCGAACGAATCATCCATCCGTAAGTGATACGGAGTAGGAAACGCCCGTAACTAAGGTCGAAACTACGGACTTCGTGCTTAGGGAGTAGACCCCCAGCTGCGTCCGCGATATGGGTTTTTTGGTATATTACTTGTAGAGGGAGTTGGTCAATTGAACAAGTTACTTCTGTAGCGACATCTACCGCGCTACATAGAACTACGAAGGCCTGAATCACGCAAGCAACATTCGCAACGAAAAGTTGCATATATACAACCGCCCGACATCAACCGTCGGGCCGTGGCCCTCCAGGCACAACACCCGCCTGGTCGGAGGATCCTCCCTTTTCGTCGGAGGGGCAACACACCTCGCCTCTCCACACTTCTTCCACAAGTGGGGCCCCACGTTGGGCGCCACTTGTAAAGGGAGTTAGTTTCCCCAGTCGCGAACGGTAAGAGCTCCGTTTGCGATGCGGGTTGTTACTATAATAAATGTGGAGATGAAGTAAGTATGTATGACAAGATGTATGAATGTGGTCGAAGCAAAAGAAGTATACAAGAATGGTAGCACGTGGCGTTCTTTAGTTTCTGCCTACCTCCATGGGACAAGGTGAGTGTATGTATGTATGTATACAACTTGTTACAAAATACCCCGTAAAAATATAATTAAAAATATCAAAGCCAACAATTTTGTCAGCGGTCATGTCAGGGAACCAGATTATTTAACAGAAAGGCCTACGTACCTATTTTACCTAATAATTGTCTACTTTAATAGTTTTTCTATTTCTCATTCATAAATGTTATTGTTTTCCTTTTTTTGGGGTATGTTATACAGCGTTACTACGGTTCTTAAATACTGTGAATGGACTCGTTCGGCCCCATTTAACCTCCTTTCGGCTTTACGGGTAGTTTTGTAACAGCCTTTATAACTGCCTCGTAACGCGTCTTATAACAAGAGATGGGTTTCGCCTATACCATGTACGTAAGTATGGTGACTGACCTGCTGGCGACCAGGTCCCCGGGCAGGCCGAACCTCGCGTAGTCCCCCCCGTAGATGTCGCGCACGAGCTTGTCCACCGTGGTGTTGTCGCCGGAGGCCGCCAGCGCTATGGCCTCCTCGAAACTGCTGCAGCCCGTCAGCAGGCAGCACAGACCCAGGAACGTGCCACCGCCCAGGCTGACGAAAGAAAGCTTTGGTGAGTCCTTATTACCGTCGTACAAACTTATTTGGGGTCGCCTTCTAAGAAACAATCCCTATGTAAGGGATTCATTTGTAAGAGTTTTTTTTGTAACACTCCCGGTTACAAAAAAAACTGTTACAAATGAATCTGGAGTATTTGTTTATTTATTTATTTATTTTATGCACAAAACACATTACAATCATAATATAAACACCATAAAAATTAAAACATTTTCACCTAGATTGTAACGTAACACTATGTGCATACTACGAAATCACAATAATAAGATAATAAAAAGCTCATAAAATTTAAAACTAATAAAAGGAAAACATTATGTGTCGAATGACAACACTAGTAATTTTTACAATAAGTGTGGGTTCAGATCCATCAGGCGTAGATTCCCAGGCCAGGAGGATCCTCACTCAATTTCCAATGGAGAATGCCTTTAATAACGGAGGTAAATTTGTGAATATTTTGATTGAATATATCAACAAGTTTGTGATTGCTCTTAGCCATCTCGTTATATAGACGAGCCATCCTGGTCAAAGGGTTGTAATACGAAATGTTGTTTCTATGAATTTGTAAGGAAAAGAGATTAACTACATTAGATCTACGGGCACTAAATTTAATGTTAAGGCTTATGTGAGACAGTAATTCGGGAGAATCTATAATAAGAGTGGATAACTTTATAAAGGTATACTAAATCGAAAAAGTAGGTATGTAAGTAAGTATGTAATAATCGAGTACTATTTTGACTAGGTTACTATTTTGTTTTTTACTCGGTTGTTGAGCTCCCTCTAATATACCCGAGCTACACAATGACTGATGCATGCGTGCCGTCGGCTGGGATTGTTCTACTCAAAGCCGCTATGGCTCTTTCCTCAAAAGGCCATTTCTGACATTGCCCTACATTGTGACAATCACATATTTGATATTATTATGTCTGGACTTTAAAAGAGACTATGATTCTCTGAGTTTGTTTCGGTGTTTCTTCTCAGAGGTCGTCAGATAGGAAATGCCGGTGCCTTCTAGTATAAAAAATCAAAACATTTACTTGTAAAAGTGTCTTTAAAAGATCTATTTACAAAAAAAAAAAAAAACATTTCATTTCATATTTTTATTTAAATTTTAAAGAACTATTAAAGAACAATTATAACTATTATTAAATGCTATCCGCCATGCTGTTTCAACTCGTGACGTCACTCAAGCAAACTCTGGCAAACAAGCATACGGCCCACCTGATGGTAAGCGGTTACCGTAGCCTATAGACGCTTGTAACACCAGGAGTATCACTTGCGCGTTGCCGACCCTGTAAAACGAAAGAGGAATAGTTGGGTTGGCAGTAAAGTCCCCCCACTGCCAACACAACGTTTCCTTGCGGAGCACTGGCAACCTAACTCACCGTAAGAAACACAACACAGCTCAAAGCAGTGTTATTTTACTTCGATTTTCTGCAAGGTGGAGGTACTTCCCCAGTCGGGCAGCTCCAATATGAATGGAATTACTTCCACTATGCCCTACCTCTCTTAGTTTGTGTACTATCGGAGTGACGTCACGCCCAATATGGCGAATGTGACATTCTCCACGACCATGATAAGAAACTCACCTGGTTCCACTAACTCTATAGTAGTCGTTGGGAGCGTTCACCACCAGCACGGAGACCCCGCTGCCGACGTTCACCAGGAGGAAGGGGTAGGGATTGGAGAAGTCGAAAGGTTTCCGCACGTACACGCTGAGAGCCGCTTCCGAGTATGGTGGCTAAAACGAACGAAAGATTAAAATTAATATTACATCGAATTATTCATCAATGCAGCGTAAACCTTAAAATTTTGCAGGATTTTTGGAAATTTCAACTCTAAAGGAACGAAGCTGGGGTGGATCAGCTCGTGGATATGTAATAACTACGCTGATCTATGGTAGAATTGGCAGGACAGGGTTGACGGTACACGACCTTGTCGGTCACCAATGCGATAAATTAGCCTATCGCAGTCCACGGCTGGACATAGGCCTCTCCCAAATCGCGCCACAACCAGTTCTCCGCCTTCCGAATCCAGTCTGACCCACCCCTCTTGAGATCTTCGGTCCATCTGGCTGGGAGTTGTTGGCCACACTACGTTTGCTGATTCCCGGTCTCCACTCGAGGACTTGTCTGCTCCAACGTCCATCGGTCCGTCGACAGACATGGCCGGCCCACTGCCACTTCAGTATGCTTAATCGGGAAGCTATGTCAGTGACTCCAGTTCTTTTCCGGATAACTTCATTGCGGATTTTATCCTTTAAAGAAACCAATCATAGCTCGTCTATCGCTCGCTGAGCAACTTTAATTTTGTGGACCAGCCCAACTGTCTGTGTCCACGTTTCGGCACCGTATATCATCCGCACTAAATAACTAGAATATAATAACTTTCCTTTACTAAATAACTTTAAAATCTTAGCATAGAAAATGCCAAAAAATACAAAAAGATAGTTAGTAGGTAAGGTGGCATCGTTCGACATTGAACTAACTGTAAAGTCGTGTCGGTTGAGGAGCAAAAACTTGCTTTTCAATAGGTGTTACTGACGTCACCATAAAGACGTAAATTTTGAATGTGAAGGCAAAATTCGTCATGACGGGTGGGTATCGCCGTGTCTTAGCGGTCATAGCGTCTGGTACCTAACCAGAAGACGCAGGTTCATATCCTGCCCGTGGTCGAATTTTTCTTTGCTAAATAATTTTATAATTTATTTATCACTAGCGACCCGCCCCCGCTTCTTACGGGTGCAATGTACTAATAAAGTAAATGTATTATACATAAAAACCTTCCTCTTCAATCACTCTATCTATAAAAAAAACCGCATTAAAATCCGTTGCGTAGTTTTAAAGATTTAAGCATACATAGGGATATAGGGACAGAGGAAGCGACTTTGTTTTATACTATGTAGTGATTTAACCTTACGGGGAATACAGACGTGATTGTGAGGCATGGTGAATTTTTAAAGTTGTTTTTAACTTACGGAGTCGCTGACGTGGGTGTGTACCGGCTGTTCGTCGGGCGGCGCCCAGTAGTAACACTCCTGCGCATTCATACAGTCTATGTACAACAAGCCCGCGATCAGAGCGTCCAGCTCGTCCATCTTGGATAGGCGCATGTTGACTTCCTGAAATATTAACAAACAAAAATACTTACTGCCTCATTAGTCTAGTGGTCCTAAGCGCGACTGCTACGCTAGAGGTCCTGGGTTCGATCCCCAGGTCGAGCAGTGTTATTGGGTTTTTCTATGAAATTCTCAGTACCTAGCAGCTCGGAGTCTGGATTTGTGCCCGGTTAATGGCAATAGGCTCGCCCCCTATTACATGGGACCTAAACATACCGGCGAAATGTGGGTGTACATTAGTACACCTCTGCCTAACCCTTCGGGGAATACAGGCGTGATGGTAAGATTCTTCTTTCGAATCTTTTCCCAACTATGTTGGCGTAGGCTTCCAGCCAGAGACCAAAAACCTTTACGAATTACGGTACTGAGGGTCTACTCCCTATCTCCGTCAACGAAGTTACGATTCGTTCGAAAGTTCTCCGAAACTTCGGGAGTCCGATAAAACAAGTGTCAAATTCAATTTTTCTAACGGGTAAAAACACATCGGGAGTAGGGACAACTGTCAAATTGTGTTGTCATTCATTCTTAGTTCGGGCCCCGAACGAATCATCCGTCCGTAGATGATACGGAGTAGGAAACGCCCGTAACGAAGGTCGAAACTACAGACTTCGTGGTTAGGGAGTAGACCCCCAGGTATCGAAGTATTTAGGTTACCTAAACGCCTAAAGGTAACCGCTATCTGGGAAAAAACATGTTACCTCTATTTAGGTTACCCTTTTAAGGCCCGGTATCCACCAAAGCGGAGAGGAGACGAGAGGAGATGTGTTTGAATAAACCAATCCGATTTCGTTATTTTCGACATCTCTTCTCCGCTTAGCTTTGGTGGAAATGGATCAAGCTGAGAGGAGAGATGTCTCATTTTTTTTATAGAATTTTGTGCGGCGAGCAAGCAAGCGGCGCGGCAGAGCGGAGGTGTGTTTTTTTTAAATCCTTGACACACTGGGGTTTCCTCCTGTATCGTGGGTGCGTTTACAAACACAAACTTTCACATGCATAAGCACCCAGACTCGGAACAACTGCCTGCAGATCGTATAAATATTTGTTCCATGTGGGGATCGAACCCACAACCCGTGGCACAGAAGCCGATTGCTCAGCCGCTGCGCCAAACGTGTCGTCGAATTTGTGGAGTACGTACTTAACTAAGGGTCGTGGTAGGGTAGGTAGCGGCGTGGCGCGGCGCTGCCGGCCGCACGCCGCGAGACAACCCTCACAACGGTGCAGGCGCATCTGTGACAACAAAAATCATTTAAAAAAAAACGAAACATAAATGATAACAATTATTTTTTAAAAAAACGAAACAAATAATAACAATTATTTAAAAAAAAATCGGTTCAAACTGAGAACCTTTTTCGAAGTCGGTTAAAATACCAAAACCTTCTCCTAAGTGTAACAAATACTATTCTGAAAACCGCATCCAAATCGGTTCAAGCAAACGCGAGATAATCGCGGACAAACATACATACAGGTGAAACAGAACCTTTTGAGACTGAGAACCTGAGAAACTCCCTTTTTTTAAGTCGGCTAAAAAGGAAAACGGGCCCTATTGTATTTCGTTCATTTCAAGATGCAGGATTCAATTTAATTTGGACCCTTAGTATTTAACGATTTAAAAAAAAACCTCCACCTTAAATACGTACGTGGAATTACCTTGCCCTTGCGCATGCAATAGATGTAGGTCATATCAATTTAAGTGTCATAATACTCATAATTCATTCACACTACCATAATTAGTATTAATTGGTTTTGTGCTATATTTAACAACAGCTTACAGTTGCGACGCTACCGCGAATCCTGATATCGATTCATCATCAACCTGTCCCACTGCTGGGCACAGGTCTCAGGATTATGCTATAGTCCACCACGCTGGCCTAGTGCGGGTTGGCAGACTTCACAAACCGTCGAGAAAAATCTCTCAGGCATGCAGGTTTCCTCACGATGTTTTCCCTCGCCGTTTAATGCGAGTGTTAATTAATTATTAATATCTAGCACGCAGTAAAACAGTGATAGCCTAGCGGTATGACCACTGGACTGCCAAGTCGAAGGTCTCGAGTTGGAACCCAAGGCACGCATCTCTGACTTTTCGAATTCATGTGCGTATTAATAATTAATTATCACTCGCTTAAACGGTGAAGGAAAACATCGTGAGGAAACCTGCATACCTTAGAGATTTTTCTCGACGGTTTGTGAAGTCTGCCAACCCGCACTAGGCCAGCGTGGTTGACTATAGCCTAATCCCTCTCAATATGAGAGGAGACCCGTGCCCAGCAGTGGGACAGTATATGGGTTGATAATGATGATCTACGCACATGAATTTGAAAAGTCAGAGGTGCGAGCTTTGGACTCGAACTCGAGGTCTTTGACTGGGCAGTCGTATCACTAGGCTATCACTGCTTATTGATATAATGAATACTATTCATTTTTTTAAGTTTTCTGAAATTTTACAATTTCCTGCGAAATTTTCATAATTTTAATCCCCGTAAGAACCTTCGACAAAGTATTAGAAAATTAAAAAAAAAAACGAATGAAATTGCTAGTCGTTCTCAAGTTATGACGTGACCAAGGGAATCACCCGACTGGGGAAGTACCTTCGCCTTGCAAAAAATCGAAGTTAAATAACACTGCTTTGAGCAGAGTTGTGTAAATTATGTTCCGGTAATCAAGGTTGCCAATGCTCCACGAGGAAATGTTGTGTTGGCAGTGGGGGGACTTTAACCCTTATATCGCCAACCCAACTATTCTTCTTTCGTTTTTGTTGCCGACCTTGTACACCCCCGGTGTTACAAGCGTCTATAGGCTACGGTAACCGCTTACCGTATCAGGTGGACCGTATGCTTGTTAGCCAGCTTAGTGGTATAAAAAAAACCTCATGGATCGTCTGCAACCTGGAGAGAAGTGTAAGGGTAAAAGTACCCCCATACAACGTTTCCTCGGCACTGGTAACCTTGCTCACCGTAAGAAACACAACTCAGCTCAAAGCAGCGTTATTTCACTTCGATTTTACTGGCGGAGGTACCCCAGTCGGGCAGCTCCAATTTGAGTGGAATTACTCCCACTATGCCCTACGTCTCTTATATTTTCCATATTATAAGAAGAAAAATGGCTATTTGGGCTTTCTGACTACCCCTACCGATTGTCATAGGTGTTCAAATAACGCTAAGGTTCACAGAGAGTCAATCAGATCAATTCAAAGTCGTCTTATTAAATCGAGAACGAAGTTAGAGATCAACGTTTGACCCGAGTAACTTTACATGAATAAGAACAATGCATATTACACAAAAGAATTTATTTAAATAATTGAAATAAAACTACTTTTTACGGATTTTATCGCGTTATATTGATATTATTAAACTTTCGTTGCGAATGTTGCTTGCGCGATTCAGGACTTCGTAGTTCCATGTAGCGCGGTAGATGTCGCTACAACGCGAATATTATACATTGAAATAAAACTACTTTTTACGGATTTTATCGCGTTATACTGATATTATTAATCCCGACGTTTCGGACCCTTTACAGCGTCCATGGTCACGGGTAGGTAAGTTTTCGAAAACGACCCCTGTGTTCAAAAACTTTGAAACACACTGTTCAAGTAGTATAGTAAGTACGTTTTACAACCCTGACAACAGCTGGTTTTAAAACACAGCTGATTATTGGCAATCTCCTTCGACCACCTACACGAGCTTCATGCGCAAATTCAAAGTAAAAGATAATCACTAGATTGATCCTGGTTGTAAAAGATTACGGCGCCTTACGATAAGAAGTTATTGATAAATTCACTGGCAACGAACTTCTTTATCGAGATGGTATCTTATTCTTCATTTTTCTTTTATTGTCACTAAAAGAAAAATAAAGACTACGATACCCTAGCCATTTTACAAAAAAAAAAAAAACAAACAAACGAATGATTCTCAAACCAGTCGTACTTGTAAGGTAATGTAAGGTTGCCAGTGCTCCGCGTGGAAACGTTGTGTTGGCTGTGGGGGGACTTTGACCCTTATACTGTTAACCCAACTATTCCTCTTTCGTTTTACAGGGTCGGCAATGCGCAAGTGATACCTCTATTGTTACAAGCGTCTATAGGGTACGCTAACCGCTTACCATCTAGTGGGCCGTATGCTTGTTTGCCTGTTGCCATATTAGTAAAATAATAAAAAAAAAACAAACAAATGATTCTCAAACTAGTCGTACTTGGAAGGTAGTTAAGGTTGCCAGTGCTCCGCGTCGAAACGTTGTGTTGGCAGTGAGGGGACTTTAACCCTTGTACTGCCAACCCAACTATTCCTCTTTCGTTTTACAGGGTTGGCAACGCGCAAGTGATACCCCTGGTGTTGCAAGCGTCTATAGTAATACTTGAAACGCGACGCCATTAGCCAAAGCGAATATGACGTACAAGTCTATGACACCAAATGTCAATATCACTAATTGGGTAGTGTTTGCATTTTTCCCTTCTATGGTATGAAGCTTTAGTATCGAATTGGGATTTCCTGTAATGGCGGTTGTATGTAAGAAGTAAATAAATAATTTTTCTAGACGTTTCCTGAGTTTAAATTTACCTTTTACGGTTTAAATACGTTAAGTTTCGGCCATGAAATTATATCATTAGCATATTTCTTCTAAAGTTAGTTCCCAAGACTATAAAAGAACTATAGAAATTATACTTTTTATTAAAACAAAGTCCAAAGTCAAAATTTTTTTGATAAGAACATAAATTTCAATAATCATAATTCCTACACGAAAATATTTAGAGTCAATGATAAATTAACTTTATTTTAACCTTGAATTCTTTACGTTGACACTGCCTGCCTGTATAAATCTTTCTTTTTATATGTTTTTGTTTTTAAATATAAAAAACGAATACCTAAAGGATTAATAATTTTGAATACATCTCAATAGTCTTATCTAGAGATATTTAAATGCAACTGGTACGCTAGGACCACCCGGGATGAGCGGAATACTGAGAGGACTGATCCCGCTCTGAGGAGACTACGCCGAGGTGGCACCCGCATCGAGATTTAACCTATCACGGTGTACAGGGGGCCTCTAGGATCGTAAGTGCTTAGTGGCCCACCAAGCGACCTCAGGGATGACGGCATGTGGTGGTCGCGAGCCGTCGGGTGCACAGAGATGGGATAGGGAAAGCGCCTTCCCTGGGATGGGCCTTGATAGGCATGACACGGAGAGGTTCCGGAAGAATACTTGGTTCCTGGAGCCCCCCAATATGTGCTGCTGATGGCCATGGGGCTTTAGTGCGGTAAAAATCCCACACTTTTCATACACCCAGGTCGAGCAATGTTCTATGAAATTCACAGTAGCAGCTCGGAATTTGGATTTGTGCTCGGTAAATGGCAGAAGGCTGAAATTGGACAGACAAAGAGAGAGGTAGGTCATAGTGGGAGTAATTCAACTCAAATTGGAGCTGCCCGACTGGGGAAGTACCCTACCCCCACCTAGCAGAAAATCGAATTGAAATAACACTGCTTTGAGCTGTGTTGTGTTCCATACGGTGAGCAAGGTTGCCAGTGCTCCGCAAGGAAACGTTGTTGGCAGTGGAGGGACTTTGACCCTTATACTGCCAACCCAACTATTCCTCTTTCGTTCTTCAAATTCGGCAACGCGCAAGTGATACACCTGGTGTTACAAGCGTCTTTATTAGGTTACGGTAACCGCTTACCATCAGGTGGGCCATATGCCTGTTTTCCACCTTGGTGGTATATAAAAAGAAAACATACCGGCGAACTGTTTGTGTACAGAGGTCAGCACATGAAGCTACCCCTATCTGTCAAATTTCTTTGATCGATTTTCAACTTTAACACAAAGTAATAAGGTTCTTTTCAATTGTGAAAATTTTACAGTTTTGGATAGCTTGACCTGCTGGCGTAAATTAGTATACACCTCTGCCTAACCCGCAGGGGAATACAAGCGTGATGGTATGTTATTATTATGATCATAATATCCGCATTATTCTTATCATTAATTAATAATTAACGAAGGACAATACAATGTTACTAACGAATTTGAAAACAAAACCAGATAAGGACAGAAAGATATTAATTATAACCTAAATTTTATTAGTACGCTCGTGGCTAAGTTACAACTACACTGATCAACCGATTTGCAAGGTTAAGAAAAGAGTATAATATTCTTTATTGTACACCATAAACAAATTCCAAGTATATGTTTATAAATGATAGAATGGTACAATGGGCGGTCTTATCGCTAAAAGCGATCTCTTACCGACAACCTTTGGATGGATTTAAGAGAAACGGAGAGGCGAAGTTTCGGAAGTCTGCTGGCTTCGTGTCATCATCAACCAGTATACTGTCCTACTGCTGGGCCCCGTGCCCAGCAGTAGGACAGTATATGGGTAATCTCCTAACCAAATCTCCTCTCATATTGAGAGGGATTAGGCTATAGTCCACCACACTGGCCTAGTGCGGGATGGCAGACTTCACAAACCGTCGAGAAAAATCTCTAAGGTATGCAGGTTTCCTCACGATGTTTAACTTCACCGTTTAAGTGAGTGATAATTAATTATTAATACGCACATGAATACGAAAAGTCAGAGGTGCGTGCCTTGGGTTCGAACTCGAGACCTTCGACTTGGCAGTCCAATGGTCATACCATTAGGCTATCAGTGCGCCTTGGCAGTCGCTTCGTTTAAAATACTGATATACAGCCGCATCTGGTAAGACTGGAAATCGACCCCAATATATTTGGGAAATGGTTAGGAGGATAATACCACGCCAGATGAAGTTATCAAAATTAGATGGCAGAACTTAGCAACAAGCTGAGCGTTGATGTGTCGCATACTTTCAAAATAGTTCATTTCTATGTTTAAATACAATAAAGTTGTGTGCGTCTTGTCTATGTAAATAAATGTATTTTTTAAAGGTGGTAAACATAGCATACGGCCCACCTGTTGGTAAGCAGTTACCGTAGCCTATAGACGCTTGCAACAGCAGGGGAGTAAAACGAAAGAGTATCACTTGCCCGTTGCCGACCCTGTAAAACTAAAGAGGAATAGTTTGGTTGGCAGTATAAAGGCCAAAGTTTTTTTTATAACACTAATACACTACGTGGCAAACAAGCATACGGCCCACCTGTTGGTAAGCAGTTACCGTAGCCTATAGACGTTTGTAACACCAAGGGCAACTTGCGCGTTGCCGACCCTGTAAAACGAAAGAGGAATAGTTGGGTTGGCAGTATAAGAGTCAGAGTCCCCCCACTGCCAACACAACGTTTCTTCGCGGAGCACTGGCAACCTTACTCGCCATAAGAAACACAACGCAGTTCAAAAGCAGTGTTATTTTACTTCGATTTTCTGCAAGGCGGAGGTACTTCCCCAGTCGGGCAGCTCCAATTTGAGTGGACACTCCCACTATCTCACTCTCTTATTAACTTCTTTGTTTCTAACTTCGATGATGATTAGTATTGGTATGTGTGACTAACTCCATTCTGATTATTGAATAATTGCAGTATGTAATTTCACGGGTTTATAATTCGGTTAGATTGCCAACACGTGATATTTATGTCCGCATACCGACATATCAATATGTACGATGAAAATTCCAATTAAATATTCGCCTATTTATAAATGAGGAAATAGGACGTAGAAACAATGATTCCAATGAGCCAAATAAGGATAGAATTGTGCTGTTACAATGGTGGGGAGGAACTTAGATTATGTTAAAAACTAGCGGCCCGCCCCAGCCTTAACGTGGGTTGAACATATGTTCATTTCTACTTTTTTCTCCGAGCCTCTTCCCAGCTATATTGGGGTCGGCTTCCAGTCTAACCAGATGCAGCTGAATATCAGTATTTTACACAAAGCGACTGTCATCAGACCTCCGAAACCCGTTTATGGGTAATACCGATACCCTGAGGATAGACTGGTTGTCAGGCTTTTTGGGCTTCTGACTACCACTAACGATTGTCATAGGTGTTCGTATGACAACCGGGACCGACGGCCTTACGTGCTCTCTGAGGCACGGAGGGGACTCGATGTGTTAAGAATGGTCACCCATCCACAGACTGACCGCGAATAACGCAGCTTAACCTTGCAGATCGGTTGATCAGCTTATTACTAAGCCACGAAGCTCTCATTTATTTTTATTACGCCCGTGGAGCTTTTGGTACCGGGACCGCGGGTCCGGATTCCACCATATAAATACAATAATTATTTTTGAGTAGTATTTTGGGACCACAATTAATTCACAATTGCAATATGTTCAGCGACTTTCGTTGCCGACTACTATAAATAATGGCATGGCAACTAATATTAACAGTTCGGCACTAGAGTCTGTGTAGGTTGGTTTGCAACAATCTAACCTAATTTCTCCTTAGGTTAAGGTTAGGTTGATAGGTTTTTTTTAATAAATACAAAAACTCAAAGGAGGTCATCAAAAGTCCATACAACTCAGCCCAAATTTGTACCTGAGGTACATGACAGCTGTCAAGTTGACAGTTTTTACTATGAAACTGTGCCAAAATGGTGTGCGTTTGACATCCCAAAACGGACACTGACAGCAGATAACTATCAAGTTGACAGTTTTACTATAAAAACACTATGAAACTGATACTAGTGTGTTAAAATGGAGTGCGTTTTTTCAAATTTAAAGTTATTATTTTCTCATCCCCTAGTGAGCATAAAAAAAAGTATGACTAGAGTTTTAGCCAGCGTAATACAGGGTATTTTTCACAATAAGTCTACCCTCAGTACATCATTTGGGCAGATTTTGGTGACATCCTTTAGATTAATTTGTCGCCGCGTTAAATACATGCCTAAGTATTTAAAGGAAATATTTTATCGTTTTAAAATAGTTTTATTTGTATAACTTCCTTTTTTTTTGGTTGATCGTACTTTCTCAAGACAGGTTTGTTTGTTTTATTTGTTATTCCAAAATACTGCTCAAAAATAATTATTGTATTTATAGGTGGAATCCGGGACCGCGGTATCAGTCCCGAAAGCCACGACCCCTTAAAGTTTCATATAATTTAAAAATTATAAATGCACATTATAATCTAATATATAAAATTCTCGTGTCACAGTTTTCGTTGCCATACTCCTCCGAAACGGCTTGACCGATTTTGATGAAATTTTTTGTGCTTATCGGGGACGTCTGAGAATAGGCCAACATCTATTTTTCATACCCCTAATTTTTTTTTTTATGGCAAAACAACGTTTGCGGGGTCAGCTAGTTACAATATAAAAAGAAAAACATTCATTTACAAGCAAACACCAATTGAACTATTAATACAGGCAAGGCCTACAGATATCTTGGACAGCGGGTTCGGGGTTGTCAGTCACCCATTGCACTTGGCCCTCGGGGAGGGTCCGACACTGGACTCCGTGGTGGGATCGCGAATCATACGAGAGCGATTCCCGTGATCCCACCATCATTAGTAAATTGTTGTTTAATACTACTCCGGAAGTCCTGGCATCCCAAGAACTTATATGCCATTATAGGTCACGTCACGTAAAAATAACGCTGGAAGAAAGAAGAGGGAGTGTATTTGCGCATGGGTACACTCGTGCACGAAAGTACTATATAGGCCTATTGTTTTATTTTTGAACTAGCCTTTCGCTCCGCGGCTTCGTATATTGGTTACATACCATCACGCCTGTATTCCCCGAAGGGTTAGGCAGAGGTGTACTAATGTACACCCACATTTCGCCGTTATGTTTAGGTCCCATGTAATAGGGGGCGAGCCTATTGCCATTAACCGGGCACAAATCCAGACTCCGAGCTGCTACTGAGAATTTCATTGATAAACCCAATAACACTTTGCTCGACCTGGGGATCGAACCCAGGACCTCTAGCGTAGCAGTCGCGCTTAGGACCACTAGACTAATGAGGCAGTCATGATGGTTATCGGTAGGTATACTGAAAAATATATTAGATAGAAGCTTGACTGCCAGGGTTATATTTACTATGCATTTTAAATAAAAATAGGACTATCCTCCAGCCATCTTGTGACGTCATAGCTGTCAATTCAAATCAGATAAGTAAGGTGAGCAAAACAGATATTTTAGAAATAATATTTTATAGGTATTTAAAATATTCCACCGACTGTTATTTAGAATAAAATTTGATATTTTATTAAGTACCTGTTTATAATAAAACCAAAGTTATCGTCGTCTTGAAATATTTCCCTTTTTGTATTTATTTTCGATTCATTTGAGTGCTTAATTTATTTTGCCAATCGTCATTAGTAATTGAATCAATAGTTTCCAGTGTTAGATTCTCGATTTGGCTTTCTAATTGTTGAACATTATTGTCAGCCACCCTATACTAATCCAGTGTCAAATATATTCAATTGGATTTAAATCACAATTGTAGGTTGGCAGCTTTAAAACTTCACAGCTATGGGAGTTTAAAATATAGTTTTTGGCAGTTTGTGCCTTTTTATTAACTCGCAGAGTTCTGGATACGGTATTACTACTTATAAATATGTTTTAAAATTTCAAAAAGAGAAATTTAGTTTTCTTTGCTATCTGTACTTTTTTGTCAGATTGTGGTAATTCGAGTTCATTGTTTCCTATTCTTATTTGAAACGCATTGTACATGATGCGACTTATAAATAGTTAGACATGTGAAACAAAACCAATTAAAATAAGACTCATTTATTTACCATGTTAAATGCAAATAATAAAATATTATTATAAAGTTTTTATTACAAATATAGCTTGTTTTTTTTGTCTAACTGACGTGAATTTTATTGTATAAGTAGGTAGTACGATAGTTCTTTGTGTTTCTGACATTGAATTCAACATTAACATAGGTATAGGTAGCTAGCGATCCGGCTTCGCTGGGGTGCAATGTACAGTCGCCAGCAGGTCAAGCTATCTAAAACTGTCAAATTTTCCCAATTGAATATGAACCTTGGATTTTTGTATTAAAGTTGAATCATCATTACTCATCATCTACCCATATACTGTCCCACTGCTGGGCACGGGGCTCCTCTCATATGGAGAGGGATTAGGCTATAGTCCACCACGCTGGCCTAGTGCGGGTTGGCAGACTTCACAAACCGTCGAGAAAAATAAGGTATGCAGGTTTCCTCACGATGTTTTCCTTCACCGTTTAAGCGAGTGATAATTAATTATTAATACGCACATGAATTCCAAAAGTCAGAGGAGCGTGTCTTGGATTTGAACTTGAGACCTTCGACTTGGCAGTCTAATGGTCATACCACTAGACTCTCACTGCCGCTTATAAACTCTTCTTAGGCCTCGTTTAAAGAAGGACATGTCATAACGCAAGGGAAACATCGCAGTAGATAGTTCATTCCAGAGCCTGATAGTACGTTGTAGGAATGATCTGAAGCGGACTGTGCTGGACGAGATCGATTCCAAGTAATACGGGTGGACTCTACTGCGCTGTCGAGTGTTGCGGTGGTAGAACGTTGAAGATGGCACCAGGTCAAACAGTTCTTCGGAGCACTCCCCGTGAAATAGACGATAGAGCACAAACAGAGAACCAAAGTTTCTCCGCCGCTCAAGTGATTCCAGTCTATCTGTAAGTGTGGGATCTCCGACAATACGAACAGCTCGCCTTTGTAGAGAGTCAAGTAGGTCGAGCTGGTATTTGGAGGCTCCTGACCAGATATGCATTTATGCAGATATTAGTGAGGACCTTCAAAACTGTCAAGGACGCAGTACTCGCAACTGTCACAAACACCATCTAGTCCCAAACTAAGCAGAGCTTGTACTATGGGTACTAGACAATGGATATAATACTTATATACTTTTATTTGTAAATATATGAAGATGTATAAACGTAGACGAAGCTAAATTATGGAAGAATCGTAGCAAGTGGCCTCTAGTTCCTGCCTACCCTTGTGGGTACAAGCCGTGAATGTATGTAATACGACTGTATATAATTACTTACTTGGTGTATAGTTATAACGCCGGCTTGTTCCGTCATTGTAAAATAATTAACACAATTAAACACTATTATCACAGATTGAATAAATAAATAAATAAATTAAATGATAATAAAGATTATCACAACATTATCACTTCTTCGTCCTCGATATCCAAATCCCACAGATTCGCCAAACCAGTCAGCAATCGACGTATAACAGAATCGACAATTTTATTCAAAAATATACAATAGTAAAACAATATCCACCAAAATTCGATTACAATTCGCAAATCACTCGCGGACATCTACACGACACGTCCGTCCCGCGCGGTTGTCACGCAACGAATGTGAAATTCATCGTTCGATATTCGTATTTGGAAGGCATGCGCGCGCGCCGATAACGTTGGCTGTTATCAACGATGCGTTGTAATAGAATGTGTCGATCATGAATAAATATCATTTGGTTCATCAGGTTAGTTCAACAATTCAAACTTCGCACAAAAATATTTTTATCAAGTGCCAAGCCCCAACTAAATATTATTAGTTTTCAGTCCAGAATGTAGCTAGATATCAGAAACTGACACGGAGCCGTTTTAAGAGAAATTCTATTTATTTCTGAAAATTCTAAAGACATTTTATAAATATTTAAGGTTGCCAGTGCTCCACGAGGGACCGTTGTGTTGGCAGTGGGGGGACTTTGACCCTTATACTGCCAACCCAACTATTCCTTTTTCTTTTTACAGGGTCGGCAACGCGCACGTGATACCCCTGGTGTTACAAGTGTCTATAGGCTACGGTAACCGCTTACCACCAGGTGGGCCGTATGCTTGTTTACCACCTTGGTGGAATAAAAAAAAACACAATTTTTCAGTCCTTGGAGGGGTAGAGGGAGGCCAAAGAAAAGGTGGATGGATTGTGTTAAAGCGGACATGATAGAAAAGAGAGTGACTGATGATGTGACGGCTGACAGAGATAAATGGAAGAAAAGGACATAAATCAAAGTCAAAGTCAAAGTATTTTAATGCTTCATGTGTAAATATACATAGGTGTTTACATTTATAAAGTAACAACATGAAACCCTGTTAGGGCACAGCATAGTATACCTAATATTAATTATAATATTATTAACATAATTATATTATAATTAATAATAATAATTGTTATTAATTAATAATAATAATTATTTTTTTTTTTTTACTATAATAATGTAGGTATCTAATTATTATTTATTTATTTATTTTTTGGCTTTGTATTTTTAAATGTTTTATTTATTAATTTTTGTTGTTTCAAAATATTCATCTAGAGAATAAAAGCATTTTTTTACTAAAAATGCTTTTAATTTTCTATTAAAATGTGTTAATTTGATTTCCTTTTTTATATCTATTGGTAATTTATTATATATCTTTACTGCCATATAGTAGGGACTCTGGTTAAGCATTTTTATTCTAGAATGTGGCAAATAAAGTCTATTTTTATGGCGGGTATTGACATTGTGCGTGTCTTTTACTTTTGTAAAAGAAAACATACTGCGCCGACCACAAATAAATTGGGACAAGGGCAGGAAGATGATAATGATTTTTTTTCAGGATTTAAAACATAATGGGAGTATTAACATAGTTCATTGATTCAAGATAACGATCCAAAGTAACAAAACATCGGTGAAGCGATCGCGTCAGTATGAATAACTTAAGGCTTGAACTGTGACCTCGACAATGACGTCTGTCAGTTAGCACTGTAGGGTAAAAGTACCTATTAATAGATAGGTACAATGTACACATACATACATACCATCATTTTTTATATTGTAACATTTCGTTTGTGGAATGCGTTGCCAGTAACAATTAGGCGTGCTCAAACTCTCCCAGTTTTTAAAAGGCTTGTGAAGGAACATTATTAATCGTTATAATTCATTTTAGCTATTATAATTATTTGTTGCATATAAATGTGCAGGTATATGTTTTAATATTGATTAGTATATATTTATATATGTATGCGTTTTAATATGTATTGGTATATATTATGTTATTAATATGTATTTATTGATATATATATATACATATATATAATATTTACTTGTATATTATATTAATACCTAGGTATGTACGTAATAATTCTCATGTTTTTGTATTTTTATTTTTGTTTAAACTCAAACACCCATTTTTATGTTTGCACCATTAACAACCCTACTATTGTCCAGTGCAGTTGTGTCCATCCAAAGGTTGCCTGGAAGAAATCGCCGACCGCGATAAGGCCGCCCATTGTATATCTATTGTCTTCAAAATAAGTATGTCTGTAAAATATTAATTCCTTGGTGTACAATAAAGAATATATAAATAAAAAATAAATAAATAAATTTCGCCGTTATGTTTAGGTCCCATTTAATAGGAGGCGAGCCTATTGCCATTAATCGGGCACAAATCCAGACTCCTAGCTGCTACTTAGAATTTCAGACTACCACTAACGATTGTCATAGGTGTGCGTATGACAACCGGGATATGTATGGGAGTATAGTTGGTTCTTTTTCGTTACAATCTGAAGTCAGTTCTACAAACCGAGATCTACGGCTTGAGCTTAACAATTCTAAAACTAAGAAATCTACCACGTATTTGCAGAAAATAACAGTGCTTTGAGCTGTGTTGTGGTGCCTAACGGTGAGCAAGGTTGCCAGTGCTCCGCGAGGAAACGTGTTGGCAGTGGGGGGACTTTGTTGTTCGTGGCTTAGGCCCAGTGTTAGACGGAACAGGAATCTTATACAGCCCAACTATTCCTTTCTTTATATAGGGTCGGTAACGCGCAAATGATACCCCTGGTGTTGCAAACGTCTATAGGCTACGGTAACCGCTTACGGGTGGGCCGTATGCTTGTTTGCCATCTTGTGGTATAAAAAAAGTTTTATTTTTGCATGACGCCCTTGACCGAACTGTATAATGAGTCTATTTGGCACCTATAACCTTTTAATATTTATGATGACTACAATATAAATTTATGTTAATAAAACATTAGATAAACATTGTAATTCTGTCTCTCTTTCTCTCAATAAAAACACAGTCCTCAAGGTTGTGGTTATGTCCATCTGCAAATCGCCAACAGCGAGTCCCTTTTTCCTCTTTATTCGGCTCCTATGCTACATCACGCTACGACAATTACGAGCCATATGACCTTCCTCAAGAATTGAGCTATCAAATGCAAAAAGATTTTTTCAAATCCAATTGGTAGTTTCAGAGATTAGCGGGTACAGTTCTCGCCAATCAGTTTGTCCGAGTTGAAGTTGGCACGAGCTAACTTCAACGCGGTCGTAAAATCGGAGAAAGAAAAATACATACATACTTACACTCACGCCTTTTTTTCCCATGGGGGAAGGCAGAAACTAAAGAACGCCAGTTGCTACGATTCTTGCATACTTCTTTCGCTTTGTCCACATTCATACATCTTGTCATACACACACGAAGGTTGTGAGTACTACGCACCTGACCTTTTTGAAGAACCTCACCAATAAGGTCGGCGTAAGTTTTTCTTGAGAAAAATAATGGGTTAAAGTAAATAAAAGCGAAAAGTCAAGTCGTAGGCTATCGTTTTGATTCATTTTAATCCAAAATATTTCTCTCTCTGATTTTTACGGCCGGGTTGAAGTTAGCTCGTGCCAGCTTCAAGCCGGACAAAAAAATCTTCAGCTTTATTTAATTAGTATACTTATATCAGTAAAATTATGAGCAAATTTCTTAAAAAAAAACTGATTATGTGCTTATAATTTGTGTGAACATGTATTTAATAGTCAATATCTGAAAGTTATTCGATACCTACATAATTAATATCATCGATTTTATGTTAATTTGATGGATTTTTATGTTAATATGATGTAATTTAAGATAATTTGATGTCATTTATGATGATAATTTCGTGTAATTTATAATAATTAATTTCATTGTGATTAATTTGATTTATTTAATTTTATTGTATGTGAATAAAACTGAATAAAACAAGATGACGTTAGAAACCTTTAGGGACAGACGGCTCTACGTGCTCTCCGAGGCACAGAGGGGTGTTAAGAGTCGATAAGAGAGGTAGGGCATAGTGGGAGTACTTCCACTCAAATTGGAACTGCCCGACTAGGGAAGTACCTAGTAGAAAATCAGTGTTGTAGCCGTGTTGTATTCCTTACGGTGAGCAAGGTTGCCAGTGCTCCGCGAGGAAATTTTGTGTTGTTAGTGACTTTGACCCTTATAATGCGTCTTCTGGTTCAAGCAGAATACGCAGGTTCGATAGAATCCTGCCCACAGTAAAATTTTCATTCGCCAAATTAATCACATTATCTAATATTATTTAACATGCTTTTTTATTGCCAGTGCTCCGCGAGGAAACTTTGTGTTGGCAGTGGAGGGACTGAGCCCTATTCCTCTTTCGTTTTACAGGGTCGGCAACGCGCTAGTGACTGCCCTGGAGTTACAAGCGTCTATAGGCTACGGTAACAGTTTCCCATCAGTAGTGTTCGACCGAAGGTGCAATTCTGGCCGAAGCCGAAGCCGAAGCCGATTAATCGGTATTCACCAAAACCTTCGGCCGAAGCCGAAGCCGAAGCCGAAGGTGTCATTGACCTTGAGAAATACGATAGTTACTTTGATCTCAGAATATACTAGATACATATTGTGAGAGCTTTAGAGATTTAGCCCAATAACGAGCCGAGTGACCAACATATACAAGTAGGTAATAAAATATTGTCTAAAATAATAGTTTCAAATATACAATGTTAATTAAATATTTATTTACTTAAAGTAATTTTAACAAAAATAATCAAATAATCAGTCACATTTTCAGACGAACACAAAATATTTCGGGTTATTTTAGTTAACTAAAAGTAAACAATCTTCACGTCTTTAAATCTAAAAATTGCATAAAAAACATACCAGCATTGTTTCCATTTAGTTTCCTACCTAACGTTAGATAACATAAAATATTTTAAACCAGACAATACTTACGGTTTTTTGGTTCTTAGAGTGCCTCACAATAATGAACGTATCACCACAGGTACTACTCACAGTAATAAATAAAATAATTTGTAATAACAAATATGAAATATTTAAAAACAAAACACTTATTAGAATTTTAAGACGCGCTCTCAAACTTGTTTTGACTCGTTTAGTTTACTAACTGCGATTCGTTTGGTCCGGTGCGGCGGCGCGGCGAAACTCTGCTGCTCTGCCCACTCTCCGTCCCGCTCTAGCATCGTTCAGTAAATTTCAAATTTTGACAACTAGCAAACCTTCGGCTTCGGCCAAACCTTCGGCAAATTTTTGGCCGAAGCCGAAGGTTTGGCCGAAGGTGCTTTTTTGGCCGAAGGTGGCCGAAGCCGAAGCTTCGGTCGGACACTACCCATCAGGAGGGCCGTATACTTGTTTAACAAATTACCACCTTAGTGGCATAAAAAAAAAACAGCAGCACGGTTTAACCTTGCAGCTCGATTGATTATAGTTATTATTTAGCCAAGAATGTCCATCTATTCGCAGAGATGTCATCGCTGTGCAAATATTTTGACCAAATTCCATAGAAAATATTTGAACGAGTAATGATTGAAAATACACGATAGCAAAATATGGACACACCCATTCGCTGATGTTTGTGATATTATGGTGTGTGTACGCTTTATGAGCGAAAATAACCACACGTTTATTCACTTTGACAACGTCCGTGTTCGCGTCGTTGTGTTTGTGTTTCGCGTGTCGGAGTGTCACAAAACACAAATATCTTATGTATTATAAGTACAAAAAAAGTACTTAAACAACGTGTAATACAACCTGTGTGGTGTATGCAACCACTAATATAATAATAATATTTTTGGGACATTTTACACAACACCATCTAGTCCCAAACTAAGCAGAGCTTGTACTATGGGTACTAGACAATGGATATAATACTTATATACTTTTTTTTGTAAATACAATTTTATAATACATAAGAAACACCCAGACAAACACAAATACTGATGTTTAGTCCACACAAATATTTGTGTCCTGTGGGAATCGAACCCACGACCCCAACAACGTGTTACAAAATACCCCGTAAAAAATATAATTAATTATCAAAGCGAAAAATTTTGTCAGCGGTCATGTCAGGGAACCAGATTATTTAACAGAAAGGCCTACGTACCTATTTTACCTAATAATTGTCTACTTTAGTAGTTTTTCTATTTTTCATTCATAAATGTTGTAGTTTTGGGGTATGACGCGTTATAAGGCCCAAAGGTTTAACCTCCTTTCGGCTTTACGGGTAGTTTTGTAACATCCTGTATAACTTTGTTTTATAACTTATATCCATTGTCTAGTACCCATAGTACACACGCCAACAGATCAAGCTATCCAAAACTGTCTAATTTTCTCAGTTGAACATAAACCTTATTTTTTTTTATGGGATAGGGGGGGCAAACGAGCAGACGGATCACCTGATGGTAAGCGATGGTATTAAAGTCGAAAATCTATCAAATAAAATTGACAGATTGGGGTAGGTTGATGTACAGTCAGCAACGAAAGTCGTTGAACAAGTTGCTATCTTCAATATGATTTTTAATAACTTGTATGAAGTTACTGACCTGTGCAGGTTATTCGAAATAATTGCATAGATGACCATTAAATATTAAGGTTACCTCAATAGAAAAAAACTATTGACAAGTTTTAGAGCTGTGATGTTTTTAAAATTTAGCTGTGTTCAGCGACTTTCGTTGCTGACTGTACTAGCGTCTGTACAAGCTCTGCTTAGTTTGGGACTAGATGGTGCTGTGTAAAATTGTCCAAGAATATTTGTTTATTTATTACTTTTGACAGATGGAACTAGTGTCGAGTTCGTCTGTGTTAAGTATTAATGTCCAAACATGTGTTCCCGAGGGTTACCGTAGTCTATAACACCAGGGGTATCACTTGCGCGTTGCCGACCATGTAAAATGAAAGTGGAATAGTTGGGTTGGCAGTATAGGGGTCAATTTCCCCACACTGCCAACCTTGCTCACCATTAGGACCACAACACAGCTCAAAGCAGTGTTAGCTTTTTTTTATACCACTAAGGTGGCAAACAAGCATACAGCCCACCTGATGGTAAGTGGTTACCGTAGCCTATAGACGCTTGCAACACCAGGGGTAAGTATCACTTGTGCGTTGCTGACCCTGTAAAACGAAAGAGGAATAGTTGGGTTGGCAGTATAAGGGTCAAAGTCCCCCCCACTGCCAACAGAACGTATCCTCGCGGAGCACTGGCAACCTTGCTCACTGTAATAAGGAACACAACACAGCTCAAAGCAGTGTTATTTAATTCGATTTTCTGCAAGGCGGAGGTACTTCCCCAGTCGGGCAGCTCCAATTTGAGTGGAATTACTCCCACTATGCCCTACCTCTCTTAACTACTTTTGCAACTTACTCTTAACTACTAAGCAGTGTATCGATTTAGTGTATTTTGGGATGGTGTTGTGCAAAATTGACCCAAAATATTTACTTATTATGATTTATTAATTGACACAACAATGACACAACTTATGAATAACCTAGACTTTTACAAACTAGGACAATGTCGGAGTACGCGCATAATTTATTAATAAATCAACTTTTTTTTATTTATTTACGTAAATAAATAATGTCATAGTGTTACGCGATATTGATTAAGCGATTAACCGGTTGGTTTATTAGCCGCGGTTGATGGAAAACTGCTTAATGGAATCTGGGTGCACGGTCGTGCCACGCCCAAGTTAAGATGCGCTACAAAACTTTATTATATTTTCTCCGAGCCTCTTCCCAACTATGTAGTAGGCTTCCAGTGTAACCAGAGGCGGTTTAATATCAGCATTTTATACGAAGCGACTGCTGAGACCAACCAAATTTCTGTATAGTACCGATATCCTGAGGATAGACTGGTTGTCAGGCTTTTTGGGCTTCTGACTACCACTAACGATTGTCATAGGTGTTCATGACAACCGACGGCATTACGTCCCAGACACCGAGGCTCCAGACTGACCGCCGTTAGCGCAGCGTAAGGCCCGGTATCCACCAAAGCGCAGAGGAGAGGAGACGAGAGGAGATGTGTTTGAATAAACCAATCCGATTTCGTTATTTCCACATCTCTTCTCCACTTAGCTTTGGTGGAAATGGATCAAGCGTAGAGGAGAGGAAATGTCTCATTTTTCTATAAAATTTTATACAGCGAGCGAGCAAGCGGCGCGGCAGAGCGGAGAAGTGTCTATTCGGGCGGCCGGGCGGCGCACGCGCTCGCGCACCTCGCTGCCTTCTCCCCCCGCCTCGCATACCCGACAGCGTCACAGCTCACATCTCTCCGCTACGCATCTCCTCTCCGCTTTGGTGGAAATAACCTGCCAGCTTTGCAGCACATCTCTCGTCTCCTCTCCTCTCCGCTTTGGTGGATACCGGGCCTTACCTTGTAGATCAGCGTGATTATAACTTAGTAGATCAGCGTAATTACAACTTAGTAGACCAGTGAAGACCAGAATATGATTACGTTTTAATTGGGCAATCTTTTTGACCCTGCTATTATCACTTTAAGATAACGGGTCCCGTGGCTATAATGTGTTAATTAAGTACCATAAGCTGTGTTCAGAAAGGTAGTTAATTGATGAATGATATTTATTTCTGTAAGACACTTTTACAAGTCAATATTTTATATATTTGTTTAAGCTAGATGACTACGGCATATCCTAGCTGACAACCTCTGAGAAGGAACACCGAAACAAACTCAGAGAATCATAGTCTTCTTTTAAAGTCCGGACATAGAATAGTAACAAATATGTGTCTTACAATGTAGGGCAGTCTGAAATGGCCTTTTGAAGAAAGAGCCATAGCGGCTTTGAGTAGACCAGTCTCAACCAACGGCACGCATGCATCAGTCATTGTGTAGTTCGACCATAATTTAGGGAACTCAACAACCCGTCGCACGACGATACCAGACTTTGCCCTACATTGTAAGACACATATCTGTTATTATTCTATGTCTGGACTTTAAAAGAGACTATGATTCTCTGAGTTTGTTTCGGTGTTCCTTCTCAGAGGTTGTCAGCTAGGATATGCCGTAGTCATCTAGCGTAAAAAAATATGAAAAATATTGACATGTAAAAGTGTCTTAAAAAGATCTATTTACAGAAATAATATCATTTATCAGTATCCGAGGAAAGGCTTCGCTGATTGATGGAGTCCAGAGACTGCTGGACCACGGCCTGTCATGGTCGTGGCGAATTTCACGGATCCCATGGCCATGGCTATAGGGCAGGTGAAGGCAAGTGCGGTTTTTAGTCGGTACGAATCGGACATACCCTGCCACCTCCGGGGTGGCGGAGTATCCATGGGAATGAGCGAATCTATATGTGGAAAACGCTATGCGCATCCCCGTCTCGAACTTCGTCGTCGACGGTAAGGATTAGCAATCATTCTTAGCGTTATTTCTCAGCCTTACATCATGTATTTACGGATAAATAATATGATAGATTGATTGATCTCGTTTTAAACCTCGTGCATGACGGGGACATTACATGCACGGCCTCCGACCCCTATATCTGACATGAGACTGCACGCGGATAAACAGAGATAGAAATATAAACAATATCTTATGTATCTAGCTACTGCCCACGACTTCGTCCGCGTTGAAAACTTACTTTTAATTATCGTTGTAATTTGGCTAATTAACTCGAAATCGTTGTAAATTATAGTCTATATGTTGCTCTAATGTATAACAATAATAAATGAATTATTAATAATATAATAATATTCGACGACCTCTGTGGTCTAGCGGTTCGAGTACCGGACTGCTGATCATGGGGTCGTGGGTTCGATTCCCACAGGACACAAATATTTGTGGGGATAAAACATGAGTATTTGTGTTTGTCTGGGTGTTTCTTATGTATTATAAGTATGTATTTACAAAAAAAAAAGTAGATAAGTATTATATCCATTGTCTAGTACCCATAGTACAAGCTCTGCTTAGTTTGGGACTAGATGGTGTTGTATAAATGTCCCAAAAATATAATATATATATATAATAATAAATGATGTATAATAATACATACATACATACACTCACGCCTTTTTCGAATGGGGGTAGGCAGAAACTAAAGAACGCCACTTGCTATGATTCTTGCATACTTATTTTGCTTCGACCACATTCATACATCTTGTCATACATACACGCCGGTTGCGAGTACCACGCACCTGACCTTTTTGAAGAACCTCACCAATAAGGACGGCGTAAGTTTTTCTATGGCGTCCCCTCTCGGCGGTTCCACTGACATAAGCCATATAATCCTATTTTATTAGTCGCCTCTCATCCATTCTCTCGACATGCCTTACCATTGTAACATCTATTTAACTTGTGGAGTGCAATAAATGTATTGAGTATTGAGTATAATAATATATGTATTATTTTAAGTATATGTGTACTTTGTATTTATTATAGGTTCGCTTGTATACAAAACTACCCATAAAGCCGAGAGGAGGTTAAATGGGGGCCTTATAACGAGTCCATTCACAATATTTAAGAACCGTAGTAACGCTGTATAACATACCCCAAAACAAGGAAAACAACAACATTTATGAATGAAAAATAGAAAAACTACTAAAGTAGACAATTATTAAGTAAAATAGGTACGTAGGCCTTTCTGTTAAATAATCTGGTTTCCTGACATGACAGCTGACAAAATGTTTGGCTTTGATAATTAATTATATTTTTTTACGGGGTATTTTGTAACACGTTGTATATATTAGTGGTTGCTTGTTTTCACACTGTTGTCTACATTTCTTCTTTTTCAATTCTCCTTTAGCAGTTCTGCTGGAAGAGATTTCTTTAGAACTAAGCAGTACCTTTGTACTAAATAGTCCCAAGCTGGCTCCTTTCTAATTTCTAAGCGTGTACATAAATTAATAAATACATAATAATACTGCAGTTTCCAGCAGTTTAAGCAGTGATAGCCTAGTGGTATGACCATTGGACTGCCAAGTCGAAGGTCTCGAGTTCGAACCCAAGGCACGCACCTCTGACTTTTCGAATGTATGTGCGTATTAATAATTAATTATCACTAGCTTAAACGGTGAAGGAAAACATCGTGAGGAAACCTGCATACCTTAGAGATTTTTCTCGACGGTTTGTGAAGTCTGCCAACCCGCACTATATATAGCGTGGTAGACTATAGTCTACCACGCTAGCCTAGTGGGATTAGGCTATAGCCTAATCCCTCTCAATATGTGAGGACACCCGTGCCCAGCAGTGGGACAGTATACGGGTTGATGATGACTGCAATTTCATCAAAATCAGTTCAGTAGTTTGAGCGTGAAGGAGTAACAAACATCCATCGATCCATCCTCACAAACTTTCACATTTATAATATTATTAGTAGGATAATATCTGTTTGTTTCCCAAATAAAAAAATAAATAAAAAAAATGCTTGGTAGTCCAATACGACTAAGCTATCACTACTTATGGCCTGCGGGCAGTTGAATTGGTAGATTCCACCGCCCGACCAGACATTGGCCCCAGGCGACAAACACGCGTACCTTCAATCAGTATGCGAGGAAGGGCCTCGCTAATTGATGGGGTCCACACCCTGTCATGGTCGTGGCGAATTCCGCGGATCATGACTATAGGGTAGGTGAAGGCAAGTGCGGCTTTTAGTCACTCAACTCAATAAAATGTAAATGTGAGTACTTTGTAGGCTAAATATAACATACTCAGCTTTGAAGTCTGGTGGCTTTGAACCTTTTTTTATGTGACCTACGCAAATGTTCCTCTGATCTAGTATCGTCGTGCGACGGGTTGTTGAGCTCCCTAAATTATGGTTGAGCTACACAATGACTGATGCATGCGTGCCGTCAGTTGGGACTGGTCTACTAAAAGCCGCTATGGCTCTTTCTTCAAAAGGACATTTCAGACTTTGCCCTACATTGTAAGACACATATTTGTTACTATACAATGTCTGGACTTTAAAAGAGACTATGATTCTCTGAGTTTGTTTCGGCGTTTCTTCTCAGAGGCCGTCAGCTAGGAAATGCCGGAGTTATCTAGCTTAATAAAATATGTAAAATATTGTCGATATACGATTAGACGACCTCTGTGGTCTAGCTGTTCGAGTGCCGGACTGCTGATCATAGGGTTGTGGGTTCGATTTCCACAAGACACAAATATTTGTGTGCATAAAACATGAGTATTTGTGTTTGTCTGGGTGTTTCTTATGTATTATAAGTATGTATTTACAAAAAAAAAGTATATAAGTATTATATCCATTGTCTAGTACCCATAGTACAAGCTCTGCTTAGTTTGGGACTAGATGGTGTTGTGTAAATTGTCCCAAAAATATTATTATTATTATATTATTATAGATATACAAACATAAAAAAAAAATTAAAATTGCATATCTTTGATAAAGCGAGCGCACCTTAGTACATGCCACTTCCAGTTGTTAGTACTCTGTGTATGTTTACGTTCTAACTATTAAAGTATTTTGCCCTACCCTACACTTTTAGAATATTTATTTTATACTTGTAATTTTAGCTTAAGCTGTTACTGTACGTTTGTTAATAATGTCTGTAAGTCTAAACATTTCTCATGTAAGTGAATTTGTAATTCTTATGGGAAATAAAGATATCTCAAACCTCATATACGAGTCTGACATACCCTGTCACCTCCCAAGGTAGCGAAGGACCCATGAGGATTTTTCGTAATAAAAAAAAATAACACAGCTAAGCTACACGCTGTAGGTAGTACAATAGCTCTTTGTGTTTCTGACATTGAATTCAACATAAACATAGGTAAAGTTAACTAGCGATCCGTCCCGGCTTCGCTGGGGTGCAATGTACAGTCGCAAGCAGGTCAAGCTATCCAAAACTGTCAAATTTTCCCAATTGGATATAACCCTTATAGTTTTGTGTTAAAGTTGAAAATTATCATCTCTCATCATCAACTCATATACTGTCCCACTGCTGAGCACGGGTCTCCTCTCAGATTGAGAGGGTTTAGGCTATAGTCCACCACGCTGGCCTAGTGCGGGTTGGCAGACTTCACAAACCGTCGAGAAAAATCTCTAAGGTATACAGGTTTCCTAAAGATGTTTTCCTTAACCTTTTGACCGCCACGGACGTGTATAGACGTCAAATGAAAACTTCCTCACGACGCCAACGACGGCATGGCACGTCAAAAATACCACTTTTTTTTTAGTTCAAAATAAATACCTTGTTTTATTTACCTATTATTAGATAAGTACTAGAATCGTCGCTAGGCGTAAAGAACACGGATTTTCGTTATGACGTGGCGGTCAAAAGTTTAAGCTACATAATGAGGGTAAAAAGGGAGAGGAAAGGATCTCACAAGGCGAAGCAGAAGACAAAGAGAGGCGCTTGCAGTCTTTAACCTTCTTGTTATGTTAAGGAGCGGGATGCCTGCGAAAGAGGATAAAATAGGACATTATACAGGAAGACTTTTTATCACGTTCCAAATTTTTTCTAGTAAATAGGTATTTTTCAGAACTACATTTTTGAAAAAAAAAAAAAAAAAAAAAATAAGTAGGTAAAATTTTCAAAATAAAATATTCTATCCACAATATATTTATATGATAAACCGAAGTGTTTGTGTTTGTCTGGGTGTTTCTTATGTGATACAAGTATGTATTTACAAAAAAAAGTATAGAAGTATTATATCAATTGTGAGTGGGATACCATACCATGGGTACTAGACCCATCAGTGCCGGTTTTAGCAGTACCAGCTCCCTGGGCGAGATTTCTACGCCGCCCTACTTAATTTCAATTGGAGATAACCACAGAGTTTGAACCACAGAGTTTTTGTCCGGCGCTCTGAGCGGTCGCCCAACCGCCGCCTACCCTAACGCCGCTTCTGAGGCCCATAGTACAAACTCTGCTTAGTTTGGGACTACATGATGCTTTGTAAAATTGTCCAAGAATATAAACTATATTCCAGTCACATACTTGCGGAAAATGGATGTGAAATAACACTGCTCTGAGCTGTATTGTGTTCCTAACTTGCTCACCAAGGTTGCCAGTGCTCCGCGAGGAAACTTGGCAGTGAGGAGGGACTTTGACCCTTATACTGCCAACCCAACTATTCCTCCTTCTATGATTCACCAACGCGCAAGTGATACCCCTAGTGTTGCAAGCGTCTATAGGCTACGGTAACAGCTTACCATCAGGTTGGCCGTGTGCTTGTTGACAAGTTTTTTTAGTTGCTTTATATAGTTTATTAGTTCCTTTCTACTCATTGTAAATGGGAGAACTGTTTAGAACTTTCTTTTATGTCTAGCTGTATTTTATATACTTGTAATCTTCGCAACATTCCTAAATAATTTAGGATTTTTGCGAATTATTGTTCTCTCATGTACAGTCAGCAACGAAAGTCGCTGAACATGTTGCAATTTTCAATATGATTTTTAATAAGTGTGAAGTTACTGACCTGTGAAGGTTATGCGAAATAATTGCATAGATGACCATTCAATATTCAGGTTACCTTAATAGAAAAAACCTCTGGACAAGTTTTGGAGCTGTGATGTTTTCAAAATTTTGTTATGTTCAGCGACTTTCGTTGCTGACTGTACCTAAGTATCCAATTTATAATCATTATTACATTGAACATCATTGTACAAAACGAAAATTTAAAAGAGTAATCATGGAGTTTCTTGCCGGTTCTCCATAGGAAACGACTATGGAACCGTGCACCTAGACTCGACATTTTATAACTGCATGTAAGTATATGGTTTATATGAAAATATAACTATTTTGATTTTGATCTTGTTAGTCACCAAGATATTTTTTCTTGTATAAAAAAATATGTAAGTAACAGCAGAGGCCAGGACATCAAGCTACCACAATCTGTCGAGTTTCTTTGATTGATTTTCAACTTAAAAACAAAATAATAAGGTTCATAATCAATTTGGAAAAGGAGGTCATCAAAAGTCCATACAACTCAGCCCAAAATTGTACCTGAGGTACATGACAGCTATCAAGTTGAAAGTTTTTACCATGAAATCACTACGAAACAGTAATGTGCCAAAATGGCGGGCGTTTAACTTTCCAAAACTGACACTGACAGATAGCTATCAAGTTGACAGTCTTTACTATAAAAAAACTATGAAACTGATACTAGTGTGTTAAAATGGCGCTTGTTTTTTCAAATTTAAAGTTATCTTTTCTCATGCCCTAGTGAGCATAAAAAAAAAGTATCATCATCATCATCAACCCATATACTGTCCCACTGCTGGGCACGGGTCTCCTCTCATATTGAGAGGGATTAGGCTATAGTCCACCACGCTGGCCTAGTGCGGGTTGGCAGACTTCACAAACCGTCGAGAAAAATCTCTAAAGTATGCAGGTTTCCTCACGATGTTTTCCTTCACCGTTTAAGCGAGTGATAATTAATTATTAATACGCACATGAATTCGAAAAGTCAGAGGTGCGTGCCTTGGGTTCGAACTCGAGACCTTCGACTTGGCAGTCCAATGGTCATACCACTAGGCTATCACTGCTTTTTAAAAAAAGTATGACTTCCAATAAGTGTACCCTCGGTACATCATTTGGGCAGACATTGGTCCTTTGACAGTTTTGGATAGATTGACCTGCTGGCGACTGTACATATTGTGTTCCCGTCTGGAGGGGAATGTAGCTAGTGACATCACAGATCTCCAGACTCAAGAGGACAATGCGCTAGTGATACCACTGGTGTTGCTGACGTCTATAGGCTGCGGTTATCGCTTACCATCAGCTTGCACTTCAATTGACGACCGGAATTTTAATAGCTTAATTATTATTCTGAGAGGAACTGATGAGAAAGTGGGTTTTGTGTCCTTTTTGAGGCGGAAACCTTCAAGAAGATTGCTATATCTTGTCCATAGAGGTTTATACCTCTATGGACAAGATATAGCAGGTTACGAGGTTATCCTCGTAAGGCCCAACCTAAATTTAGGTAATATAATGTCATAATTTCAGGTCGCTGGGCTGTATTTCATGATTATAAAAACTGTCTTGGGCGGGAGTGTCAACATATTTTTGCCATTAAATTAGGTCGTTGGGCCTTACGAGGATAAGAGGGATTTTTATAATTTTTATTTGCATCCCATTTAGTTTTTGAAACAAAATCTAGTCTATGTTCTTCTAGAAAGTCGTATCATCAATAACTGGTGATGTTGATAATCATTTATTCTACTTTTTTATTTAGACTGCCTCATTAGTCTAGTGATTCTAAGCGCGACTGCTACGCTAGAGGTCCTGGGTTCGATCCCCAGGTCGAGCACTGTTATTGGGTTTTTCTATGACATGATAGTAACAGCTCGGAGTCTGGATTTGTGCCCGGTTAATGGCAATAGGCTCGCCCCCTATTACATGGGACCTAAAACATACCGTCGAAATGTGGGTGTACATTAGTACACCTCTGCCTAACCCTTCGGGGAATACAGGCATGATGGTATAATCAACATTACTATCACAGCATTGAGATGACAGAAAGCAAAGGTAAATAAATCTTTAGCTTCATTAATTCATGATTATTGATTATTTGAGTGAAATATGTATACCTTTGAGATAATTAAGATAATTTATTTTAAATGTTTCTATCCATTATCAATAATCGATCAAGTAATCGATTATCATTATAAATAACCAACCAATTTAAATGCACAGACTAGTCACGCCATCTATCGAACTAAGACTGAACTAAGTACTATACGGAGTTTGGATTAGTGCGCGGTCATTGGCAATAGGCTAGGCATATAATATAATATCATATAATTAAAATACCATATTGTTCGAAGGAGCACAGCTGTTTAACGACCTACCAAATGACGTAAAAGATTGTGATAATATTAACAGAAATCAACTAAAACTGAGAAATTACGTTTATGAAATGTACTTCATACCGCATATTAAATAGCAATTACATACTCCCTATATATTTCTTTTGTATAACTTCTAAACAACTACTTTGTATCTCATTGTAAGTGAACCTATGTATTGTTCTTATGAGAATAAATTCTTTAAACCGATATATATAGAATAGAATATTATAGTTGAAATGAAGTTGATCTGTCTATAGCCTAAGAGCGGTTTCGCACCGCGTCCGATCCGAAAATACGGTCCAGAGTAGTCGTAGAACTATTTGTATGGTAGTTGACACACTAGATCCGATTTCCGTCATCCGATATTCTGTCTCTCTCTGTATTTTCACAGATTCGGATTGAGCGTAGTACGAAACCGCTGTAATAGAGCGGTTGACTGTCCTCAGATATCACTGAATTAAGAGATTAGTGGAGCAGCGACATCTACCGCGCTACATGGAACTACGAATCCTGAATCGCGCAAGCAACATTTCCAACACAAGTTGCATATATACAACCGCCCGACATCAACCGTCGGGCCGTGGCCCGCCAGGCAAAACACCCGCCTGGTTGAAGGATCCTCTCTTTTCGTTGGAGGGGCAATACACTTCGCCTCTCCACACTGGTGACTCACTCCGACGTGATACCAGTGTCTCCATAGACCTTTGCTCAGCAGGTTGCACATAGGCTAGAAAACAAAAAGTAAATGACTTACCTAACACCATATCGGGCGTGGCGCGCCGGCGCAAATTGGCACTAAACAGGTTTTCATAGCACTGAACCTCGGGTGTCAATGTCACCGAGTCGCTGCCATGCTGTGTGGCCCTGGAGAAGAATGAGAAACTATATAAATAACAACATAACACCTGTCATCACGTCTGTATTCTCCAAAGAATTAGGCAGGTGTGCCAACATTATAATAAAGGTATTTTGTTGCATGTAACATGTGTATCAACGTTTTATAACGTTGTGCAACATGTATTGTAGCACGATTTTAAAACAACTGCAACATAGCTTGTAGCCTGTACGTGACAAAGTATAGCACATCAAGCTACCACAATCTGTCAAAGTTCTTTGATTGATTTTTAACTTTAATACAACACAATAAGGTTCATTATCAATTGTGAAAATTTGACATTGACAGTCTGTACACCCATAGTTCGCCGATATGTTTATGTTCCATGTAATAGAGAGTGAGCCTATTGCCATTCAGGGGGCTCAAATCCTAACTCCGAGCTACTATTGAGAATTTCATAGCTTCTTTCTTCGAGCCTTCTATTGCAACGTGTGTCATAATAATAAATAATTTATATGGGATGTTATTTGCTGACCTTTTTTTTTTTTTGTTTACGGGGGGAAACTTTCAAAAGGCTACCTGTCTACGGGGGTCTTCTTACCCACTAAAACCACCCCGGTGGCCACCATCAGCACATGGAGGGGGGCACTGGGTCCTCTTAATAGACCACCCCAGAACCCCCTGTGCACCGCCTATTAAGGCACATCCCTTGGGAGACTGTTATTTGCTGACCTAGTCACACGATCATGTACACTTGAATTGTATCTGTCACAAACATTCAGAAACACACATGCACACATACATATAAATACAGACACATGCACACACAAAATTGATCGTAATTTTAAATTGTTTAATTTTTTCTTTGTACTTTCATTATGTAAGGGAAGAGCGGAGCCTTCAACTACAGGCATTTTCTATGCCTAAATGGAGACTCCTCGACATGCATTGTGAGCTATATGAAATACACATTTATTTATTTACTAGCGACCCGCCCCCGCTTCGTACGGGTGAAATGTACTAATAAAATACATGTATTATATGTAAAAACCTTCGTCTTCAATCACTCTATCTATTAAAAAAAACCGCATCAAAATCCGTTGCGTAGTTTTAAAGATTTAAGCTTATATAGAGAAAGCGACTTTGTTTTATACTATGTAGTGAAGATTTTTTTTTTTTTTATGAGATAGGGTGGGCAAACGAGCAGACGGATCGCCTGATGGTAAGCGATTACAGCCGCCCATGGACACCCGCAACACCAGACGAGTTTCAGGTGCGTTGCCGCCCTTTTAAGGGGTTTGGGCCTCCGGTATCCTCACTCACTCGACGAAACACAACGAAAACGTTATTTCACGCCGGTTTTCTGTGAGGCCGTGGTATCAAGTCCGGTCGAGCCGGCCCATTCGTGCCGAAGCATGGCTCTCCCACGGTATATATTTAATGAAATAAAACTATTAACAGCCTTTTCCCAACTATATTGGGGTCGGTTTCCAGTCTAACTAAGAATATCAGCAGTATTATACACGAAGCAACTGCCATCAGACCTCTAGAACCGATATCCTAGATATGCGTGAGGAAACGTTGTTGGCAGTGAGGGGACTTTGACCCTTATGCTGCCAATCCAATTATTCCTTTTTTTTTTGTTTTCTTTTTTTTTTTTCTTCTTTACTTAGAAAACCAACTGCGATACAATTAGTGCGTTACAGAATATATAAAAAACAGATTAGTATGGCTAATAATAGGTTTCCCTGTTTAACCTAATTTGTGTAAATCATGCGAACGGATTTATAAAACAGTGAGTATAAACAAAATAAAGATTTTAAGTAAGTTTTACAAGGTCGGCAACGCGCAAGTGATACCCCTGGTGTTAAGCGTCTATAGGCTACGGTAACAGCTTACGATCAGGCGGGCCGTATGCTTGTCTGCCACCTCGGTGGTATAAAACAAAAAATATATACTTTGCAGACTTTTTCGGCTTCTGACTACCTCTAACGATTGTTAGAGGGTTCGTATGAAAACCGGGACCGACAGTTTTATGTGCTTTCACGGCACGGAGCTGTCTTGATCTGCTAAAATATTAATAATGCTCACCCATCTACATACTGACCGCGACAAGTGCAGCTTAACGAGCCCATAAGCTTCCAGTCCCAGGCCCATAAGCTATTCAATAAAGCTAAACTATTTTTTAAGCACTGGTATAAAACCTTATTAATACAACGTGTTACAAAATACCCCGTAAAAAATAGAATTATTATCAAAGCCAAAAATTTTGTCAGCTGTCATGTCAGGGAACCAGATTATTTAGCAGAAAGGCCTACGTACCTATTTTACCTAATAATTGTCTACTTTAATAGTTTTTCTATTTTTCATTCATTAATGTTGTTATTTTCCTTTTTTTGGGGTAAGTTATACAGCGTTACTACGGTTTTTAAATATTATGAATGGAGTCGTTATAAGGCCCCATTTAACCTCCTCTCGGCTTTACAACTTTGTAACAAGCTGTATAAAAAGAAAATTCCTGTGTAATTGGCAATCAGACGCAAAACTATAAGCAGTTGGTTTAAATGAAAATGACGTGTAGGCGAAGAGACCAATATTCGACTGCCTTTTTAGAGTCCTACCCTGGCCTTTTCACCATTGAGGAAGGTTTTAATAGATCATTGGCCAGGTTATTTGGATGTACCGATTGCCGATCAGCACATTTCCTTTTGAATTTTTCAATTTCAGACTAAATAATGGGAATGCGAAGATATTTGTGGTCTCCGCTTGGATCTAATACTTAAAATATACGCACGCATTAAAAATTAAACTCACGTCACAGAAGTATTTAAATGATTAAATTCAAAACTATTTTCAATATTTAAAAAAAGAAACTAATTTAAAATTCGAATAACTTCCGTCGCGTGAGAGATACGATTTGATTGGATCACAATAACGAACTGATAATGGCGGTTACGTTCGCGCAGTTATCTTTAGCGTAGATTAAAAAAATATGACGCACCATAGATATAAATGACAATAGCACAGTATTTATATAATAGGACTTTTTCTTATCTTCATTTGTGGGTGGTAAATCGCAAGCATAAATGATATTTATTTCTGTAAATAGAGTGTCTTTTAGAGACACTTTTACAAGTCAATCTAATATATAAAATTCTCGTGTCACAGTTTTCGTTGCCATACTCCTCCGAAACGGCTTGACCGATTTTGATGAAATTTTTTGTGCTTATCGGGGAGGTCTGAGAATAGGCCAACATCTATTTTTCATACCCCTAAATTTTTTTTTTATGGCAAAACAACATTTGCGGGTGCAGCTAGTATTTTATATAATTTTTTAAAATAGATATTTTCGGCATTTCCTTGCTGACGACCTCTGAGAAGAAACACCGAAACAAACTCAGAGAATCATAGTCTAGAGTCCAGACATAGAATAGTAACAAATATGTGTCTTACAATGTAGGGCAGTCTGAAATGGCCTTTTGAAGAAAGAGCCATAGCGGCTTTGAGTAGACCAGTCCCAACCCACGGCACGCATGCAGTCACTGTGTAGCTCAACCATAATTTAGGGAGCTCAACAACACGTCGCACGACGATACCAGATCAGAGTAACATTTGCGTAGGCCACATAAAAAAAGGCTCAAAGCCACCAGACTGTTCAAAGCTGAGTATGTATATTTAGCCTACAAAGTACTCACATTTACGTTTTATTGAGTTAAACATTATTAAATAATAATCACAGTAACCATTTCATTCCATAAATTTCCTAGTCACTACAGAATCCTCTTGTCTTTGTGTGTAATAAAGACACATGACATTAGCTACAGCAACGGTTCTCAACGTTTTTAGTATCGCGATCTACTAAATAGCCAAGCATTTTTTTTTATATTACGGAGAATCTTAATGGGTCCTCCGCCGGGAAGCGGCAGGGTATGTCGGATTCGTCCGACTAAAAACCGCACTTTCCTTAAGTTGACTTATAGTCATAGCTATCTGCGGACGAATGCTACAGTGCTCCCGTAATCCCGGCACTAAAGTGGTGACGCGAAACGACGAGGTAGGTTTTAGTCGGTAGCTCGTCTTCAGAGCGGAGTCCTACACACCCCACCGCTCTCCCCGGAGCGGTGGGTAGTGCATATAGCATTTCCAACCCCGTCAACAAGAAAAAAGTCATTACCATGGGACTAACACTGACGGCTGTGATAGTTGTTCGTAAGCTGATCAACCGATCTGCAAGGTTAAGCTGCGCTAGTCGCGGTCAGTCTGTGGATGGGTGACCATTCCTAACACATCGAGATCCCTCCGTGCCTCGGAGACCACGTAAAGCAGGCGGTTCCGATTGTCATACGAACACCTATCACAGTCGTTAGTGATAGTCAGAAGTCCAAAAAGTCTGACAACCAGTCAATCCTCAGCGTTCACATAATTATATGAGAAAACGCACAAGCGCGGTAACGATAGAGGAAAGTAATTAATATTTTTTTAAGAAATGTTACAGGTATGTTCACACGCCGGGAGCATACGTCGAACATTCGCAAGAACGTTACATTACATGGAAATGTTTTTAGAAAACTGAGCATTTGCCTGTATTGTACCAATCGTAAAAACGTTAGATTACAGTGTAATGCTCTAGTCTATACTAGGGTTGTCAACATTTCTTCGGCGAAATACTAGTATTTTTCAGACGAAGCTAAAAAAATAGACTTCAGAATAAAATAGTATTTTATGAAAAACGCAAAAAGTAGACGAATATAATTATATTTGTGAATTATTTATTTTTATAAAAACTTATATTTATTTGCACTTCTTGCTTTTTTTAACAATATTTTGAAAGATTTGTTTGTTAGATTTTGGTGTTGAAAATATAGAATTTTTGCGTACTATGTTTCTTCAACAGTACGCAGACCTAAAATACAGTACAATATTATATATTATAGTACAGTTGGCAACCCTAGTCTATACCCACCTTAACGTGAATCACATACATGATCAATCATTATGTTGTTATTTTTGTCACCTGTAAATGATACAGATAATGATAAAGCTCATATTAGGTCAGATTATTTATATCTGACTAGAAAGGTTTGATTGTCTTATCTGCATTGCAAAAAAAAAAACAAGTCAGTCAATACTGAGATACACAATGACTGATGCATGCATGCCGTCGGTCGGGACTGGTCTACTCAAAGCCGCTATGGCTCTTTCTTCAAAAGGCCTGTTCAGAATTTGCCCTACATTGTAAGATACATACAGGGTGTTTGGTAGAACGTTGAATATACGAAAATGGTGGTTAGTTGGGGTCATCTGCTACCCACTTGGCCCAAATTATTTGACCTTGGCCGCACCTTTTTTTTTTTACTTTTTTTTATTTCACAGAAAATTACCAGTTTTTTATCAATTTAAATTCGAATTTACTTGTGATGGGTAAAACAGGCAGAATGTTGTTTTTAAAATAGTCCACCACACTGGCCTAATGTGGGTAGGTATTTTTTTGTTTTGGTTGATAATATTGATAGTGTTGTACCATTTTGAAATCTTGATTAAATGGGCCATTTTTTTAAATAACTTGCCAAGGGTAGTATAGTACATTTTTTTAAAGATATTGTGTCATAGTTACTATCATATAAAACATTGTTTAAACATGAGTAAAACTTTATTTTTTTTACTAAACTGACCATATTTATTATTAGATTAGTGACTGCAATCAATAGCATAGTTATTTAGGATTACATTAAAAAAAAACACTAAAAAATTGGGAAATTTGTGATCACAGTACCTAAATATGTGATCTAGGGTATTGATTTTCAACATTTTCAAAAGTATTCATATTATCACTTATATATCACTATAATAAATAAATATTTCAGGGACAATTGTACCATCTAGTCCCATAGTCCCACACTCAAGTGTTGGGATTTAATTATATATAAGTAATAAATATTTGGGAGTTGGGACATTTTACATAGCACCGTCTCGACAACATATAGTCCATCTAGTTCTAAAGTAAGCAGTGCCATTAACCAGGCACAATACTGAACTTTAAGGTGGACGCACATTCGCCCGAGCCGAACGCGCCGAAGTCAACGTGGCTTCTAGTCCCATAGTCCCACACTCAAGTGTTGGGATTTAATTATTTAAAATAAATATTTGGGAGTTGGGACATTTTACATAGCACCGTCTCGTCAACATATAGTCTATCTAGTTCTAAACTAAGCAGTGCCATTAACCAGGCACAATACTGAACTTTAAGGTGGACGCACATTCGCCCGAGCCGAACGCGCCGAAGTCAACGTGGCTTCTAGTCCCATAGTCCCACACTCAAGTGTTGGGATTTAATTATTTAAAATAAATATTTGGGAGTTGGGACATTTTACATAGCACTGTCTCGTCAACATATAGGCTATCTAGTTCTAAACTAAGCAGTGCCATTAACCAGGCACAATACTGAACTTTAAGGTGGACGCACATTCGCCCGAGCCGAACGCGCCGAAGTCAACGTGGCCTCGCACACTTGTCCGAGCCGAACGCGCCGAAAGAATCCATCGCGTTGAAGCATCAGTGTGACCAGATTATTTTTTACGAAAATACCAAGGCACCTCCAAAAAATACTGAAATATAAAAATAATATAAAAAATACTCACGCATGGCAAATATACAAATACTGATTTTCTTAGGTAACATTTTAAATTTAATAATCATCAGCAATCATCGCTATAAATGTTATAGTTATATTTTAATATTCTTGATGAAACTTGACGAGGTTTTTATTGTCAGTGCTTTATTAATGGAATATGAAGAAAGTGAAATACGTCAAAGGAAAACAAGAATGTGGGTTCATGACATCTACTTAAAAAGGCAGTGCTTTGTATCACACATTATTCCCTGATTTATTACAAGATGATAAGCGATTTTTTAAATATTGTCATATGACTCCTACAAAGTTCATACGACTGTTAGAAATACTAGAACCGCATATAACAAAACAAAATACAAGGTTTAGAATGGCAATTGGAGCGATTACCTACTTATTTGGGGAAATTCCAGAACTTTTGTCCGAACATCCTCCAATCCATCCAAAGATCAAGTAGTGCAGAGCAGAAAATCCTTTCACCTAAATAAACCGTAGGTACCTATTGGGCAAGTCGATACTAATTCTAATTCATACCCGAAAGTATTGCATGAATCTATATAATTACCTATTCAAACAAATGAAAGCTAAGAATCTGTAGGTACCTATTTTGAGTTTTCAGTTTTATGAATACCTTGTTTTGAAAATTATAGATTACTAGCTGCCCCCGCAAACATTGTTTTGCCATAAAAAAAAAAATTTAGGGGTATGAAAAATAGATGTTGGCCTATTCTCAGACCTCCCCGATAAGCACAAAAAATTTCATCAAAATCGGTCAAGCCGGAGCAAGCATTTCGGAGGAGTATGGCAACGAAAACTGTGACACGAGAATTTTATATATTAGATTTATTGCATAGTTGCATATTCGAAAAAACCTATAAAATACTAAATGAATACTTAATCTGGTTACACTGATAGATGCGAGCGCATCGGACGAACCGACCGCATCTTCCGCATCGAATCTGATGACGTCATCAGAATTCTTCTAGGATATCTGGAATTCGGACGATTCGGCGCAGACAAGTGTGCGAGGTTTCATAGGATTTCATATAAAGAATTCTAAAATTCGGCGCGTTCGGTGCGTTCGGCTCGGACGAGTGTGCGTTCACCTTTAATCTGCCACTGGGAATTGAAATCAGGACAGGAAGGAAACAGTATTAAAGGCCTAAAATTATAATCTAACATTAAACAATCTGTTTATAAATTATTATAGGTAAGTAATATGTCCCTATCTAATACCTCTGCTCATATTAGTAAAGTAATATGGCTTGAATATAAGATACCTACCCATATATAGGCCAAGTGTTGACCAATAATGTGCTCAACCAATCCAACAAGTCGTTTCAAAGAATAGTCCAAGGTAATACTGATTAATGTAGTTTTTTATTTACCATTGCTATGTAAATAATACAGGCGATTCTTGACGTAAGTAATTTCTGTGGTTCTAGGTACTTAATTCTAAAACCTGTTTTACTTCACAACTTGCCGAACAAATAACTGGATAATTACAGACAAATTACGTTTTAAGTTGCTAAGATGACGCAATATGCCTATATAAAGCGGTCTAAGGAATGTTTAAGACCTGAAAACTTCACATAAGAGAGGAATTTGCATAAATAAGAGGAGAAATCAGCGATACGTGTGACGGCAACCCACCAAATCTTAGGTGATAATCATTCAAATCATAGGCAACTTTTGTTACAAAAACTTACCGGCAGAGATTAATTTAGTGTTTTCTTGGTTCACTTGTAGAAATTTAGAAGTAAATTACTTTAGAAAATTGAAAAAATACTATCGTTTCTTCTGCACAAGAATGCTGAACGAAGTTCACACAGATTAAAATTTGTGTGCAGATTTTTTTTTTACTGGAAAGGAATTGGTTGACGTTTTTGTTTGATGTTGCAAGCGATAAATAAAAAAACAAAGATCGCTAAAGTAAAAATAGCTAAAAGCAAAAACTACTTTTAATTATTTTGACTTAAATTTTGCGATTTCTGACTGTATGAATGTTTAACACCTTTTCTTGTTAAAAATTATCCTCACGTTTACAACAAGTGTTGCACATCAACATTTAACAGAAACTAAAGAACTAGCTAAGACAAGTTTCTATTGGTCACTGATTTGCCTCAGTTTGTAATAATTCATCATCAAGCAGACTTTAAAAAAGAAAAAATCCGTTGAAGCCCCATCAGCGAACTTTGCTATTGAACTTCTCTTCATATGCTCTAAAATATGTAAAAGTATTTGTTTTATCAAAAACCATTATTATTTTTACTAGTGATATTGATAATCGATTATCCATAATCAATAAATCGATTATCAACATTACTATCACAGCTTTGAAATGACAGGAAGCAAAGGTAAAAAAATCTTTCATTATTATTGATTATTTGAGTGAGATATGTATACCTTTGAGATAATTAAGATAATTTTACCTGTTTCAATCTATTATCAATAATCGATTAATCGATTATCAACATCACTAATTTTTACATATTTATCTCTGGTATCCCCAATTCGATCAAATGTCAAAAATTTTCGCACGCCATTGTGTGCGGAAGTCACCCATTTTTTAAATCACAAAAATCACTATTTTAGAACAACAAATATCAAAAGTTAACCGTCAAAATAGATTTGTTAATTGAAAATGGGTCTACCAGGTTGCGGTATACCGGAGGGTGACCTCCCCCAATGTTGGACTGACGATGTTCGTATGAACGCACTTTTTGCACCTTTCCGCATAAAGACAGTGAATCCTGAGTCTTGGGATATGAAGATGAAGTTCTGGTCAGATATGCTGAGGCAGTGGTGTAGAAGTAGGAAGGATCCAGTTGTGTCTGCAGCGGACGCAAAGACTGCATTCAACCGAAAAGGTCGGACTCCTGCATGTATAGACATCGTCGTTGAAGAAATGTTGAGGTGAGGCTTTTTAATTTTTTTTTATCGGGTTTTAACAAGCCATGGTATTAATTCGAGAATGATCAAAACCTCTTTCAGGCAAATCCAATGCATCTTTGTAATGTAAACAAAGAAATTGTTTCAAGGATTTTGGAGGTTCTATTAAAGAAAAAAGATTAACTTTATTAAATTATAAAACAGGACATATCAAAGACACACTAGATGACATTCTATATGAAAAAAATCTACAGTTTTTTTTTTGCATTAATTACACAACCATGAATAAATTAAGGACATATCAATTAACTAAAAATCTTACAAATCTTACATATTTTATAATCTTATATACTTTATTAGATTTTTATGTGGTCGGCAACAGGCAAGTGATAGATACCTCTGGTGTTGTAAGTGTCTATAGCCAATGGTGACCGCTGACCATCAGGTGAGCCATGTGCTTGTTTGCCACCTTAGTGGTATAATTTTTTTATTAGGTACTAGGCTCATGAGGTATGATTAAGCATAGCAGTCATGCTTAAAGCTACGAGGCTGGTGAGTGTGACTGCTATGCTTGAGATCCAACTAGCTCTAGCAAACTCTTATTGGGCAAGTAGCACTTGCATGACAATCAAACAGATGTTTACCATTATATCTGGAGGAACATTGTCTCCTAAAACACAGGCTCCTGGCCTACTTTAGGAGGCAGCAGTTCACAATTGAAATTGATACCTCCATACAATATGTCTAAATGTCACTGTGAACTTATGTTTTGTGTTACTTGGTATGGTATAGCGGGCTGGTTTCCGCAAATCCACGTCAAAGCGCGTATTTTGCGTGCGGGTGGGAATATGTGGTTCATTCGAACCACCCTAACTCTTCGAGAAATGCCGCCAGGCGTTTTGTGTTGCTGACAGCTTCTCGGAGAGTGCTCGGGTTACCGTGTATGTAGCGACCCCAGGACAGTGCAGAACCATGTGGGCCGCTGTCTCGTCTACCTCTTTGTGCTACTTTTAAGTATATATTTTATTTTTTATTTTGAATATTATGCTCAGGTATTGCCAGGGCACATATCCAAAGTCCTAGCTGCTACTGACATTTCATAGAAAAACCCAATAACACTTTTCTTGACCTGGGAATCCAACTCAGGACCTCTATTAGTCGCGCTGATTGCCACTAGGGCAGTTTCTCATGTAATAATCCCTAATGATATAATAAATGCGAATGTAATTATGTAATTGTTTGTCTGTAACACTTTTACCACTGAACCAATTCTGACGAAATTATTTACAGAGATAGTTTAGGCCTAGGAGCAGGACATAGGCTACTTTTCGTCTCAAAGAGCCCTTTCGGATGTGTTGAAACCACTGCAACTGCTAGTATAGTAAATCCTTCTTTAACCTCATAAGGCCCAACAACCTAAATTTATTATAAATATAAGTTGACACCCCAGCCCAAAACAGTTTTTATAGTAATGTTGGTATAACTCAATGCAATACCTTTAGGTTGGCAATACTTGCCCTTATAATTAAAAAGTAGAAAAACTGTCATAGGTCTGTACTACGTTTTGTGTGTTTTGGTTTGGCGCGTAATAAAACTGCAATATAAGAAAAGCTCTATTATTAGTTAATTATTCTCTTATTTATTTGTTTTTTTTTTTTTACATTATTTAAATAGATAATAAATACTTATCTAGGTAATTATAAATTATTGTCTAGATTTACACAAAATTATCTAAGTGCGCATGACAAAGGTTATAATTATGTAGAAACATAATTGACTTATTACCTTAATATTAAAAAACGTGAACAGAAAAGCTCTTGTTTATTTTTTGAATAAACTTGGATGGAAAACATTGTCATCATAAAGCATCTGGAACTACTTGGACTTATTTCTAGTATGTCTAATGTATGTCGACCTAAATTTAGGTTGGACCTTACTAGGATATGCTAAAGCCAGTATGCTCCCCTCCCTATTATTAATATATTTCTACTATTATTACAAATGAAGTATTGATTTGTTAGTCATGGCTGACATTGTACCCAGGTATACTGTAAGCATAATATTTTCATTAAACAATGTATTGTATGGCATTCACACAAAAATATTCATGTCTAAAACTGTAATTGGTTATGACATTACACGTTGTCCTATGCTTAATCCATTAAAATAAATAAATATTATAATAATATGAATATAGACCTTCCGTAAGAAATTCTCAATGTGATCGTGAAATATGTATAATATCCAAATCCATGTGGTTTTGAAGAAAGACAGATGTGCACTAAGGTGGCAAACAATCATACGGCTCACCTGATCGTAATCGGTTACCGTAGCCTATACATCGTTATTATTAGTATATGCGAAACCTGAATATAGTTTGTTCAGAATCAGTAACTGAATCGATTCCAATAATTTTTACATCATGTTATATTTTGTCCCAAAAACATTTAAAAAATGTTACGAGTAGGACACCGAGCGACACTTAGTACCTATTCGCAATCATATGCGCGCAACACAGGTCACTGACACTGAGCGGTCAGCGCGGGCGCAGTGGGGCGGGCGGGGCCCGGGGGTGTACCAACCACTTCAGTCAGTCGCCCGGCAGCTATAGGGAAGTGTGCACGTATGTCGCTCCCGTTCAGATAAGTAGGTACAAAACGAGAGCGCGACCGCGAGCGCAAGCATTTCGGTTGATCTGTACCTATCGTATGTAAAAAGCATAGGTAGTGTTCGTTTAAGAAATGGTACGTACAGTAGCGGTTTGTGGTGATAACGCGAGCGCGCGGCAGTTGTGTTTCGGTTGACGTGTACCTATCGTATGTAAAAAGCATAGTGTTCGTGTAAGAAATGGTACGGATACTAGCGGTTTGTGGTGATAAGTGATAACGTATTCCTGGCAGTGCAGCACGAGGAGCTATCTGACATTAAAGTATCGTCACACACATGAACACACGTTTTTACTTGTACCTACAGCCTGTTGTGGTTAAGTAGTGCGATGTTTAACACTTTTCATCCATTTTGAACTTACAGTGTTTGGTATAAGGTGCAACATATCGCATTGACTACATTTAATCACTTACGGCTGCATTTACAAATAAAGTACTTATTAATGTCTACCTACACTTGACCATTACGACAGTTCAAAGACTGCAAGTGTGATGGAAAATGTGGAAAGTGTGATGTATCATCAGTTAAATACAATGCAATCGGAAATCGCCGTACGGTTAGGTACCTACTGCCACATTATTATCAATGAGCGCCGCGACAACGCGGGCGCGGGGCGGCGCCTGCGCGTGATGAGCATGTTTTTGTACGGACAACCAGGTAACTTAACAAGCTTATAACTTTGTGATTTTTCATTATACAAGTTTTGAAATTTTCTACATAGATTATTTACATAAAAATACTAGACACGTGTTTCAGGTTTCGCATATACTAATAATAATGTTGTATACGCTTGCAACAGTATAAGGGTCAAACTAAGTCTTAAATTATACGGATCGCGAAACACAGCAGCCGGCAGAGAACTCTCTTTGACCGTTTGTATGATAGTGGATGAAGCAAAACGCTTCGTGCGTATAAATGGAACACCAAATTCATCTCCAACTTAATCAAAAAGTAATTTTCTATTCACAGAAACGGGGACCTGTGTCCTATCTCAAAATACCAACAAATACTCCACAATGGGCCTGAGGGCTGGGTTAAATGGGGCGCCCGATTGGCATTCAGGCCCGCTGCCTTTGCGCTGACTGCGGTCGCGTCGTTCATGCCAGCGAGACAATCGCTGGATAATGACGGACTCCCAAAAGCCAGCATAGATTCAACACAACGATTTGTTCTTGAAAGTGCCATCAAAGTAAGTGTCAATCTTCCTTAAAATAAATAAATATTTTTGGACAATTTCACACAACACCTAGTCTAGTCCCATCTAGTCCCCAACTAAGCAGAGCTTGTACAGTCAACAAAAGAAGTATACAGATACGAAATATGCATTTTTATACAGATTTCGACATAAATAAATTACGCGCCAAGGGTTATTAGGGCTGTATGTAGCTGCTTACAATACTTATGTTTTGACACATTGTGTGATACATATTACACTATCTTTATCAAAACACAGATTGGCGGTGGCTTAGTGGTCATAGCGTCTGGTGTACCTAACCAGAAGACGCAGGTTCGAATCCTGCTCGCGGTCGAATTTTTCCTTTTCTAAATAACTTTAAAATCTTAGCATGGAAAATGCCAAAAATATACAAAAAGATAGTTAGAAGGTAAGGTGGCATCGTTCGACATTGAACTAACTGTAAAGTAAGTTGTGTCGGTTGAAAAGCAAAAACTTGCTTTTCAATAGGTGTTACTGACGTCACCATAAAGACGTAAATTCAGTATGTGAAGGAAAAATTCGGCATGACGGGTCTAGTAGGCATCGCGGTGGCTTAGTGGTCATAGCGTCTGGTGTGCTTAACCAGAAGACGCAGGTTCGAATCCTGCCCGCGGTCGAATTTTTCCTTTTCTAAATAACTAAAATCTTAGCATGGAAAATGCCAAAAATATACAAAAAGATAAAACACAGATTATTAATTAGCTGCCTCTATACCTAACTCTTTTGTTGACCGTACTATGCGTACTGGACGATGTATATCATACTAATATTATAAATGTCAAAGAAATTTCCTACTTATCTTCCAGGAGCAAGCAACAGAATTACTGCAGAATTTTCCTCCTGGTGAGGAGCGTGTGGGCACCATTGAGGAACTGATGAGGGCCTGTGAGTGGACTAGAAGCAGGGAGACGTTTGAACTACTGCTCGGATACCTCGTGTCTCAGGGTGCTGCCATCAAGAAGGGTGATGTCGTCAAACTTGGTGAGTGACTGACCCAGAACAGAGTCAAAATCAAATCAAAATAGTTTTATTTTCATATAAACCATATACAGGCACTTATGAGATGTCGAGTCTAGGTGCACGGTTCCAAATTAGTCGTTTCCTATGGAGAAGAACCATAGGAAACAACTAATTTTTTAAGAGAGGTAGGGCATAGTGGGAGTAATTCCACTCAAATTGGAACTGCCCGACTGGGGAAGTACCTCTGCCTTGCAGAAAATCAAAGTAAAATAAAACTGCTTTGAGCTGTATTGTATTTTTAAAGGTGAGCAAGGTTGCCAGTGCTCCATGAGGAAACGTTGTGTTGGAACTTTGGAAGTGAGGGGACTTTGACCCTTATACTGCCAACCCAACTATTCCTCTTTCAATACAGGGTCGGCTACGCGCAAGTGATACTCAGGTACCATCAGGTGGGCCGTATGCTTGTTTGCCACCTTAGTACAATAAAAAAAAAGAACCGGAAGAAACTCCATGGTTACTCTTTTAAATTATCATTTTGTACAATGATGTTCGATACAATAATCATTATAAATTGGATACTTACATGAGAGAACAATTTAAGAATGTTGGGAAGATTACAAATATACATATAAAATACAGCTTGGCATAAAAGAAAGTTCTAAACAGTTCCCCCATTTAAAATTAGTAGAAACTAATAAAGTATGTAGGTATAGCAATTGACAAAACTTGTCACCAAGATTTAAGAAATTAGATGTAAGTATCAAGTCAAAAACAATGAAATTCTCTAGAATTTCTAGAAAATTCTCGAATCTAAGTTGGTCTGTTATCTTCATTAGGTCTAAAATGTCTAATGGGTCTCGTATTTTTCATTGTATTGTATTTTTCTTTTCGGTCTGGTTTCTTTAATTTTATTAATAGACCGTTTGCTGTAAGGCCTAACTTTGTAGGCCTTAAAGCAAGTGTTCCTTACGCGGTATTGGAGTATCACCGACGATATTATTTAGCCATCAGCATGCTAAGTAGAATCTTTTCAACAATCTATCTGGAATATTTTACAGCGGAATCCGACAAGAAGACGTCTCCGGTGACTGAGACTGATGAAGCGCTGGTCAAGCTGAAAACCGCGGAGACCCGACTGGAGGGCGAAGCCGTGCGCTTGACGAGAGAAGTCGCCACCGCGCAGGCTGACGTGAAGGCGGCGCTGAACGTGGGCAATAAATTAGCTGTGAGTATTAATTTTCTTACAATATGGACTATTTTAGTCCCACATTGCACGGTTGAAGTGGCAATGGGCGGGCCATGTGGCTAGAAGAACGGATGGCCGCTGGGGAAATAAAGTCCTGGAGTGGCGACCACGCATAGGAAAGCGCAGCGTAGGACGGCCCCCAACTAGGTGGACGGACGACCTCGTGAGGGTCGCAGGGAGTCGATGGATGCGGTCTGCGCAACACCGATTTTGTGGCGATCATTAGGGGAGGCCTATGTTCAGCAGTGGACGTCCGTGGCTGCTAGATAGATACATAATCCCACATTATATGTATAATCGAGATAATAGACAGCTCAATATATTATATCCACTTTAGGAGAAGGGTGTCGGAGGGTCATCAATAGATGGCTAAATACACTAAGTTATTATGAATTAGAAATCCTAGTAAAAACCTTACCTCGCATAAAAATTGGTTGGCTTCACATCACAATATGCACTACAACATATATAACACACACACACAAACACGCCCACACAAATTTTTCTTTGCTTTTGTAATTAAGTATGCGAATGTTGCTTGCGCGATTCAGATTTTCGTAGTTCCATGTAGCGCGGTAGATGTCGCTACAAGTTATTCAATTGTTAATAATAATTAAGAAATCATGGTTATTAAACTGGAACGCTTAAGCCTCAACTTTTTGGAGGTGGGCGTTAATGACTGCAACACAGTGCAAACTAATGCAGTTGTTATCGTACACGTTTTTGTAAATGAGTTTTTCGTTCCAATACAAATGTTTTTATTATTATTGATAAACATATACACAAAAAAACGCAGTGATAGCCTAGCGGTATGACAATTGGACTGCCAAGAGGGTCTCGAGTTCGAATACAAGGCACGCACCTCTGACTTTTCGAAATCATGTGCGTATTAATAATTAATTATCACTCGCTTAAACGGTGAAGGAAAACATCGTGAGGAAACCTGCATGCCTTAGAGATTTTCTCGACGGTTTGTGAAGTCTGCCAACCCGCACTAGGCCAGCGTGGTGGACTATAGCCTAATCCCTCTCATTCGGTGAGAGGAGACCCGTGCCCAGCAGTGGGACAGTATATGGGTTGATGATGATACATACATACAAATATATCCACATAGATCAAACAGTACTATTCCACTTATATATTATAAGTACGTATTTACAAAAAAAAAAGTATTTAAGTATTATATCCATTGTCTAGTACCCATAGTACAGTCAGCGTCAAATAGTTAGTGACACTCAGGGTATTCAAATAAATAGACGCAACCAAAAAGTCAATAATATCGGTACAAACAAAGTTTCCATAATGTTGTCAACATTATAGTCGCTCAAAAGGTCGAGACGTTTAAAACGTCATATAAATAGGTTCAGTCAAACCGTCATAAATATGGTTACAGTCATCCCGCCAATGGTATCCAAGCATTAAACTTTTGAACACTTAGTTCAAAAATTTGGAACACATTAGAAAAATAAACCAGCATGTTATAGAAATAAACGGTTTCCCAAAGACGAAAACCTCTTTAGGCAATCTAGGGTTGTAATTGCATGTCTATTTATCTGTCAGTAATATCAATGTCAAGTGCAATACTAAAGCAAGCTAGAAATATGGCTACTTATCGCATTAGTGACACCACAAAACATCGAATTTATATTTGAGGGAGGAAGGTGTCTCCGTAACCATATTCGCACTACATACCTATATTTATAGGTAAGTATACATATATTGTTTATACATACCTATAAATATAGGTATGTATAAACAAGCACACAGCCCGCCTGATGGTAAGCAGTCAAAAACTAGAGAAAATTGAAAAAACAATAGTTGGATTTCTTAATTTAAACGATTTTAGTTGTAAAAATTGATGCAAGCGATTATCGACCTTATTGACATTATTTTATTGTTTATTTTTAGTTATTCATCCACTCTATTACCTTGTTTATGTTTTAAATAGCGGTTTTTGAATAATAGTCAATAAGGTTGAAAATCGCTTGCACCTCTTTTTTGCAAGCACTATCGAGTCTAGTAATTTTCTCGACGTTCATTGTTAAAATAAAATGATCATGATATTGAATCATTTAAATTTTAATTATGCACAAGAGTGTATAATTAAAATATATATAGATAGATAGAGGAAGAGCTCTATGGGATATAATATTATAGTCATACTCACTATCAATGAGGTTTAGGTACATCTATTTTCAGTCAGCTGTTTATTGCTTACAAGTATCGTAAAAGGCTATGCACGAGCCTTTAAAAAACAAAAGACATGTCTATGACGTCATGCTTAAAATGAAAAGGACAACAGTAGTTTCTATTCCTTTCATTTTTCTGTATAATTGTTTTCACATTAATTGATGTGAGAAATAATAGGTATTTAAAATGTATAGCAGTAAAGTTTATTTTTCTAAGGTTTTCCATATTTTTGAACACATAAAATGCTTGGATACCATTGGCGGTATGACTGTAACCATATTTATGACGGTTTGACTGAACCTATCTATATGACGTTTTAAACGTCTCGACCTTTTGAGCGACTATAATGTTGACAACATTATGGAAACTTTGTTTGTACCGATATTATTGACTTTTTGGTTGCGTCTATTTATTTGAATACTCTGAGTGTCACTAACTATTTGACGCTGACTGTACAAGCTCTGCTTAGTTTGGGACTTGATGATGTTGTGTAAAGATGTACCAAAAATATTATTATATAGCGTGTGGCCATTATTATATTATAGTAGGCAACCCCGGTTAGTGTGTTTCCCTTGTCGCCCGTTAGAGTGCGCGGGAGTACTACGCGCCGCTGCGCGCGCAATAGTTGAGTGGAGAACGAGACGCGCAGCGCGGTGCCACGGTCCCCGTGTTTTCCCGCGCTTGTGCCTATGAGTTTGTGTGTTAGTTAATTAGTTCAACTAAGCATTCGCCCTGTTCAACTTTATGTATTTTTTTATTTCAAGACAATAAAGTACTTGTGAACCATCATGTTCAGACCACCCCAATGTGGCCTACCCAACGCTATAATTATTATTATATTACTGCCCCACCAAGCCGCCCCACTGTTGTAATAAAAGTAAAGTGTAATGCCTTGCAGTTCGCAGTGAAATCTGCCCTACTAAATAGAGTTTGTATTTATGATTATATGAGTTGATGTTGATGATATCTAATATATAAAATTCTCGTGTCACAGTTTTCGTTGCCATACTCCTCCGAAACGGCTTGACCGACTCTCATGAAATTTTGTGAGCATATCGGGGAGGTCTGAGAATAGGCCAACATCTATTTTTCATACCCCTAAATATTTTTTTTATGGCAAAACAACGTTTGCGGCGTCAGCTAGTAAATTATATTAATTTTTGTAATTAGATCCTTTACAGACAAAGTCAAAGTCAAATATTTTATTTCAATTAGACCATTAAAGTAGCACTTTTGAAAGTCAAACTAGTTGCACGGTTCCAAAAAGTGGGTCTTATGGAGAAGAACCGACCAGAAACTCCATCGACACTCTTTTCAACAAAAAAAAAACATGATTACAGTGTTCAGTATTATAGTCTAAATCTGAATAGTTCATGAGAACAATGCAGTTTGATGTGTACTATTAAATTAATCTAGCATAATAAACAGAAAAAAAAGAGGTTGCCATTGACAGTAAGAGCTGACCAGCCCCGACAGACGGCATCCGTTCACGAGTATGACGTGCGTATCGGCGTCGTTCGACTCAACCATGTTGTAGGGAATAAAACGACCCGACACTTTTACAAGTCAATATTTAATTAATACTAGAAGGCTCCGGCATTTCCTAGTTGACGACCTCTGAGAAGAAACCCCGAAACAAACTCAGAGAATCATGGTCTCTTTTAAAGTCCAGACAGTAACAGTATTCAAATTAGATGTGTTTTACAATGTAGGCAAATCTGAACTGGACCTTTTGAAGAAAGAGCCATAGCAGCTTTGAGTTGACCAGTACTTACTGACGGCACGCATACAACAGTCATCTCTGACGACCTCTGTGGTCTAGCGGTTCGAGACTGCTGATCATGGGGTCGTGGGTTCGATTCCCACAGGACACAAATATTTGTGTGGATAAAAACATGAGTATTTGTGTTTGTCTGGCTGTTTTTTATGTATTATAAGTATGTATTTACAAAAAAAAAAGTATATAAGTATTATATCCATTGTCTAGTACCCATAGTACAAGCTCTGCTTAGTTTGGGACTAGATGGTGTTGTGTCAAATGTCCCAAATATTATTATATTATTATTATTATATTATTATCGTGTTGTGACGTAGTGGGAACTGTTTAGTGGAGATAAATTACACTAGGAACACAACATATACAAAATTATTGACACTAGGGTTACAATTTAAAATACGTTAAGGCAAGAGTAGGGTGAGTTAAGCTCAGGGTGGGTTCGGCGAATGCTTCGAGGTGAGGTCCGACCGGTAGAGGGCGGCACTTAGCTTCGGGCAGCTGCAGCGGGGAGAAAGAGGCGCGCGCGACGTCTGAAAATGTATTTATTAGCGACGCGCGGGGAAGGAGCGGCGAGTGGCGATGTCACAGTGTAGCTCAACCATTATTTAGGGAGCTCAACAACCCGTCGCGCGACGATACCAGATCAGCACGGCATTAGCGTAACCCATAAATGTTTCATCATCACCATCATCAACCCATATACTGTCCCACTGCTGGGCACGGGTCTCCTCTCATATTGAGAGGGATTAGGCTATAGTCCACCACGCTGGCCTAGTGCGGGTTGGCAGACTTCACAAACCGTCGAGAAAAATCTCTAAGGCATGCAGGTTTCCTCACGATGTTTTCCTTCACCGTTTAAGCGAGTGATAATTAATTATTAAAACGCACATGAATTCGAAAAGTCAGAGGTGCGTGCCTTGGGTTCGAACTCGAGACCTTCGACTTGGCAGTCCAATGGTCATACCACTAGGCTATCACTGCGTATTATGCATAAATGTTTAAGATTGTTTTAATTGTTGCATATTTGTCTTCAGGCCAAGAACCATCTTCGTCGTCAACACAAAACGAGCCATCGTCTGAACATCTGCAACAACGCGTTAGAGAACGTCCGTCAGTTGCTGCAACAGATACGCGAAACACATGTCAACGTTGCTATTGTCGATACTTATCGGTTAGTACACTATACTATACTTGACGACGTCTGTGGTGTAGTGGTTTGCGTGTCGGACTGCTGGTCACGAGGTCGTGGGTTCGATTCCCACAAGACACAAATATTTGTATTATGAACTTAAGTACTTGTGTTTGTCTGGGTGTTTCTTATTTATAATAAGTATGTATTTACAAAAAAATGTATGTTGGTATTATTATATCCATTGTCTAGTACCCATAGTACAAGCTCTGCTTAGTTTGGGACTAGATGGTGTTGTGTAAAATGTCCCAAAAATATTATTATTACACTGCTCGACCTGGGGATCGAACACAGGACCTCTAGCGTAGCAGTCGCGTTTAGGACCACTAGACTAATGAGGCAGTCCTACTAATATATTTAAATTTGAATATTTAAATAGTATAATCCCAATTAATATTATAAATGCGAAAGTAACTCTGTCTGTCTGTCTGTTACGCTTTCACGTCTAAATCACTGAACTGATTTTAATGAAATTTGGTACAGAGATAGAGTTGTGGAGATGTGAGGTGTATTGCCCCTCCATCCAAAGGGAGGATCCTCCAACCAGGCGTTGTGCCTGGCGGGCCACGGCCCGACGGTTGATGTCGGGCGGTTGTATATATGCAACTTTTCGTTGCGAATGTTGCTTGCGCGATTCAGGCCTTCGTAGTTCTATGTAGCGCGGTAGATGTCGCTACAGAGTTGACCTTGAGAAAGAACATAGGATAGTTTTTATCTCGGACTTTTGAAGAGTTCTCTTGGAAACGCGATATAACCGAACTCGACGCGGGCGAAGCCGCGGGCGGAAAACTAGTTAACTATATATTTTTTGTAAATACTTGTATATCACCGTAATTGTAATGTTAATATTGTTTTCTCAGGACTAGTTCAGACGCAATGAAGCGCAATTTGAAAGAAAATTGCTTGGAAGAAGACGCAGTTCACGATACTATGGATGATCTCAAAGAGGTAACGGCATACATGCCATTTCATACTTTTCAGACTTTGCCCTACATTGTAAGACACATATTTCGTTACTATACATTGTCTGGACTTTAAAAGAGACTATGATCCTCTGTTTGTTTCGGCGTTTCTTCTCAGAGGTCGTCAGCTAGGAAATGCCGGAGCCATCTAGCTTAAAAAAAATATGTAAAATATTGACTTGTAAAAGTGTCTTTAAAAGATCTATTTACAGAAATAAGTATCATTTAATCATCACATATTATTTCTGTACTTAAATATACCTTTTGACCGCCATGTCAATGACGAAAAGCTGTGTTCTCTACGCCAAGCGACAAATTCTAATATCTAATAATTCTACCCGTGACCATGGACGCTGTAAAGGGTCCGAAACGTCGGGATTAATAATATCAATATAACGCGATAAAATCCGTAAAAAGTAGTTTTATTTCACTCTAATAATAGGTTAAAAAAAAAACAAAAAAGTTGTATTTTTGACGTGCCATGCAGTCGTTGGCGTCGTTAACAAGTTTTAATTTGACGTCTATACACGTCCATGGCGGCCAAAACGTTAAAGACACTTTTACAAGTCAATGTTTGTAACTGACTTCAAAAAAACAAGAGGTTCGCAGTTTGACATGTGTGTGTATGTTTGTCAGCGATTATCTCGCGTTTGGCTGAACCGATTTTGATACGGTTTTCAGAAAAGTATTTGTTACATACTGGAGAAGGTTTTGGTATACAATAAATGGATCCGCCGTGACATCATCCACGTGGATCCGTTATTAAGCGATATATTAGTTCAATTCGACCGATTTTTTTTACACACAATGCTTGAAGTCGGTTATCTTTTCCAATAAAAAAATGGCGCCAGTATATCTATATATCTGTACCAATTTCGATGAAATTTTGTATGTTTTTGAGTGGGTCTATTGGTGGTTTAGATTTTCAATACTATCACCATTTCTTTACCCAGGTTATGGAGCAATACAATGAAGTTCAAAAAGCGTTAGGCACCTGCATCGACGAGTCCGACGCTGCCGAACTTGAGGATGAGCTGCAAGAGCTGCTGGCGGGGCCCGGAGCGCCCGGCGGTGGGACCCCTAGCAAGGAGGAGAAGAGAGAAGGTGAGTGTGGCCCACTATGCATTCACATTTATTTATATTTATTTATTTAGGTTTACCAACTATTGTTACAGTGTTACTTATCTCTAAAACTTAATGAAATAATTATTAAATGTATTATATCTATAAATATGTGTGTTATATATATATATACAATATATATATATATACAGTCGTGGTCAACTAATTAGGGACATTCAAGATAGTGAAGGGCTATATCCGGTTATGTACATATAAATATAAAACCCTATTGATTTCTCAGCACCTATTATTTGCATAATGTGATCCGATTATTATGCTATAAATAAAAGATTAAATAAATAGAAAAAGTATTTAATATCAAAGACTAAACATGTATTAAATATTAAGGTACAATTCTGTAGTGGACATTTAATTAAGTACAGTAAAGTATAATGAAAAATACAGTTAAACAAAACTTATAATCTGCAGTGTTATAATATCTTTAACAGCTCCATTTTATTACGTGTAAAATCAGTACCCAGTAGCAAAACCTTTGTTAGTAATTACCGCTTGACACCGATGTGGCATAGACATTATCAGTTTCTGACATGTTTCGACAGGAATGTTTGCCCATGCCTCACAAAAAGCTTCATGAAGTTCATCCAAATTTGTATTACGATAAGTGGCAACTTTTTTCTTGATTTCGTGCCAAAGGTGCTCAATTGGGTTGAGGTCCGGGCTATTTGCTGGCCAATCTAGCACCGATACAGACTGACTGTAAGAAACGACTTGACTGAATGGGCTGTATGTTTCGGGTCGTTATCCTGCTGAAACGTCCATATAATAGGGAGATGCTCCTCAGCATAGGGAAGCATAATTTCTTCCAATATTGCCTTGTATTGATGTTGGTCTAAGTTACCCTGAACTTTCCTCACATGTCCCACTCCACGTCCAGAAAATGAACCCCACATTTTAATATTTCCACCGCCATGTTTCACCTGCTTTTTGTGAATCTTGGATACATTTCCGCTTTTACAGGACAACGTACATATTGCCTTCCATCTGAAGAAATCAAATTAACCTTGGTCTCGTCAGAGAAAAGTAAATGTTGCCATTGGGCGTAGGTCCAATGTCCATATTTACGTGCAAACGCCAAACGAGCATTTCTATGTTCTTTCTTCAACAACGGTACTTTGCGAGCCACTCTTCCGAACAACCCTGCTTCTACCAAACGTCGTCAAACACGGTTCTCGCAGATACACCGGCTCTTTCGTTAGCCCCAAACACTTCGTGTTTAATTAAAATAGAGCCTAGAAACGGATCTTTCTTAGCTAACCTGGTTATCATTCTATCTTCTTGCGGAGTCGTTTTTCTCGATTTTTTTGTTCTGGACACATTTAAAGCTGTGTTATAGCGCTTGAAATGTTGCACTGCATTGCATACCATAGTTTTTGAACAATTTAAATGTTGTGCTATCCTTCGGTTATGACCAACCACGCTCGACAAACTTCATGATAATTTTTCGTAGTGTTGGATCGCAACTTTTATTTTTGCCCATTTTTCTTCAAAATAATTCTCAACACTTAAAATAAAAAATCTGGATTGCCGCCAAAACGACCACGAAAAAATAAGAAAAGAAACAAAAAAGTATTAAAATTCCAATTTTGAAATTAGAACGCAATACCTCAGTGTCCCTAATTAAATAGCCAGCCAGCATTCTTTGAACAAATAGCACTATGATAATCTATCAGCTATACTGTAAAGAGGTTTAATGTTTAAGAAGTTGTTATTGTTTGTGTAATCGCGCACATAAACGACTAATTACACTTACATGTAAAAGATATGGAATATTGTTAAGACTCGTTGGAAAATAAAAAAATAATTCACAATTTGGCTTAACTAGAGATTGTCCCTAATTAGTTGACCACGACTGTATATATGTAGGAATTTTAAAGACTAAAATCAGTGGAACGGAACACAAGATGAGTGAGTGAAGATGATATATGTGTGAAAGATACAGAGAGATAAAAAAAAGATGGCGATTAGAGTGTGCTAGGAGAAAGATGTGAAAGATGTTATATTTTTTATTTGAAGATTTTGAAGAATAAAGTATTCATTCTTAAAAGAGTTTTTTCGTCTCGATCCTCTACATATATATATATATATATTATTTAATATTGTATATAGATAGATATATTTATATATATGTATACTGTAAAGTACTTATATGTAAGTATACTAAATGTACTTTTATAGTTTAGACAATAAAAGTCGCGTCGAGGTATAACCTCTCACATCTACCATTGTAGTGCATCTACCATGATCGTCTCTGCATCACCTAAAGGTTGTCTGGTAGAGAATGCCTAAGGCATTAAGACCGCCTTTGTACACTTTTTGTACATTAAGAATAAATAAAATAAGGCTCGAGCTGGGTGGCTGGGTTAAGGGCCTGATTCAGAAAGCAGTACTCCTTGATACGGCACGTATTGTGAGGAGGTTCCTGTCTCTGGGGCCCTAACCACCGGTAGCTTGGACCCTGCTCCCGATACCAGTGGGCCTCTATTTTTTATATTTTTAAATGTTTTTGTCTTTTTTTTATTTTATAAAAATATTTAAAAATCTAATTAGTAAGTTTATAGACAAATAAAGGAGATAATAAAATAAAAAATAAATGCTAACTGCACAATCTTTACAGGTAAACACCACTTGCTATTTTGAACATATCAAATATTTTGATTTCTGACATTTACGCGAATACTATACATTGAAATAAAACTACTTTTTACAATATACGCGATAAAATCCGTAAAAAGTAGTTTTATTTCAACATCAAATAATAATATTATTGTTGTATCGGTAAAATCATTTTTTGATTAATTAATAAACAAGTTTATAGGCTTTTATATATGAAAATCGCATGACAATAAATAATATATGTATTTTAGGATTATATTCTTTAGACGACCTCTGTGGTCTAGCGGTTCGTGTGCCGTACTGCTGATTATGGGGTCGTGGGTTCGATTCCCACAGGACACAAATATTTGTGTGGGTAAAACATGAGTATTTGTGTTTGTCTGGGTGTGTCTTATGTATTATAAGTATGTATTTACAAAAAAAAAGTATACCTATAAGTATTATATCCATTGTCTAGTACCGAGTACAAGCTCTGCTTAGTTTAGGACTAGATGGTGTTGTGTAAAATGTCCCAAAATATAATATTGTAACATGATCACCCCTACTACGGCACCACGTCACCGAGTCACCGAGGGCCGGAGCATGCGGCCGGGCTCCCCACTACGCGCCGCCCGCTATACATATAAAAACGACGCCCGCGCATTCGAGATATATCACCAAAATTCTCCAATCCTCGGTCAATGCCCTAGGGAATTGGTTCAGGAAATGGAGAATAGAGGTGAATCCCTCCAAGAGCGCGGCGGTTCTCTTTCACAAGAGTTCCGACCTCTCCGCTCAAGCCCAACCCATCTCCCTCTTCGGCCAAAAGATCCTTTGGGAAAAGAAAGCCAAATACCTGGGCGTGGTTCTAGATTACCGACTTACGTTCCGAGAGCACATAAAAGCGGTGCGTTCGCGCGCCGCTTTTGCTCTAGGACGTCTACACAGCATGCTCAATGCACGCAGTAAACTCTCCCTTAAATACAAGGTGAGAATTTACGTGATGTGTATCCGCCCCATCATGACCTATGCGAGTGTCGTATTCGCTCACATAGAAAATCCCGCTATCCATAGGCAGACCCTCCAAAACCGATTCATGCTCAAAGCCACGGGCGCCCCTTGGTACGTGCGCAGTAGGGACACTTAGACCTAAAACTGCTGCCCACCATCAAGCAGTTCATGAAACGCGCCTCTAAGCGCTATTTCGATCTGGCCCCCCTTCACCCTAATCCCCTTGTGGTCAGTAGCGTAGACTACAAATCTTCTCAGATAAGTAGAGTGCGCCGCTCAAGGCACGCACTCACTTACTCTGACGACCAAATCACCCTAGCGCAGGAGTCAAACAGAGTGACTAGAGTCCGGTTAAGTTTTTGAAGCTCCCTCGAGCTAAAAACTATGTCCGACCTAAAAAAAAAAAAATTCGAGAAAGTGTGTTCGCTACGCTCTCCAACTGCTTCAGTCTAACTGACTTGACAGCTCTGAGAACTAGTGTATGCGTTATACCCTCTACGTACAGTGTGTACTGTAAAATATAACTTGGAAACCGTCCATTGCGTTTTTTTTTTTACTATTTACAATATTATTATGTCCTTTATTGATCTATTTTCTTATATTTTACATTTTTAAATATTTTTATAAAATAAATTAAAAAATGAAAACATTTCAAAATATAAAAATAGAGGCCCACCGGTATCGGGAACAGGGTCCAAGCTACCGGCGGTCAGGGCTCCAGAGAGAGGAACCTCCTAACAATACGGGCCGTGTCCAGTAATACTGCTTTCTGGATCAGGCCCTTGACCCAGCCGCCTAACGAGAGCCTCCTGAGGTGTTGGTCGTGGCTATTAAGCCATTGGCTGACACGACTATCGGTACAATGATCGCTATATTATTATAATTATTATATTCTGTGGAAAATGTTGGTTTCACATTTACTCACAATTTTGTTATAAATTCTCTATGAAATATTATGTATACTAATACTATTCTATTCTATTCTATTCTATTCTATTCTAAAATTATCGTTTCAGCACCAAAACTGCCGACTTTGCCAATATCGTCGCTTCGGCGCAAGATATCCGAGCGGGACTTCGTGTTTGATGGTGAGGAGCGAATGCTGGCTGAGCTCAATGAACTGGGTATCGAAGACGCGAGCCCCCGGCTGAAGGAGCGGAGAGAGAAGGTGGCTATAGCTGAGGAAGTGGATACACGTAAGTAATGTATCATAACATTAAAGGGCGTCACACACGGCGAAGATACAGAGGGTCTACTCCCTATCTCCGTCAACGAAGTTACGAGCCGTTCAAAAGTTCTCCGAAACTTCGGAGTCCGATAAAACAAGTGTCAAATTCAATTTTTCTAACGGGTAAAAACACATCGAGAGTAGGGACAACTGTCAAATTGTGTTGTCATTCATTCTTAGTTCGGGCCCCGAACGAATCATCCGTTCGTAGGTGATACGGAGTAGGAAACGCCCGTAACGAAGGTTGAAACTACTGACTTCCCGAAACTACTGAGAATTTATCTAGAGAATTAAGAGAGGCAGTAGGAGTAATTCCATTCAAATTGGAGCTGCCCGACTGGGGAAGTACCTCCGCCTTGCTATCGAAGTGAAATAACACTGCTTTGAGCTGTGTTGTGTTTCTCGCGGTGAGCAAGGTTGCCAGTGCTCCACGAGGAAACGTTGTATTGGCAGTGGGGGGACTTTGACCCTTATACTGCCAACCCAACTATTCCTCTTTCGTTTTACAGGGTCGGCAACGCGCAAGTGATACCCCTGGTGTTACAAGCGTCTATAGGCTACGGTAACCGCTTACCATCAGGTGGGACGTATGCTTGTTTGCCACCTTATTATTATCTCTATTTCGTGCTTAGGCAGTAGACCCCCTGTTACGAGCTGGGGTTCGGGATAAATTAAATAACACCAATCAAAATAATTTATTCAAGATAGTCTATCTTATCCGTTCTCTTCTGTGTATCACGACGGGGTCACCAGTGTGAAGAGGCGTGGTGGAGGACATAAGGAGTATTTCCCCACCACAAAAAGGGGGTAATCTCAGGTTTTATGAACAGATTTTGAAAATTCTTTTACCAATAGAAAGCCACACTATTTGTGAGTATAGGCTATATCATCATCATCACTACATAGTATAAAAACGTAACAAATGTAAACAAACAATCACCTTAAAGAATAGTTATCTAGTGCTGGCATTCCATTTTCATGGTGGAATAAGAATAAAAATAAAAATTTCGCTAATATTAGTAGGTAATCCGCGGTATCATTGTATTGTGTAACATTGATTTAGTGTTTGTTTACGTTCCCCGCAACTTCTACTGGGATGCGGTAATAATTAATATTGTTTTCATTTATTTTTTCTTTCTCTTTCTGTCCGTTCGCTATCCGTAAATTAACTTGTATGATAGTCAAGGAAAACCTGTAATTAGCCTTACTTTTAGATTATGCCTTTTTGTTAGCTTAATGTATCGCTGTTGGTTTTCTGAATAATAAAAAAAAAAAAAAACAAGTCGCTTTCTCTGTCCCTATATCCCTATGTATGCTTAAATCTTTAAAACTACGCAACGGATTTTGATGCGGTTTTTTTAATAGATAAGAGTGATTGAAGAGGAAGGTTTATATGTATAATACATGTATTTTATTAGTACATTATCACCCGTGCGAAGCGGGGACGGGTCGCTAGTTTTTTTTTTAATATAAGCATGTTATTAGAACGTTGCAACCGTACGAAACCGCGGCGTTTCGCTAGTGTATTTATAAAAGTTTTTTGTGCTAATAAATACGTTTTCTTTCTATTTCTGTCTTCAGCTCCAGTTGTAAAGCCAAGTTCCCCGAAGACCTCTAAGGAAAAGCCGTCGAAGCCGTGGTACCCGCCTTCAGGGGAATGCTTGCGCTCACCAGTGTGGTCCAACAACAACAACCAGTGTACCCTGGCTGACATAGCTGGTGGGTTCGGAGAACTGCGACAGGATGAGAGACTGCATCCAGGTACAAATAAAATAAAACGTAGTGTAAGCAATGATAGCCTAGTGGTATGACCGTTGCTATGTCTCTTTCTTCAAAAGGCCATTTCATACTGTTCAACCTTGAACATGGTCACTAGCAACAGCAGTGCAGCATCAGCGACATACTTTCGTTCCGTACACCGACACACCGTCAGCGCTAAGAAGTGACCTACTAGATATTCGCTTCATCGGCTCAATACACATACAAATACATACTTCTCCCTCTGGACCGCATCTAACGGAGAGCGATTCGAATCGTCGACTGCCAAGATATTTCAAACCGGCTAGACCCCTTGGCGCTGCGTAGAGATGTGGCCTCGCGTATGCATCTTCTATCGCATGTACTATGGGGAATGCTCCGAGGAATTGTTCGGATTGATCCCTGCTGCTACTTTCCGCCATCGTTCCACGCGACAGCAGTTCCATCCACATCATCTAGATGGTTGGCAGTCCACTACTGTGCGTTTCTCTAGAAACTTTCTGCCTCGCACAACAAAACTGTGGAATGAACTGTCGCCTGCAGTATTTCCGGACCAATATGACCTTCAAACCTTCAAGAAAAGAGCGTACTCCCTTTTAAAGGCCGGCAACGCGCTTGTGACTCCTCTGGTGTTGCGGGTGTCCATGGGCGGCGGAAATCGCTTACCATCAGGCGATCCGTCTGCTCGATTGCCACCTATCCCATAAAAAAAATAAAAAAAATACAACACACATGTAAATAGGCGTCAATGTGTATTGACCACATAATCTGTATAAAATAAGAATAATAATTGTAATCAAGTAGTCATCAAGTTGGAGCCGAGTTTGATTCATCTTCCGTTACTGTGTTCCCTCACTGTGGCCAAGACACCTTTAGTCGCAAGCAATCCTATGAGTCTGTGGGATTGGCAGTGAAAATCATTTCCTGTGTACATTGCACTACGTACACAAACCCTATTCCTACCCAAATTCCGTCTGTTACCGTAGGTCTCCTTGTAACAGACTTCCTTCTGGTAAATTGGTATGGTTTGTATGGTAGGTCAGGGAACTAGGGTATTTAGGGTATCGCGATAGGGCTAGGTCCAGTCAGTAGAGTCTTAGGTAATTCACGGTACCAGGCTCAATTGGTTTGAACGTAGCCACACTGTGCGGACCAGGACGTAAAAGCCAGAGTCCCGGTGCGTACACATACTTTGCCCTACATTGTAGGACACATATTTGTTCCTATAGTATGTCCGGTCTTTAAAAGAGACTATGATTCTCTGAGTTTATTTCGATGTTTCTTCTCAGAGGTCGTCAGCTAGGAAATGCCGGAGTCAACTAGACTAAAAAAATTAAAATATTGACTTGTAAAATTGTCTTTAAAGGATCTATTTACAGAAATAAATATCTTTTTTTTTTTAGATACTAATAATAAGTACATTATGTATTTTTTATTGTTTCATATATATGTTTACATTTTTATTTATTTTATACTTTTAGGAAAACTTACAGCTAATACAAGGATAACAATTTTTGAATATAGCATTAGATGGCCAATTACAAGTTTTCACTTAGTTAAACAATATTGTTAATTAAATTTTAATGTAAACAGAGTTAAGAAATTAAAAAATCAAGCCAGACAAAAACCAAATTTTAAATAAACAAAACGACTATGTGTCAAAAAAGTGGTTACATAATGTCTTTTTTAACTTAGAGATACTAGTTGAAAATAAATCAAGCTCGACTTCCCGACACTCCACGTTAAACGCGCGACAAACCCTGACAACGTAGGAATTTTGTCTGTAAGTGCTCCTGATATGTTTACATAATAGTAGATATCAGTACAAATTATGCGCAGAAATGATCAGATAATATACAGCTGGTACTTAAAAAAGGAAACCCTGAGCTATAAGTACCAGCGTCATTGTTCATTATCATTTATCATTGGACTGCCAAGTCGAAGGTCTCGAGTTCCAACCAAGGCCACTCACTTCTGACTTTTTGAAATCACGTGCGTATTAATAATTAATTATCACTCGCTTAAACGGTGAAGGAAAACATTGTGACGAAACCTACATACCTTAGAGATTTCTCGACGGCCTGTGAAGTCAGCCAACCCGCACTAGGCCAGCGTGGTGGACTATGGCCTAATCCCTCTCAATATGAGAGGAGACCCGTGCCCAGCAGTGGGACAGTATATGGGTTGATGATGATGTAGTGGAAAAATTAAATGGTTTGGTATTTTGGATCACCATCCTCCGAGAAATGTGAAATTACTTTATCTAGAGAATTAAGAGAGGCAGATATATACATTTAACCTATCAGGATTCGTTAAAGATGCAATAAAAAAAGCAATAGCTCCGACCCTCTGGAGGGTCAGGGTTTAATTAATGAATTAATTAGTCAATAATGGGACTTGACAATTTGAAGATACCGTTACGTACTAAATATCAATTTTAATAATATATTTACATAATGTATACCAGGCATGTAATTGAGTGCCGTAATCATACCGGATATCATTAATAACATAGCTGGGGCATAGTGGGAGTAATTCCACTCAAATTGGAGCTGCCCGACTGGGGAAGTACCTCCGCCTTGCAGAAAATCGAAGTGAAATAACACTGCTTTGAGCTGTGTTGTGTTCCTTACGGTGAGCAAGGTTGCTTCTGCTCCACGAGGAAACATTGTATTGTTAAGTTATTAAAATGTATTTTTTTATGAAAATAAAGTTGTTTAATCATATTTTTCAGGACAACAGCTGAACGTGGACTTCACAGTGCCCCCCAGACTGTACAGCATGCAGTTCGAGGTACTAGACCACACTTTGAACGGCGGCGTGTGGCTCTACAACGCCAAGGACTCCAACAGCAACGTGGACGGCGAACTGGCGGCCAGCACCGATTACTTCAGGTTTTTTTTTAATATTTTTTATACCAGTAAGGTTTTCACGACGTGTGAAGTCTGCCAACCCGCACTAGGCCAGCGTGGTGGACTATAGCCTAATCCCTCTCAATATGAGAGGAGACCCGTGCCCAGCAGTGGGACAGTATATGCGTTGATGATGATGAAATTTTTCTAGGGCTAAGTGTAATTCTATTAGGGTCGAAAATAGTCAAGTCGTTTAATAGAATAGAATAAAGTTTATTTTAAATTGGGAAAATTTGACAGTTTTGGATAGCTTGACCTGCTGGCGTATGTACATTATGGAACGCAATAAATTAAAATGAAATCGGTTTTCTTTTTCTAAAAAGTTATTACTTATTTACAGTTCTGAAAGCCCAGGGAATTCCTACCTCGGCTTCCAAATGGCACCGGGAGGCGAGCGGAGGAAGTCCACCACGGAAACCGCTCCTCGAGAGGAACCTGCTCCCACACACAATCTGGACGACCTCCAACGAAGACTGGACAACTTAAGGGGGTTCAATGTATTAAGCTAATCCATGATGAGGAAAAATAGGATAGAATAAGGTAGCCCAGGGTTGATAGTGTTCAGACAAATTGATTTCTGACATTTACGCGAATATTATACATTGAAATAAAACTACTTTTTACGGATTTAATCGCGTTATATTGATATTATTAATCCCGACGTTTCGGACCCTTTACAGCGTCCATGGTTTTAAAAGATCTATTTGCAGTAATAAATATCATTGATCATGTAACAATAAAAATGTAGGGTAGCTGTCAGTAATTATATCAACAAGACGCCCACCACCTCAGTCTACCCGTGGCCATGGACGCTGTAAACGGTCCGAAACGTCGGGATTAATAATATCAATATAACGCGATAAAATCCGTAAAAAGTAGTTTTATTTCAGTCTTTAGACAAGATTAAACAAGAGTGTTTTGGGGACTTGGAAAAGCGTAACGACACATTAGAGATATTAATAATAATAAGGTGGCAAACAAACATACGGCCCACCTGATGGTAAGCGGTTACCGTAGCCTATAGACGCTTGTAACACCAGGGGTATCACTTGCGCGTTGTCGACCCTGTAAAAACGAAAGAGGAATAGTTGTGTTGGCAGTATAAGGGTCAAAGTCCCCCCACTGCCAACACAACGTATCCTCGTGGAGCAGAAGCAACCTTGCTCACCGTAAGGAACCCAACACAGCTCAAAGCAGTGTTATTTCACTTCGATTTTCTGCAAGGCGGAGGTACTTCCCCAGTCGGGCAGCTCCAATTTGAGTGGAGTTTTTCCTACTATGCCGTAGCTATGTTATTTATGATATCCGGTATGGTTACGGCACTCAATTACATGCCTGGTATACATTATGTAAATATATTATTAACATTGATATTTAGTACGTAACGGTATCTTCAAATTGTCAAGTCCCATTATTGACTAATTAATTCATTAATTAAACCCTGACCCTCCAGAGGGTCGGAGCTATTGCTTTTTTTTATTGCATCTTTAACGAATCCTGATAGGTTAAATGTATATAGCATGATATTAGACTGCAAAATTAGAATATTTGTAAATATTGTTAATAATAATAATAATGTATTAGTCTTGGAGTTAATTATTATATTTTATCAGAAATCTGTTGGAAATATCTCACAGTGTATGACAACTTAATTAAATTTATTGGTTAATTAAAAATTGACAACCCTATAGCATTATTATAGGGTCATCACGTGAGCTGAATAACAAATGGAGATCGAAAGAAAATAACTCGTAGATCCCTAAATCATGTAGTTTATAGCTTTTGATAGTAACAAACCTATTAATATAGGGACATAACGTAAATTAAATAACAAATATTACTCCGCGAATGCCTTCAAATAGAAGTACAGACGCCAGCAGGTCAAGCTATCCAAATCTGTCAATTTTTTCCAATTGAATCTGAACCTTATAGTTTTGTATTAAAGTTGAATATCAATCAAAGAAATTTGACAGATTGTGGTAGCTTGATGTGCTGCCCTCTGTACATCGTTATTGACAACCCTGTTTTTCTTTATAGGGTCATCATCAGTTTAGTTAAATAACAAACATTACGGGATTTTATGAAAGAAAACTCGCAGAAAAAACGGATCACATATCTCGTTTGAATATCGACAACCCTGTAACAGTTTGTAGGGTCATCATATGAGATATTTTTTTTACCATGGTACAGAGGCTAGCACATCAAGCTCCCACAATCTGTCAAATTTCTTTGATAGAAATAAAACTACTTTTTACGGATTTTATCGCGTATATTGATATTATTAATCCCGACGTTTCGGACCCTTTACGTCCATGGTCACGGGTAGACTGAGGTGGTGGGCGTCTTGATGATATAATTACTGACAGCTACCCTACATTTTTAATTGTTACATGATCAATGACATTTATTACTAATTATTAATTAAAACTAGATGGAACCGGCATTTCCTAGCTGACGACCTCTGATATTCTTTGATAGATTTTCAACTTTAATGCAAGGAAATAAGGTACCTATCCACGGAAATAAAGTCGATACCTACCCAGGATGATTCGTGAGGCTATTGAAATTAAAAAACATCCAAATTTCAATAGAGAAGATGGCTGGGTCTTACCACCTGCTTGGAATCCTGTTATAGATTCTTTTAAATCAAAATCCAGGCCTACAACTGCAAGACCAAAGGATACTGTGAGCTCGTTTCGCGTGAACCGGATTGCCAATAATTAAAAAACTAAACCATGATCATTGAATATTGTTACTTTAAAAGAGACCATGATTCTCTGAGTTTGTTGCGGCGTTTCTTCTTAGAGGTCGTCAGCTAGGAAATGCCGGAGCCATCTAGTATTAATTAATAATACGGCGACGACGTCTGTGGTCTAGTGGTTCGAGTGCCGGACTGCTGATCATTGGGTCGTGGGTTCGATTCCCACAGGACACAAATATTTGTGGTGGTTTAAACATAAGTGTTTGTGTGGGTGTTTCTATGTATTTTAAGTATGTATTTACAAAAAAAAAGTATATAAGTATTATATCCATTATCTAGTACCCATAGTACAAGCTCTGCTGAGTTTGGGACTAGATGGTGTTGTGTAAAATTGTCCAAGAATATATTATAATAGATTATTATATTAATATTATTATTAGTAATAAATATCATTGATCATGTAACAATAAAAATGTAGGGTAGCTGTCAGTAATTATATCAACAAGACGCCCACCACCTCAGTCTACCCGTGACCATGGACGCTGTAAAGGGTCCGAAACGTCGGGATTAATAATATCAATAGGTATAAAGTAAAGTAGTTTAATTTCAAGGAAGTAAGGTTCATTTTCAATTGGAAAAAAATGACAGTTTTGGGTAGCTTGACCTGCTGGCGTATGTATTGAGATGACAAACAAGCATAGGCCGCCTGATGGTAAGCGGCAACCGCAGCCTATAGACGATAGCAACACCTGTGGTATCACTCGCGTTGTCATCTTGACAGCTCAGTTGTTAAGTCTCATATGACCAGTACTGTCACTGGCTACATTGCCCTTCAAACCGAAACAACCATGTTAGCACATTAACCTTTTGACCCCCACGTAAATAACAAAAATCCGTGTTCTCTACGCCAAGCGACAAATTCTAGTATCTAATATTAGGTAAAAAAAACAATAAATTTTCATATAGGCATTTATTTTGAACTAAAAAAAGTGGTATTTTTGACGTGCCATGCCGTCGTTGGCGTCGTGAGCAAGTTTTCATTTGGCTCTTTCTTCAAAAGGCCATTTTAGACTTTGCCCTACATTGTAAGACACATATTTGTTACTATTTTATGTCTGGACTTTAAAAGAGACTATGATTCGCTGAGTTTGTTTCGGCGTTTCTTCTCAGAGGTCGTCAGTTAGGAAATGCCGGAGCCATCTAGCTTAAAAAAAAATGTAAAATATTGACATGTAAAAGTGTCTTTAAAAGATCTATTTACAGAAATAAATATCGTTTATCGTTTATCGACGTTTATACACGTCCGTGGCGGTCAAAAGGTTAATACTTAACCAGAACATTTAGGCACCTAATCTTTAGTTTATGAGTCGATATAATACAATGCCATATTAGAATAGTGAATTCATAAATAAATAATTATAAAAACAACAAAAAAAGTTATCGTAACAGAGAATTTAATCATGATTAAAATTTAAGTTTTGTATATAATAATTATGTTAATGAATTTAATGTAAAGTGAGGTATTGTGAGCGAAATAATTTTTACTTCACCTGCTCGGAAACTTACATAATTATTACTCTAATACTAGAAGAAAGTAGGCTCTTTACAGCCGTAAAATTGTTCTAGAGCCGTAAAATATTATGAAAATCCATTATTAACGTGTTTTTTTATAATTCAGATATGATATTGAATTGCAAGTGAATGTAAAATTAGAATTTCGAACAAAATCTTATTAAAAAGTCCGATTCGGGCTCGCGCATGAAGGGTTCCGTGCCAATATTTATTTTATTAATTACATATTTATTTTTAAAGCGAAATATACAACTAAATATTCTGTAAATATTTCAAGTGTCAACCTGTTCTCTGTTGTTATTAATATTGAGCCAAAAACGGCAAAAAAGTCACGTTTGTTGTATAGGAGCTATCAGCTGTCTGTCTGTTTTGGAGCCTCAGGTACAAAGGAGTAATCAAAAGTCCATACAACTCAGCCCAAATTTGTACCTGAGGTAGGTGTGTACATGACAGCTGTCAAGTTGACAGTTTTTACTATGAAATTGGCCAAAATGGTGCGTTTGACATTCCAAAACTGACACTGACAGCAGATAGCTATCAAGTTGACGGTTTTACTATAAAAACACTATTTATCTAATACTAATGAGTTAAAAAGCGTGCGTTGTTTTCAATTTAAAATTATTTTTTTTTCATCCCCTAGTGAGCATAAAAATAAAGTATGAGAGAGTTTTAACCAGCGTAATACAGGGTATTTTTTTCAATAAGTGTACCCTCGGTACATCATTTGGGCAGATTTTGGTGACCTCCTTTGCAGGACAATATCTACCAGGGCAGCTAGTTTTAATGTTATATTATACTAGTTTTCCGCCCGCGGCTTCGCCCGCGTCGAGTTCGGTTATATCGCGTTTCCAAGAGAACTCTTCAAAAGTCCGAGATAAAAACTATCCTATGTTCTTTCTCAAGGTCAACTCTATCTCTGTACCAAATTTCATTAAAATCAGTTCAGTGATTTAGACGTGATAGCGTGACAGACAGACAGACAGAGTTACTTTCGCATTTATAATATTAGTAAGGATGGTTCTGGGGCTTTTAATAAACAGATGGTTTCATTGTAGTAACCTTGTCGATCAATGCCTCACTTTACAAACACCTGATAATATAAAAATGGCTGGTTCCACAATCATATTACTTTTAACTATAGATATATAGAATACGGGAGGTTTGTATATAATGTGTATAAGTCATTAAAGTACGGCTATATGTTTTTTTTTTTTTACTGGAAACGATCAAAAATTTTTGGAAAAATACCAAAAAAAAATTATGTATAAAATTATTGTATATAATTTAGGTTAAGTAAGGTCTAGGGACTCTTTGTCGTCCGTGTGTAATTGTACATACATACACTCACGCCTTCTGCCCATGGGGGTAGACAGAAACTAAAGAACGCCACTTGCTACGATTCTTGCATACTTCTTTTGCTTCGATCACATTCATACATCTTGTCATACACACGCCGGTTGCGAGTACTACGCACCTGACCTTTTTGAAGAACCTCACCAATAAGGTCGGTATAAGTTTTTCTTAAAGAAGCAGTGACCAGTCCAAGTCCAGACCATTGGACTGCTAAGTCGAAGGTCTCGAGTTCAAACCCAAGGCACGCACCTCTGACTTTTCGAATTCATGTGCGTATTAATAATTAATTATCACTCGCTTAAACGGTGAAGGAAAACATCGTGAGGAAACCTGCATACCTTAGAGATTTTTCTCGACGGTTTGTGAAGTCTGCCAACCTGCACTAGGCCAGCGTGGTGGACTATAGCCTAATCCCTCTCAATATGAGAGTAGACCCGTGCCCAGCAGTGGGACAGTATATGGGTTGATGATAATGAAGTTTTTCTAGGGCTAGATGTAATTCTATTAGGGTCGAAAATAGTCAAGTCGACTTGTTAACTATTATGGTTGACTTTGGTGTAACAAAATGGCTCCTACATTGTAATTTCTTTCGTTATGCCAATTTCAGCCGTATTTCAAATCTAGTAAAGTTGAAGTTATTTAGAAAAGGAAAAATACGACCGCGGGCAGGATTCGAACCTGCGTCTTCTGGTTAGGTACACCAGACGCTATGACCACTAAGCCACCGCGACTTTTTTATATTTTTGGCATTTTCCAAGCCACCGCGATACCTAGGCTTAGTGGTCATAGCGTCTGGTGTACCTAACCAGAAGACGCAGGTTCGAATCCTGCCCGCGGTCGTATTTTTCCTTTTCTAAATAACTTTAAAGTCTTAGCATGGAAAATGCCAAAAATATACAAAAAGATAATAAAGTTGACTCGATTATTTCGATAGTAATCTTATTTTTTTTTCTGTGATTTAATGCGCTGCCGCATCTGGTTGATTGCTCTTATTGCGATGAACAACGGCGATATGCAGTGTCTTCCTTAATGTAATTTTTTTTCTATGTACTTTGTGCTTGTAAGTACTTTTCAGTGTTTTAATGACAATCAAATGTTTCTTTCTATCTAATATATAAAATTCTCGTGTCACAGTTTTCGTTGCCAAACTCCTCCGAAACGGCTTGACCGATTTTGATGAATTTTTTTGTGCTTATCGGGGAGGTCTGAGAATAGGCTAACATCTAATTTTCATACCCCTAAATTTTTTTTTTTATGGCTAAACAACGTTTGCGGGGTCAGCTAGTTATATTATATATTTTATCACGTATAAAATCACATGGACGACTATTGGTGCCTTTACCTCGTTATTTCTAGTTGCGTAATAACAACCTATTATTGCGATGATATCTACTGTTTTATATTTTAGTATGATTTATTAATTATTTTACGATTTGTATGCATACGGCCGGGTGAGGAGTGACATAGATAATTTTGTTTTATTTTATATTTAACTCTACTACGACGACGGTATAGCGGTTGGAATATCGGGACTGTTGATCACGAGGTTGTGGATTCGATTTCCACAGTACTAGTCTACGTAAGAAATTGAAAATTCATTTTTTTTTTATACCGCTAAAGTGACACACAAACATACAGCCCACCTACGGTACTATACGGTAACCGGTATAGACGCTTGTAACACCAGGGGTGTCACTTGCGCGTTGCCGACCCTGTAAAACGAAAGTGGAATAGTTGGGTTGGCAGTATAAGGGTCAAAGTCCCCCCACTGACAACACAACGTTTCCTCGCGGAGCACTGGCAACCTTGCTCACTGTAAGGAACACAACACAGCTCAAATCATGACTGATTAATGCATCTGCCACGCTTTGTCTCTGTATCACCCTATGGTCGACTGGTAGATAATGCTTTTAGCATTAAGTCCGCCTCTATACAATCTGTTGTGTATAACGCATTAAATAAAAAACTTGAGAGGTGTCAAGGGACACCCGGATGGAACGAAGTTCCTTTCATTAAAATTTAATAATTAAAAATAAAAAAACCTGTATACACTCAACAATTTACAACGCGCGAAATTCAAATATTGTCATTCACTCAATAATTCAAAATTCAAATATTGTTGACAAGCAAAAAGTGTCGTGACAACTTTTCGTAAGATTTTTTTCCGTCTAGCCCCCTTTCACAACGCGCGATAAGGAACTTCGTTCCAAAACTTCGTTCCAATAAACAAAGCAGTGTTTTTTCACTTGGATTTTCTGCAAGGCTAATTCCCCAGTTGGGCAGCTCCAATTTGAGTGGAATTACTCTCACTATGCCCTAACTCACTTGCACTTGCCTCCCCTTGCCTTCGCCACGGCCATGGGGTCCTTGAAATCCGCCAATGACCAGTTAACTTGTACTGCCAATATCGATATTCACTCAAATCTGGCCGCATTGCAGTATTCAAAATATTTTTGTTGTTATTTCTATGTGATTTTTTGTGTAAGTACCTATTTAATGTTATATATAAAATATAGTGCCTTTTGTAAGTCTCTGTATATGGTAGAATGAAATACTCTTGCGCACACTGCCAATTCTTAACCTCTTGACCGCCACGGACGTGTATAGACGTCAAATTAAAACTTGCTCACGACGCCAACGACAGTATGGCACGTCAAAAATACAATTTCTTTTTGTTCCAAATAAATATACAATAATATGTTTATAGTACATACATACCATCACGCCTGTATTCCCCGCAGGGTAAGGCAGAGGTGTACTAATGTACACCCACATTTCGCCGGTATGTTTTAGGTTGTATGTCCCATGTAATAGGGGGCGAGCCTATTGCCACTAACAGGGCACAAATCCAGACTCCGAGCTGCTACTGAAAATATATGACATAGTGAGTATATCATTACGCCTCGAGAACTCCGTTATGCAGTTATTGTGAGTTTTGTTTGTTTAAATGTGATTAATATATTAACATAAACTAAACTAATATTATTATTACATTATCAATTTCATAGAAAAACCCAATAACACTGCTCGACCTGGGGATCGAACCCAGGACCTCTAGCGTAGCAGTCGCGCTTAGGACCACTAGACTAATGAGGCAGTCATTTCATGTTTATAGTGGTTTTTTTTTTTCAAACTATTATTAGTAGAATTTGTCGCTTGGCATAGAGAACACAGCTTTTCTTTATTCACGTGGCGGTCAAAAGGTGCGTTAACGAGTTTCGTTGTTCAATCCGCATCATCATCATCATCAACTCATATACTGTCCCACTGCTGGGCACGGGTCTCCTCTCATATTAAGAGGGATTAGGCTATAGTCCACCACGCTGGCCTAGTGCGGGTTGGCAGACTTCACAAACCGTCGAGTAAAATCTCTAAGGCATGCAGGTTTCCTCACGATGTTTTCCTTCACCGTTTAAGCGAGTGATAATTAATTATTAATACGCACATGAATTCGAAAAGTCAGAGGTGCGTTTGGGTTCGAACTCGAGACCTTCGACTTGGCAGTCCAGTGGTCATACCGCTAGGCTATCACTGCTTATTTATTATAATTATAGCCTGGTTCTGTGACCATTAGAATGCCAAATCAAAAGTCTCGAGTTGAAATCTTTGACTTTTCAAAGTGTGCGTATTAATAATTAATTATCACTCCACTCGCTTAAACGATGAAGGAAATCGTGAGGAAACCTTCATGCCTTAGAGATATTCTCGACGGTGTGTGAAGTCTGCCATTTCACTAGGTCAGCGTGGTGGACTATAGCCTAATCCCTCTCAATATGAGAGGAGACCCGTGCCCAGCAGTGGGACAGTATATGGGTTGATGATGAATTATGTATTGTTTTTCTGTAAATAGGGCTGTGATCACTTATACGTCAGTGAATTATTCTTTTAATGATATAAGTAGGTACTTCATTAATTATAATGTTATAACGTTGTTTTTTCCATGAAAGCGTCTAACAAGGTCCGCTATTTCACGATATTAAAAGATCTAATTATAGGTTTACGTTTTATAAATAAATGCATTCTCTATAATGCAGTGCATTTTTTTATACAATTAAGGTGGCAAACAAGCATACGGTCCACCTGATGGTAAGCGGTTACCGTAGCCTATAGACACTTGTAACACCAGGGGTATCACTTGCGCGTTGCCGACCCTGTAAAACGAAAGAGGAATAGTTTGATAAGCAGTATAAGGGTCAAAGTTAGAGGTGGTCGTTGAATCAATAAACTGTTTTTTTAACGACTTTTCATTCGTCAACGAGATAACTGTTATTCATCAATGAAAAAACAGGTTGAAAATTTAATCTGTTAATTTTCGTCAACGGCTTATTTCATTAAAATTTTATTTAACAACATTTCTGAGAATCAACTCTAATTGTCAATGATTGAAAACGTTGTCATAAATTAACGCTAAACGCTACCGTTGAACATTCAAAACCTGTTATTAATTTAATAGTTTTTTTAAACTGTTGCATTGATGAATAACAGTTAAATTACATTAACCAAAAAACCGTGAATGACACATGCCTAGTCAAAGTCCCCTCACTGCCAATACAACGTTTCCTAGCAGAGCAACCTTGCTCATCGTTAGGAACACAACACAGCTCAAAGCAACGTGGAAGTACGAAGATGTAATTTTTACTATGCAAGCATTTATGTTAGATACTGGCACCTATTACTAGTTTTTATTTTAAACTGGAGTTTCAATCTACCATAAACAACTGAACAACTTTTTTTTATAGAAAACGTGTGATATATAATTATTATTAATTTTAATTCTATAGGCTTTATGATATTGTGTGATTATGAAGTTAATTGTAAGTAATATCGTTGATATCATGGTGTGGGTATGTTGCATAGTATGTTACACGCTCTTAGTTTGTTACATGTCATGCTACGTACATACGCTAACAGGTCAAGCTATTGAAAACTGTCAAATTTCCCCAATTGAATATGAACATTATCGTTTTGTATTAAAGTTAAAAATCAATCAAAGGAATTTTACAGATTGTGGTAGCTTGACGTGCTAGCTTCTGTACATACTTTGTGTGATGTATTGCAACATATCTTGTAGCGTGTACGTGACACTACAAGATATGTTGCATTACATCTAAATCCGTGCTTCAATACATGTTGCACATCGCTATAATTCGCTGATACACATGCTACATGCAACAAAATACTTTTATTTTTAATGTTAATGCATATCACTTATGTCCCGCTGTGAATTTTAATTATGAACTAATCCCAGAATGTTCGCAAGTAGCCTTTTCAGCCTCCCCTCTCCCCCTATTCAGACAAACAACCAATATTGTAAATAGTGATGGTTAATATAGCATTATAAAGTAGAGTGCTTATTATATATAGCATAAAGCAAATGATATCGCGGTTCGCACTTTATGCTATAAAGCTATTTTGCTTTATATCGCATAGCACTCTCTCTCTCTATCAACCAACTGTCCGTCGGGCGTCGCGTATAGCTTTAGTAACAAGTAGGCATATAAATTAAGCATGCTATAATAAAGCACATAAAATCGCTTGCTTAAAAAATTAAGCATATAGCATTAAGCAAGTTATTGATTTATAGCAACTTGTAAATACTCAAACCTTGATATTTGCGATACATTTTGTAACTAGGTTTAACTTTAATGTTAAAGTTATTATTAAGTACCTATGAACAACCTCAACTGTTATCACTTTTAAGCATTTTTGTAAGTTTTTTTAATATTTTAGTATTTTTTTTAATGTATTCCTTTTTGGATTTATTTCCTTGACGTCTCTACGTCAAACTCTTGTTATTGCAGCGAGAGTTTTCAGAGACGTGGAGGAGACACGACTTGGCGGGACTACATCAAGGAAATAAATCAAATTTTGTGGGTGAAAGCGTTCGCTGGGCTGAATTCAAATTTCAGTTTTGTTTGTTTTTCGTAATTCGTTGAATCAGATCAATTTCAGTGGATTTAAAAAGACAACTATACTTGCCTGACAATTACGAACATATTTTTTTAAATAACGTCATTCGGTTTAGAAGTAGCACCTTAAATATTAAAAAAGAAAATCCAATGCGTAGATATCGTAAATTATTATGGATGGTGGCCGCTAGACGCCATTTTGATATTTTTGACGTTTTGTGTTTTTAAGTTTATTTTTTAACGCGTTGGCAATAAAAAATGTTGTGGAATAGTAACATTGTGCTTTGTAGTCGGTTGTATTTTTTAATAAGATTTTACCTTTTGTATTGTATCGTTATTTGTGAATTAATATTTTGTTATTATATAATTATGACTATTTAATGTAAATACTTCTGTAAATATACTATACGGACGTGCCGAAGTTGTTTTTATTTTTGTGCCCTAAGACAAAATACATCATTTATACATACGACGACGTCTATGGTCTAGTGGTTCTAGTTTCGGACTGCTGATCATGGGGTCAAGGGTTCGATTCCCACAGGACAAATATTTGTGTGTTTAAAGCTTAAGTGTTTGTGTTTGTCCGGGTGTTTCTTATTTATTATAAGTATGTATTTAATAAAAGTATGTAAGTATTATAACTATCGTCTAGTACCCATAGTACGAGCTCTGCTTAGTTTGGGACTAGATGACTCTTAAAAAAAAATGTCCTAAAACATCATTGTACAGACGCCAGCACGTCAAGCTATCCAAAACTGTCAAATTTTCCCAATTGAAAATGAACCTTATAAAATTTAATTAAAGTTGAAAATCTATCAAAGAAATTTGACAGATTGTGGTAAGTAGCTTGATGTGTTGGCCAGTGTACATAGCTATGTTCAAAAATCTTGGGTGGATGAGGCAAAAGAAGTATCCTAGAAACGTAGCAAGTGGTTTTAGTTTTTACCTATCCCTATGGAAAAAAGGATTGTGTATTGTTACGCCCGCCGGATAACTGATAGAATGACTGAGATGGTTTACGTATTTTCTAGAAATACGTGGAAACTCCCGAAAAAGAGTGCATCCACACGGTAATTACTTTCTTACAAGTGTTCGTGGGCATCATCCGATATCAAAAATATATTTGTTGCCTTTAGGTAAAGTTGCGTCGACATGTGGTAAGTATTTATACTATATTATTAATACCTGGAGTAGTTAGTAAACATATGCTGTGCAACTCGTTGTAGCCCAAATCACGTAATTAAAACCGTAGCGATGTCGCAGCGACTTAATCGTTGAAACAGTTTTCCTATTCACATCCGTGATCGAATCGTTTTCAAATCATTGAACTGTGTGATACAGTTCAGTTATTTTTCAATAGGACGACTCCTAAATCGCTCCGATAGACGAATGTGAATAGAAAAACTGTTTCAACGATTAAGTCGCTGCGACATCGCTACGGTTTTAATTACGTGAATCGGGCTACAGGTTACTATTTGTTTATGTTATTGGGGGTATGGATGCGATCATTCAATGAAGAGTAACAAGCTGTCGCAACAGTTGAAGAATGTTACCTAATGTTATCGTGTTGCATCCTGTTGCTCCACAAAAAGTATCCGGTCCTTTTCAGTTACTGGAAGAACCGGGAATTAATGCGATCCGGGAATTTCGGGACTCAAGAAACATTTTAAAATTATATTTTGTAAATTATTTTAATTAGACTGGACTAAGATTGTGATTATTGTTGAAGACTTTTATGAAGAACTTTATGCTTCTAAATTCGTAGAATCAATTCTACCAGTTCAAGATCCTAGAGCGCCCCCTATTGACAACCAAAACATGGAAATCTTACCACCTATTTTACTGTGTGAAGTCAGAAAAGCTCTATATGATATGAAAGCAGATAAGTTTCCTAAAAGATGGAATCACGGTGGAACTGCTTCAAGCAGGTGGTAATCAGTTGAAAAGATCTCGTAAAACTTTTTAATAGGGTTGTATATGACGTCCGTACTCCAAAACTATGGAAAAACGCCACTCAACAATAGTCACCATAATTCACAATAGGGTGACATGTCAAAGTTAAATAATTACCGGCCCATTAGTTTACTTTCTCAGATATATAAGTTTTTTTCACCAAGATACTTCACTTATCGGTTTATCCGTGAGTCGAATGAAGCCCAGCCCATCGTACAGGCCGGTTTCCGGTACGGATACTGGACCATCGGTCACATTCATAGGTACCGAAAAACAATTGATGGTGAAGTGTCATGAATATAACCGACCCCTTTGCATGGCCTTCGGAGACAAGGAAAAATCTGAAGCCTTTAATAGTGTCGAACATTGGACGCTCTCCATCGCTGCCAATTCGGTTCGACCCCCCCTAGAATGCCTCTCGTAATTAATGGACGCGTTCTGGTGACCCGTAGCAAAGGTAACAATATCTATTTAGGGAAACAGTCACACCATTTTGTGATGAGAAAAATTAATGTAACTATGAGGATGAGATTGTTCAGGGGTATTCAAATAACTGTAACCACTTGGAATTAGAGAATAGAAAATATATTGTAAAGAAAAAGAACACACTTTGCCCTAGTAGTACTTATATTTATCTAATTCGGTAACAGTAAGGCCCGGTATCCACCAAAGCGGAGAGGAGATGCGTAGTGGAGAGGACATGTGAGCTGTGCGTAGCGGAGATGAGCTGTGACGCGGGTTCGGGTGTGCGAGGCGCGGGGAAGAGGCAGCGGGGTGCGGTGTGCACCCTTCTCCACTCTGCCTCGCTGCTTGCTCGCTCGCCTTTCCCGGGGCTCAAATTATCTCTATACCAAATTTCATCTAAATTGGTTCAGCGGTTTAAGCGTGAAGACTTAACAGAAAGACAGATATACAGACACATATTCGCATTTATAATATTATGGATTATCTACATTTTTTTCATTAAATTTTCCATTCTGTCCGGTAGACAGTCAATTCACTGGGGTACGTCAACCTTCATACTTGGAGCACTATCCTGGTTGGTATGTAAATCTTGGCTTTGCACTTGCTGGGGATTAGAGTGGTTTTGACTATCTGGCTCTTGGCTACCAGTGGCATTTCCAGCGTACTTCCTTATTCTAACTGTACGGTGTAGCGGCCTATCGGCGACCGGCTGAGCAGATTCAACTGGATCTAATGCTCTCCGCTTTTTATGTACGTAATGCTGAAATTTCAACCGCTTTACCCTCGGAGTGGCCCTGGTTGTATCGTGTAGATATTCTTCTGTCAATTTAACTTTAATTTTATGTAACAAATGGATAAAGTTACAAAGATCATTGTCCAATGCTAATTCTAGACTTAATTTGATTTTTAAATATAATTCTTTACTAAAATCATCTTCTATATAAGTGTAAACGCCTTTGCCCTGTTTTAATAGTAAATCAAATAATATTTCTTGGCTCTCATTAACTATGTTTCTAAGTGTTTCATCTATTTTGATTTTATAGTTAAGTACATTGCGGACGTTATCGCTAGATTTAAAAAAAAGTATATTTAAAATGAAATCCCATATTGATCTTCTCTTTTCGTTTGCATTTTCTGTTTTAAGTAATTCACAAATATATTCCACTGCAAAGTATTCCGTGAATGTCATGTGTACGAACACTGGTACGCCATTCGCTACACTATGAATGAGACCAGTCTTTTCTGTAGCACCTTTTATTTTATCTAATATTTCCTTAATGTCATTCCGTTCTCTGTAATTAAATATCTTATCCGCATCTTGATGAAAGACGGCGAAAGCACCCAATCTTTTGTGTTTAGCAAAAAATTCAGCTTTTATTTCATCGTAAATGATCCTATTGTCTGAAATGTTCAAATCAATTTTATTTTTCTCTTTGAATCGTATTTCTTTTAGTTTAGTTTCGAAAAATTTGTCGTAGATTGTAAAGGCGTTGATATCCAAATTCCATTTGTTAGATTTTGTGTCGATATCTTTTATTTGCGCTTGCAAATAGTCAGCTATCAGATATAGATACAAAGGAGTATCAAAATCTTGCATGTACCTGACTGTATGATGGCAATCGCTAAAGAAGGAATTGAAAGTAGCAATAACAAGTGGTGTACATGCATCTATTTCGTTTCTTAAATAACCAAGAAAGTTTAAGCAAACTTTAATGTATAATATTTGATGTCTTTCCAATTTTATATGTTTAAAATGATTATTTTTATCCATTCTATGATAGTGTTGGGACATGAATTCCATGAAAGCGCAAAGATTTTGACATTCTTCTTTCTTGAGGTTATTTAATATTATTTTCGATTTCCAAAATTTTCTTAAATATGTATTTTGCTCGGTCTCAGAAAAGTGTTGTAACTCGTGAGTTTTTCCGAATTCCTCCTCAAGGATTGATTTTACTTTATCATAAGATCTCGTTGTGATCCACATTTTATGTTTTCTAGGATAATTCTTTACGATCCTCATCAATTTTACTACTTCATCTGAATAGTGTGGACAGATTTCGTCAAAACCATCAAACAAGAATATTACTTCTTTGGTATTATAGAAATGAAGGAACATTTTTATCTCAAACACAATCCATTCATCACCGTTGCAATATTTTAGATTTGCAACACCGTCTACTTCCTCTAGTGCAATTGTTAATTTATTTACTTCATCATGTTTCTCGCTGAGTACAACCTGACACATAAAAATTAAAGTCTCCAAAGTATCGACATCTGCTTTGCTTTTCTGCCATTTGTTAAATTCTCTCGAATTGTCAAGTAAATTGATTCTTACTATCCAAACGTTTGGATTGCTTTCTTTTGTTTTAAGCGATAAATGTGTTAGCAGAGTTGACTTGCCCATACCAGGCGTAGCTGTTATTATGGCAACATCTCTTTCTATATCATATAGTGTAACCAAAAAATCACCTACTCTTGATGCTGCAACGTTCCTTACCAATGGTTTATCTGATCGAATAACGCGTCTCTCTATATACAAATGCTTCAGTCTTTCGTAGTTTAAACTGGTTACTGTTTTACTAACAACAATTTGTTCATTGTTAATTATTTTATTTAAGACATCCCCTTTAACGAATTCCATTGAAGTTTCGTCGGCAAACAATTCTAAACCTACTTCATTATCTTGGAATATAACTTTGGTGTTTTGTATGATGGCCTTTTTTGATTCTTCGCTCATATCGATTAACCTAATTCTATCATCGGTTACAACATTATTAGCTTGATCGAAATGTGATTGTATTGTTTCCACGGACGTATTATTTGTTACAAAAATTATGCGTTTATCATCGACAGCTTCAACTATATTTTCTAGACGTCTGTTAAGATTTTTGTTATTACCTATCCACACAATAACGAGTGTTTTATTTTTATCTGTATTCGTTAATTCTGTGCGGACAGCATTATATTCGTTTGCTTGTAAATTTAATACGTATTCTATTTCTAAAACGGCATGGTCTTTATTTTTCAAACATTGTAACATCTTGGCGACAGTAAGAGCTACGTTTTCGGTGATGAAAATTGTGCCTGATGGCTGTTCAATGAGTTTCAGAGTATTTATAGCATCTACATTATAGGTGTAAGCAAGATTATACTGTATTTTAATTTTATACATCAGTGTCATAACCGTCATTAATGGTTTATCAACAACATATTGTAAAGCATTCTCATAAAGTTTGCACTGTTTTGTTAGATACGGTCCTTGTTTAGGTAGCATCCACCATTTTTGTATTTCATCGTGATACTTTAGAAATATTGCGTCGGAGGTCACTCGAAAGGTATTAATATTGCGACACTCATGATCTTCTATTTCTCCTTTAAGGTATACCTCGACGCCACTCTCGTCTGCTTGGTTTGTGTAAAACAGCAGCTTCTTTAAGAAATCTTTGACTAATTCCTCGTCGTTCTCGCGCCTCACAAAAGAATGTTTTGGAAACTTTTTCACTTTGACATCAAACTTATATTCGTGTAAATTTGGGATATTGCTTTGCAATTTCAGAAAGAGCCTTTTCGATAGCTCTCCTAATGATTCCCAGTTATCTGTGATTTTCATTAGTTTTGCATTTTCATCGGGAACTAAAATATTGCCCACCAGACCAGCTATACTTCCACTGGTCTTCAGAAGTCCACTCTCCAGCGATTCTTTCAAAACAACGATTTTAGTGCCTGTATTCTTTATTAGTTCAGCTATTTTCATGTGCAAATGCATCAACCTTTGTTCGACTTTGATACCTTTTCTTGGTCTCATAGTTAAATCTTTATTGCCGAACGCAGCCAGAACTTTGAATTGTCGTGCTGTTAATATTTCCTTTGCACTTAACTCAATCGCTTCATCTACTGTCGACTGAGGAATATCTACTTTATCCAACTGTGCCTTTAAATCTTCAGACATATTACCAATAAATTCAAGCTTGCCATTTTTATATTGAATAGTAGTTCCGATAAGTTTACTAAGTATAATAATTTCAGATGGTTCATTTAAAAACGTTGACAGTAGAGTGTCTCTTTCATCCTCATTAAGTTTTCTACTTTTTATAATCTCTTTGTACAGTGCATCTTTGAATAATATAAGCAACTCTTCCTCAATGTTAAAGAAGTCTTTCTGGAAGCTCGCAATGCGGTGTTCTTCATCCTCATTTCTCCAGTATACCTCGGAAACATCTATCACTTTTTGCACTAATATAACATGATATCTTAAAACGAGTTTATTATCCATAGTCATTATAGGATCATCTGCTTCACAAAGAAACTGTCCAATGTGTTCACCTAACGCAATCATTTCACCTTTTACCATTTCCAGATTCTCATCATCAGTAATTAAACAAAGTTTTGGAAATGATTCTACTTTTACTTGAAATTTATAATCTTGTAAATCCGGTACTTCTAATTGCACTTTTCGCATCAGTCTTTTAGCGAGATCTCCTAGTGATTCACAATCATCTGTGAATTTCATCAGTCTTTGATTGTCATCAGAAATTAGTAAGTTACCGACAGAACTTGCTATCCCCAAGTTTAGCTGCAAAAAATCTTGTCCTAGCGATTCATCTATAGTAACTAGATTATCAACTTGGGATTCTTGTAATAAATTAACGATTTTAAGTTTTAAGTTGTCTAACACGTCTTCGATACTTATTCTCATATCTTCTTTTCCTTCTTTATTTTCAATATTCAAGTCGACTTTGCCTCTTACAGTCAAATCTCTATTTCCGAATGCGGCTGGGACTTTAAACTGTCGTGGTGTTAAAATAGGCCGTGCACCTAGTTCGATTGCTTCATCTACTCTCGTTTGTATAATTTTAACTTTGTCTAATTGTAGTTTCAACTCATCAGCCGTAGATTTGTTTACAAATTCCAACTTTCCTTTTTTATTGTATGTTACCACGTTTCCTATTAATTCGCTAAGAGCAGTAATTTCTGTCGGTTCCTTGAGGAAATTTGACAATAGAGTGTCAATTTGAGACTCTGACAATTTCCTTTCTTTTAGTACTTCAATGTATAACTTTTCTTTGAACACCATTAGGTATTCGTCGTGACTAGTGAAGAAGTCTTTTCGGAAGGTCGCTATACGATGTTCCTCTTCCTCATTTCTTAGTTGAACTTCGGAAAGGTCAACAACTTTCTGCCCCAAAATAACGTGGTAGAGTAACACCAGCTCATCATTCATGGACATTATTGCATTTGTGCTATCACTTTCACACAGAAATTTTGCTATATGTCCGGCTAGTGTAGAGAACTGTTCTTTCATAATAATTTCACATAAAAACTCCACATCTTCATCTTTATAGATCGGTTGAAGTCCATTATCGCCAGTGCCTATCAGACTTTTCAATTTCGGGGCAAAATCACTTTCAAACTTTATAATATTACCATCATCTTTAGCGGTAGTGTACATAATGAAGAAACATTCTGTTTCATTGAAATTACCTTTGAAAAGCTCGTCTCCTGCCGGTTTGAAAGCTCGCTGTATATTTAAATAGCTATCAAAGTATTTGGCTAAGTCAGTTTTGCTGTTTAGCGTAAGAACTTTGTCTCCTTCTCTGTGTTTAGCTTGGATGAACACAGCTACGGGTTTATATTTACCTTTAATTTTAATTTTGGCTTTAAAACATATATCATCGAATGTGCCAATCTCGTCGACATTAGTAGCTAGGTTATATTCTTTAATATTAGCATCGTATTTCGCTCTAAAATGTATTAGGCTGATGAGTTTTGTCTCGTACAGTTGACCACGAATCCCCGATGTTCCTACTCGCTTTTTATACATGGTTATTGCACTATCTTTATTTTTTAATATGACTTATAATACGGAACTTCCTGACCGCATAAAGAAACTAAACTGAACTCATCCAAGTACGCTTTGTATCAGAATATAATTTATTTGTGGACTCCGTCTTCCGATTAGACTAGAGATTCAAGTCAATATTAAAGAAAGCTATTCAATATTTAGTGCATTCATTCATTCACGGGCCCAATCGTATGACTGTTTCGATATCAGAGTTTTTTTTAAGAATCAGGAGTCCAATTTATAGACTATGTTGTTTTTTATTTTGCAATCCGTCTACTATAAGCAGAGGTAATGAATAAATCAAGTTCAATTATTCATCGAAATTTATAAAATTTGATAAGTAACCTTTTCGATCGAGTTATCATTCTCTTTCGTAATGTGTACGATGCAGGTCATCTGTAAATTAAAAAAGTACATATGTTATGAAAAGATAACCGACTTCAAGCATTGTGTTTAAAAATAAAACCTATATGGTTTTCAAAAGAATAAGCAAAATCGATTTACCCAGTCGAAGGTTGTGAGGTAACAAACATAAAATAAAATATACAGTCGAATTGAGAATCTCCTCTTTTCGTTTAAAAAGTCGGTGAAAAACAATTTACTACTTTTTGGGGGGTGCCTCAAATTACGTTACGTTGCTATTAATTACTGCTCTTTTGTATAAGCAGTGACTACTTTTCGAATTCATGTGCGTATTATTAATTAATTATCACTCGCTTAAACGGTGAAGGAAAACATCGTGAGGAAACCTGCATGCTTTAGAGATTTTTGTCGACGGTGTGTGAAGTCTGCCAACCCACATTAGGCCAGCGTGGTGGACTATAGCCTAATCCCTCTCAATCTGAGAGGAGGCTCATGCCCAGCAGTGGGACAGTATATGGTAGATGATGATGACTGGCAATAAGCTCACCCCCTATTCCTACTATCCCTACTAATATTATAATCCCTACTTATATTATAAATGCGAAAGTAACTCTGTCTGTCTGTCTGTCTGTTACGCTTTCACGTCTAAATCACTGAACTGATTTTAATGAAATTTGGTACAGAGATAGAGTTGACCTTGAGAAAGAACATAGGATAGTTTTTATCTCGGACTTTTGAAGAGTTCTCTTAGAAACGCGATATAACCGAACTCGACGCGGGCGAAGCCGCGGGCGGAAAACTAGTTACAAATAAATAAATAAATAAAGCAGATATTATTAGCTACCAACATTAATTTGTACTATTATTAACGCTGTTCCACATTTATCTATAGCTATCTTACCCCATACATGATAACAAGCGTGAAGTATTCTAAAATTAATGTATTATCTATTCTAGTTTCTGCGCAAATCCTTGAGATAACCGGCAGAAGGAAAGAGGTATTGTGTACAAATGTAATCAAATTATCAAAATAACTTACGAGTATTCTATTTATAAATTCCAGACATTAAACTCTAAGCCGATAATGACAATGTTATTAGAAAAAAAAATACGATAAACTCCTTTTTAAATTCCATTAAAATCACTGTCAGTCAAACTTTTAAACTATTCTAAGAAATTAAAAAAACAACCTAACTACTTAGGAAGCAATAAGGATAAAGTACTTGGGTACTTGCGTCAATGATAACTATCCAAATCTTTAACGGCAAATAATTGCCAGAATCAAAAAATATTTTTATTATCGTAATATTTTTCGTAACACTCATTAATGTATTCATTTTGTTTATAGGTATTATAACTGATTATGGAATCTGTCTACGCCTGAACGCAGTCTTTCTTCATATTTACAAATTATTACGAAATCACCTTAACAACATCGCTCGCTACGGGCTTCACGGCGGAGGAACTGCACTAACTTCACTTCACTACTACGCATGACACGGAGCTTGGACGCACCGCCATTCTGTCTCGACACAAAATTGTATAATTTAACTGAACAATAAACCTTTAATAATCAAAATCGAGGTGTGATCTTATTGTATCGCCCCCAGTATCTACATTAATAGTCAGTTTACTGGATTCAAAATAATATGTAGGTATATTATAAATAGTAGCTAGGTTAATTATAAATATGTAGGTACAGACGCCAGTTGGCGTCTGTACCTACATACACCAACAGTATATACACCAACAGTACATACACCATACAGTTTTTGACCTTGACCAGTTGGTCAAGGCCAAAAACTGTCAAGATTCCCAATGGAACATGAACCTTAGTATTTTGAATTAAAGTTTAAAATCTATCAAAGAAATTTGACAGATTGAGGTAGCTTGATGTGGTGGCCTCTGTACACAGGTGTTCCTTAAACAAGCAGGCCCAGGAATATTAACTTCTGTCTGCGTTTGCTTTTTTTTTACTGTTTCGTTGTAGTTTTTCCTACTTGGCAACATCGTCTGTTTATATTGGGACTTTTTTATATGACAGATTATTAACAAGATATCAGTAACACATAACATAAAAATTAACAAAATGTGAGAGAATAAAATGTAACCGCATAAGTATTCTACAGAATAGAAGTAAATTTAGAAAAACTTTTTTGATATAATCATTATTATTTGATAGATAAAATGTCTTTTAATATCCGTTCATAAAAAAAATTGTGACTTGTAACGATTAGTACATACAATGCATAGCTCTGCAACACTGCAAGTTCCTCTGATAAGTAGGTCCTACTTTAAAGTAACTTTATGTGTACAAGATGTCAGTATTTACGTATGATAACAACACATTTAACGGTGACGCAACAAAATTAAAATTTTGTCTTTAGTATAAAAAAATATTTATTACTAGCCATAAATTGCTATCTTATTTCTGGTACCTAGGTATTGGTTAAAATTAAAAAATCAATTACCTCAACAAAGTTAACTAAAGATGAAGGTATACTTCCATAGTATGTAAATAACTATAATATTTATAGACATAGAAAAATAAATCAATTAAAATACTTACTTATTGAATTATTTAAATTAAAAATATTTACATTTAAATCAAGTTTAAGAAAAAAAAATTGGTACAAAAAATACTTTGATTAGAATATTTTTTTAGTTTTTTTACTGGCAATTAATTGCAGTACTAAAAAAAATTGAATTGATAGATAACATTGACGCAACACTCAATATAGTCTCTAATCAGCTGTGCAAGGTACTATAACCTTAATACCATGTACTTTAAAGGTTGTTTTAAATTCCTTTAACTTTTAATAATACCTACTTTCAATGTTTGATTTCACTTAAAAATGTAAGGAGTTTGATCATATTTAAATATATTTTTTAAATGTTGTTTGAAGACGAATGTTTGGAATTTATAAATAGAACAAGCTTTAGTTTACTTGTAAGTAGATTTGATAATTCCTTCTGCGCTTAATCTCAAGCAAATAATTGTGTTTGACATTTAAAAACAGAATAGGTACAGTCAAACGGGGTGAATAGGGATGCAGGGGTGAATCGAGACAAAACTTTGAAAGGGATTTTTAGCTTTAATTATTATAGTTTGTTGGAAAAAGGGACTCTAATATTGTTCCTAAATTATAATAAACCATTAGAAAACCTTTTTGGCATCAAAATATAATAATTAAAGCTGAAAATCCCTTTCAAAGTTTTGTCTCGATTCACCCCTGCGTTCCTATTCACCCCGTTTGACGGTACATACGTAATTATTGTATTGACACTACACGCTTGTATCCTGAAAGGAGTAAACAGAGCTAAAGATATTGTCATTATCAGTGCAAATGTGGCTAATAATATCTGCTTTATTTACTTATTGCAAAGTTAAGCTCTAGTGACCGCGGTCAGTCTATGGATGGGTGACCATTTTTATCTCATGAAGACCGAGTTTTGGCGAGCCGTCCCGGTTCGTCATCATCATCAACCCACGTACCTACTGTCCCACTGCTGGGCACGGGTCTCCTCTCAGATTGATAGGGATTAGGCTATAGTCCACCACGCTGGCATAGTGCGGGTTGGCAGACTTCACACACCATCTAAAAAATCTCTCAGACATGCAGGTTTCCTCACGATGTTTTCCTTCACCGTTTAAGCGAGTGATAATTAAATGAATCTGAGGTGCGTGGATTCGAACTCGTGACCTTCGACTTGGCAGTCCAATGGTCGTACCACTAGGCTATTACTGTTTTTTTAGTTTCAGTCCCGGTTACCATACGAATATTATTACATATATGTACCATCACTCTTGTATTCCCCGAAGGGTTAGGCAGATATGTAATACACCCACATTTCTCCGGTATGCTTTAGGTCCTATGATATATAGGGCGAGCCTATTGCCATTAACCGAGCATAAATCCAAACTTTCTGTGTCGCACAACAAAACTGTGGAATGAACTGTCGCCTGCAGTATTTCCGGACCAATACAACCAATTCGAACCTTCAAGAAAAGAGCGTACTCCCTGTTAATGGCCGGCAACGCGCTTGTGACTCCTCTGGTGTTGCGAGTGCCCATGGGTGACGGTAATCGCTTACTCGTTTGTCCCCTATCCAATAAAAAAAAACTCCCAACTTCTATTGAGAATTTCATAGAAAAACTCAATAACTGCTCGAACTTCTAACAATCCAAGTCGCTATCGAATTGCTAGTTAAAGTTTTTCACGCCTTAATCTCATACTACCGATTTTATTTCCATATGTAACCGCTAGAGGCGTTGGAAGTTTTTCCATTCAAATATTTTACGACGTCGCTAACAGGGTTGCCAATCTGTGGGGAATTCCCCAAAGTGCGGGGATTTTCAGTCCGATTGGGTAATTGGTGGGGAAAGCGTTTATGTGGGGAAAACGCGGGGAAAAAAACGTGACGAACATAAAGTGTTTGTGTTTGTCTGGGTGTTTCTTATATTATTATATTATAAGTATTTTACATAAAAAAGTATGTAAGTATTATATCCATTGTCTAGTGCCCATAGTACAAGCTCTGCTTATATAGTTTGGGACTAGATGGTGCTGTGTAAAAATGTCCCAATATTTATTTATTTATTCAAGATACACATATATACCACTGAACCATTCTAAAAGTACAAATTAACAGATAGTACATTTAAACGGAATTTTTACATTTGGGTACCTACATCAAATGTAAAAAATCCGTTAAAAAAGTTACAAAAGTGGTATTTAATAACAATTTTTTTTTTAATTTACAGGTGATCTATCGACATAGGAGACAGGTACTAGACACAAACATACTAACTGGTTCAATATGAAAGAATACTTACTTATATTACTCATTAGGACCTCTGCCTAAAGTACATTGGATTGGATTGCAAGAAAACCCAAATGAGCCGGTGAATACATCAATGTACTGAATATTGAATACCTTTTTAATATAGCTTTGAATGCTTTTGTCTCTAATCTGATAGGAAACGCATTCCCAAAATGGATCACGAACATTAATTAGATCCTGACACAGAGTGTGCTTGGATGCGTTGAGTTTTACAACACCTGTTTCTTCTCAGCATGCGCAGAGAAAGTTCCGTATTATAAGACCTCTTAAAAAAAAAAGATAGGGCAGTAACAATGTATAAAAAGCGCGTAGGAACATCAGGAATTCGTGGTCAACTGTACGAGACAAAACTCATCAGCCTAATACATTTTAGAGCGAAATACGATGCTAATATTAAAGAATATAACCTGGCTACTAATGTCGATGAGATTGGCACATTCGATGATATATGTTTTAAAGCCAAAATTAAAATTAAAGGTAAATATAAACCCGTAGCTGTGTTCATCCAAGCTAAACACAGAGAAGGAGACAAAGTTCTTACGCTAAACAGCAAAACTGACTTAGCCAAATACTTTGATAGCTATTTAAATATACGGCGAGCTTTCAAACCGGCAGGAGACGAGCTTTTCAAAGGTAATTTCAATGAAACAGAATGTTTCTTCATTATGTACACTACCGCTAAAGATGATGGTAATATTATAAAGTTTGAAAGTGATTTTGCCCCGAAATTGAAAAGTCTGATAGGCACTGGCGATAATGGACTTCAACCGATCTATAAAGATGAAGATGTGGAGTTTTTATGTGAAATTATTATGAAAGAACAGTTCTCTACACTAGCCGGACATATAGCAAAATTTCTGTGTGAAAGTGATAGCACAAATGCAATAATGTCCATGAATGATGAGCTGGTGTTACTCTACCACGTTATTTTGGGGCAGAAAGTTGTTGACCTTTCCGAAATTCAACTAAGAAATGAGGAAGAGGAACATCGTATAGCGACCTTCCGAAAAGACTTCTTCACTAGTCACGACGAATACCTAATGGTGTTCAAAGAAAAGTTATACATTGAAGTACTAAAAGAAAGGAAATTGTCAGAGTCTCAAATTGACACTCTATTGTCAAATTTCCTCAAGGAACCGACAGAAATTACTGCTCTTAGCGAATTAATAGGAAACGTGGTAACATACAATAAAAAAGGAAAGTTGGAATTTGTAAACAAATCTACGGCTGATGAGTTGAAACTACAATTAGACAAAGTTAAAATTATACAAACGAGAGTAGATGAAGCAATCGAACTAGGTGCACGGCCTATTTTAACACCACGACAGTTTAAAGTCCCAGCCGCATTCGGAAATAGAGATTTGACTGTAAGAGGCAAAGTCGACTTGAATATTGAAAATAAAGAAGGAAAAGAAGATATGAGAATAAGTATCGAAGACGTGTTAGACAACTTAAAACTTAAAATCGTTAATTTATTACAAGAATCCCAAGTTGATAATCTAGTTACTATAGATGAATCGCTAGGACAAGATTTTTTGCAGCTAAACTTGGGGATAGCAAGTTCTGTCGGTAACTTACTAATTTCTGATGACAATCAAAGACTGATGAAATTCACAGATGATTGTGAATCACTAGGAGATCTCGCTAAAAGACTGATGCGAAAAGTGCAATTAGAAGTACCGGATTTACAAGATTATAAATTTCAAGTAAAAGTAGAATCATTTCCAAAACTTTGTTTAATTACTGATGATGAGAATCTGGAAATGGTAAAAGGTGAAATGATTGCGTTAGGTGAACACATTGGACAGTTTCTTTGTGAAGCAGATGATCCTATAATGACTATGGATAATAAACTCGTTTTAAGATATCATGTTATATTAGTGCAAAAAGTGATAGATGTTTCCGAGGTATACTGGAGAAATGAGGATGAAGAACACCGCATTGCGAGCTTCCAGAAAGACTTCTTTAACATTGAGGAAGAGTTGCTTATATTATTCAAAGATGCACTGTACAAAGAGATTATAAAAAGTAGAAAACTTAATGAGGATGAAAGAGACACTCTACTGTCAACGTTTTTAAATGAACCATCTGAAATTATTACACTTAGTAAACTTATCGGAACTACTATTCAATATAAAAATGGCAAGCTTGAATTTATTGGTAATATGTCTGAAGATTTAAAGGCACAGTTGGATAAAGTAGATATTCCTCAGTCGACAGTAGATGAAGCGATTGAGTTAAGTGCAAAGGAAATATTAACAGCACGACAATTCAAAGTTCTGACTGCGTTCGGCAATAAAGATTTAACTATGAGACCAAGAAAAGGTATCAAAGTCGAACAAAGGTTGATGCATTTGCACATGAAAATGGCTGAACTAATAAAGAATGCAGGCACTGATAAAATCGTTGTTTTGAAAGAATCGCTGGAGAGTGGACTTCTGAAGACCAGTGGAAGTATAGCTGGTCTGGTGGGCAATATGTTAGTTCCCGATGAAAATGCAAAACTAATGAAAATCAAAGACAACTGGGAATCATTAGGAGAGCTATCGAAAAGGCTCTTTCTGAAATTGCAAAGCAATATCCCAAATTTACACGAATATAAGTTTGATGTCAAAGTGAAAAAGTTTCCAAAACATTCTTTTGTGAGGCGCGAGAACGACGAGGAATTAGTCAAAGATTTCTTAAAGAAGCTGCTGTTTTACACAAACCAAGCAGACGAGAGTGGCGTCGAGGTATACCTTAAAGGAGAAATAGAAGATCATGAGTGTCGCAATATTAATACCTTTCGAGTGACCTCCGACGCAATATTTCTAAAGTATCACGATGAAATACAAAAATGGTGGATGCTACCTAAACAAGGACCGTATCTAACAAAACAGTGCAAACTTTATGAGAATGCTTTACAATATGTTGTTGATAAACCATTAATGACGGTTATGACACTGATGTATAAAATTAAAATACAGTATAATCTTGCTTACACCTATAATGTAGATGCTTTAAATACTCTGAAACTCATTGAACAGCCATCAGGCACAATTTTCATCACCGAAAACGTAGCTCTTACTGTCGCCAAGATGTTACAATGTTTGAAAAGTAAAGACCATGCCGTTTTAGAAATAGAATATGTATTAAATTTACAAGCAAACGAATATAATGCTGTCCGCACAGAATTGACAAATACAGATAAAAATAAAACACTCGTTATAGTGTGGACAGGTAATAACAAAAATCTTAACAGACGTCTAGAAAATATAGTTCAAACTGTCGATGACAAACGCATAATTTTTGTAACAAATAATGCGTCCGTGGAAACAATACAATCACATTTCGATCAAGCTAATAATGTTGTAAACGATGATAGAATTAGGTTAATCGATATGAGCGAAGAATCAAAAAAGGCCATCATACAAAACACCAAAGTTATATTCCAAGATAATGAAGTAGGTTTAGAATTGTTTGCCGACGAAACTTCAATGGAATTCGTTAAAGGGGATGTCTTAAATAAAATAATTAACAATGAACAAATTGTTGTTAGTAAAACAGTAACCAGTTTAAACTACGAAAGACTGAAGCATTTGTATATAGAGAGACGCGTAATTCCATCAGATAAACTATTGGTAAGGAACGTTGCATCATCAAGAACAGGTGATTTTTTGGTTACACTATATGATATAGAAAGTGATGTTGCCATTATAACAGCTACACCTGGTATGGGCAAGTCAACTCTGCTTACACATTTATCGCTTAAAACAAAAGAAAGCAATCCGAACGTTTGGATAGTAAGAATCAATTTACTTGACAATTCGAGAGAATTTAGGAAATGGCAGAAAAGCAAAACAGATGTCGATACTTTGGAGACTTTAGTTTTTATGTGTCAGGTTTTACTCGGTGAGAAATATGATGAAGTAAATAAATTAACAATTTCACTAGAAGAAGTAGACGGTGTTGTAAATCTAAAATATTGCAATGGTGGTGAATGGATTGTGTTTGAGATAAAAATGTTTCTTCATTTCTATAATAAAAAGGAAGTAATATTCTTGTTCGATGGTTTTGACGAAATCTGTCCACACTATTCAGATGAAGTAGTAAAATTGATGAGGATCGTAAAGAATTATCCTAGAAAACATAAAATGTGGATCACAACGAGATCTTATGATAAAGTCAAATCAATCCTTGAGGAGGAATTCGGAAAAACTCACGAGTTACAACACTTTTCTGAAAGCGAACAAAATACATATTTAACGAAATTTTGGAAGTCCAAAGTAATATTAAAAGACCTCAAAAAAGAGCAGTGTCAAAATCTTTGCACTTTCATGGAATTCATGTCTCAACATTATTATAGAATGGATCGAAACAAACATATCAAACATATTGAATTGGAAAATCATCAAATATTATATATTAAAGTTTGTTTAAACTTTCTTGTTCATTTGAGAAACGAAATAGATGCATGTACACCGCTTGTTATTGCTACTTTCAATTCCTTCTTCAGCGATTGCCATCTTAATGTCACCTACATGCAAGATTTTGATACTCCTTTGTATCTGTATCTGATAGCTGACTATTTGCAAGGTCAAATAAAAGATATCGACATAAAATATAACAAATGGAATTTGGACATCAACGCCTTTACAATCTACGACAAATTTTTCGAAACTAAACTAAAAGAAATACGATTCAAAGAGAAAAATAAAATTGATTTGAACATTTCAGACAATAGGATCATTTACGATGAAATAAAAGCTGAATTTTTTGCTAAACACAAAAGATTGGGTGCTTTCGCCGTCTTTCATCAAGATGCGGATAAGATATTTAATTACAGAGAGCGGAATGACATTAAGGAAATATTAGATAAAATAAAAGGTGCTACAGAAAAGACTGGTCTCATTCATAGTGTTGCGAATGGCGTACCAGTGTTCGTACACATGACATTCACGGAATACTTTGCAGTGGAATATATTTGTGACTTACTTATAACAGAAAATACAAACGAAAAGAGAAGATCAGTGTGGGATTTCATTTTAAATATACTTTTTTTTAAATCTAGCGATAACGTCCGCAATGTATTTAACTATAAAATCAAAATAGACGAAACACTTAGAAACATAGTTAATGAGAGCCAAGAAATATTATTTGATTTACTATTAAAACAGGGCAAAGGCGTTTACACTTATATAGAAGATGATTTTAGTAAAGAATTATATTTAAAAATCAAATTAAGTCTAGAAGAAGCATTGGATAATGATCTTTGTAACTTTATCCATTTGTTATATAAGATTAAAGTTAAGTTGACAGAAGAATATCTACACGAGACTATATCCTCTTCGACGTCAAAGCAGTTGAAACTTTTGTATTTCATACAGAAAAAGCGGAGAGCATTAGATCCAGTTGGTTTTGCTGAGCGGATCGCCAATAGGCCGTTACATCGTCCGGTAAGAAGACGAAAATATACCGGAAGTGTCTTTGGTTGACCAGATAGTCAAAAGCACTCTAATCCATAGCCAATGCAAATAATGTACAGAGGCCAGCACTTTAAGGTAATAAAACCTTTGTATTTATATCGTTTTCTTGCTATAAATGATTGCTGTAATTGCTGTAAACTGAAATTGTGCCTACTGTCATAGTTGACAATTTTGACAATCCTGTAGCCAGGATTTATTAGTAAGTATGCAGTAAAATATTATTTAAGTATTATCTTTGGCTTCAGACACTTCCGTCATCCAACATAGGGACTATGTTGGATGACACAACTTTTCGGCTCGCTACATGCCTACGTCTGGGTGCTCCTTGTGTTGCTCCGCATCGCTGTCATTGTGGCGAGTTAGTCGCTAGCCTCAGACGACAGCGCGACATGCGAGCATTAACGACATTCTTCGTCGTGCTCTTGCCACCGCGGGTGTACCAGCTATTTTAGAACCTAACGGCTAGGTACGAGACGATGGGAAGAGCCCAGATGGTATGTCGTTTTTGCCCTGGGAGATGGTAGGCCTCTGGTGTGGGATCCAACTTGTGTTGACACTCCTGCTCTATCTCATCTTCCAAGCTCAGCTGGCTGTGCTGACGCTGCTGCTGCTGCAGCAGACTCTCAAACGTCGAAAATATAGTAACCTATCTGGTAACTATATTTGTGAGCCGTTTGGGGTCGAAACGCTCGGGTAGTGGGATCCGAATGCCCGTCTCCTTCCTATGGAAATATCAAGGAGACTGGTCGACTCTTCGCGTGACCAGAGCGCTGGCTTGTTTCTAGCGGAACGCTTAAGCATTGCCATTCAACGTGGCAATGCAGCCAGTCTTCTGGGCACGTTGCCGGACGACAGCGATGCCGACTTTGACGCCTACTAGCGTTTTTTCTTTTATTTATTTTTTGTTTTGGTATAAATAAGTATGTAAATTTTGTAAATATGTAAGTATTATTTTGGTAAGTCTATTGTAAATAATATCAGTCAATAAATATTTTTTTTTTATGAAGTAAATTATTTTTTAATACTCTTTTTTTAAATCGTATTATTAATTTATTTATTGTTTCCTTTTATAATTTGCTTAGTAAGTAGACAGTGACATAGCTCAACAGTACATTATTGTTTCTCCTTATAATATTGTATATTGTACAATGCTATGACAGTCAGTTTAAGCGGGTGTCCCATATTCTTAGACACCTTTATTAATATAATTAAACAAAAACTCTGTTGGCAAGGACCAACCGGGTTATAGTTAAACCTTTTAAATTAACTGCGATATGTCAAAAGGTCAGGTTGAAAAATCTAAATCAATTTAAAAGGTAAATACAAAAAACTAATACTTAATTGATTTCTGACAAACGAGCTCACCGTATCGTTTGGTCTTGCAGTTGTAGGCCAGGCAAGTGTCCGAAACGTCAGGATTAATTAAATTAAAATCCCTAAAAAGTAGTTTTCAGTAATATTTCAAATCAATTAGTTGCTACTTACATACTAATTATAAATTATATTTATGTATTTCAGTAAATAAATCTTTTAGACACCTAAATTCAATTTTTTACATTTTTTAAAGCGTTTTTCGTCAATTAGGAAATGCTCTGGCATTACTGAGAAGAAACACCGAGTCAAACTCAGAGAATCATGGTCTCTTTTAAATTTTAGAGTAGGTAGTAAATATTATATGAGTGTTACAATGCAGGGTAATGTCTGTCACGGTCTTTTGAAGAAAGAGCCATAGCGGCTTTGAGTAGACCAGTCCTAGCCGACGGCACGCATGTATCAGTCATTTTGTAACTCGATAATAATTTAGGGAGCTCAACAACTCGCCACAAGAAAATATGAGATCTGTGGAACATTTGCATTATATAGGCGACATCATTTATGTAAGTGAGTTACAATACTATGTTAATATTATTTAGTAATTCAGTAATAGTAAAAATGTCTTACAACATTTTGCCAACAATTGAGGTATTAAGTGCACTCTACTAGAGACTGAAGTTAAACGGAACCAAATTGATTCTCTGGCCTTTTTAAGATTTGTTTCAAATTAATCACATTACCTATAATTATCGCGAACATTGAGATACTAAGCGTTAAGTAGGTAATATTTATTATGTCTAGTTTGCTCTCTAAGCTAAGTTTTCACCATATTCTTAATGTTACGCTGATTACGACAAAAACAATCACGTCAAGCTATACAAAAATCACCAATATTGCGACGTAATATTCGGTCTAAGGGCAAATTGTGTAGCTTGACCTTCTTAATTAATCTATTTCAAGATTTGTCCGTCATCGAACGAGAAGCAGTAACGCGACAAGCGACTGTGATATCTTCATACAAATACAAACAAAATGTATATTATGAACATGTGACGGATAAGCCTATTAATCAATAGTCACGTCGTAACGACGTCATGTCACTCGTGTTTCTAGTGTGAACATAATATTATTATTACCTCAATGTAGCGGACCTAGACTGGACATTTTATAGGACAAAGTTAAATGATCAAATAAATTGCACAAATCAATAACAAATCTCACACATTTAAAAGCTTTACATAACGGAACGTCTTTCCCTTTCTAATAAAACAAACATACAACAGCTGTATCGACGAGTAAAAGGTCGTAGGTCGTATTATTGGTTTTTAACATTATACAACCTCTTTGACGGTTCAGTCGCGTTGCGTACGCCACGGAAGCGCATCATTTTCCGAACGAACTGTTATCTGTCAAAAATTGGCGGGAATTGATTTCGTGTTTTTTTTTGGTGTTTTCACTCGTCATTTTTTTTGTATCTGTAAATTTTTTTTTATTGTGAATACAAGGAAATTATAATATATTTGGAAAATGAATTTCTTGTCAACTTTATTAATGGTAAGTAATCAACTTTATTAATTAGTTATTTAATTAAATAATGAGCTGCTTATTTGATGTTTGTTGATCATTCTAAAGTTCTAAAGCTTTTTCTTCGTCACTATTTCCTGAATTATCTTGTATCTTCCTCGGAGCCTTTTCCCAACTATATTGTGGTCGAGTTCCAGTCTAACCAGCTGAACGTCAGTATTTTACACGAAGCGACTGCCATCAGACCTACGCTACCCAATTTCTGGGTAATACCGATATCCTGAGGATAGACTGGTTGTCAGGCTTTTTGGGTTTCTGACTATCACTAACGATTGTCATAGGTGATCGTATGACAACCGGGACCGATGACTTTACGTTCTCTCAGAGGCACGGAGGGGTCTCGATGTTTTAAGAATGGTCACCCATCCACAGAATAACCGCGGCTAGTGCAGCTTAACCTTACAAATTGGTTGATCAGCGTAGTTATTGTTCTCATGATCTATTCAGATTTAAATTGTAAATCAAGATGAACACTGTAATCATGTTTTTTTTTTAAAAAAAAGAGTGTCTATGGAGTTTCTTGCCGGTTCTTCTCCATAAGACCCACTTTTTGGAACCGTGCAACTAGTTTTGACTTTTCAAAAGTGCCGTAATGGTATAAAATGTTTGACTTTGAGCCGTTTTTAAAACTATGCATGTGTGTAACTCCAAAGCTTTACGATATTATATTGATTCAGAAATCAATATAATATCGACGAGTTTACGCGAATTTTTACGGATTTTATCGCGATATATTGATATTATTTCGTCTATTGAGACTACCCGTAACCATGGCCGCTGTAAAGGGTCCGAAACGTCGGGATTCATAATATCATTAAAACGCGATAAAATCCGTAAAAAGTAGTTTTATTTCAAGTTTACGATATTGTTCATAATATTAAATCGATCGTTAGGAATATTTAAACGTCTTGATACCTAAGTTAGATCATTAAATCGATGCGCTTATTAACAAAACAGTCGCGTCTAGGCACGTTGATGTCAGAGTAAAATAGGCGCCAATATTCTAAGCTTGTCCTCTCAGAAAAAGTAATAACTAGGTACATTACCGGCACGCTATGATGGCCGTTTTGACGTTTGTCCACTCATGAAGTTTCGTATTAATTAGTAATTACATTTGAAGGAGCAAATTACTGTTCTTTATTGTCAATAGTGATCTAACGATACTACTGTACTACAAAAAAAATATATAATACAATATGTATTGCGTTTTTTTTTTTTTTTCTTTATGGGGTAGGGGGCAATCGAGCAGACGGATCGCCTGATGGTAAGCAATTTCCGCCGCCCATGGACACCCGCAACACCAAAGGAGTCACAAGCGCGTTGCCGGCCTTTAAAAGGGAGTACGCTCTTTTCTTGAAGGTTTGAAGGTCATATTGGTCCGGAAATACTGCAGGCGACAGTTCATTCCACAGTTTAGTTGTGCGAGGCAGAAAGGTTCTAGAGAAACGGTTTTGTTTACGTCCATTAACGTAACGGCCATCATAGCGTGCCGCAAGTATAAGCTATGTTATATGATACTTATTCTGTAAATAGACCCCAGACGCTTTTACAAGTCAATGTTTTGAACTTTGAATGCTAGATGGCGCCGGCATTTCCCAACTGACGACCTCTGAGGAGAAACACCAGACTCAGAGAATCATGGTATCTTTTAAAGTCCAGACATAATAATATCAAATATGTGATTGTCACAATGTAGGGCAATGTCTGAAATGGCCTTTTGAGGAATCCACAGCGGCTTTGAGTAGAACAATCCCAGCCGACGGCACGCATGCATCAGTCATTGTGTGTTCGACGATATTAGAGGAAGCTCAACAAGCCGTCGCACGACGATAATAGATCGGCGAAACATTTGCGTAAGCCTCATAAAAAATCTCAAAGCCAGCTAAAACATTTGCATGTTTGTATTTATTGTAGTACTTATAGCTTCTGCCTGCGATTTCGTCCGCGTGGAAAAGTTACTTTTAATTATCTTTGTAATTTGGCTAATTAACTCAAAATCGTTATAAATTATAGCCTTTATGTTATTCTGATATATAAATAATAATACTGTTAAGTTACATCAAAATCCGTTCAGTAGTTTTAGCGTGAAAGAGTAACAAACATTCATTTATCTATCCATCCATCCTCACAAACTTTCACATTTGAAATATTGGTAGGAAGGAAGTAGGATAGAATAGGATTAGTAGGAAGGATAGGATTTATTTCTGTAAATAGATCTTTTAAAGACACTTTTACAAGTCAATAATAAACATTTTTTTGAAAGCTAGAATGCTCCGGCAATTCCTAACTGACGACCTCTGAGAAGAAACGCCGAAACAAACTCGGAGAATCATAGTCTCTTTTAAAGTCCAGACATAGAGTAGTAACAAATATGTGTCTTACAATGTAGGGCAACGTCTGAAAGAGCCATAAACGTATCATACTAAGTTAGATAATTAAATCGATACGCTTATTAATAAAACAGTTGCGTTTAGGCACGTTGATGTCAGAACTTGTAAAAAAGGCTTCAATATGCTGAGCTTGTCCTTTGAGAAAATAGTCTAGGGAGTCGTGGCTGAGCAAACACTAGACTGATGAATCGATCTCAAAGGTTAAGCTGCGATTGTCGCGATCAATCTATGGATGCATTATCGAGACTTCCTTACCTCAGAGATAGGGTTGCCAACTCTCGCATGAACAAACCCGGGAGGATTTTAATAAATCAGGGGTAGAGAAGTAGTAGTTTTGAAAGAAAATCTCAATATAATTATGTTAAAATCAAAAATAGTTTTATTTTCATATAAACCATATGAAGGCTTTATTTATGAAATGTCGAGTTTAGGTGCATGGTTCCAAATTAGTCGTTTCCTATGAAGAAGAACCGGCAAGAAACTCCATGGTTACTCTTTTAAATAATCGTTGTTTGCAATGATGTTCGATACAATAATAATTATAAATTGGATAGGTATGTACCTACTTACATGAGAGAACAATTTAGGAATGTTGCAAAGATTACAAATATAGACATAAAAGCAAGTTCTAAACAGTTCTCCAATTTAAAAAGGGTAGAAACTAATAAACTATATAAAGCAACTGACAAAACTTGTCACCAAGATTTACGGAATTAGATGTAAGTATCACGTCAATTTATATGTCATTGATCAAGTCAACATTTAGAAAGAACCGGAGAAATTATTGTGTCCCAGGAGCTTACCATTATTATCGGAGTCTCCCGGGCATTCCGGAAGGATTGGGAACCCTACTCGGAGAATACTTATCGACGATTCCATCCATTGTCATACGAACGGAAGGCGAATTTTGGAAATTATCTTAATGTAAAAACTTTCCCACATAAGTACTACATAGTTTAAGCTATCTATCATCATTATCATCAACTCATATACAGTCCCACTGCTGCGCACGGGTCGCCTCTCACAGAATGAGAGGGATTAGGCTATAGTCTACCGCGCTGGCTTTGTGCGGGTTGGCAGACTTCACACGCCTTCGAGAAAATCTCTAAGGCATGCAGGTTTCCTCACGATGTTTTCCTTCACCGTTTATGCGAGTGATAATTAATTATTAATACGCACATGAATTCTAAAAGTCAGAGGTTTGCTTGCCAGTCCAATTGTTATATAACTAGGCTATCACTGCGTACGATTATTAAAAGAACGTTCCTAGCATTCGAAAACTCAACGTCATTCTGAAATGACGAGTTTCCAAATCCACCTTTCGAAATTAGGTCATTGATAACATAAATAATATGTTCTAATATTGTGATTCTGCCTCGCCCAGTGCCATAAAAATGTTAAACAATTCTTAAGTAAATATTACGAAATACTTAGCATTTAATAGTTTACAAGAAATTTGAAACAAGGCAAGTCGTATGTAGATAATATCTAATAGTATACAAATACAAAAAACATGCGTGGGAGACGATTGAAAGACAGAAGGGGCAACACTGAGCTCTCTCTAATATGGTGAAGGTCTACTCAAAGCCGCTATACTTTGCCCTACATTGTAAGATACATATCTGTTACTATTCTATGTCTAGACTTTAAAAGAGACTATGATTCTCTGAGTTTGTTTAGGTTTTTCTTCTCAGAGGTCGTCATGTAAGAAATGCCGGAGCCATCTAGCTTTAAAAAAAGATATAAAATATTGACTTGTAAAAGTGTCTATAAAAGATCTATTTACAGAAATAAATATCATTTATCATTGTCTGGAATTTAAAAGAGACCATGATACTCTGAGTTTGTTTCGCTGTTTCTTCTCAGAGGTCGTCAGTTAGGAAATGCCGGTGCCATCTAGCATTAAAAATTTAAAATTCGTCTGTCGGGCCACGTCAGCTCTTACTGCCAAAGGCAATATTTTCTGTTTACAATACGGGATTAATTTATTAGTACACATCAAACTGCATTGTTCTCATGAACTATTCAGAATAAAATTGTAAACTAAATCATGTTATTTTTAAAAATAAGAATGTCTATGGAGTTTCTTGCCGGTTCTTCTCCATAAGACCCACTTTTTGTGAACCGTGCAACTAGTTTTGACTTTTCAAAAGTACTATTTTAATGGTCTGAATTGAAATATAAAAACCTTAATCAAAGATAAAAACGTTTTAACAAAAATTATTTTTTTACTGATTTTTTAAGGGACCAACTTCGGGGTAGTTTTATCCAATAAAAAAAGAATTATCAAAGTCGGACTACACTGTAAAAAGTTATGTGTGGTCATATATTATATAAAAAAAAAATACGCGTTGACTTGAGAACCTCCTCCGTTCTTTGTTTCGTCGGTTGAAAATAGGTACCGATTTGACTTTGAGTTTAAAACAAACACTGACCACAATCTATCATGTTCGTGGCTAATTTAACGGATCCCATGACTGTACGGCAAGTGAAGCAAATACGGTTTTTAGTCGGTAGGAGTCCGCCACACCCTGCCACCTCCCTAGGGGTAATTAAATCCATAAGGAAATTTCGTGGTACAATAACAGAAAACAAACGGACAAGGCAGCTTAAACTTGCACATCGATTCATCAGCGTGTTTATTAACAAGCTCCTTCTTAATTAATGATATTCGTAATTGATTATCACTTAATAGGCAAAAAATTACCATCGTAAATAGTAAAATATGAATATTGTGTAAACTTAATTATTTAAGTTTGAAGGCGCGTCAAGCATATTTATGAATATCGAATGATGTATAAATATGTTAATGAATGAATATGTATTGAAATTTTGACACCACAATATACCTACTAGGTATAAACATCTGTCTTAATCATCATCAACCCATATACTTACCCATATATCCCACTGCTGGGCACGGGTCTCCTCTCAGGTTGAGAGGAATGAGGCTATAGTCCACCACGCTGGCCTAGTGCGGGTTGGCAGTAGTGGTGTTCAAAGTTGCTATAATGCAAAAGCAAGCGATTTTATGTGCTTTATTATAGCGTGCCTACTTGGTACTAACGCTATACCTACGCGACGCCCGAAGGACAGTTGGTAGATAGAGAGAGAGAGAGAGTGCTATGCGATATAAAGCAAAATAGCTTTATAGCATTATAGCATAAAGTGCGAACCGCGATATCATTTGCTTTATGCTATGTATATTAGCACGCTACTTATAATGGCAAACTATTTATTTATTGTCTTCGAGAAAATCTCTCAGGCATTCAGGTTTCCTCGCGATTTCTTTCCAATTGGAATAATGTTGCATGTCACATTAATCTCCAAGTATTAATATCTAAATTCTAATCGTCCTAGCTAGTAGCACATGGATCTAACTTTTTTAAGCAAACGATATAATATTGTCTGTGGAAAAGCGCTGCCATAAATTTAGATGATTGTTGCGTTTGTCATAATAATTGTGACATTGACAGTGCGCCTTGTTGTGTTAATGATGTTATTTTCCCCCGCATTTCCTCGCTCATGTTGAAAAAGTGACCTTACCAATTTACTACTGACTTGTTAACTTGATAAATTATTGTGATACGTAATAAAAGTAATTAAAAGGCAACTGTGAGAGTTTATTGTTGTTCTACACTTTTGAGCTCCTTATTTAATGATTGACCTACACGATAATTGATGTATGCGTGCCGTCAGTAAGTACTGGTCAACTCAAAGCTGCTATGGCTCTTCAAAAGGCCAGTTCAGATTTGTCTACATTGTAAAACACATATCTGATAAGCACTGAATACTGTTACTGTCTGGACTTTAAAAGAGACCATAATTCTCTGAGTTTGTTTCGGCGTTTCTTCTCAGAGGTCATCAGCTTGGAAATGCCGGCGCCATCTATATAGTATTATTATATTGACTTGTAAGTGTCTTTAAAAGATCTATTCACAGATATAAATTATCATTTATCATTTTGAAGATCGCCGGAAACCACGGTGATAATTACATAATTTAAATTACCTACTAGACTCCACAAACCGTCAAGATTTTACGGAATCAAGTGACAATACATTTGCGCATTTCATGTTTATTGTCAACTTCCAATGATAAAACAATAAAATACACTTTTTAATACCTTAGTCTAATCTGATAAATATTTTAAAATACCAAACTCATTGACCTGCGACCTCTTTGGTTTGAGCGTAAGAGTATCAGGTGTTGCCACATTTTACGATTTCGCCGCAGAATACGTACTTAGTACACACACATTTCGCCATTAAGTTTAAGGTCCGGATGGCGATTCTTGCCGTAGCATAAGAACCACTTTTGGTCTAAAAACTCTCAACCATCATCCTCCAGGGAACCGAAACCGGCCCCTGGCTAGTCAAGTTACCACTAGACAACTGAGAAACATTTTTTTTTATACCACTAAGGTGGCACGCAAGCTTACGGCTCATCTGATGGTAAGCGGTTACCGTAGCCTATAGACGCTTGCAACACCAATGGTGTCACTTGCACGTTGTCAGCCCTGTAAAACCAAACGAAGTTGGGTGGGCAGTATAAGGGCCACCGGCCAAAGCCGCCCCATTGCCGACACGTTTTCTCGCGGAGCACTGGAAACCTTGCTCACCGTAAGGAATATAACACAGCTCAAAGTACTTGTTATTTCAATTCGATTTTCTGCAAGTCGGATGTAGCGATGTAGGTACTTCCTCAGTCGGGCAACTCCAATTTGAGTGGAATTACTCCCACTTAAATATCCTGCTGATGGGGCGTTGTGTGTCGGGTAGTTTTATTCCAAAACTGGTTGAGTCGATCGACGCCGATACACACGTCATACTCGTGAACGGGTTCCGTCTGTCGGGGCTGATCGGCTCTCACTGTCAATGGCAATCTTTTTTTTATTAAACTGGAGCAATTATTGTACATTGAACAGCATTATTCTCAAAACAAACATACATACCATCACGCCTGTATTCCCCGAAGGGATAGGCAGAGGTGTACTAATGTACACCCACATTTCGCCGGTATGTTTAGGTCCCATGTAATAGGGGGCGAGCCTATTGCCATTAACCGGGCACAAATCCAGACTCCGAGCTGCTACTGAGAATTTCCTAGAAAAACCCAATAACACTTTGCTCGACCTGGGGATCGAACCCAGGACCTCTAGCGTAGCAGTCGCGCCTAAGACCACTAGACTAATGAGGCAGTCAAAAACAATTCAGAATAAAATTGTAAACAAATAATAATACTGTAAATAGTTTTTTTAAAGCGTGTCTATGGAGTTTCTTGCCGGTTCTTCTTCATAGAAAGGACACACGTGCTATTTTTGGAAACGTTCGACTAGTTTTGAGTTTACAAAATTTCTTATTTTAATGGTTTTAAAGCTTCGAATTAAAAAACAAAAATCCATAGACGCAGCAGTCAGCATACTTTAGTTATAAAAAATCGATTGTTTTTTTTTTATATATATTTGCATCGGAATAATGTATTCATTTAATATTCTAATCATGATCTTGTAGTTAATAATGTTGTATATAATATAAGTCGGTTTGTCTATTGGACAACCTGCCGTGACCTCGTCTGAAACTACTTTCGTACTTTGATGAGCACGTAATTAAATAAATTGCTTATTTGTTGGTGTAGTAGTCGAAAAGCGGCCGCTGCGGTAGGTGCTACATTCGATTCTAAAATCAAGCAAAGTCATCAACCTCATCAACCAGGGGGCTTAGACAAGTGGCAATCTGACAATCGAATCGACGAACGAATAGAAACAAAATGTATGGGAATGACATCTATGATCGCCCGATTTGTCGAAAGCTTATGTCATTTCCATACTTTTTGTTTCTATTCGTTCGTCGATTCGATTGTCAGATTGCCACTTGTCTACAGGCGCTGATGCGGCTGAATATCAGTATTTTACACGAAGCGGCTACCATCAGACCTCCGCAACCCAATTCCTAGGCAATACCGATATCCTGAGGATAGACTGGTTGTCATGCTTTTTGGGCTTCTTATGATTGTCACAAATGTTCTAATCACAACCGGCGACCGACGGCTTTACGTGCTGTCCAAGGCACGGAATCATCATCAACCCATATACTGTCCCACTGCTGGGCACGGGTCTCCTCTCATAATGAGAGGGATTAGGCTATAGTCCACCACGCTGGCCTAGTGCGGGTTGGCAGACTTCACAAACCGTCGAGAAAAATCTCTAAGGTATGCAGGTTTCCTCACGATGTTTTCTTTCACCGTTTAAGCGAGTGATAATTATTAATACGCACATGAATTGGAAAAGTCAGAAGTGCCGTGCGATGTATGTACGTTGGATTAGAACTCTGACTTGGCAGTCCTTTGATATAAAATGGGATGATTGGATCAGGTATGGTATGGACCATAGATTACTTAGTTTGTTTTTTATTAAAAAAAATATTAGAATACCTATCATGTCACTATATGTAAGCAAAGTCGCAGTATTAATCTTTGTTTAAGAACATCTTTATCAACTCACCTATAACCTTGATTAATTCAAGTTTTTTTATTACTTATTTGAATAAGTAATTTTGTGTTTACGAAAAATTATTAAACAAAAATTGGTCCCTGATTAGATTTTGATGACGTCACGTCTAGTAGTTCGATTGTCGAATTGTTGATTACAAGGGCGGGGGTTCAATTCCCACAGGACACCAATATTTGTGTTGAACATAAGTGTTTTTCTCTAAGTAGGTTCGTAGTATGTATAAAAATAATATACATATAGGTCAGTATTATATGCATTGTCTAGTATCCATAGTACAAGCTCTGCTTAGTTTAGGACTACATGGTGCTGTGTAAAATATCGATAAAATATGTACTGATCTTACATTAAAAAAAACCGGCCAAGTGCGAGTCGGACTCGCGCACCGAGGGTTCCGTACAAACCTGTAGGTATACTTTTGATTGCGTTGACATAGAAGTTTGATTTTGTTACTTACAGCTTAAAGGTATTATAGACCTGAGTATTTGATATGAATTTCTTAAAAAAAAAACTTGTTTTTTTTTTGTATATATTTTTGGCATTTTCCATGCTAAGATTTTAAAGTTATTTAGAAAAGGAAAAATTCGACCGCGGGCAGGATTCGAACCTGCGTCTTCTGGTTAGGTACACCAGACGCTATGACCACTAAGCCACCAAGTGTAAAAAAACACTGTGTTTTTACAAGTGTAAAAAAACGTAAATTCAGAATGTGAAGGCAAAATTCGACATGGTGGGTAGGACTCGCGGTGGCTTAGTGGTTATAGCCAGAAGATGCAGGTTCGAATCCTGCCCGCGGTCTAATTTATCCTTTGCTTAATAACTTAGCTATTTTTCTGTAAAACAGGACATCAATTAAAAAAAAACATGATGATACAAAAAATTTTATTGCCTTTTAATGAATTTGCGCACACGCAGACGGTGGTGTCTTGAAAGCTGCACACACTTCTTTCATAAAGTTGGAACCAGAGTACGATTTTCCGTTAATCAAGATGTGGGGGACACCATGGTCCAACACGACTTTCTTAGTCTCGTCTCCGCAGTGTTTAAGAAGATTTGAACCCTGGGGACCTTTCGCGCATTTCTTTATTGCTTCAGAGTCTATATCCATAGACTTTCCACACTGAAAGAAAGAATTTTAGATAAGAAAGAAAGACACGGACACCTCTTCTGTGGAATTATAATAATAGGTACGAGCTTTTGCTCTTGTGGACTTTACCATTTACAATTTTCAGACTATTTATCCAAATAGTATAGTTTAAAATTTCCAATCGACTGCTAAATTTTCTTAATTTTTCTTTCCGTAAGAACCTTCTACAAAGTATTAGAAAACTTAAAAAAAATATGAATTAAATCGGTAAAGTCGTTCTCAAGTTCAAACTGACATGAGATGATACAACGTGTAACATTAGACCTCGGTTCGCAGTATTTACTTAGAGCTGCGGTCTGCAACGTTGCATGTTATACAACAACATGATGCAACAGGATACAGCGTCAGCGTATTCAACTATCAGGAACGTTATGTGAAGCGAGTTAAGTGCCCAATGTTAATTGAACACTTGTCAATTGACTGCCTCATTAGTCTAGGACTGCCTCATTAGTCTAGTGGTCCTAAGCGCGACTGCTACGCTAGAGGTCCTGGGTTCGATCCCCAGGTCGAGCAAAGTGTCCCTTCGGGGAATACAGGCGTGATGGTATGTATGTTAATTGAACACACCATCACACACCATCACGCCTGTATTCCCCGAAGGGTTAGGCAGAGGTGTACTAATGTACACCCACATTTCGCCGGTATGTTTTAGGTCCCATGTAATAGGGGGCGAGCCTATTGCCATTAACCGGGCACAAATCCAGACTTCGAGCTGCTACTGAGAATTTCATAGAAAAACCCAATAACACTTTGCTCGACCTGGGGATCGAACCCAGGACCTCTAGCGTAGCAGTCGCGCTTAGGACCACTAGACTAATGAGGCAGTCTAATTGAACACCACCTATATTTAGCTCATGTAGTTATTACTTAACTTTGATCTTTCTTTCTCCTAGCCTTTATCCCAACTATATTGGGGTCGGCTTCTAGTCCAACCAGATACGGCTGAATATCAATATTTTACACGAAGCGACTGCCATCAGACCTTCGCAACCCAATTTCTGTGTAATACCGATATCCTGAGGATAGACTGGTTGTCAGGCTTTTTGGGCTTCTGACTACCACTAACGACTGTCATAGGTGTTCGTATGACAACCGACGGCTTTACGTACTCTCCGAGGCACGGAGGGGTCTCGATTTGTTTAGAATGGTCACTCACCCACAGACTGACCGTGACTAGCGCAGCTTAACCTTGCAGATCGGTTGATCAGTTGAGTTATTACTTAGCCACAAACCCCTCGTAGTACTTTGATATAGCACTAGATTAAACCTTTTTGGCATTATTATTGACTGCGTTACACCCGCGCGTTTATTGGAAAAATTGTTACATTACATGTTCGCGCAGAATCCGAGTCAAGAGTTGCGTCTTGCTTACCCTGTCAGCAGCTTCGTCGTCAGATCCTTTATTGTTTTGAGAGTCCATCATACAGGAGTTGAAGAAGACAGCCTTGGTCATGTTCTTCAGGTAGTCGATGGCACATGCATGTAACTTGTTTCCGTAACACTCTTCATCACCGTGCTTACATTTGAATTCGTACGTGCCGTCTCCTTTGTCTATTGTCTGAGAAACAAAAATATTATATTAATTATTAATAGGTAGGTAATGTAGAGGTCGCTACCAGGAGTCAGCATAAGACTGGCTGGTTTAAGAAGAAGTAATCATTTGAATTTGATTGTAGAATGTTTAGTCAAAGTGATTAATGATTGTCAGATGATTTAAGAATTTGCTTCAGTGAATTACATAGAAAAGTCTTCTGTTTCCATAATTGAGTTTTTATTAAAATACGCCACCCATGATAGTAATCCGGCCTCTACAGTAATCATTTATTACCAGTAATCATTGTTCTTTGTCATTTCCTACTAAGGAAATACTTAGACTACTAAGTAGTTCTTATTTCTAATTAAGTCTAGTGAATAAAGGAAATTTTTGACTAGTGGCCTCCACACTAGGTCTAGCCTGTCTCCAGGGCCGTATTTACCCTAGGGCCATCCGGGCCATAGCCCGAGGCGCCCGTCATGGTGGGTGACATTTTTTAATTTTTCTTTTCAATCTCTATTTAAAATTAACAAAAAAAAAAACAAGATTCAGTAAGTAAATCATTTGGTCGAAAACACGCTTGTAAGTTACGTTTCGCCAATATCTACGGAGCGCGTCTGTAAAAAGACGATAACAATAAATAAGTAGGTACTGCTCCGTATTACGTACGTAGGTATTACAAATTGCTTTCACTATTCCACCCCTTTCTTGTTTGCGGATGACCTTAAAATTCTTAGAGTTATTGACACATATGATGATGTACTATTGCTTCAAAAAGAACTAAATGAATTACATAGGTGGTGCTTGAACAATGATATGCTCTTAAACCCCACAAAATGTCAACACATAAAATTTACTCGAAAAATTAATTTTATACCTTCTTACTATAGTATAGCTGATATAAAGTTGATCGAAGTTGAGAATATTAGGGACTTGGGGATAATTATGGACAGAAAACTCACATTTGCACCGCATATGGAAACTATGATTAAAAAAGCGTCCAATATGCTAGGCTTCATTATAAGAAATGGAAAAGTGTTTCGTAATCCTAAAACAAAGGTGTTACTATATAACAATTTCGTCAGGAGTGTACTCGAATACTGTACTGTTGTATGGCGACCACACTTTTCTGTTCATAGCTTGAGAATCGAGCGCATACAAAAACGTTTCATGTGGCACTTGGCGTATTCTGCAGGAATTGCGAAGAAAAAAAAAACATATAAAGACCGACTGCTACATTTCAAAATGAGCACGCTTAGTACGCGCAGAGAATTACTGGACCTAAAGTTTCTTTACAAACTCCTGAGGAACAAAACTGACTGTCCCCAACTGCTACAGAGGCTTCAGATTAGAGTGCCAGCAAGGTATCCCCGCGCCCAAATTACTCTCCTCCATCCGCCACTAAGAAAAACTGTTTTAGGTTCCAACTCCCCAATCCCACGTATGTGCAAGTTGTCCAATGAATTCGGTGGCGAAGTAGACATATTTTCTGATTCTGTATCTCGGTTTCACAAGAATGTTCAGTGCTGTCTAGAAAAGTATCGTATGAAATAAATTTTTGTCGAAGTTTAGTGCTTCTCACATAAAATACGGTGTCCTTGTTTGATAATTTACATAAGATACATATTTTAAAAATTAAAACTGAATTGTTATCCTACATAACATTGCATGCAGTGTTTGCTTATAATTAGTTGTGCAAATAGCATAAGACTATATTTATTATGATTATACTTAAGTATTATTGTAACAACCGTTAGCGAACCTATATAAATAAATAAAATAAAATAAATATAACGCGCACTCTCGGGATAAGGCGATCGGTTCGACCAAGAAACGTAGGCCATACACAGTGTCGGCATAATTTAACCTTGACACAACAAGTGTTTCAACGAGCTACTCCTTATGTACTCCTTGTGTACTCCTTGTGTACTCCTTATGTACTCCTTATGAACTCCTTGTATACTCCTTGTGTACTCCTTGTGTACTCCTTATGCACTCCTTATGCACTCCTTATGTACTCTTTATGTACTTCTTATGCACTCCTTATGCACTCCTTATTCACCTCCTTATGTACTCCTTATGCACTCCTTATTCACCTCCTTATGCACTCCTTATGTAATCCTTATGTACTCCTTATGTACTCCTTATGCACTCCTTATGTACTCCTTATGTACTCTTTATGTACTCCTTATGCACTCCTTATGCACTCCTTATGTACTCCTTATGTACTCCTTATGTACTCCTTATGTACTCCTTATGTACTCCTTATGTACTCCTTATGTACTCCTTATGTACTCCTTATGTACTCCTTATGTACTCCTTATGTACTCCTTATGTACTCCTTATGTACTCCTTATGTACTCCTTATGTACTCCTTATGTACTCCTTATGTACTCCTTATGTACTCCTTATGTACTCCTTATGTACTCCTTATGTACTCCTTATGTACTCCTTATGTACTCCTTATGTACTCCTTATGTACTCCTTATGTACTCCTTATGTACTCCTTATGTACTCCTTATGTACTCCTTATGTACTCCTTATGTACTCCTTATGTACTCCTTATGTACTCCTTATGTACTCCTTATGTACTCCTTATATACTCCTTATGTACTCCTTATGTACTCCTTATGTACTCCTTATGTACTCCTTATAATTAAAATTAAAATAGTAGAAAAAAAACATATCACTTTTTTCCTAGAATTCTGGGGCGGCGAAACTTATTGGCCCGGGGCGCCAAATTTCAAAATACGCCCTGCCTGTCTCGTGGAGACCTTGAGAGAGTTAATCCAGGTTCGATATTGTACCTGCGGACGATTGCTACAGCGCTCCCGTAGGCCTGGCACTAAAGTGGTGACGCGAAACGCCGTGGTTGGTTTTAGTCGGTAGCTCGCTCTTTCCAGAGCGGAGTCCGACGCACCCCACCGCTCTCCCCGGAGCAGTGGGTAGTGCATAAAGCATTTCCAACCCCGTCAACAAAAAAAAAAGGTTCGGTACTGTATGATTATCTTAATATAGAGCAATATTATTAGAGAAATTATAGAACAGCTGTGTTGTGTATGTATGTATAAATGTGTGAGTGTCAGCGTGCAGGGGAGAATGTGAGTGTGGGTGAGCGAGTGCAGCAGCCCTTTTTTATTTTTAATACTACTAAGGTGGCAAATAAGCATACGGCCCACCTGATGGTAAGTGGTTACCGTAGCCTATAGACGCTTGCAACACTAGGGGTATCACTTGCGCGTTGTTGACCCTGTAAAACGAAAGGAGAGGTAATAGTTGGGTTGGCAGTAGGTAGGTGTAAGGGTCAAAGTCCCCCCACTGCCAACACAACGTTTCCTCGCGGAGCACTGGCAACCCTGCTCACCGTAAGGAACACAACACAGCTCAAAGCAGTGTTATTTCACTAAGATTTTCTGCAAGGCGGATGTACTTCCCCAGTCGGGCAGCTCCAATTTGAGTGGAATTACTCCCACTAACAAGTCTCCGAGTCCGTATTTCCTGACGTGTACAATTTGGGGGTCTTCAAGTCACAAGTGAATAGGTATCTTCTAGGTAACATCTTAAACCACATCGTCGCTTACCGTCAGGTGAGATTGTGGTCCAACACTGACCTATCTGGTATAGAAAAAAAGATTTGATCTTGGAGAGGGGAATAGGCTAAGGGGAGTGATGTAGCGACATCTACCGCGCTACATGGAACTACGAACAAATCCTGAATCGCGCAATCAATATTCGCAATGCAAGTTGCATATAAAGAGCACCCAGACACCCGACATCAACCGTCGGGCCGTGACCCGCCAGGCATAACACCCGCCTAGTTGGAGGATCCTCGCTCGAGGGGCAACACACCTCGCCTCTCCACACTGGTGATCTTGACTTGATCCCAGTGACTTCACACTACCTTTTTAACTGACAAAATAAGGAGGTTCTCTCTTTGACCTGTATGTTTTTCCGCGATTATCTCGCGTTTGGCTGAACCGATTTTGATGCGGTTTTCAGAAAAGTATTTGTTATATTTTGGAGAAGGTTTTGGTATACAATAAGTGGATGCCCCATGACGTCATCCGTGTGGATCCATTATTAAGCTATATGTTACTTAGTTCAACTCGACCGATTTTTTTTACAGATAATTGAAGTCGGTGTTTTTTTAACTCAAAACTTACTTTAGCATGCAAGAGAAACCTTGGGGAACAATTATTATTAGATATAATTCGTTCTTACCTTACTTCTTCCATACGGGTATAGTTTGACGTCCATGTTTGAAGCAAGTTTCTCCATTGTTGGCTTTAATTCACGTGTATCGAATAATATGCAACCCTTGCAGTGACACTCGTAATATTGTTTCACTTCGACTTTTTCCTCTGTTAGTTTCTAGAACAAGTTATAAATTTAATTTATATTAAATTTAAAAATCCCGACTACAAGATGTCAGGAACATAGCGACTTTAACAGTTACTTTTACAAATATTATAAGTTTTGAAAATTTCAGTGAGAATAGTTGCATACCTACCAACTTTAAATCGTTATTATGTCATTATATCAGCCACAGGAAGTCCACTGTTGAACAAAGGCCTCCCCCATAGACTTCCACAAGGACCGGTTACAAGCCGTCTGCATCCAACGACTTCCAGCGACCTTTACCAGGTCGTCCGTCCATCTTGTTGGAAGCCGTCCCACGCTGCGCTTTCCGGTGCGTGGTCTCCACTCGAGAACGTTTTTGCCCCAGCGGCCATCAGTTCTACGAGCTATGTGCCCCGCCCATTGCCACTTCAGCTTGCTAAGTCTTTCAGCTATGTCGTTATTATGTAAGTAGATCCTAAATGGTCATTCGAAATGAAAAATGATGCTATTTTTTATTCTTGAAACTGAGTATTATTATTTATTTCTATTTTAAGGTTCCGTACCCAAAGGGTAAAAACGGGACCCTATTACTACGCTGTCCGTCCGTTTTTCACCAGGCTGTATCTCATGGACCGTGATAGCTAGACAGTTGAAATTTTCACAAATTATGTATACGTTTTTTATAACAACAAATACTAAAAACAGAATAAAATAAATATTTAAGGGGCTCCCATACAATTAATCTGATTTTTTTGCCGTTCTTTGGTCGATATTACGGCATGTTTTGCCAAATATTGGTACGGAACCTTTCGTGCGCGAGTCCGTCTCGCACTTGGCCTGTTTTTATTTGTTTTAATTATATCAATTAAGAACTTACTCAATTAAGACAAGCGCTTATCCCCGTCGACAAACTATTAGGCAGTTTGGTGGGTATAAAAGAGTTGTAAACAGGGTTTTGTTCCAAATAAACGACTTATTAATTATTATTATTAAATATAATAATAATATAATATTTTTGGGACATTTTACACAGCACCATCTATTCCCAAACTAAGCAGAGCTTGTACTATGGGTACTAGCCAATGGATATAATACTTATATACTTTTTTTTTGTAAATACATACTTATAATACATAAGTACTTATATAAATAACAAATTGATTGACGTAAGAATCATCAAAATCGTCCCAAGCATTTGGTCTCCAGGCCACAAAAGAACACAAATACTCTGCGTCGCGTAGTCGTGCAAAAAATGACCAGAACGTCAGGCATATGTAAACTATGTATTATGAAAGAAATTAGAAGAAGAAAGAAAGAAAGAAAATTTATTCTGACCGCCACAACACAGGACAAAATACAATTTAACAAAACCATTTAATAAGTCTTAAAATTAAGGAAGTGCGTTATCCTATGCGATGTCAGAATAAGTCACTAATTATGACATAATTAGTGTAAAAAATAGAAGGATTTAGTTATTTTTAAGTAAGTACTAGTTTATTGTATTTTATTTATTTATTAAGGATCTTCAACAAAGGATATACACAAACATTCACAATTTACATAGCAAATTAAATTTAAAATATCATGTGTACTCCCTCAATTATTAGTGGAGACCACAGCATGCAAAATAACATTAGTGAATACAACTAAGCTAAATAATTATTATTACATTTTTTTAAGTTAGAAATTATATTAAAAATAGTATTGTATTAAAGTATTCAGAATGTGAAGGCAACTTTCGACCTGGCGGATGGGATTCGCGGTGGCTAAGTGGTCATAGCGTCAGCGCGACTTACTGTGTGTTAAGTGTGTGTGTGTGTGTATGTATGTGTGTGTGTGTGTCCTGTTTTTCTCCTTTATTGGGATTTTTTAAATTTTCAAGCAGTAAGCAGTATTTGGGCAAATCAGTCATTGCCTCTTATTTTATTTTTATTTTTATTTAATAGGTACAGTAACAGACAACAGATTAAGTTTTACACAATATTCAATGAAACATCATAGTATTCAACCTGAAGTCCAATTAAAACTATACACATCATTCACATGATAATTTAAACTTTAGTGAGCTGGGGAAAGCAAATAGGAAACATATTTTTTTTTAAAACGAAAAAAGAAACCTAATTAGTCCTCATTGTTTCGATCAATTTTCTTTAAAAGGGCATGTTTAAATACATTATAACTATCGTCGCAGATATCTGTTTCAGAGCAAATAGAATTGTATTGTCTACACACTCGTGAAATTGGGTTGTTGTATGAAACATTATTATTACTTACCTCTCGCTCATATTTTATTTGTGCTTCGTGTTTCGTCTCTGCATCACCTAAAGGTTGTCTGGTAGAAAATGCCTAATGGCATTAAGACCGCCTTTGTACGCTTTTTTTGTACATAGTATAAATAAATAAATAAAAAGTATCGTTTGTATCTACTTACCTCATTTTCTACCACATATTTAAGGTCATCCTCCAAATAATGCAGCGAATCAATATCTATATCGTATTCGTTTGAAATATTATCTGCAAAAAAATTAAAATTTAATTACGAAACTAAAATGAAAACTAAATGAATTGGTTTATTTTTGCATATTCCATGCTAGGATTTTAAAGTTATTTTAGCCAATAAAAATTCTGACGCTATGACCACTAAGCTACCGCAAGTCCCACCCGCCAGTTCGAAATGTTTTTAAGGTGACGACCCTGCCTGCAAGTCGAATAAATCCTTCGCTAAAATAACTTTAAAGTCTTAGCATGGAAAATGCAAAAAAAAAAACCAAAAACATGACTTATGAATTAAACTATTAAGTATTTGAAAACATACCAACGTCCTGGGATTCTGCTGTAATTAGTGTTAAACTAATTAAAGTAAATAAAAGATTTAAAAGCATTTTTACTTAAAACTGCACGATAAATGTACGTTGCGAAGCAGTCTCCTTAAGTGGCCGATCCAACCCACTCTACTTATTATTATCATGACATCGGTAGCCATTTATATAATATATGTTACGTTTTTTTACTATAATAGAGAAGTCACACATTAATTGTGTACCTATGTATAATTTTAAAAACGTCAGTAATTTTATATTTAATCAGAAAATACTTTAAACAATAGAGTATCGAAAGCTTGACTCATTTTTAATGTGCTCGAAAGTGCTGTATCTTCCGTGGAAATTTCATTAATCTACACGTATTCATTTTTTTATAATTTACGGCGATATACTGTCCCACTGCTGGGCACGGGTCTCCTCTCATATTGAGAGGGATTAGGCTATAGTCCACCACGCTGGCCTAGTGCGGGTTGGCAGACTTCACAAACTGTCGAGAAAAATCTCTAAGGTATTCAGGTTTCCTCACGATGTTTTCCTTCACCGTTTAAGCGAGTTTAATTAATTATTAATACGCACATGAATTCGAAAAGTCAGAGGTGCGTGCCTTGGGTTCGAACTCGAGACCTTCGACTTGTCAGTCCAATGGTCATACCACTGTTATTATAGCAATATCAATATAACGCGATAAAATCCTTAAAAAGTAGTTTTATTTCAATAATTGTATTATATTTACATGGCGTAATTATGGCATCCTGATTAAACAATACAATTTGCAAATATTCTCCGTGCCTCGGAGACCACGTAAAGCCACGTAAAGTCGGTCCCGGTTGTCACGCGGACATATAAGACAATCCCACGTAATAGTACGTTTTTGATTTTAAATCATAAATCTTAAAAAATAACTCTCTACCACTGTTTGCTAATGCTTGTATGTATTCAACTTTATTTACATAATATTACTATGTGGATAACGGTTCTGGTTGTGTAATTACTTTAAATGTTTCAAGTGTATTCATCATCTAATTTTAAGCATTATTACACTATTGTTTGTTATCCTGAAGAGTTAAAAATAAAAATAAAAATCCTTACTATTAGTCAGAAGTCCAAAAAGCCTGTCAACCAGTCTATCCTCAGGATATCGGTAGTGTCCAGAAATTGGGTTGCGGCGCGGCGGCGGTCTGATGGCAGTTGCTTCGTGTAAAATACTGATGCTCTCAGATTCTGGTTACACTGGAAGCCCCAATATAGTTGGGAAAAAGTTAGGAACAAAAAGAAGACGAATTTGCAAATATTGTATACTTAATATGTGTGTTTTGGGGTCGAAACGCTCGGGTCGTGGAGTCCGAGTGCCCGTCTCCTTTTCAAGGAAATATCAAGGAGCCAGCCCTCTGGTCGACTCTTCGCGTGACCAGAGGGCTGGCTTGTTTCTAGCGGAACGCATAAGCATTGCCATTCAACGTGGCAATGCAGCCAGTCTTCTGGGCACGTTGCCGGACGACAGGGATGCTGACGAATACTTTGACGCTGCTAGCGTTTATACTTTTATTTTATTTTTTGTTTTGGTATAGGTAAGTATGTATATTTTATAAATATGTAATTATTATTTGGTAAGTCTATTGTAAATAAAAGACATGTTAATATTCCACTTAATATTGATTATACTAAGTATAATTATTATTTATATCGTTATATTTCATTAAAAATTTAAAATTGCGAGCTCTAGAGAAAATATTTTCTTAAATAATTATGTTATAACTCATACATAAATAACAGAAAATATTTAACTAGTTAGGTATTTAAGGCTGTAACTACTAACCTTGTTTTTCGCATACCAAATAAATTGATAACAGAAAATTCCTAACGCTAGAAAAAGTAATATTTAACCGACTTCAAAAAACGGAGGTTCTCAAATCGAATTGAGAGATGAATATGTCCCATATACAGTCCTACTGCTGGGCACGGGTCTCTCAGATTGAGAGGGATTAGGTTATAATCCACCAATTAATTATCACTCACTTAAACGGTGGAGGAAAACATCGTGAGGAAACCTGCATGCCTTAGAGATTTTCTCGACGGTGTGTGAAGTCTGCCAACCCGTACTAGGCCAGCGTGGTGGACTATAGCCTAATCCCTCTCATTCTGTGAGAGGAGATCCGTGCCCAGCAGTGGGACAGTATATGGGTTGATGATGATGATATTTCTATTCTACATAAAAATCCATTTTAATACACGATGTGTAAATATTTTTATTGATTTTACCTTGGCAACCAAAGATATCAAATTACATTATTAATATTAACAAGGCAAAATTGCATAATTATTATAATATTTCGCATATAAATGAAAATATGGATTTAATAGTCGTTAGTGTGACTGCTACGCTAGAGGTCATGGGTTTGATTCCCATGTAGAGCAGTGTCATTGGGTTTTTCTATGAAATTATCAGTAGTAGCTCGTAGTTTGGATTTGTGTCCGGTCAATGGCTCTCCCCCTATTACATGGGACCTAAAACCAGACCTTTCCTTCACTTGCCCTATAGCATTTTTTTGTATACTACTAAGGTGGCAAACAAGCATACGGCACCTGATGGTAAGCGGTTACCGTAGCCTATAGACGCTTGTAACACCAGGGGTATCACTTGCGCGTTGCCGACCCTGTATTGAAAGAGGAATAGTTGGGTTGGCAGTATAAGGGTCAAAGTCCCCCCACTGCCAATACTTATGTTTTCTCGCGGAGCACTGGCAACCTTGCTCACTGTCATGAAACACAACACAGCTTAAAGCAGTTAACTACTTACTAAGTACAGTCAGCAACGAAAGTCGCTGAACATGTTGCAATTTTCAATATGATTTTTAATAAGTATGAAGTTACTGACCTGTGAAGGTTATGCGAAATAATTGCATAGATGACCATTCAATATTCAGGTTACCTTAATAGAAAAAACCTCTGGACAAGTTTTGGAGCTGTGATGTTTGCAAAATTGTGTTATGTTCAGCGACTTTCGTTGCTGACTGTACTTCCCCAGTCGAGCAGCCCCATGCCCTACCTCTCTTAATATTTAGCGTTACCTAGTTCACATATTCTGCCCGCAACTTCGTCCGCGTGGAAAAGTTGCATATCGTTGTAATTTGGTTAATTAACTCAAAATCTTTATAAATTATAGCCTATATGTTATTCTGATGTACAAATAATAATATTGTAAAGTTTCATCAAAATCCGTTCAGTAGTTTTTTTTTTTCTTTATTTATTTATAGGGGCTTTTACGCATAGCGTATGTCAGTCCCATCGTATCCTAAACAATTACACTTTCACAGAATGTGGGCCATGAATTTGAACAACACCTTCACATCGTCGCCATTTGGTTGGGATAGAATTGTATGGAACATGCCTACATCAGTTCTGTTCAAATTCAGGGACCTTACTAAGTTATTTCTAGTTCAGTAGTTTTAGTGTGAAACATCCATCCATCCATCCATCCTTACAAACTTTCACATTTATTGTATTAGTAGGATAGGATAGGAAGTAGGATGTTAGTAGGATAGGATAGGATTTAATTTCATACTATTATGGTCCCTAGCCATCGCTTTGTGGATTTCGTAAACAACTTAGCGTTCTATGTCAAGTGTTGCTCTATACCTACTAAGTGATTACGTAAAAATGAGTGTTGCCTTCAATACAGCGCAAACAAGGCTGACTTATATGAAAAAAATATATATTCGTAATTGGAAGATATTTTAAGTACATACTTACTTACTTTTGACAGCTAATAAGTAGTTTGATGTAGCAATGTAAGTTCGTAGCTTTTTTTAACCTTCAAAATCTGCTACTGTTTTCGTAAAAAGAGGCCCAAGGTCACCATTCCATTCAAATTAAGAAAAAATACACGAAGTAAGTAACTGCCATCAGACCTCCGCAACCCGAATACTCTGACCGACCATCCATGACCATCCATGATCAACCGGTACCCTAGGATAACAACCAACCTAGGTTGTCAGGCTTTTTGGGCTTGTAACAGTAACGAATATTTTTATTATCACTACATAGTATAAAACAAAGTCGCTTTCTCTGTCCCTGTATCCCTATGTATGCTTAAATCTTTAAAACTACGCAACGGATTTTGATGCGGTTTTTTTAATAGATAGAGTGATTGAAGAGGAAAGTTTATATGTATAATACATGTATTTTATTAGTAGTTATTATATAACAAAATTGCTTACAAAACATTACATACATACCATCACGTCTGTATTCCCCGAAGGGATAGGCAGAGTTGTACTAATGTACAACCCACATTTCGCCGGTATGTTTAGGTCCCATGTAATAGGAGGCGATCCTATTGCCATTAACCGGGCACAAATCCAGACTCCGAGCTGCTACTGAGAATTTCATAGAATAACCCAATAACACTGCTCGACTTGGGGATCGAACCCAGGACCTCTAGCGTAGCAGTCGCGCTTAGGACCACTAGACTAATGAGGCAATCAACAAAAAGGCTTACAAAACATTAAATTACTCACAACTTAAAAACCACGAGGATTTTTTCAGATCGCAGTAAATTTGCAGATTGTCATAAATAATTGTTCATAATATATATGACAACCGCTTCACGTGCGTTCCAAAGCTCTCAAAGTGTTAAGAACGGACACCCATCCATAGACTGCCTGGCTAGCGCAGCTTAACCTTACAGAAGCGTATGTACTTATTACTTTGAAATAAAACTACTTTTTACGGATTTTATCGCGTTATATTAATATTATTAATCCTGACGTTTCAGACTCTTCACAGCGTCCATAAAATCCGTAAAAAGTAGTTTTATCTAATATATAAAATTCTCGTGTCACAGTTTTCGTTGCCATACTCCTCCGACACGGCTTGACCGATTTTGATGAAATTTTTAGTGCTTATCGGGGAGGTCTGAGAATAGGCCAACATCTATTTTTCATACCCCTAAATTTTTTTTTTATGGCAAAACAACGTTTGCGGGGCAGCTAGTTTCAATGTATAATATTCGCGTAAATGTCAGAAATCAGTACGTGTTGTGTGCAGGAAATCTTCAGGGATTGTCGGCTACCTGTGACGGTGGCAGGAAATGTCGAACTCGTACCGACTAAAAAGAATTATTCCACTTTGCCCCACCAAGCCACTGGTAGGGTAAAGTGGAATGCCTTTAAGTTCACAGTGGAATCTGCCCTTCTAAATAGACTTTAGTGGGGCAGTTTCCGTTGGTTTGCTCATATAAAAAAAACCTTTTTTTTTTTTTTTTATGGCGAAGAAAATGCCTTACGCATACCACCCCGTCCGGGGAGACGTTGTGGTTATGTGGGGCTTGCACCCACTAAAAACTCCGCCGTGAGCCTTCTTTCGCTTGGTGGATGGGACACGAGAACTGCTACGCATGACTTTCGCGACCCATCCAGCGCAGCCCATTGCCGGGCTCCATACTCTTTTGGTGGCCTCCTGGGCATCACCACAACTCACGAGGGCCGACGGGACTCACCCGATCCATCGTCGGCTCCTCCTAGGGCGGACTTTCATATAAAAAAAACCTAACTTAACCTAGTCTAAAGTAGAAATTAGATTATTGAAATAAAGCTACTTTTTACGGATTTTATCGCGTTATATTGATATTATTAATACCAACGTTTCGGACCCTTTACTGCGTCCATGGTCACGGTTAGACCATGGACGCTGTAAACAGTCAGTCTACCCTACCCGAATTATTCCACTTTGCTCCACCAAGCCACTGGTAGGGTAAAGTGGAATGCCTTAAAGTTCGCAGTGGAAATGGACTTTAGTGGGGCAGTTTCCGCTGGTTTGCTTATATAGAAAAAACCTAACTTAACTTAGTCTACACTTCATTCATTATAACGTTAGACAAATAACGGTTATAACGCCAGCGTTATTTCGATAATAGATATTAATAAGCTACGTTATTTCACGAATTTAGTACCACATGATAATATCTATTTACCATTTACAAAAAAATGTATGATATAAAATTCAATAATTTATTTAGTATATCACATTAACTGTCGTTATTTCATCGTTATTTGTCTAATGCTTTAATAAACAGAGTAAGTATAAGTAAAAATTAGATTAGCTTGTTACGAAGATAAATACTACAGTGCCGACCCCGATGGAACAGAATCCACCAAATTTTAAGCTAGTGGAAACTTCCCCACAAAAATCTACTTAGTAGGGCACATACCAATACCACTGCGAACGGCTTGGTGGGGCAAAGTGGAATAAGACGACTATAGTCGTAATATTCCACTTTTTTTTTGGGCAATTTCAGATTTATAAATCGAATTATAATCGATTTATAAATCGAAAATTGGCCCTCCCTGGACTTTTAGTCAGTTATGGAATTCGTGTCATTCACGACGACCATATGTAACTAAGAGCCGATGACTATATAAGTTGTTGATATTTGACAGTTATGTCTACTCTCTACGTCATCTGTCAGTCCGTATGTCATTTAGTACGGTCACCAACAAAAGTTGCCGAACAAAACCAAATGTTGAAAACATCACTACACCAACACTTTTAATTAAATTCTAGTTAAGGTAAAGCTTGTAATTATCTTATAGACAAATAACCCGTGCCGTAACCTTCTCGGGTCAGTAACTTCTAGATAATAAAAAATGTTAAAGCGTTTTAAAAAAAGTATCGTGTTTAGTGACTTTCGTTGCTGACTGTACCATTGAAAACTCTGATATTTGTGAAATAAGGGGCTTGGACTCATACCAAACATTTGAGAAGATATTTTGCAATCTAACTAACCATATAAAAATCAAAAATCACGTGAATACAATTTGCTGTTGCAATTTTTAATTATAATTGTTTGTTTCTAAAGTTAGGAATGCGGTAGTTATGATCTAGGACACTTTACTATGCAACTAGACACCAGCAGGTCAAGCTATGCAAAACTATAAAAAAATCCCAATCATTGATTATGATACTATGAACCTTTATCTTAGATATAATGCTGCTGTGCCTAGAATGTGTGAAGGTGCTATAATGTGTTGGCCAAATATAGTGATATTGATATTACTTGCTCTTGAAACAAGTTTAAAAAAAGGGTCAACCAGGCCATTAATTAAAAAAAATATTATTATATTAACTTTATAAGCCTAGTGCCCTAGTGGTATGACCACTGGACTGCCAAGTCGAAGGTCTCGAGTTCGAACCCAAGGCACGCACCTCTGACTTTTCGAATTCATGTGCGTATTAATAATTAAATTATCACTCGCTTAAACGGTGAAGGAAAACATCGTGAGGAAACCTGCATGCCTTAGAGATTTTTCTCGACGGTTTGTGAAGTATGCCAACCCGCACTAGGCTAGCGTGGTGGACTATAGCCTAATCCCTCTCAATATGAGAGGAGACCCATGCACAGCAGTGGGACATTATATGGGTTGATGATGGTGATGAATTTAAATTTTAGTCTTTCTACTTAGTCTAACTAATACATTACCTTTAATTTTATTTTTATTTGCTAGTAATATAATATCTTTTTGTGTATATCCTTTGTCAGAGATACTTAAGAATAATAAATAAATAAATAAACCAAATTGCTTTGTATTAAGAAAATAAAATAAAGGATTTGACAGATTGTAATATCTTGATGTATTGGCCTCTGTACTTTTCTTACCTACCTGATGGTAAGCATGATCTAAGATGAAGAACGTAATGTAAATAAAAATCCTCTTACATTGCAGCCTAGGTGTCTGCAATATCCCAGGGATGTGCCTTAATAGGCGGTGCACAGGGGGGTTCTGGGGTGGTCTATTAAGAGGACCCAGTGCCCCCCTCCATGTGCTGATGGTGGCCACCGGGGTAGTTTTAGTGGGTAAGAATCCCACACTCCCCGGTCTAACCCCCATAGACCGGTAGCCTTTTGAAGGTTTCCCCCCGTAAACAAAAAAAAAAGGTGTCTGCAATATGGTTTCTTTCATTGTTATTTGCATGCAGCTGAAAAAAGAATGTGCGGTACATGCACGTTACGCCATTTTCCCGCGATAAATTCTATTTCAAAATGTCAAATACTTTGACAGACGACATGTCAAGATTCCCGCCAAAATATCAGTAATTCGGATACGTTGGCAAAACAATAGTACAATTGAATCGTGAATGGCACGGGTGTTGGCCTTTTTGATGAACAAGAACCGAGTATCAAAGTTATTTATGTCATTACATTTAACATTGCATCTATCAATGTGTAAAGGTTACCTAAATATTTCAGGGGGAACCATAATTCTGATGATTGGAATGCGTGCCTACTTGAATACATGTTAGTTCATAAAGAGGCGTTTTCTAAGAAACCGCTGTATGTATCGGATTTTCTTCTTGAAAATTATTGACTTGATGGAGTCCGGTGTTTCTACCAGACAAACTGTCATAAATGTCATGGTCGTGATGTGGCAAGGGAACCCAAGTGCGGTTTTCAAACGATACGAGATAGATATACCCTGTCTCCTTCCAGATGCCAGACGATCCATGAGCATCTATAAAGTTTCTTGTCGGTTCTTATCAATAAGACTCATTTTTGAGATAGTTACTTTTTAAGACAGTTTTGGCTTTTCAATAGTAGGTAGGTAGGTACTTGTTTTAATGATCAAAGAAATTGAATTCATAAAACATTTGAAGCAAAAAAAAGAAGAGACACATACCTACTTACTTTAAGGAACTAAAGAACATAGTTAGTAAGCTGGTATTTTAGTTTATTTTGGAATCCATCAGATTATAAAAATATCACGTACACTAAATTCACATAAGTATCAACATTGCGGGTGTTAAAAATTTAGGGGCGCCAAGGCATTTTTGTTCTAAATGTAGATATTAATAGTGTAGGAAATAGCATACCACCCCTATGTCCCTTACGCCCTTTGAAATCAAAAGAATCCATATTATCTATTAATTTACGACAGACTATAATAAAACGTAGTGTATAAACAATTTTAATTGACAAAAAACTTTTTACGGCGATCATAAAATGTCGGTTGGAATAAAATCTATTTTTAATTAAAGCGCGAAATTACTTTTTTATTGATACCCCAATTATAATATTCATATTGTTTGTATATTGTGAACAACTTATTTACATTATACAACCTAATAAAATCGACATTCCTAGGCAACAACGTTTATATTCGTAAAAATGCATGATTTCGCAATGAAACCGCAATCGCATCGAAATCGAACTTCAGACGCGGGCAAGCAAGCCGGTTGTCTACAAGAAGGCACCTCGATCGTCGCTTGCAGTGTGACCAACTGCGATAGTTACTTTTTTTTTTTAGGTCGGACATAGTTTTTAGCTCGAGGGAGCTTTAAAAACTTAACCGGACTAGGCGGCGAGGCACCAAATGCCTCCAGCCAGGGGCAACTTATAAACTAAGCAACACAGCTAAGGGCGTCCCCTGCGGGACTCGGACCTCGGCTTAGGGCGTTGCTGGGGGGGCAGCTAGGGACGGCTGGATCTGGGTTTAAATTATTTAGGGGCGAATTTAAAGCTACTGGCTCGGCACGGGCCGGCTCGAGCAAGGGATGGGGAGGATTACCGTTATGGAGTCTTCGCGACGGGCCTCGCCGGCGAGGACGGTATATCGGGCGGCTGCGATAATTACTAATGTTGGGGTTGCTTTTATTCCTTGCAACATGGTTGAGTCGAACGACGCCGATACACACGATATACTCGTGAACGGGTGCCGTCTGTCAGGGCTGGTCAGCTCTTACTGTCAATGGCAATCTCTTTTTTTCTCTTTTTTTGTTTGTTATACTGGATTATTCTAATAGTACAGTCAACAAAAGAGATTAGTATACAGGTAGCGAACGAAATCTTCATCTTTACACAGATTGTGATTTAAATAATTACCCGTCAAAGGGTTTGATGTGTAGCAGCTTACAATACCTGCGTTTTGACACACATTGCGTGATACATTATTACACAATCTTTAACAAAACACAGATGTTTAATTAGCTGCCTATATACTTAACTCTTTTGTCGACCGTACTTACACATCAAACTGCATTGTTCTCATGAACTATTCAGATTTAGACTGTAATACTGAACACTGAAATCATGTTTTTTTTTTAAAAGAGTGTCTATTGAGTTTCTTGCCGGTTCTTCTCCATAAGACCCACTTTTTGTAACCGTGCAACTAGTTTTGACTTTTCAAAAGTGCTATTTTAAATTGTCTTATTGAAATAAAACATTTGGCTTTGACTTTTTATTTTGACTTTTTAAGAGAGGTAGGGCATAGTGGGAGTAATTCCACTCAAATCGGAGCTGCCCGACTGGAGAAGTACCTCCGCCTTGCAGAAAATCGAAGTAAAATAACACTGCTTTGAGCTGTGTTGTGTTTCTTACGGAAAGCCAGGTTGCCAGTGCTCCACGAGGAAACGTTGTGTTGGCAGTGGGGGGACTTTGACCCCTAAACTGCCAACCCAACTATTCCTTTTTCAATCCAGGGTCGGCAACGCGCAAGTGATACCCCTGGTGTTGCAAGCGTCTATAGGCTGCGGTAACCGCTTACCATCAGGTGGGCCGTATGCTTGTTTGCCTCCTTAGTAGAATAAAAAAAAAACTGAATCAGTATTTTTCTTATTATTAGGTAATTAACAAACAAAATGAAAAAAGACAATCATTGTCCTTTATTAATAGGTACCTCTGACTTTTCGAAATCATGTGCATATTATTAATAAATTATCACTCGCTTAAACGGTGAAGGAAAACATCGTGAGGAAATACGCCTTAGAGATTTTCTCGACGTCGTGTGAAGTTTGTCAACTCGCATTAGGCCAGCGTGGTGGACTATAGCCTAATTCCTCTCATTCTGTGAGAGGAGACTCATGCCTAGCAGAGGGACAGTGATGGATTGATGATGAGTATTAGTAAACATGAACATTAGGCAAAATCCAAAATTCAATATCATAAAAAGTTTTTATTCAATTAACACTAATTGAAAGGTCGCTAAAGTTAATAAATCATTAATCATTTATGATTGATGATATTCATTGCATTAAGAGTGCTTTCTCACTTACCAGCTATAGTATAAGGACAGTAGTGGTGTTCAAAGTTGCTATAAACCAATAACTTGGATTTAATTTTTAAGCATGTTTTTTAAAATAAACCAAAATAGCTTCGATAGCTACGATGCCACAGACAGACAAACATACACACAGACATACACGTCAAACATATAGCACATAGTTTTAACGTCGGGGGTTAAAAAGCTCTATTTTTCATGCCCTTCAAACCGTCGACTACATTTACCTAAAATTGACAAACTACATAATTGGCTATTGGTAAAGAGAAAATCTCAATTCAAAGAAACAAGCTTCGTAATTCGTAATCCACATATTGAAACATAGCTGCTCTAGCAAAATTGCGACAAACATACGTAAGGCGTAACTTTTGACATTTATACATAGCTACTAGCTGATTAGCCTTTATTATTAATTCCACTCAAATTGGAGCTGCCCGACTGGGGAAGTACCACCGCGTTGTAGAAAATCGAAGTGAAAAGTTCTTACAATGAGCAAGGTTGCCAGTGCTCCACGAGGAAACGTTGTGTTGGCAGTGGGGAGACTTTGACCTTTAAACTGCCAACGCGCAAGTAATACTCCTGGTGTTGCAAGCGTCTACAGGCTGCGGTAACCGCTTACCATCAGGTGGGCCGTATGCTTGTTTGCCACCTTAGTAGAATAAAAAAAATACTGAATCAGTATTTTTCTTATTATTAGGTAATTAACAAACAAAATGAAAAAAGACAATCATTGTCTTTTATTAATAGGTAGTAAAAACAAGAATTTTTTTACTTGTTCAACCTTTACCGATGTTTTAATAGGTAACAAATCGATTTACCAAGTAAATATTAGTAAAAATTCGAAATGAACGATGATCACAGAACTGTAAATCTTAGATTTCATTGGAAAATCTTAGCATTTACCGTATTTTTCATTACCGGGTTTCATGTAACAGATACATCAAAATAAAAAATAGTGCATTCTAAATTATTGTTTATCTACTGAGAACTATTTTTCTTAAGAAAAAATGCAACACAGTCTAAGATTTAAATCGTTAGATACCGCGTCAAATAATGGTCACGTTTCCGGTAAACTGGTTGACATCGGAAGTTGTATCGAATCTGTTATTGTCTCGTTCACTCATACTGAATATTGCACACTGTCGTTCTCTGTCTCTACATGGCATGTGTGCATGCACTCATCTCTGTATGGACACGCTTTCGAGCGGTATAAGTACGGTGAGGACAAATTTAATTATTTAAATCTTTGGACATAGTCGCATTCTAGCGACGGTGTTGCAAGCATTGCAACATTATTCTCTTCACAAGTTACACAGTAGCCCTACACCGCGCTAACCATATTTTAAAAGAAACTAATTTGGTGCTAATGAATAAAAATCATTTTGCGTAACATTTTGGGGGCGAACGCAAAGGTTATGACACAAATGATCGTGTAAAAAAATAATATAACCTTATACGAATAGTAATAAAGTATTTATTTGCGTAATTTAGAGAACTGTGGGTTACTTCAGTACCTACTTTAATATTATAAATGCGAATGTAACTATGTTTGTATGTTACGCTTTTACGTCTAAACCGCTGAACCAATTTTGATGAAATTGTGTAAGTACAGAGATAGGTTAGACCTCGAAGTTATTTCCATTAACCGAGCTTTGTCCAGGTCTTGTCTTCTTCGTCGCTTTCGTTCAATAATATAAAATAAAAAGCAAAATAAAATACTTAACACTGCTTTGAACTGTGTTGAGTTCCTTACGGTGAGCAAGGTCGCCAGTGCTCCACGAGGAAACGTAGTGTTGGCAGTGGGAGGACTTTGACCCTTATACTGCCAACCCAACTATTCCTCTTTCGTTTTACAGGGTCGGCAACACGCAAGTACCCCTAGTGTTGAAAGCGTCTGTAGGCTACCGTTACCGGTGGGCCGTATGCTTGTTGGCAACATATTGGTATAAAATATAGGATATATAATAAATAAAGGACATTTCTTTCTTCCACAGTTCCTGGCAGCAGCCACCTTCTCTTCATGTCAGAAGAATGACGAGATCATCCGTCAAGACTTCGACGGGCCCCACGATGATGGATCCTACAGATGGGCTTTACAAACATGTAATTTTTTTTTAAAGTTTATTAATAGGTATATCTAAACGCTTCAACGGTGAAGGAAAACATCGTGAGGAAACATATACACGCTTGTAACACCAGGGGTATCATAATAATATTAATCATAATAATCATTTATTATTTGTGAAACATAGGTAGACAAAAAATGAAGATCTTATAAATAATTGTACAGAGCGCTATGTTTTGTCTATGGTAAGACATAAAAATATGTTTTTTTTTTTATATTAAAAGGTTGTCATCTAAAAACTCGTTAACACTATAATAACATTGATCAATTAGAATTTTCTGTAACGTTTGTTTAAATTTCAGTAAGTATAGGTAAATTTTTAATGTGATCGGGTATTTTATTATAAATTCTAGGAGCGATGCCAAGGAAACTTTTACTCATAAGAGATGTTTTACATTTTTTTATAACATAATTGATTCGCATATTTAGCACGAGTAGGATATATTTTTGCTATCACTTGCGCGTTGCCGACCCTGTAAAACGAAAGCAATAATAATATTTTTGGGACATTTTACACAGCACCACCTAGTCCCAAACTAAGCAGAGCTTGTACTATGGGTACTAGACAATGGATATAATACTTATATACTTTTTTTTGTAAATACATACTTATAATACTGAAACACCCAGACAAACACAAAATACTCATGTTTCACCCACACAAATATTTGTGTCCTGTGGGAATCGAACCCACTACCCTATGATCAGCAGTCCGGCACTCGAACCGATGGACCACAGAGGTCGTTAGTGGAATATTTGGGTTGGCAGTGTGGAGAGGCGAGGTGTATTTGCCCCTCCAACGAAAAGGGAGGATCCTCCAACCAGGCGGGTGTTTTGCCTGGCGGGCCACGGCCCGACGGTTGATGTCGGGCGGGTGTATATATGCCATTTTCTTTGCGAATGTTGCTTGCGTGATTCACTACTTCGTAGTTCTATGTAACGCGGTAGATGTCGCTACAGCAGTATAAAGTTGGCCTTTATAAACGGCATCAAAATCCGTTGCGTGGTTTTAAAGATTAAGCATACAAGTGTAGGACGCCCTCCGTGAAGATGGAGTGATGATTTGCGAAAAGAAGGTAGAAGCTGGATGCGAAAAGCCGAGGACAGGGTGAAATGGCGCACATTAGGGGAGACCTCCCTGTCGGAGATCCCACACTTACAGATAGACTGGAACCACTGGAGCGGCGGTGAAACTTTGGTTCTCTCTGTGTGCTCTATCGTCTATTTCACGGGGAGTGCTCCGAAGAATTGTTTGACCTGGTGACTTCTTCACCGTTTTATCACCGCACCACTCGATACCGCAGTAGAGTCCATACGAATTACCTGGAATCGATCTCATCCAGCACAGTCAGATCATTCCTACCACGTACTATCAAGCTCTGGAATGATCTACCTGCTGCGGTGTTCCCCGTGCGTTATGACATGTCCTTCTTCAAACGAGGCCTAAAAGAGCTCTCTACCGTGTGGTAGAGACGTGTGGTACTGTGTGTACAGTAGGCGGCGGCACAGCTGGGCAGCCCATTCACAGAGATCTGCTACAGAATGATACTGAGGGCTTTACTAAAGTTGTGAAGAAGAATAGAAAGCCCAAGTGTCGAAATCAGTGCGGTAGCGCACCGACCGGACCGAACCACCTGCTGCGACCTGCTGTACCAGCGATGCAGCTTTACGTGTCTCGACTGCATTACTCTACAAAGGCCGAGGAGATTGTAGAGTACATCCGCATCCAGACCAAATTTACCTTGAGGGTCGAACAGTTGGAGTCTCGTCACAATGTGGATTTTAATTCCTTCGTGGTGAGAGTGCCGACTGAACATCTTTCGACCTTCATGAAAGAGGAATTTTGGCCAAAAGGAGTAGTGTTCCGGCGTTTCCGAGGCCGGCTACCGGACACCGCGCGACACACGACGCCGACTCTTCGTGTGAATTAGTGCTTAGTTTATTGTTTATGTATAGTATTTTAATTGTTATTGGTTTAAGTTATATTGTATTGTATTATAGTATTTTATATTATATGGGCCTTGTAGCCTGAATTAAATAAATAAATAAAAAATAAAAAAAACAGCTCTGTCTCCGACATTGCTGATGTCCATGGGCGGCGGTGACCACTTACCATCAGGTGGGCCGCTTGCTCTTCTGTCAGAGTAGGCAAAAAAAGGCCTACGTTCAGAAGACCAGCAGTAGACTAATATAGCATGATTATGATGATGAAACATGCATAGGGACAGACAGAGAGAAGCGACTTTACGTTTTATAGGTATCTACTATGTCTGGACTTTAAAAGAGACCATGATCCTCTGAGTTTGTTTCGGTGTTTCTTTTCAGAGGTCGTCAGTTAGGAAATGCCGGCGCCTTCTAGCATAAAAAAAAATCAAAGCATTGACTTGTAAAAGTGTCTTTAAAAGATCTATTTACAGAAAATAAATATCATTTCATTTCATTTATATCATTTCATTTCATAAATATCATTTCATTTCATAAATATCATTTCATTTCATAAATATCATTTCATTTCATAAATATCATTTCATTTCATTTCATAAATATCATTTCATTTCATTTCATAAATATCATTTCATTTCATATGTGGTGGTAGAAACCACACCAGAATCAAAGACGTGTAGTCAAAACTCTATTTGTTTCTTCCCCAGCTGGTGGTATATACCATGAACAGAAAGGAAGCCTTCAGCCAGGCAGGTCGGGAGAGCCGAGTCTGACAGTGGAAGGTCAATACCAATACACAGCTCCTGATGGTCAGGTAAACCAAAAACAATAATATTTATAATAATAATAATATTTTTGGGACATTATACACAACACCATCTAGTTATCAACACCACAATCAATCAAATGTTTTATTTCATTACGACGACTGTGGTCTAGTGGTTCGGGTATCGGACTCCTGATCATAAGATCGTGGGTTTGATTCCCACAGGACACAAATATAGTGACGAACATTAAGTGTTTGTGTTTGTTTGGGTGTTTCTTATATATTATTTATTTACAAAAAAAGTATATAATACGTATTATATCCATTGTCTATTACCCTTATTACAAGCTCTGCTTAGTTTGGGACTACATGAGTACATGGTGCTGTGTAAAATGTACCAAAAATATTTATTTATTTAGAGCCAGGGTACTGTAAAGGTTGTGCGTAAAATCATTACATAAATGACCATTAAATATTTACCTTACCTTTATAATATAAAAATCTCGTGCCAAGTTTTTGATATGTGATGTTTCCAAAATTTAGTTGTGTTCAGCGACTTTCGTTGCTGACCGTATAGAGGCCAGCACATGAAGCTTCTCCAATCTGTCAAATTTCTTTGATAGATTTTCAATTTTAAAGCAAAGCAATAAGGTTCATTTTCAATTGAGAAACTTTGACAGTTTCAGATAGCTTGACCTATTGACGTGTGTACAGTAATACTTACGCTTGCAACGCCAGGGATATCTTGGTATTTGCGCGTTGCCGACCCTGTAAAACGAAAGAGGAATAGGGGTTAATAGTTGGGTTGGCAGTATAAGGGTCAAAGTGCCAACACAACGTTTCCTCACGGAGCACTGGCAATCTTGCTCATCATAAGGAACACAATACAGCTCAAAGCAGTGTTATTTTACTTTGATTTTCTGCAAGAAGGTACTGCAGCTCCAATTTAAGCGGAATTACTCCCACTATGCCTCGTTTTTTTTTTAAATTTGATGACCTCTACTTCTATTTTTCGTTTTCAGGTGATCAACATGTTATATACAGCTGGTGAGAATGGGTTTGAAGCGCGAGGCGACCACATACCAACGCCTCCTCCCATCCCGCCGGCGATCCAGCGCGCCCTCGACTACCTAGCGACCAAACCTCCAACTAACGACTACTAAACCACTTATAAACTCTTAGGCTGACCAATGACCGTTTTAGAAAGGATCTACCATATTGCTTTTTGGGCTTCAGCCCAGGGCCCCGTGGATTCAAGGGGCCCCCAGCTAAGTCAATATAAATTAAATATCTTACTGTCTCATTTTTTTCTATACTTTGAGTAATTAGGTGGGCTCCCAAGTAGTATTGGCCCAGGGCCCCCTAAACTCACGGTCCGGCCCTGCAAGGACCCTTTAAGAAAGTAAAAAAATATGAATTTATGAAGTCAGTCAGTCAGTGCTCCGCGAGGAAACGTTGTGTTGGCAGTGGGGGCACTTTGACCCTTATACTGCCAACCCAACTATTCCTCTTTCGTTTTACAGGGTCGGCAACGCGCAAGTGATACCCCTGGTGTTGCAAGCGTCTATAGGCTACGGTAACCGCTTACCATCAGGTGAGCCGTATGCTAGTTTGCCACTCATTTATCACTAGGTACTAGGTACCTACTGCCATTTTTAGAGGTTATTTTTTTACTTTTTGACATAGCACCATCTAGTCCCGTGGGAGATCCATAGAATTTTGAAATTGACAGTCAGGCAAGGGCGTAGCTAGGATTTTGTTTAGGCGTAGACAAACCAAGACTATAACATAACATACCATCACGCCTGTATTCCCCGAAGGGATAGGCAGAGGTGAACTAATGTACACCCACATTTCGCCGGTATGTTTTAGGTCGAATGTAATACGGCGAGCCTACTGCCATTAACCGGGCACAAATCCAGACTCCGAGCTGCTACTGAGAATTTAATATAAAAACCCAATAACACTTTGCTCGACCTGGGGATCGAACCCAGGACCTCTAGCAGTCGCGCTTAGAACTACTAGACTAATGATATATCTAAGGTAAATGCTGTATGAGCAATGGGACAGGTTACGTTGAAAATGAATACCGCACCAGAAGCAAATATTATATAATTAATAAATAAACTCTTTGTATCTCATTTTAAGTGACCTGTAATAATTATGTTCTTAAGAGAGAAATAAATTCTTTAAACCCAAAAATGAAAAACGAATCTAGATTCAAGCATTCATAGTACAATCTTATAAAATTCGCCTTGACAATAGAATCAAAATGTGTTTATTAATAGGCTACCTACGTAATATTACTTTACGGTTTGTGAGCATTCTTGCATCTTCTTTCAGCTACCGCCCCCTGCCTGTAGGTACCTCGCTACGCTTGCAGACAGGGGAGCCAATATGAGGACATAGGAACTATTTGATGAAAGACAATCTACTGATACATTCTGACAAAACTAAGCAGAGCTTGTACTATGGGTACTAGACAATGGATAAATATAATACATATATACTTACTTTTACTGACTTTGACTGCCTCATTAGTCTAGTGGTCCTAAGCGCGACTGCTACGCTAGAGGTCCTGGGTTCGATCCCCAGGTCGAGCAAAGTGTTATTGTGTTTTTCTATGAAATTCTCAGTAGCAGCTCGGAGTCTGGATTTGTGCCCGGTTAATGGCAATAGGCTCGCCCCCTATTACATGGGACCTAAACATACCGGCGAAATGTGGGTGTACATTAGTACACCTCTGCCTAACCCTTCGGGGAATACAGGCGTGATGGTATATACTCACTTTTTTTGTAAAAATTTATAATACTTAAGAAACGCCAAGACAAACATAGGTACACACTTATGTTCATCACATTATAAATATTTGTCATGTGGGAATCGAACCCCAAACAAAGTCCAGATTATAATACTTCAACAAACGGTACGTTTTGTACCTTTATTTTCTTAACTGCCGGTGACGCGTCACCGACTTCTTGACGAGACAAGTCATGGCATGATGCACTTGTTTTCGAGCTACCCGCGTTATTCACAGGCGTCCGTCCTTTGAAAGGTATTTTCAGCTTTAAATTATTATAATTTAATGTCGACAAGGTCTTCTAATAATTTATTATAATTCAGGAACATTGTTATAATCTCTTTGTCCAACAAACTATTAGTTTTTAAGTTATTAAGCATAGCAAAAATTCGACCGTGGGCAGGATTCGAACCTGCGTCTTCTGATTAGGTACACCAGACGCTATGACCACTAAGCCACCGCGATACCTACCCGTCATGTCGAATTTTGCCTTCACATTCTGAATTTACGTCTTTATGGTGACGTCACGTTTATTGAAAAGCAAGTTTTTGCTTCTCAACCGACACGACTTACTTTACAGTTAGTACAATGTCGAACGATGCCACCTTACCTACTAATTCCTACTATTAAAGTTCTATAGTTTAAAAGTTCTATATATAAACGTGACGTCACCATAAAGACGTAAATTCAGAATGTGAAGGCAAAATTCGACATAGGGGTAGGTATCGCGGTGGCTTAGTGGTCATAGCGTCTGGTGTACCTAATCAGAAGACGCAGGTTCGAATCCTGCCCACGGTCGAATTTTTCCTTTGCTTAATAACTTAAAAACTATGATAATTAAAAAGCCGAAAATTCCTGTCAAAATTTTGTCTCGATTTACCTCTGGACTGTACTGGCTCTTTCTTTAAAACGTCATTTCAGACATTACCGTTCATTATGACATACTTAATACTTTCTTCTTTGTCTGGACTTTAAAGTTTAAAACAGACCATGATTCCCTGACTTTGTTTCGGTGTTTCTTCTCAGAGGTCGTCAGTTAGGAAATGCCGGAGCCATCTAGTATTGAAATCTAAAACATTGACTTGTAAAAGTATTTTTAAAATATTTGTTTACAGAAACAAATAAATCATTAATCATCATTTATTTATAACCTTAGCGATAAGAAATATTAAAAAGCTGTATTTTTATACTCAGAAATAAAACAATTTAGAAAAATATAATAATCTTTTATTACTATGACAAAATATCCACAGGTACACTCGCAAGCATAAATAATATGTATACACTTAGCGAAATTCTAAAACGATTTTATTTTATGGTATTGACTGAAATTCTACGTGTTACGAATATAGTATTTCTAAAACTGAGCCTTAACTCAAAATTGCAATCGTCATTTTACGGAAAAATAACTTTTAAATATTTTTTTTATACAACTAAGGTGGAAAACAAGCATACGGCCAACCTGATAGTAAGCGGTTACCGTAACCTATAGACGCTTGTAACACCAGGGGACATGCGCGTTGCCAGCCCTGTAAAACGATTGGATTGGCAGAAGGATCAAACTCGCCCCACTGCCGACACATTTCCTCAGGGAGCACTGGCAACCTTGCTCACCGTAAGCAACACAACACAGCTCAAAATAGTGTTATTTCACTTCGATTTTCTGCAAGGCGGAGGTACTTTCCCAGTCGCGCAGCTCCAATTTCTAATAATATTTTCGTAAGTGTATACATATTAATTATGCTTATGACTGTACATACAATTAAATTCATGACTTAAGTTGTACTTATGTACACAATAATATTATAATATAATATGCATTTCAATTGCTTTATACACCGTGTCTTTTTTGTCGTCTTACAGCCGAAAGGAAACCATCTAATATATAAAATTCTCGTGTCACAGTTTTCGTTGCCATACTCCTCCGAAACGGCTTGACCGATTTTGATGAATTTTTTTGTGCTTATCGGGGAGGTCTGAGAATAGGCCAACATCTATTTTTCATACCCCAAATTTTTTTTTTATGGCACAACAACGTTTGCGGGGGCAGCTAGTTATTTCAATATTATTTCTGCTAGATATGGGACTAAGTCTGAAATCTTGAAAAAAAAAAAGAGAACTGTTTCTTAGAAAAAAGTTCAGGTCGCTCAACAAAATGTAGGATGTAGCTGATTTTTTTGCACTTCATGGTTGATCCCATACAAGAAATTGTTGATAATAAAATTATGTGTAAACTTAATAATTATTTTTATCAAATATTATGTATAGTATGTTGGGGTAAGATCGGCGCTGAGGTAAGAACGTATAAACGAAATTTCCGTCCTATTCGGATATAAATTTTAATGCTAGCTAACTATCATTGCGCGCGGGGCGGTACATGACGTAGTGCGAATTTGGCTAACATTAAAAATTATAGCGCCGATCTTACCCCAACCTACCCTACTTAATTCTAATTACCTGCCTAAGTATCTACCTACTTGCAAATATAATATGAATATTTTTATTTGTCTTTTTCACGGGTAAAACATAGGCATCATAAAGCAAGAAAATATACTTTTAAACAAGTTAAAATTTATGTAGGTTGAGTTGACCACCTCTAAATTATGAAGTTGTATACTCACCCACGTTCACCTAACCCAATAGGTGAATATACCACCAACGATATAAAAAAGTGGAAACTCACGTATTGGTGAGATTTTTTACGGTGAGTGGCCACCCAGGCCTGTAAGACGTCAAAAAAACACTGTATATTATGCATCTATAACATTGATTTTTATACAGGATGGAAACGACATATAAAAAAAAAACTGTCAAATTTTCCCAATTGATTATGAACCTTGTTGCTCTGTATTAAAGTTGAAAATCAATCAAAGAAATTTGACAGATTGTGGTAGCTTGATGTGCTGGCCTGTGTACTTTCTTTATTTTTTATAGTTTTTCTTTGGACAGTTGCTACATTAACTAGGTATGGTATTAGACCAATAAGAACAGTAAATAATGTTATATTATTAAAATAAAGACAGCCTTATAGCTTAGTGGTTCTAAGCGCAACTGCCACGCTTGAGGTCCTAGGCTGAATTCCCACGTCGAACAGTGATATTTGGTTTACGGTTTAAATTATTTATTTCTCTAAGATTTACAAAATCACTTATCGAGAAACAAAGCAACTTATATCTAATAACAATTATATTGATTTCTGACATTTACGCGAATATTATACATTGAAATAAAACTCACGGGTCACGGGTAGACGGGTAGAGTCTACCCGTGACCATGGACGCTGTAAAGGGTCCGAAACGTCGGGATTAATAATATCAATATACGCGATAAAATCCGTAAAAAAGTAGTTTTAATAACAATTATATCATTTATCCTAGAATAGCACAGACATTGGTTTATAATTTTTTAAATGGGTAATTGTAAATTCACTACAATATAATATTGCAGAGCGGAGCGTTTTTATTTCGTGGGTAGATTTACACTATTACTCACGCACGTCGAGTCGCGTCGGCTGTGCCTACGCTTCGAGCATGCTGTTCTTTCCGCTGTTTTTTTTTTTTATGGAAGAGGGAGGCAAACGAGCAAGCGGGTCACCTGATGGTAAGTGATCACCGCCGCCCATTGACACCCACAACACCAGAGGAGTTGCCAGTGCGTTGCCGGCCTTTGAGATAAGAATAGGCTCGCTTCTTGAATGTGTTTAATAATGTAACGTCAGTGGCAGCTTCGAAGTTTGAATTTGTGACCGGTTAAGGGCAGTAGGCTGGCCCCCAACTACATGGGACCTAAGGGCTGATAAGTTCATAGAGATATCCAACAAAATTTTACACGACCTTGGAATCGAATCCAGGACCTCTATTGTAGCACCCAATTACGCCCACAAAGCTAATGAGTAGTTAAAGAGGGTTATAGACCTAAATTAATTAAAATTTATAATAAACTTCCAACACAAATTAAAATTACCACTGCCACGTTTCAATCGAAATTTACATAAATTGAAAAATCATTCTACTCTGTTATAGAATATTGAGAATTATTAAGCAAAGGAAACATTCGACCGCGGGCAGGATTCAAACCTGCGTCTTCTGGTTAGGTACACCAGACGCTATGACCACTAAGCCACTGCGATACCTACCCGGCATGTCGAATTTTGCCTTCGCTTTCCGCTGCGCTTTTCGCTGCCCGCGGTCGAATTTTTCCTTTGCTTAATAACTTTAAAATCTTAGCATGGAATATGCCAAAAAATACAAAAAAAAAAGATGAATATTTAGAAGCTAAATAGAACTACTTCCCAATTATTTGTTACTGTAACTTATCATCAGTCATCTAATATATAAAATTCTCGTGTCACAGTTTTCGTTGCCATACTCCTCCGAAACGGCTTGACCGATTTTGATGAAATTTTTTGTGCTTATCGGGGAGGTCTGAGAATAGGCCAACATCTATTTTTCATACCCCTAAATTTTTTTTTTATGGCAAAACAACGTTTGCGGGGTCAGCTAGTTTCATATAAGTATACTGCCTGCCAATCTGGTGCCTGCCAATATGGTGATTAAATATGGAATATAATAAACCGCGCATCAAAAATACTGATTGAGCAACAAAATTACTGATTAAGTAGCAAAATACAGATATCGGTTAGGTTAGAACTGTGACCACACATCGCCAGAACCAAATCAGAATGATACCGAATCTGAAAACCAAGAAAGTGTATATAATAACACTTTGATGAGCAAATTGAGTGTGCAATTCAGTATTTTTGGTGCTAATTTCGAATATTTTGATTGAAAAAAGGGGATTTACAGTTAAAGTATTTTAAATACCACCCATTAAATGATTGCAAGTTTTATGCAAATTTTATGTAACACCTACTTTTGTAACCATTTTTAAAAGCAAATAAATATTTGATTTGAAACTTTAATAAACAAATTTAGTTTTTGTTAGGTAGCACATTGCACTCGTACGAAGACAGGGAGGGTCGGTATACACAAAAACCTTCCGGAAGAAATTATCTATAATTATTTAACATAATCCTATAAAGTTATTTAGAAAAGGAAAAATTCAACCGCGGGCAGGATTCGAACCTGCGTCTTCTGGTTAGGTACACCAGACGCTATGACCACGGATCGCGGGTGCTTAGTGAAGACGAAGGTTCGAATCCTGCCCGCGGTTGAATTTTTCCTTTTCTAAATAACTTTAAAAATCTTGGCATGGAAAATGCCAAAAATATACAAAAAGATAATTCTATAATATAATAATTATAAATGGTAAACTTAATTATTCAAAATTATATAAGGCAATTTTTAAAGACACATTATTAAAGGTCTGCTAATCCCGAAACTAGGAAATACCTGTAACTTCGGAGTAAGTAAGGGCTTATATTTACAGCCACAACCCGTGTATAATATATGCAGGGTGTCCGGTAAAAATATATTACCTTATTGTAAATTTTACTATATTATATCATATACATACATACATACATACACTCACGCCTTTTTCCCGTAGGGGTAGGCAGAAACTAAAGAACGCCACTTGCTACGATTCTTGCATACTTCTTTCGCTTCGACCACATTCATACATCTTGTCATACATACACGCTGGTTGCGAGTACTACGCACCTGACCTTTTTGAAGAACCTCACCAATAAGGTCGGTGTAAGTTTTTCTAGGGCGTCCCCTCTCGGCGGTTCCACTGACATTCGCCATATAAATCCTTTTTGTTAGTCGCCTTTCATCCATTCTCTCGACATGCCCAAACCATCTCAGCATATTCTGAGATGATATTCTAATATATATATATTATATTATATATATAACCTTATTGTACATAATACTTTGACGACGTCTGTGGTCTAGTGATTCGAGTATCGGACTGCTGTTCATGGGGTCGTGGATTGGATTCCAACATAAGTGTTTGTGTTTGTCTGGGTGTTTCTATGTATTATAAGTATGTATTTACAAAAAAAAAGTATATAAGTATTATAGCCATTGTCTAGTACCCATAGTACAAGCTCTGCTTAGTTTGGGACTAGATGGTGTTGTGTAAAATTGTCCAAGAATATTTATTTATTTATTTAGCTGACGCCGCAAACGTTGTTTTGCCATAAAAAAAAAATTTAGGGGTATGAAAAATAGATGTTGGCCTATTTTCAGACCTCCCCGATAAGCACAAAAAATTTCATCAAAATCGGTCAAGCCGTTTCGGAGGAGTATGGCAACGAAAACTGTGACACGAGAATTTTATATATTAGATTTATAAAAGACACTAAGACCAATATGAATGTATTCCACATTTTTTAAATTACTTTTAAAAATAATTATGCTATTACTTTATAAGAAAAGATAGACATTAAAAATGTATGTCCAATTAACCGAAATTAATAAATTAGTTAAATTTGTACTAGGGGTATAGTTTGTATTAGGGGTCAAATGATAAGGCATTCGTTGAAACTATTAGTATGTTTGATAGATTTATTTCAGATAAAATTTATGTTTTTTTTGTAATTAGGATATATTTTACTTAACTATATTGTATTTTTCTAACTATCCAATAAGTTTTAGAAAGAAAATAAAGAAAAATATTTATTGATACAGTCTTGGACAATGCTCACAAAATATTAAAAAAACATGATGGCAAAACAAATAAAAAAAGGATAAAAAAAATGTGTGCCCCACGACTGCTTCAAATAGGCTCCAGTTCAGCTAAATGCCAGACTGCTGGTGAGCTGCTTGGCGCTGGTTTTCAACTGGACCTTTAAAATGATGTGTCACGGATGCAAACCAGCATACAATAACAGTAGGTATTTTAGTATAAGCTATTTCAAGGTCATCCATTAATTACCGGACAACCTGTATATATCTAAGTTTTAATGTGTTTCAAAATAAAAAATAAATTAACAAGAATAATTCAAACGTATAAAATCTGATAATTTATTTTGCAAATTTTACTGTTGTGTGAGTCTGTGTTCTTGGGTGTGAGTGTGTGTGAGTGTGTGTGTGGGTGTGTGTATGGTGTGTGTGTGTATTGTAGTCTGTGGTGTAATTGATAGTCGTGTCCACCCCGTATACATATAAGGTTACAACAAAATACAAGTACATATACCCGTATTAAGATACATAAACCGGTAAACCGTATAGTTTTTACAAAAAAAAAATTTAAGAAAATTTAACAAATACATAAATTTGATTGCCTGTTTGAAAAAATGGCAATAAAACATTATTAATTTCGTGAACAAATTACATAAATCAATAACTTAATTAATTTTAATCAATATTTCCATACCCAAAATATGACTTCATTATTCTCGGAGCTACACTCCCAACTATATTGGGGTCGGCTTCCAGTCGAACCAGATGCGGGCTGAATATCAGTATTTTACACGAAGCGACTGCCGTCAGGCCTCCGCAACACAATTTTTGGTTAATACCGATGTAGCGACATCTACCACGCTACATAGAACTACGAAGTCCTGAATCGCGCAAGCAACATTCGCAACGAAAAGTTGCATATATACAACCGCCCGACATCAACCGGTTGGAGGATCCTCCCTTTGGTTGGAGGAGTAACACACTTCGCCTCTCCACACCGATATCCTGAGGACTGAAACTGACAATCAGTCTATGGTTGTCAGTTTGGGTTGTCTGCTACGACTGTCCAACTGGGATCGACTGCTTTACGTGCTCTCCGAGGCACGAAGGAGTCTCATAGTGTTAACAGTGGTCACCCATCTACACAGTGACTGCGGTTCATCATCATCAACCCATATACTGTCCCACTGCTGGGCACGGGTCTCCTCTCATATTGAGAGGAATTAGTGCAGCTTAACTTTCCCGATCGGATGATCGTGACATACCTTTTTTTTTTTGTTATAAAGTCACATTTGGGTATGCCTATAATTAAGATTTGTATACTAAAATTAAAAAAAAACTGTATGTCTGCCAGTGTGACATAATACAGATAACATTTCAAGCCTCAATAATGACATTAAAAATCCCTGTTAGAATAAATATTTGAAAAATTCAATAAAACATTGGCAACATTGTTCAGTCATTTCGTTAAAAATGTAAGTCATTCAAGGAGTTCGTATAGCTTGCCAAATCTGGGGGTCTACTCTCCAAGCACGAAGTCCGTAGTTTAATCGACCTTCGTTACGGGCGTTTCCTACTCCGTATCACCTACGGAAGGATGATTCGTTCGGGGCCCAAACTAAGAATGAATGACAACACAATTTGACAGTTGTCCCTACTCTCAATGTGTTTTTACCCGTTCAAAAAATTGAATTTGACACTTGTTTTATCGGACGCCGAAGTTTCGGAGAACTTTCGAAAGGCTCGTAACTTCGTTGACGGAGATAGGGAGTAGACCCTCTGGTTGGTAACATATCGTTGTCGCCAACACCCACTTAGTATTTCTGACGTATTTTGATTGCCTCAAACGACTTGGCGCCAACGTTGGTGATATCGATTCCCGTAGTGGGGAGATGGTATGTTCCAATAACAAACCAATTGGTACAGAACATCAAGCTACGCCAATCTGTCAAAGGAGGTCATCAAAAGTCCACACAACTCAGCCCAAATTTGTACCCGAGGTACATGACAGCTGTCAAGTTGACAGTTTTTACTATGAAATCAGTATGAAACTGGTATTGTGCTAAAATGGCGTGCGTTTGACATTCCAAAACTGCCACTGACAGCAGATAACTATCAGGTTGACAGTTTTTCTATATAAACACTACGAAACTGATACTAGTGTGTTAATATTACGTGCAGTTTTAAAATTATTTTTTTTAAATCTTTATTTAATTTGGGGTTTTTATCCTTGTGGATACGTCAACCCCATCGTGCCTTATATACAATATACAATAATCAAATAAGTACTAAATCTAGGAAGTTTTAAAAATTTAAAGTTATGTTTTCTCATCCCCTAGTGAGCATAAAAAAAATGACTAGAGTTTTAGCCAGCGTAATACAGGGTATTTTTTCCAATGAGTGTACCCTCGGTACATCATTTGGGCAGATTTTGGTGACATCCTTTCTTTGATAGATTTTCAACTTTAGTACAAAACTATAAGGTTCATTATCAATTGGGAAAATTTAACAGTTTTGGATAGCTTGACCTGCTGACGTCTGTACATTTGCTTTGATGATGATGACGGCAGATATGCCACGAACTCCAAAAATAGACTTAATAAAAAGAATAATAATAAACAACCATTTTTATTTAATTAATAAACAACTTTACATTAAAAAATGGCACTTTTATTGCAATTTCTTAACACTATTCTAAAATATAAGGGACTCGTCATCAATCCATATACTGTCCCACTGCTGGGCACGGGTCTCCTCTCAGAATGAGAGGGATTAGGCTATAGTCCGGGGAGCTGGCGAGTATTGTGACTAAAAGATGTAAATTCAGAATGTTAAGACGCAGGTTCGAATTATCCCCGCAGTCGATTTCCTTCGCTAAAATAACCTATTATGAATACAAATTAATAATAACATATTACATTTAGTATGTAAAGTCAAGGGTAGTCAAACAAGTTCCGACTTTACGTCTCTAAAAATAAGGTTATTCATCAACGTCCCCTTTGTACAGCCAGCAGATAAAGCTATACAAAACTGTCAAACTTTCCCAATCGAATATGAACCTTATTGCTGTGTGCTAAAGTTGAAAATCTATCAAATACATTTGTCAGATTGTGGTAGCTTGATGAGCTGGCCTCTGTACAATGAGGGATATTTTTTTAAATGAGTTTAGCTAAATGTGCATCTATTGTTCTTTACCTTGTATAAAACCGTGATACTTACAAAAAAAAATTAAGATATAACAATGTTATAAACAGCGCCATCTATGAGCGTTACCTGTCAACTTTAAGTTCGCTTGTCAGAGGTACCACTGTGTCTTTATAGATGGCGCTGCTGTGCTCCTGCAGCATCTTCTCTCCTTCTTCTGGTAACGCTTCTGATGCTATCTGCTTATCAGCTGTAAGAAGAGGGTTGGACTTGGATGTAGTTGAATGTATAAAAAAATGGTGACTCTGGACAGAGATAAATTGTTTTTGTATTAAGACGTCACACCGTGCGAAACAATCGTGTCTATGCTACTAAACAACAACAACTCAACAATAATGATGGCTAAGTGCACGGCGTGACGTCACTCTCTGATCGGTGTATTTTCTGTAAATATGAATAATTTTTGGAGCGAAGTTCCTTATCGCGCGTTGTGAAAGGGGGCTAGACGGAAGTTGTCACGACACTTTTTGCTTGTCAACAATATTTGAATTTCGAATTATTGAGTGAATGACAATATTTGAATTTCGCGCGTTGTGAATTGTTGAGTATACAGGTTTTTTTATTTTTTATTATTAAATTTTAATGAAAGGAACTTCGTTCCATCCGGGTGTCCCTTGACACCTCTCAAGTTTTTTATATTTTTATAATAAATTATTGTTATGTTTTTTTGGAATCTACATAATAATTAATCATTAAAAGTGCTCATTAACAAGATTTATTCTTGATGGAAACACGCCTATTTTTTTAGAATGTCCGCAATTTGATTATGGCTTGTTCACCGGGGTCTACCTTCCAAGTCTTCCATCCATACTCACCACGTATACTTGCTCCGTCCATTCTCGCTACGCCAAACGTGCAGGAAATAACACTAAAATTAAATATTTTAAAAAACCCCGACACGATTTGAAATTTATCATAGTATTCTACTAGTCAAGCACTTTCATTTGATACCCATATTGAGGGAGCTGTGAAAATATGTGCAATCCACCATTTTGTGCCGGCGGCCATCTTGGACCGATTTCCATCAAACATAGTTAAGAACACTCTAGACTAATTCACCTTTCAAACAAAATCAAAATTGGTTCATCCACACACACACACGCGCACACACACACCGACGTTTTTGTGTCCGGGGGTTAAAAATATTAAATAGTAATACTTCACACATTTTACAAGTTTTTTTTTTTTTTTTTTATACCACTAAGGTGGCAAACAAGCATACGGCCCACCTGATGGTAAGCGGTTACCGTAGCCTATAGACGCTTGCAACACCAGAGGTATCACTTGCGCGTTGCCGACCCTGTAAAAATCTTTTCACACCCTTCTTGAAGAACCCCATGCTATAGTCTCTGGGGAAAACCTGGACCGGTAGCTGATTCCACAACCTAAGCGTGCGTGGGAGAAAATGCCTCTGGAATCGCACGGTATGAGACCAAAGTGGTTCAAGGGTATGTGACAAGTGCACGCGAATTATTCGAATTTGAACCCTAAAGTAGTGTTAATAGAAGTCACAAGACACGCAGTCGTATATTGGGGAAGCTGATAACCAACCTGCTCTCTTGTCACTCCTTGTTACGACGGCGAACAGTATAGCGTGTAGCGCCGACCCCAGTACTGCTACCACGGCGAGCACCCTGAAGGAGGCCCGCCCGCCCAACCAGCTGTACAGCTGCCCGCCCACCAGCGAGCCTACTGCGAACCCTGGGAACGAGAGACGAGAGATTCCGTCAAACGGGGTGAATCGAGACAAAACTTTGAAAGGGATTTTCAGTTCTAATGATTATAGTCACCAGCGAGCCTATTGCGAACCTTGGGGACGAGAGATCGTCAAATAGGGTGAATAGAGTTGTAGGGGGTGAATAGAGAAGTAGGGGTGAATTGAGACAAAACTTTGAAAAGGATTTTCAGCTTTAATGATTATAGTATATTTATTTCTGACATTTACGCGAATATTGTACATTGAAAAAAATACTACTTTTTACGGATTTTATCGTGTTATATTGATATTATTAATCCCAACATTTCGGACCCTTTACTGCGTCCATGGTCACGGGTAGACTAATAATATCAATATATCGCGATGAAATCTGTAAAAAGTTGTTTTATTTCATATTAATTATAGTGTTAGGAAACGGGACTTTGACCCCTTTCTCCGAGCCTTTTCCCAACTATATTGGGGTCGGCTTCCAGTTTAACCCAGTATTTCACACGAAGCGACTCCCAGACCTCCGCTGCCCAATTTTTGGATTGCGATACACTGAGGATAGACTGGTTGTCAGGCTTTTTGGGTTTCTGACTACCACTAACGATTGTCATAGGTGTTCGTATGACAACCGGGACCGACGGCTTTACGTGCTCTCCGAGGCACGGAGGGGTCTCGATGTCTTAAGAATGGTCACCCATCCCCAGAGTGACCGCGACTAGCGCAGCTTGCAGATCGGTTGAGCCCCTCGTGGCTAAGTAAAAAAGGGACTAATATTTTTGCTAAATTATAATAAACCATTAGAAGACCTTGACTGAGCTTGATCAAACTAAGTTTTGTCTCCATTCACCCCTGCAGCCCTATTCACCCCGTTTGACATTATTGAGATTTTTTTTTATGATAAAAAAATATAATTTATTTATTATCTTATGTATGTATTTCCGAAAAAAGGATTATAAGTATTATATCCATTGTCTAGTACCCATAGTACAAGCTCTGCTTAGTTTGGGACTGTAAAATTGTCCAAGAATATTTATTTATCATAACTTACCGACTCCATCGTCCATCCCGGCGACAATGCCCTGGATAGTGGCGGAGTACCCCTCAGGGGCCACGTGCGCTGCATACCCAACTATAGTCGAGTAGCATAGCGCATATGTTGGGCCCTGCATTATAGCCTATAAGGACAGAATATAATAATATCATTATTAAGTATATACTTTTTTAAGGATTTTTTTTTTCAAAACCTATAAGGAAGTGGCAAGTGATACCCCTATTGTTACACCTTAGTGGTATAAAAAAAAAATCTAGAAGAAATCTAATTTCGACAAGACCCACTTTTCTTTCGGGTTAAAAGGGCCTAAATAGCTTTCGTAGAAAATTTTTAGCATTCACAATATATACAGTGTGTTTGGGAATCGGTTACCGATACTTTAAGAGTATAATTATGTATTATAAGTATGTATTTACAAAAAAAAAAGTATATAAGTATTATATCCATTTTAAAGTTATTTAGAAAAGGAAAAATACGACCGCGGGCAGGATTCGAACCTGCGTCTTCTGGTTCGGTACACCAGACGCTATGACCGCTAAGCCACCGCGATACCTACCCGTCATGTCGAATTTTTCCTTCACATATTGAATTTACGTCTTTATGGTGACGTCAGTAACACCGACTCGAAAATTCGACATGCCGGGTAGGTATCGCGGTGGCTTAGCGGTCATAGCGTCTGGTGTACCGAACCAGAAGACGCAGGTTCAAATCCTGCCCGCGGTCGTATTTTTCCTTTTCTAAATAACTTTAAAATCTTAGCATGGAAAATGCCAAAAATATACAAAAAGACATTATATCCATTGTCTAGTACCCATAGTACAAGCTCTGCTTAGTTTGGGACTAGATGGTGTTGTGTAAAATGTCCCAAAAATATTTATTTATTTATTATTTATTTATAATTATATGCACAATTTTATCGACAAATGCACTTTTATATATACTCCTAACCCAAAACCTCGCGAATGGCAGCCATCTTATTTTAAAATAGGGGTATGTTCAATAAAATGCTAATATTTTTCAATTTAAGAGACCTACTTATGTGCAAATGGCCTTATTGTAAAGATAAACGTTGAAGCTATGGAATAATTAAGCAATATTCCTGAATAATAAACTAAATAAAATTTCGTAATTTAACATATTTTTTAACACTTTTTGTGTTAAAAAATATGTTAAATTACGAAATTTTACACAAAAAATACTTATCGTTTTTGCGTTTTCTCCTCCTTTATTTACATGTAAAGGTTTATATGACTGCCTCATTAGTCTGGTGGTCCTAAGCGCGACTGCTACGCTAGAGGTCGTGGGTTCGATCCCCAGGTCGAGCAGTGTTATTGGGTTTTTCTATGAAATTCTCAGTAGCAGCTCGGAGTCTGGATTTGTGCCCGGTTAATGGCAATAGGTTCGCCCCCTATTACATGGGACCTAAACATACCGGCGAAATGTGGGTGTACATTAGTACACCTCTGCCTAACCCTTCGGGGAATACAGGCGTGATGGTATGTACCTCAATGAATACTAGATGCCAAGGATTCTGTATGAATGATATACACAGCATTCTGATCCCGTAGCATAGGAGCGACACAGTCAGCGTGGTCCCGTATCCGAAGCGTTTGATTATTTTACCTGAAAAAAAAAACGCTATTAGTTTTTTTTTATTGGGGCATTTTACAGAGCATTTAGTCCCAAACTAAGCAGAGCTTGTACTATGGGTACCAGACATGCATACTTTTTTGCGCTTCGTTCACATTCATACATCTAGTCATACACACACGCCGGTTGCGAGTACTACGCACCTGACCTTTTTGAGGAACCTCACCAATAAGGTCGGTGTTAGTCTTTCTAGGGCGTCCCCTCTCGGCGGTTCCACTGACATTCCCCATATAAAACCCTTTTATTAGTCGCTTTTCATCCATTCGTGGGCAAAAGTTACAACAGTTATTTAGCGAAGGAAAAATTGGACCGCGGGCAGTATTTAAACCTGCGTCTTCTGGTTAGGTACACCAGACGCTATGACCGCTAAGCCATCGCGACACCTACCCGCCTTGACGAATTTTGCCTTCACATTAAGAATTTACGTCTTTATGGTGACGTCATAGCGTCTGGTGTACCTAGAAGACGCAGGTTCGAATCCTGCTCGCGGTCGAATTTTTGCTTTGCTAAATATCATTAAAATCTTAGCATGGACAATGCCAAAAAATACAAAAAGATAAAAGTTACAACATATAGATCGAAGGGACATAGCGTGCCCATTCCAGACGGACGGCACGACCAGCTCGACTCTTACGAGAGATTTGGCTGTTAAAACAGCCGGATGAGTGGCCTGGAAAGAGGCAAAGGAAGCCTTTTCCCAGCGGAACGAACCTTTCTTAATTTATAGTACGGAAATCCCTCATGGATATTCCACCACCCTGGGAGGTGACAGGGTATGTCAGCCTCTTACCGACTAAAACCTGCAATTATCTTCACTTTCCCTATAGTCATGGCCATGGGATCCATGAAATTTACCACGGTCATGACAGGAGCAGGACGAACCTGGCTACTAAAAAGCTATTAAAATTTATCGATTTCTGTCATTTACGCGAATATTATAAATTGAAAAAAAAAAACAACTTTTTACGGATTTCATAGCGAAACTGTCTAGACTGTCTACCCGTGACCATGGACGCTGTAAACGGTCCGAAACGTCGGGATTAATTATATCACTATAACGCGATAAAATCCGTAAAAAGTAGTTTTATAGTTATTTAGAAAAGGAAAAATTCGACCGCGGGCAGGATTCGAACCTGCGTCTTCTGGTTAGGTACACCAGACGCTATGACCACTAAGCCACCGCGATACCTACCCGTCATGTCGAATTTTTCCTTCACATACTGAATTTACGTCTTTATGGTGACGTCACTAACACCTATTGAAATGCAAGTTTTTGCTTTTCAACCGACACAACTTACTTTAGTTCAATGTCGAACGATGCCACCTTACCTTCTAACTATCTTTTTGTATATTTTTGGCATTTTCCATGCTAAGATTTTAAAGTTATTTAAAAAAAAGTTGAAAAGCAAAAACTTGCATTTCAATAGGTGTTACTGACGTCACCATAAAGACGTAAATTAAGTATGTGAAGGAAAAATTCGACATGACGGGTAGGTATCGTGGTGGCTTAGTGGTCATAGCGTCTGGTGTACCTAACCAGAAGACGCAGGTTCGAATCCTTCCCGCGATCGAATTTTTCCTTTTCTAAATAACTTTAAAATCTTAGCATGGAAAATGCCAAAAAATATACAAAAAGATAAGTAGTTTTATTTCAAAGCTATTAAAATTACCTGAGAAGAAGAAAAATAATAGTTCTCCAATGAAACTCTGTGCGGCCACCACGACGCCTTCAATCAGTTTAATTTTAGCTGTATGCCCTGTTAATTCTGCTAATTCTTCCAAGAACCTGTGAAACGATTCATAGTATATCATACTTCACTCTTTTCGCTTCCTTATCAACCTACTGGGAAGCCTAGCAGCTTGCATTTATTAACCTTTGAACCGCCACGTCTATCTATCTATCTATCAGCCACGGACGTCCACTGCTGAACATAGGCCTCCCCTAATGATCGCCACAAAATCGATCTTGCGCAGACCGCATCCACCGACTCCCTGCGACCCTCACGAGGTCGTCCGTCCACCTAGTTGGGGGCCGTCCTACGCTGCGCTTTCCTATGCGTGGTCGCCACTCCAGGACTTTATTTCCCCAGCGGCCATCCGTTCTTCTAGCCACATGGCCCGCCCATTGCCACTTCAACCGTGCAATCCTGCGAGCTATGTCGGTTACTTTGGTTGTTCTGCGGATATCCTCATTTCTGATTCTATCACGCAGAGAAACTCCGAGCATAGCCCTCTCCATTGCACGTTGCGTGACTCTGAGCCTCCTAATAAGTCCCATCGTGAACGACCATGTCTCTGTTCCGTAGGTCATCACTGGCAACACGCACTGTTCGAAGACTTTCGTCTTCAGGCACTGAGGAATTTTGGACGAGAAGATACGTAAATAACGAAAATCCGTGTTCTCTACGCCAAGTGAGCAAGAGAGAGGTAGGGCATAGTGGGAGTAATTCCACTCAAATTGGAGCTGCCCGACTGGGGAAGTATCTCCGCCTTGCACAAAATAGGAGTAAAGTAACACTGCTTTGAACTGTGTTGTGTTTCTTACGGTGAGCAAGGTTGTCAGTACTCTAAGAGAGGTATGGCATAGTGGGAGTAATTCCACTCAAATTGGAGCTGTCCTACTGAGGAAGTACCTCCGCCTTGCAGAAGATCGCAATGAAATAACAGTTTTGAGCTGTGTTGTGTTTCTTACGGTGAGCAAGGTTGCCAGTGCTCCGTGAGGAAACGTTGTGTTGGCAGTGGGGGGACTTTGACCCTTATACTGCCAACCCAACTATTCCTCTTCCAATCCAGGGTCGGCAACGCGCAAGTGATACTCCTGGTGTTGCAAGCGTCTATAGGCTATGGTAACCGCTTACCATCAGGTGGGCCGTATGCTTGTTTGCCTACTTAGTAGAATAAAAAAAAGCGACAAATTCTAGTATCTAATAATAGGTAAAAAAAACCAACATTGTATAGGTATTTATTTCGAACTAAAACAAAGTGGTATTTTTGACGTGCCATGCCGTCGTTGGCGTCGTGAGCAAGTTTTCATTAGACGTCTATACACGTCCGTGGCGTTCAAAAGGTTAATAACTAGCTGTCCCTGCAGATGTTATCCTGCAACCCGATTGGAGCTCCATCTATTGGGTCCAAATGTGAATCTAAACTATCAAAGGACCCACTCTAAACACACAAAAAATTTCATCGCGATCGCTACAGCCGTTTTTGAGTTTTAGCGAGACTAACGAACAGCATTTGATTTTTATATATATCGGGATAGTCATTAGCACGGACTGTCTTGGTAATTAGCACGGGTCATGAGTCCGGGAGCTATAACGTGACGCCAGCGCCACCTAGCCGACGTTAGCTACAATTCGCTGTTACGTCACACATCGTGTGATGTCGGGTGGGGGTGCTTGACAGAGTCGTGGTGTTATCGGTCGGTAGAGTGCGGCGCACATTCGTTGCCTGACTCTGATCCGATACAGACGTATGGAACTGTCTCGTGTTTCGTTGTATTAAAGTGAAAAGTGAGTTGGCCTTAGATCTAAGTCTTTCAATTCTGTTGATTCTACCCACGATTTAACCTACATATATAATAAGACTTCCTGATACAAATTTTGTTGACAAATGCAATAATTTTTTATATGACATTCCATTTTCTTTATAATTGCTGATACTGTAATTTATATATTTTTTTGTTAATGTATATTTTCCTTATATTAAAATACTTCATCATGCTCATTAGTCTAGTTGTCCAAAGCGCGACTGCTACGCTAGAGGTCCTGGGTTCGATCTCCAGGTCGAGCAGTGTTATTGGGTTTTTCTATGAAATTCTCAGTAGCAGCTCGGAGTCTGGATTTGTGCCCGGTTAATGGCAGGCTCGCCCCCTATTACATGGGACCTAAAACATACCGGCGAAATGTAGGTGTACACCTCTGCCTAACCCTTCGGGGAATACAGGCGTGATGGTATGTATTACTTCATCATCATCAGCCCATATTCGTCCACTGCTGGACATAGGCCTCTCCTAATGAACGTCACAAAGCCCGATAAAATAAAATACTTAAAAAAATACTTGAAAACATCACTACATAGTATAAAACAAAGTCGCTTTCTCTGTCCCTATATCCCTATGTACGCTTAAATCTTTAAAACTACGCAACGGATTTTGATGCGGTTTTTTTTAATAGATAGAGTGATTGAAGGTTTATATGTATAATACATGTGTATTGCACCCGGGCGAAGCGGGGGCGGGTCGCTAGTTATGTAATATAACTTGTATGCCCCCTAGTGACAAAACATAGCGTGCTACACCTACCATTATAACACTTTCGAACTGTATTTTACCTATGTTTAACAAGAATAAATGATTTGATTTGATATATTTCATTTGAAGCATTCATTCGTGCAGAACAAGAACAGCAGTGATAGCCTAGTGGTATGACCATTGGACTGCCAAGTCGAAGGTCTCGAGTTCGAACCCAAGGCGCGCACCTCTGACTTTTCGAATTCATGTGCGTATTAATAATTAATTATCACTGGCTTAAACGGTAAAGGAAAACATCGTAAGGAAACCTGCATACCTTAGAGATTTTTCTCGACGGTTTGTGAAGTCTGCCAACCCGCACTAGGCCAGCGTGGTGGACTATATCCTGATCCCGGAGACCCGTGCCTAGCTGTCGGACAGTATATGGGTTGATGATGATGATTCATTCATGAATGACACACGTCTACATCAGACTCACCAGAACATGTAGTAGATGATGAAGCTGTCGAAGGTCCCAGCGACCACAGCGAACGTGATGAACAACAGTACTTTGGGGATACGCAAGACGTCACGTAGCGCCTTGCCTGAGTCTTCAGGACTTGACAGCGATGGTAGCTGAGGAAACAGGATTAATTTATGAAATTTTTGATATCTCTAAGGTGACAACCAAGCATACGGTCCACCGGTTACCGTAGCTTAAACGCTTGCAACACCAGGGGTATCACTTGCGCGTTTCCTGTAAAACGAAAGAGGAATAAATAGTTGGGTTGGCAGTATAGGGTCAAATTCCCTGCACTGCCAACACAACGTTTCCTTGCGGGGCACTGGCAACTTTCGTTATTTCACTTAAATTTTCTGCAAGGCGAAGGTACTCTCCTATACGGGCAGCTCCAATTTGAGTGAAATTACTCCCACTATGCCCTACCTCTCGTAGAACTCTTGTCTGCCCCTGGTGTTACAAGCGTCTATAGGCTACGGTAACCGCTTACCATCAGGTGGACCGTATGCTTGTTTGCCATCTTAGTGGTTTAATAAAAAACATTAAATTAAAAAAAAAATATTATAGTGTATCGTATTCTAATAGTTGACTATTAGAATACTATACACTATGATCATTTTTGCCCTTTCATTTGATACTCATATTGAGGGAGTTGTGATAAAATATGTAATCCGACATTTTGTGGCGGCGGCCATCTTGGACTGAATTTCATCAAACATAGAACACTCCCGACTAATTCACCTTTCAAACAAAAAAAAAAATCAAAATCGGTTCATCCATTAGCGATGCCAACGATGCCACAGACAGACACAGAAACACACACACACACACAGGAGGACGTGTTGCGTCCGGAGGTTAAAAATATTAAATAGTAAATACTTCACACATTTTACAAGTGCATGTGAAATATTCAAATTTGAACACTAAAGAAATGCTATTAGAAGTCACGTGACACGCAATCGTAAATTGGGGAAGCTGATAACCAACCTGCTCTCTTGTCACTTCTTGTTGACACACACACACATACACAAACTCTTCATGTTACTCACAGTGAGAGCCCTACAACTGTAGAGGTCAATGGCAGTAGCGGCCAACGCCACTACGAAGGCCGGTGTGAAGTCCTTATACTCCCCAGAGAGGCTGTCGATCAGCCAGCCGCCAAGTAACGCTGTGAGACCATACCCCGCCGTGCCCCAAGCTCTTTGAGCACCGTACTTCGAACCACGGTCAGGACCTAAAATAGTATATTAGTGTATGTTATATATACAGTAGTGAAGAAAAAGTTGCCACCCTACAAATGTGATTTAAGTCCAATTGAATATACTGTGACTGACAATAATGTTCAAGAATTATTAGAAAACCAAATTGAGAATCTAACACTGGAAACTATTGATTCAATTACCAGTGACAATTGGCAAAAAGATATTTACCACGTCAAATGAATCCAAAATAAATACCAAAAAAGGGAAATATTTCAAAACGACGGCAACTATAGTAATATTATAAACTCAGGTAATAAAATAATTAATTTTCTTATAAATAACAGTCGGTGGAAGATTTTATATACCTATAAAATACTAGCTGCCCCCGCAAACGTTGTTTTGCCATAAAAAAAAAAATTAGGGGTATGAAAAATAGATGTTGGCCTATTCTCAGACCTCCCCGATAAGCACAAAAAATTTCATCAAAATCGGTCAAGCCGTTTCGGAGGAGTATGGCAACGAAAACTGTGACACGATAATTTTATATATTAGATTATTTCACAAATATCTGTTTTGCTCACGCTACCTATCTGGTTTGAATTGACAGCTTCATAGCTGTCAATTCAAATCACAAGATGGCTGGAGGTCCGTCCTATTCTTATTTGAAACGCATAGTATTTGAAATATTTTACACAGTATCATTAGACCTGTACAATACAAAACGATAATTTAAAAGAGTAACCATGGAGTTTCTTGACGGTTCTTCTTCATAGGAAACGACTAATTTGGCACCGTGCACCTAGACTGGACATTTCATAAATGCCTGTATATGGTTTTGAAAATATAACTATTTTGATTTTTAACTGACGGCTGTATATAGTATGAAAAAATATAGTAATAATATGTATGATAGTATGACAAAACTTACCTAAGACATCAAAGCACACAGCATCTCCGATACAGTTGGCAACATTGAACGCAACTGTACCTATACACATCAGCACGACGAACGCCCAAAATGGCGCCGTCATATAAAAGCTATCACTTTTCTTCTCGACTGTCTCCAAGGGGACAACACTACTATCATTCTTATTAAGATCGACTAACGAATTCCCATCATTAATCGATTTCTCAATACTTCTTTTCGTTTTATTCGCATGAATAATATATTCATTTTCATAGCAAAGTAAATTACAATCTTCTTTAGGGACACAAGTCACTTCACCGTCTCGAAAATCATCAAAATCCATCGACAATATAGAACAGGATGCATTTGACACTTCATTGTCTACGTACACTGTGTTTATGAACTGAGCATTTGACAGGTAAACGTCAAATTTTCCCGCCACTGAGCAGTTCCAGTGACAGTTGTATTTTTCTAAAACAGTGTTGTTCGAGAACGGTTTTATGTAGACAGTGTCGTTTAGTCGATAGACTGACTCGATTAATCTTGAATTGTTGGTTTCCTGGGGATCGGGCATTGGAAGGAACCAGAGGCAGCAGTAGCTACTTGTCATTATAGTTATAAGAAGCATGAAGACTAGTTTTCTGTGTGCCTGAAAAATATTTAAAGTATTTATTGATTTCTGACATTTACGCGAATATTATACATTGAAATAAAACTACTTTTTACGGATTTTATCGCGTATATTGATATTATTAATCCCGACGTTTCGGACCCTTTACAGCGTCCATGGTCACGGGTAGACTGAGGTGGAGGGCGTCTTGATGATATAATTACTGACAGCTACCCTACATTTTTAATTGTTACATGATCAATGACATTTATTACTAATTATTAATTAAAACTATATGGAGCCGGCATTTCCTAGCTGACGACCTCTGAGAAGAAACGCCGAAACAAACTCAGAGAATCATGGTCAGCCGCTGAAGAAGATCAGTCAGTTCTTACCATCTGTCAAGTGCCACATACCTCTACAAGATGCGGGCGTATACAAGCTTGATTGTGATTGCGGTCTCTCATATATAGGCCAAACTAAAAGAAGCATAGGGACCCGCGTAAAAGAACACATCGCCGATGTCAAACACCGCCGTTCCAAGAAGTCAGCAGTTTGTGAACATACTCTTGACAAGGCCCAGCATTATATCAGATTTGATAAACCACAAATACTTGCGAAGGAAAGTCGATACCTACCCAGGATGATTCGTGAGGCTATTGAAATTAAAAAACATCCAAATTTCAATAGAGAAGATGGCTGGGTCTTACCACCTGCTTGGAATCCCGTTATAGATTCTATTAAACCAAAATCCAGGCCTACAACTGCAAGACCAAAGGATACTGTGAGCTCGTTCTGCGTGAATCGGATTGCCAATAATTAACAACTAAAACATGATCATTGAATATTGTTACTTTAAAAGAGACCATGATTCTCTGAGTTTGTTTCGGCGTTTCTTCTCAGAGGTCGTCAGCTAGGAAATGCCGGCTCCATCTAGTTTTAATTAATAATTAGTAATAAATGTCATTGATCATGTAACAATTAAAAATGTAGGGTAGCTGTCAGTAATTATATCATCAAGACGCCCTCCACCTCAGTCTACCCGTGACCATGGACGCTGTAAAGGGTCCGAAACGTCGGGATTAATAATATCAATATACGCGATAAAATCCGTAAAAAGTAGTTTTATTTCAATTTAAAGTATTATTAGCCAGCAAGCGCCACAACACAAAATGAAAAATATTGCCAAATCTGCCCAAATGATGTACTAAGGGTACACTTATTGGAAAAATACCCAGTATTACGCTGGTTAAAACTCTAGTCATACTTTTATACTCATAAGTATGAGAAAAAGTAACTTTAAATTTGAAAAAAAAAACTGCACGCCATTTTAACGAACTAGTATCAGTTTCATATTGTTTTTATAGTAAAAACTGTCAACTTGATAGCTATCTGCTGTCAGTGTTTGTCCATAGTAAAAACTGTCAACTTGACAGCTGTCATGTATCTCAGGTACAAATTTGGGCTGGGTTGTATGGACTTTTGATGACCTCCTTTTCACATGTATACACAAACACCCAGACCCGGAACAACTACTTGTAAGTCACACAAATATTTGTTCCGTCCGACACATTTTGTGTAAAAGGCTTCGGTCGTTCTATTTAAATAAAATAAATTAAATGACGATCCTCCGTCACTACGCCAAATGTGTCTTCATCATCTACAGGGTGGAATTTTGTAATGCCACCTGGAGGGAAAGTACTCGTAATACTGTATATATACTTCTTCCTTTCATTTAAATTATCAAGTTTGTTAGAGAGATTTCATCCTTATAATTGACCCTAACGATCGATGCAATAAAAGTACAGGATGTAATTTTTACAGATTTTAGTCGGTTCGATTTCCGGGTGTGGCAAAGCGAATTTTCTAAAATCTTTGAATGCAGTTTTGTTTCTTTTCAAAAATAAGAGAATGTTTCCTTTGAGTAAAATTGTCTATATACAGTATTAAGAGTACTTTCCCTCTAGGTGGCATTATAAAATTCAACCCTGTATACTTTGAAGGACCTACCGGCCAGAAGTCAACGATATACCCGAAGAGTGGCTTCGCAGCTGCCCACAAGAGGGGTAGAACAGCTGTGACCATCCCCATGACTGCTGGAGACACCCCCAGCTGCCGTCCGAACACATTGATTTGGGGTAGAATCGGTCCAAGTGCTGAGAACAAAGAAAACACCGTGATCTATAGAGAGGTAGGGCACAGTGGGACTAATTCCTTATTCCAGGGACGTGTTATCAAATAATTGTTTATGTCTTATACTGTGTCTTAAGTCTAGAATATCCTTATAGAATATTAAATTTTAGGGGATTTCCGTCATAAAGCCAATTTATTCCACTTTTTTCCTACTAAGATTGCATGCATTTTTAAGAGAGGTAGCATTGTGGGAGTATTCCACTCAAATTGGAGCTGCCCCACTGGTGAAGTACCTCCGCCATGCAGAAAATCGAAGTGAAATAACACTGCATTTAGCTGTGTTTAGTTCCTTACGGTGAGAAAGGTTGCCAGTGTGCTCCGAGTGAGGAAACGTTGTGTTGGCAGTGACTTTGACCCTTATACTGCCAACCGGACTCTTCCTCTTTCGTTTTATAGGGGCGGAAACGCGCAAGTGATACCCCTGGTTTTGCAAGCAAGCAAGGTTACGGTAACCGCTTACCATCAGATCGGCCGTATGCTTGTTTGCCACCTTAGTGGTATAAAAAGTTTTTCAAATAGGTACTATCAACGACAAAAACCATACGTATTTGAAAAAAATACCTAAATTTATTGACCCGCGTATAAACTAAACGGTAGGTATAACTTTTAAACTAAATGATCCGTCATCAAAAGAAACTCAATAATTATTAGTAGGTAATAATTAGGCGTCAAAATTGGGGAATAAACTGCGCTCAATTGAAAGTTTTTATTGATTTCTGACATTTACGCGAATAGTATACATTGAAATAAAACTCCCGACGTTCCAGTATACCCGTGACCATGGACGCTGTAAAGGGTCCGAAACGTCGGGATTAACAATATCAATATAACGCGATAAAATCCGTAAAAAGTAGCTTTATTTAAAAAATTTGGTCTTTTGTTCTACAATTTTTTGTTTACACGAGGGTCGCAATATCGAACAATAAAAAAAGTATGGTTTTTGTCGATAAAATTAAGCACAGTTTCCCTCATTTTAATATGTGCACATGATGAAGACACACTGTATATTTGAAACTGATTGTACGACATGATAACATTGTTCTTTATGTACATACAAACATGTCATAATAGTACATACTCATAATAATTGATGTATATGACTTTAATGTATGCGCAATCAACGTTGTCATTACCGCAAGGTTAAAAATAGATTGAATGCGCGCGAGTGCTAAATCTATTACGCGCATCGACAAAGTTCATAATACTATTATGAACCCTAATTCCTACCCTTCGAGGAATACAGATGTGATGCTTAGTAAAATGTCTTACTGAACAGATGGTGGCGTTGTGTGTCGGGTCGTTTTATTTCCTACTACAGGGGGTCTACGGACTTCGTGCTTAGGGAAAGCACGAAGTCCGTAGTTTCGACCTTAGTTACTGGCGTTTCCTACTCCGTATCACCTACGGATGGATGATTCGTTCGGGGTCCGAACTAAGAATTAATGACAACACAATTTGACAGTTGTCCCTACTCTCGATGTGTTTTTAGCCGTTCGAAAAATTTAATTTGACACTTGTTTTATCGGACTCCGAAGTTTCGGAGAACTTTCAAACGGCTCGTAACTTCGTTGACGGAGATAGGGAGTAGACCCTCTGACCCGCTCCGGCTTCCCACGGGTGCAATGTACTAATAACATGCATATAATATAAATAAATATAGCCTATAACACTCACAAATAATGTGGCTTTCTATTGGTATAAGAATTTTCAAAATCGGTTCAGTAGATCCAGAGATAACCCTCTACAACCTCACAAACTTTACCTCTTTATAAAATTTGTATAGACAACATGGTTGAGTCGAACGACGCCGATACACATGTCATACTCGTGAACGGGTGCCGTCTGTCAGGGCTGGTCAGCTCTCACTGTCAATGGCAATTTTTTTTCTGTTTAATTATTAAACTTGGATTAATTATTATTGCACATCAAAATGCATCAAACTGCATTTTTCTCATGAACTATAGGAACATTTCTTTTTTATTGCCTACTGTGGCAGACGAGCAAGCGGCCCACCTGATGGTAAGTGGTCACCACCGCCCATGGACATCAGCAACTTCGGGGACAGAGCTGAGCTGAGCTGAGCCGCCACCTGCTGTGTGGTAGAGAACTCCTTTTAGGCCTCGTTTGAAGAAGGACATGTCATAACGCACGAGAAACACCGCAGCAGATAGTTCATTTCAGAGCCTAATAGTACGTGGAAATGTAATGATCTTTGGAAGCGGACTGTACTGGACGAGATCGATTCTACTGCGGTGTCGAATGGTACGGTGGTAGAACAGTGAAGATGGCACCATGTCAAACAGTTCTCAGCATCATTTTAAACCAAGACTAACACTGTAATCAAGTTTAAAAAAAACACAGGGGTGTCTATGGAGTTTCTTGCCGGTTCTTCTCCATATGACCCACTTTTTAGAACCGTGCAACTAGTTATGAATTTTCAAAAGTGCTATTTTAATGGTTTACTTAATTGAAATAAATTATTTGAATTTGACTTTTACTTTGATGCATGACGGTATGAAGTTTTGGCATTAATGCCAAATATAATGACCATTGGTATGCCAAGTCAAGTTCGAATCCAAGACACGCACAAACGCACTTCAGTCTTTTCGAAATCATGTGCGTATTAATAATTAATTATCACTCGCTTAAACGGTGAAAAACAGGAGTAATTCCACTCAAATTTGAGGAATGGAGAAGTAGTAGGTACTTCTTACTTAAGAGAGAATTTTATCGCGCATGGTCATAATAAAAGAAAGTTTAAGAGAGGTAAGGCATAGTGAGGGTTATTCCACTCAAATTGGAGCTGCCCGATGGGAAAAGTACTTCCGCATTGCAGAATATCAAAGCGAAATAACACTGCTCTGAGCTGTGTTGTGTTCTTAACAGTGAGCAAGTTTGCCAGTGCTCCGCGAGGAAACGTGTTGGCAGTAATGGGGACTTCGACTCTTATAGTGCCAACCCAACTATTCTGTTTCGTTTTACAGGGTCGGCAACGCGCGCAGGTGTTACAAGCGTCTATAGGCCACGGTAACCGCTTACCATCAGGTGAGCCGTATGCTATTTTGCCACCTTAGTGGTAGAAAAAAAATAATCAAATACTGTTATAATTACGTCTTTTTAATTGCACAGACACTTCAATCGCCGCGAAAACGGAAATTAACGTTCGAGAATGTAAATGAGATTTCGTAAACATAATTATGCTAATTAAGATTTTACAATTCATAATTGTTTTAATTATGTGCCTAGATTATGATGGATTAATGACTATCGTTTATTTCATCATAAAGAGATTATTATTGATATGAATTTTCTTGTAGAATTTTCCTCTTATAAAAACGATATCAATTTAAGGAAAAATATAAGGTTTTTATACGAAGGCCAATGAGCCCAAGTAATCTTCACATATTGCATTAAATAATCCCATATCATAAAAAAAATTGAGACGGATTATTCAACTATTTTTTTATACCACTAAGGTGGCAAACAAGCTTACGGCGCTGTCACTCGCTTAAACGGTGAAGGGAAACATCGTGAGGAAACCTGCATGCGCGAGAGATGTTCACGAAAGCGTGTAAAGCCTGCCTACCCGCATTCGGCTCGATAAATGATAAATTACATATATTTATTTCTGTAAATAGATATTATTAATTATCTTTTAAATATTACTTATTAATTATTATCTTTTTTTTACATATTTTTTTAAGCTAGATGGCTCCGGTATATCCTAGCTGACGACCTCTGAGAAGAAACGCCGAAACAAACTCAGAGAATCATAGTCTCTTTTAAAGTCCAGACATAGAGTAGTAACAAATATTTGTCTTACAATGTAGGGCAAACTCTGAAATGGCCTTTTGAAGAACGAGCCATAGCGGCTTTGAGTAGACCAGTCCCAACAGACGGCAAGCATGCGTCAGTCATTGTGTAGCGTGGTGGACTATAGCCTAATCCCCCTCATTTTGAGAGAAGACCGCAAGGATCTCTCAAAAACTCAAGGTCTTCCGCAGTGGGACAGTATATGAGTTCTTCTTCAGAACCTTTTCCCATCTATGTTGGGGTCGGCTTCCAGTCTAACCAGATGCGGCTGAATATCAGTATTTTGCATGAAGCGACTGCCATCAGACCTCTTCAACGCAGTTTATGGGTAATACCGATATCCTAGGATATCGGTTGTCAGGCTTTTCGGGCTTTTGACTACCACTCACGATTGACATATGTGTTCGTATGACAACCAGGGGGTCTACTCCTTAAGCACGAAGTCCGTAGTTTCGACCTTAGTTACGGGCGTTTCCTACTCCGTATCAACTACGGATGGATGATTCGTTCGGGGCCCGAACTAAGAATGTATGACAACACAATTTGACAGTAAAGTTGTCCGTACTCTCGATGTGTTTATACCCGTTCGAAAAATTGAAGTTGACACTATTGTTTTATCGGACTCCGAAGTTTTGGAGAACTTTCGAACGGCTCGTAACTTCGTTAACGGAGATAGGGAGTAGGCCCTCAGGACCGAAAACTTTACGTGTTTTCCGATGCACGGAGGAGTCTTGATGGCATGGTCACCCATCCACAGACTGACCGTAGCTAGCGCAGCTTAACCTTACAGATCAGTTAATCACCTTGGTTATAGCCACGAGCCCCTCTCGTGAGTTCAAGATGATAATGGCGATAGAGAATTAAAGATAAGTAATGTTGTTTATTTAAAAAAGAGTTACAAATACAATACATACGCGGGAACAACGAACGTACAAGGAAAATTCATCTCTTTTTAAGGAAAAATTAAAAAATAATACAATTCTTATCAATATTTGTCATCCAAATTTGTTATCACGGCGACGATCAAACTGAATCACGGGACAGTTGAGCTTTTTCATGTCAACTTATGAGAGGTAGGGCATAGTGGGAGTAATTCCACTCAAATTGAAGCTGCCCGACTGAAGAAGTACCTCCGCCTTGCAGAAAATCGAAGTAAAACAACACTGCTTTGAGCTGTGTTGTTTTTTACCCACGGGATGGTAAGCGGTTACCGTAACACCACGGGTATCACTTGCGCGTTGTCGACCCTGTAAAACGAAAGAGGAATAGTTGGGTTGATAGTATAAGGGTCAAAGTCCCCCCACTGCCAACACAACGTTTCCTCGCGGAGCACTGGAAATCTTGCTCACTGTTAGGAACGAAACACAGCTCAAAGCAGTGTTATTTCACTTCGATTTTCTGCAAGGCGGAGGTACAGTCAACAAGAGTTAAGTGTACAGATAGCAAACGAAATATGCATTTTTATACAGATTTCGACATAAATAATTACGCGCCAAAGGGTTAGGTATGTAGCTGCTTACAATACCTAGGTTTTGACACATATTGCGTGATAAATAATAACAATATATTTATCAAAATACAGATTATTAATTAGCTGCCTGTATACCTAACTCTTTTGTTGACTGTACTTCCCCAGTCAGGCAGCTCCAATTTGAGTGGAATTACTCCCACTATGCCCTACTTCTCTTAAAAATGTTAGCAATCTTAGCAGGAAAAAAAATTACTAATAAGTGGATAAATTGTCTTTATGACGGAAATCCCCCGATAATTTAATATTCTATATGGATTCTAGACTTAGGACTTTACAGCATAAGACCTAAACAATTATTTGATAACACGTCTCCTGATAAGAGATAACGTTTATATTACAATATAGTCGTTATGTTGGTTCGATAAGAATTCATAATCTGTATATTATGTAAATAATGTTGGTCTACTTAATTGTTGCATACTGAAATCTGAACCAGAGATAAATATTTGTGGGATCTTACTCACTAACCGACTGATAGTTGATAACTGTAACGGCAAAGCGTCTTTATTGTAATAAGATTACAAACAAGGATTTTTAAGAGAGGAAGGGCTTAGTGGGTTTCGGAGAATTCCACTCAAATCGGAGCTGCCCGACTGGGGAAGTACAGTCAGCAACGAAAGTCGTTGAACAAGTTGCTATCTTCAATATGATTTTTAATAAGTATGAAGTTACTTACCTGTAAAGGTTATTCGAAATAATTGCATAGATGACCATTAAATATTAAGGTTACCTCAATAGAAAAAAACTCTTGACAAGTTTTAGAGCTGTGATGTTTTTAAAATTTAGCTGTGTTCAGCGACTTTCGTTGCTGACTGTACCTCCGCCTTGCAGAAAATCGAAGTGAAATAACACTGCTATGAGATGTGTTGTGTTTCTTACGGTGAGCAAGGTTGCCAGTGCTCCGCGAGGAATAGTTATGTTTGCAGTGGGGGGGTTTCGACCCTTATACTGTCAACCCTACTATTCCCCTTTCATTTTACAGGGTTGGCAAGTGACACCCCTGGCGTTGCAAGTATCTATAGGCTACGGTAACCGCTTACCATCAGTAGGGCCGTATGCTTGTTTGCCACCTTAGTATTATAAAAAAAAAACATATGGGCCGCCTGATGGTAAGCGGCAACCACAGCCTATATGCGACAGCAACACCAGTGGTATCACTCGCGTTGTCATCTTGACACCTCAGTTGTTAAGTTGTCACTGGCTACATTGTCTTTCAAACCGGAACACAATTATACATACACCCTAGACTAACTCTGCGGCATAAGCGAGTCTGCCATCTTAAAAAACTATTTAAAGATAGAAAAATAAACGAGCGGTATGTCACAGGGAACGCTTGACGCTTTGGTTACACACGGCTATTATGCAATAATTGAAAGGATACGCAAACGAACCACAGGGGCCTTGAATACTGGGGTCATGAACATGATCAATGCTAGGGTCAAAATATAGTCTAAATATGGCCTCCTAAGGCACGGTAATATTATCTTATTACAGTATTTTAACTCGGCCGTATTTTAGAAATAAATGCCTACAGCCGCGCGCTACGTAAACACGCGTTAGGGCTGCCCGCCTCCAGCATTTTAATTACATTTGCCTACTTTGTGTTTCTATTTAGTTTTGTGATTGTAAATATACATTTTTTATATAAACAAATAAAATACTTTGTGAATTGAATAGGAAGTGTTCAATAAAAATGCGTGTTGTAAAATACAACACGCATTGGTAGATTTAATTAAAAAACCATATTTATGTTTAAATAACAAATCGGTCTTATAAATTTGCGACCGAAAAATATTTGCGCCTCGACAGAGACGTACGAAATGCTTTATTATTAAATTTTAAAGTATAAAAAATCCGCATTCTAATATAAACGACTACTCGTAAATAAAAGAAAGAAAGAAAAATCATTTATTCAGCACAATTATTCAGATAAATACTTATTGTACTAGGTATTATACATTATGCTGAAACGGCGCTGGTTTAAAATTATAAATATGTAAATATTTATAAATATGTACTTGAACGTATTTTAAGGTTTGAGATATCTTTATTTCTCATAAGAATTTTACAGTAATTCACATATATGAGAAAGTTTAAACACATAAAATCAACTTATAAACATTTTTAGTGAAAAAATCTCGCGGTTATTGTTAAGAAAACAACACACCGTCCGTTTGTCACTACGGTACAGTCGCGACTGTGTGCATGCCGAGCGCATGCCGAGATCGAGGCGCGTAGGTATAGCTCGCGCTTCGTCCGTTTGTATGAAGATGGAATACTGTACAGATAATATTACCGTGCCTAAGGCGTGCTATTACGCAGGAATACTCTGGAATCTGCAGTATAATCCTCATGGATCGCCCGCCACCCAGGGTATCGGCACACCGCGACAAGGCGAGGGCGGGGGGGCTTAGTAACCGTGGATTGGACGCCCACGGTAAAGCGAAGTAGAACCCCAGGGAGGGGCTGCTCCTGCGGGCTTGACCGAAGCCTGCATTGGAGCGGCCAATGTAGGTTACGGTGTCGTATGGGAGGCACCGCAACTGAGGCGGGCCGCGGTGTTGTATAGGCAACACTGCGGCGGGAGAGGAGTGCCGGTATCATGGTGCGCCGCTCTACCTGCCTTCCGCGGCCACGGCGGGGTCGCAGCCGCAGGACTGCCGACACGGTGGGCCGCAGGGGGAGAGGGGTGTCAGTATTACGATGCGCCGCTCTCCCTACATTCTGCGGCCGCAATGAGGATGGCGGGACCACGGACATCTGTCCAGCCGCAAAGAGGGCCTTGGGCGGCGGAATCGGGGTTGTCAGTCGCCCATTGCACTTGGCCCTCGAGGAGGGTCCGACACTAGACTCCGTGGTGGGATCGCGGATCATGCGAGAGCGATACCCGAGATCCCATCACTAAGCATACTCCTGGTAATGAATGTATGGTGAAAATAATTTTAGAGAACAATAGATTTGGAGCGCACGGGAATAAGCCATGGGGACATAAGCATTGAGGATTTTTGGCATCCTAAGTTCATGATATTTATTATGCAAATAAATCTTTTACTACTTTTGCTTCGACCATATTCATAGCAAGAATCGTAGCAAGTGGCGTTCTTCAGTTTCTGCCTACCCTCATGGGAAAAAGGCGTTTTAAACACACTTTTACAAGTTAATGTTTTACATATTTTTTAAGCTAGATGATTCTAACATATTATACTGACTGACGACCTCTGAGAAGAAACGCCGAATCAAACTCAGAGAATCATAGTCTCTTTTAAAGCCTAGACATAGAAGAGTAACAAATATGTGTCTTACAATGTAGGGCAAAGTCTGAAATGGCCTTTTGAAGAAAGAGCCATAGCGGCTTTGAGTAGACCAGTCCCAACTGACGGCACGCATGCATCAGTCATTGTGTAGCTCAACCATAATATTAACATCATTATTGGCTAATAGTCCACTATATTAATATCAGTACTTTAACCATAGATAATATTGATAAAAACAACAGAATTTATGCAATCATCCTTATCTACACTCCATCATACAAATAATTCAAACTATGGTTATCCTGTTAATGTTGAAATGACTGCATTATTTATTTATATTAGGAAAGCTCACAGACAAATTACAATCGTAGATTATACACCTGAGTAATCATTTTGCTAATTACAAGCTTTCACAAATAAATTTTCACAACACAGGTTTTAGGAAAAATACTTAATAATAAAAAGTAAACGTGTTCCAGATTTTAACAACAACTACGAATTAATGGCTATTAGAGATAAACAAAACGAGCAAAGTTAATGGCAATGATTATAAATTTAACTTTAAATTTTAATGGAAAATGCAGCCTGAGCACCATTAGTGGGTTTATTTAAGCAATGCATTGCAGTGATAGCCTAGTGGTATGACCATTGGACTGCCAAGTTGAAGGTCTCGAGTTCGAGCCCAAGGCACGCACCCTCTGACTTTTCGAATTCATGTGCGTATTAATAATTAATTATCACTGGCTTAAACGGTGAAGGAAAACATCGTGAGGAAACCTGCATGCCTTAGAGATTTTTCTCAACGGTTTGTGAAGTCTGCCAACCCGCACTAGGCTAGCGTGGTGGACTATAGCCTATTCCCTCTCAATATGAGAGGAGACCCGTGCCCAGCAGTGGGACAGTATATGGGTTGATGATGATTGTTTAAAGACTTAATATATTTGTAAATGGTAAATATGTTCCATTGCTTTGTATTTATTGTGGAATAACGGAGCTTATTAGACAATTTTAACATAATATCGATTAACATTGTTTTCCTTTCATCATCAACCCATATACTGTCCTGCTTGGCACAGGTCTCCTCTCAGAATGAGAGGAATTAGGATATATTCAAATTCAAGTCAAATTTTTAGTTAAATTAGACCATTAAAATAGCACTTTGTGAAAAGTCAAAACTAGTTGCACGGTTACAAAAAGTGGATCTTATGGAGCAGAATCAGCAAGAGACTCCAAAGAGTATAGTCCACCATTGTGGCCTAATGCAGGTTGGCAGAGTTTACGCCGTCGCAAATCTTTCAGATGCAGGTTTCCTCAGGATGTTTTCCTTCACCATTTAATAATTAATTAATAATATGTACATGATTCTGAAAAGTCAGCCTTGGATTTGAACTTGAGACCTTTACCTTGGCAGGCAAATGTTCATATCACTGCCTTTTACAACTTAAATATTTGTGTCTTTGTATTACAACAAATAAATAATTGTAAGTATGTCTGTGGTCTGAGAGTTATAGTGCTGGTCAGACACAAATATTTAAGTATGAACATAAGTGTTTATTTATCTTGGTGTTATGTATAAAAGTAAGTATATAAGTAATAAATACATTGTCTAGTACCCATAGTACAGATGCCTGCAGGTCATTATAGGCATTGTATATGTAATTTTATCTCAATGGGTTAACAAAGATTTTTTTGTGTACCAGATAAAAGAGAAAGGAGGCCACATTAAAATTAAAACATTCATTCTAAACACAAATAAACTCATTGTAGTAATGGCTAAATTATTTAAAAAAATATACATAGACATACATAAAAAAAATATTTTTGCAATTCTACAATTTAATAAGAATTATTCATACCTAGATTTTATGCAGCTAGGCTGAAATTCTAAAAATTTATTGGAGAGAATTTTTGTAGTAGGAATGTTTTAAAAAAAAAATTCTGGTAGACTTTTTATTTTTATTTTTTTATAGAAATAATGAAACAGACCTAGGAATTATAATATTTAAAAAAACTTACCCGCGAAAAAAAAGAAAAAGTGCGCCTTTATAGGCAGGAGTCCTTTGTCTATTTTGAATTTCATTTTTTTTGTCGGAAATCTTCACTATTCAGCCTTGTACTATTTATTATTGTCACGATATGTTTTAGCTAACATCAGGTCAATGTTCGCGTAGCATAATAAGGACAGTTGTTTCCGTAATGAAGACAGGTTTTAGACCAGTATCAACTTTCTCCCGCTAAGAACTTCGCTAAGTTACAATAGAATTCATAACTGATAACATTGTACACACAGCGGATGATATGACCAATAAAGATAATACTAATTACTTGTTATTTCACTTATCGTTTAAAGACGCGACCAACACAATGATTACTTCTGTCTGAATTGTCTGAATAAACATACAGATAAACAATAAACATTAAAACTGACATTTGTTACGCTTTACAACCAGCTGACTGGTGTTGCCAGTGTATTGATATAAAAATTACTTATAGCGATTCTTTTTATTTCCAGCGTATTCATACAACAATTTACTAATCAGAATCGCGTATTATTTTTCGACTATACGTACAACATACACGGTGGAACTGTCTTGTTTTTAGTTGGTGTAGTTTAGGAATCCGCGCAATTTTGACATAATATGTCCTGATAACTACCGTCTCAAATATAAATATTGTAACCAACCTGTAAAATAATACAAAGCACAGTCATCATTTCAAAAATCTCAGTGGAAGATCATAAAATAAACTGTAAATTTAAATTCTGTAGACTAAGATTATCCGTATGATGTATTCTTATTGTAGATTACAATTGATGCAATAATGAATTATATAATAATATTTCATGAATGTTGTCCTACTATTAAATTTATTGATTTAAACCTTAATGACTTGTCAAAATGTCTTTAAAAGATCTATTTGCAGAAATAAATATGATTTAATAAATGTAATTTAATTTCTAATAGAAAATATTTAATACAGAGAATACAATATTTTAGGTATGTACAACCTAATTACCATAATAAGAGGTAACAAGTATTATAGTACTGGTAACATCGTGATTTGGGACAGTAGAAGAAGGTGTCATTGAACCATGTTGTCATTATGACGATTAATTACTTAATTTACATAGCGTCGTCTCTTTTTGCTCAAAGATATTTTGACATGCTATCTTACTCAAATGCTAAAAATATTTTTATAAGCATACTGAATCGCGTAAGTCACTAGTGAAGTGACGAAGTCTAAACTTTCTTATGTTTAATCAAAACGTAATTTAATCAGTATATTTTATTTATTATCTATGTAAACTTTATTTCCCAGTGTGTAGTTTTATGCAAAGTCAATACAAATATGATAATTGATAACGTAAATCTAGGATGTAAAAATCTAGGACTAGAATCTTAGAATCTCGAGTCTAATAACTTTTTTAAGATGTTTTTTTTATTTAATATTAAAACATAAGTACCTAAGTAGATAACTATTGAATTTATCACCCGACTTTCAGTTTCAACGTCCGTAACACATTTAAGTGGGTAGCTACATATTTACTCCAAAAATATAACACACCTGGCCCCACCATGATTTTTTTAGAACAAAATTGGTAGGTAAATATCTAATCGTTATCGATTGATAATAACAGGGTTAAGAGCATTATAGAACATCACTAAAAGCCGCGATTTTCAATTGTTCTCAATTCTCATTTTCATTTGATTTTAAAATTTCAAAATATGGCCGGCCTCCTTAGTTTGTAAATAAATAAAAATTAATCAGTTAAAATGGAGGACGAGGAGTTTGTAGGTTGCATCAGTTGCATGAACACCAACGATTTATGCGACCTATTTGCTTTGTACGCGGAGAACACAGAAACTTATGCGAAAATGTTTGAAACCTGTTTTGATTTGAAGGTTATATACGAAGCTTTTTTATTATTATCATAGATTTTATTTAAAAAGTACATAGCATATTAATTTAATTTTAACCTTTTTTACTACATTACTGACTTGTAGATTCCTAGAATTAGCGGTCATTCATTTTACTATTATTATTTGTTCACAGTAAATTATTGTAGATATAAAAGAGATGTAAATTATCATTTCTCACGATGCAAATCATACTATACGAACATAATTTTACATAGCGACGTAGCGTCCAGGGTTAACATGCCTCTCGCGACATAATTTTATCAGTGAATTGTGTCGTCTTTGTCTTTTGTCGCAGCACAGATACTCGACGACAACATTTTGTCGTGCCGTGTGCTTAATTATAAAATGTCTGTGCCAGGAGCCCTCGCTCTTCCGTACATTACATTTATACATAAAGGTACAATAAAGTTACGTTTACTACAATGGGATCTAAAAGTGTGCGTGTTTTAATTGACGTTTCGATTTAACTCACATTTTCCCCAAAGATTTAAATCGTTAAAGGTACAACGTGTTACAAAATATCCCGTAAAAATATAATTAATTAATTTAGGAATGTTGCGAAGATTACAATTATATAAAATACAGCTACTTAGGCATAACAGAAATGTCCAAAACAATTCTCCCATTTACAAACGTTAGAAACTAATAAACTATAAAAAGCAACTGACAAAACTTGTCACGGAAGATTTACGGAATTAGATGTAAGTATCAAGTCAAAAACAATGAAATTTAATATAAAATACAAATAACGAAGTTGGGATTGGTTAATAGTACGGTAATATTATCGTGTTAATAGACATACTATACGTTTCAAATATGAATAGGAACGTCAATGACCCCGAATGGCCGCGATCTGTCAAAAAAGTACAGCTTGCAAAGAAAATTAATTTTCTTCTTTTGAAATTTTAATATTTTATAATATATTTATAAAAAAGCAGTAGGAAATACCAAATTCAGAACTTTGCGTGTTCATAAAAAGGCACAAACCGCCAAAAAATACATTATGGACAATATTTTAAACTCCAAGATCAAACATGGCTTTGAAGTTTTGAAGCTGCCATCCTAGATCGTGATTTAAATCCAATTAAATATATCTGGCACTTGATTAGCATAGGCTGACAATATTGTTCAACAATTAGAAAGCCAAATTGAGAATCTAACACTGGAACTTGATTCAAATTGACCAGTGACGACGATAACTATAGTTTTATTAAAAACACAGGGTATGAAATATCTAATTTTCTTCTAAATAACAGTCGGTGAAATATTTTAAATACCTATAAAATATCATTTCAAAAATATCTGTTTTGCTCACCATACCTAGCTGGTTTGAATTGACTAGCTGTCAATGACGTCACAAGATGGCTGGGGGTCAGTCCTATTCTTATTTGAAACGCATACACATACGTCGTTAATTAATATATTATTTATTAATTGTTTATAGATTCCAAATCATTTGAAATACATTTGTGCGGACTGCGTTGATCATCTTGAAAAGTCACTCAACTTCAAGAACCAGACCGTGAAAGGTCTGGTTTTACTACAAAACGTAAAAGGTAAGTTATTGTTCAGTTCCAATCCATACTACATTGGCGAAATTGCACATAGCACATTGCACCTAGACTCGACATTTCATAAGTGCCTGTATATGGTTTATATGAAAATAAAACTATTTTGATTTTGATTGAAAGAGCGATCAGCTTCTGCGCCACGGGTTGTGGGTTCCATCTAGGGTTGCCAACCGTACTTTAATATATACCTAATATTGTACTGTATTTCGGGTCTTCGAAGGTACTGTTGAAGACACATATAGTACCCAAAAATACTATATTTTTAACATCAAAATCTAACAAAATATTATTAAAAAATGCAAGAAGTGCAAATAAATATAGTTTTAATAAAAATATAAATTCACAAATATGTATTGTATATTTATCTTCGACTACTTTTTGCGTTTTTTCATAAAATACTAGCTGACCCCGCAAACGTTGTTTTGCCATGAAAAAAAAATGTAGGGGTATGAAAAATAGATGTTGGCCTATTCTCAGACCTTCCCGATATGCTCACAAAATTTCATGAGAATCGGTCAAGCCGTTTCGGAGGAGTATGGCAACGAAAACTGTGACACGAGAATTTTATATATTAGAAGAATTTTATATATTAGATACTATTTTATTTTGAAGTGTACCTACTAAATTTTTTGTAGCTTCGTCTGAAAATATTTTTTTTTTATAAAAATCAAATAGCAGAAAATCGAAGTAAAATAACACTGCTTTGAGCTGTGTTGTGTTTCTTACGGTGAGCAAGGTTGCCAGTGCTCCGCGAGGAAACGTTGTGTTGGCAGTGGGGGGGACTTTGACCCTTGTACTGCCAACCCAACTATTCGTCTTTCAATACAGGGTCGGCAACGCGCAAGTGATACTCCTGGTGTTGCAAGCGTCTATAGGCTACGGTAACCGCTTACCATCAGGTGGGCCGTATGCTTTGCCACCTTATTAGAATAAAAAAAAACTGTGGCGGCGTTTTTCGGCATGGAATAGATACGGAGCGTTTGCCACTTGTCTAAGCCCTCAGATATCGTCTGGTATCGTCGTGCGACGGATTGTTGAGCTCCCTAAATTATAGTCGAGCTACACAATTACTGATGCATGCGTGCTGTCGGCTGGGACTGGTCTACTCAAAGTCGCTATGGCTCTTTCTTCAAAAGGCCATTTCAAACATTGCCCTGCATTGTAATACTCACATACACACAATATCCTATGCCTACTTTAGAAGAGTCTATGATTCTCTGAGTTTGTTTCGGTGGTTCTTCTCAGAGGTCGTCAGCTAGGAAATGCCAGATTCATCTAGCTTAAAAAGTGTTGTAAAAGTGTCTTTTAAAGATCTATTCACAGAAATAAATATAATTTATCAGAGCTTCATATATTATATTTGCAGACGAAGAGTACCTGGACGAATCGATCCTGGAAGAAGCCGAGTGTATCACCCCCGATGATCCCAAGAGTTGTACGGTCCTCAAAACTGCAGGATCTGAAGGTGACGAAGATGATTTGGATGGTAAGTAACAACCTTAGCAGCGGCAGTGGCTTCGGCAATTACGGTCAAGAATTTCAATGTCTGATGGTTGTTCCTGGAGATATAAATGTGTCATCCTCCAAGCGAAGTCCCTCCCTATTCTTCTGTATCGTTTCGCTCTTGGCAGAGCGTTTGTGGTCGTCATGTAGATGCATTATCGGGGGCAGATGTTATACGCCTCACGATAAATAAATAAATATTTTGGGACATTTTTACACAGCACCATCTAGTCCCAAACTAAGCAGAGCTTGTACTATGGGTACTAGACAATGGATATAATACTTATATACATTTTTGTATATAAGTATTTTTTGTGTTTGAGTGTTGAGTGTTGAGAGTGTTGAGTATTGCCAAATAAAGATATTATTATATTCTATCCTAATTCTGCAGTGTAGTGTCGTGCGTTCGGTTCCCACCCCAGATAAAAAATGTGTGATCCAAAGATCATAATGTTAGTAGTTACTCTCGATGTACAGACGCCAGCAGGTCAAGCTATCCAAACCTGTCAAATTTTCCGAATTGAACATGAACCTTATTCGTTTGCATTAAAGTTAAAAATCGATCAAATAAATTTGACAGATTGTGGTAGCTTGATGTGCTGGCGTTTGTACTTTGCATCCGTTATTAGGCTAGTTGATTCATTTGTTTATGGCCTCAAAAGTTGACCATAATTAGAGTAGTTCAACAAAAAAAAATAGGAAATTAGAAGCATTATTTTAGCGAAGGAAAAAATCGAGTGTTGTGTGTGACCAATACAAGATGCAAGCGCGTGATTCTCCCTAGCCAGCACCCCGCGTAAACCATTGCAAAGGTCTATGCAATGTTATAGCCCGTTCTCATTCGAAAGTTACAACAAAACACGATTGGCAAATCCTTGAAAAAATCTTAGAATGCATTAAATACAATTTAGGATAGTTTTCAGTAAAATCGCAAAATGGTATTTTTGTGGCATACAACAACCTACGTGGGAGGTATCGTTACATATATCTAAAACAATTACAATAATAGGTAACTATAAATTACACAATGCACTATTCCCCATACCTCTGTAATTGATTTTGTGAATCTGTTCAGAGAAACACTATGTATATCAGTGTCGATCGTTTTGCAAAATCTATTGTGCTCTCTGCATATTGTTACGAGCTGGGGTTCGGGTTAAATTAAATGTCACCAATTGAACCGATAAACAATCAAAACTTTAATTATCCACACGAATACAAAACACAAATCACCAGTTGTATGTCGCTATACTAGTTCACTTTACAATTCACTATCGCACTGTAGTCGCTTCGTAGTTGGCTTCGATCTTCACTTGTCCGTGTCCACAATTGAACAGCCTCGCCGGCCCTTTTTTTTTATGACGGACATAGTTTTTAGCTCGAGGGAGCTTTGAAAACTTAACCGGACTAGGTGGCGAGGCACCAAATGCCTCCAGCCAGGGGCAACTTATAAACTAAGCAACACAGCTAAGGGCGTCCCCTGCGGGACTCGGACCTCGGCTTAGGGCGTTGCTGGGGGGGCAGCTAGGGACGGCTGGATCTGGGTTTAAATTATTTTGGGGCGAATTTAAAGCTACTGCCTCGGCACGGGCCGGCTCGAGCAAGGGACGGGGAGGATTACCGTTAAGGGGTCTTCGCGACGGGCCTCGCCGGCGAGGACGATATATCGGGCGGCGTTTTTGTGCGTGTGTTTTGAGAGTGCTAGTCACTCTGTTTGACTCCTGCGCTAGGGTGATTTGGTCGTCAGGGTAAGTGAGTGCGTGCCTTGGGCGGCGCACTCTACTTATCTGAGAGGGAGGCCTTGCCGGCCCCTTAGGACCGCTATTTATATGACTCAGAAAGTTCCAGAATCGAATAATCCCGAAAATGCTACACAAAATACGAGTAGGTACTCGCGCGCCTATTGTTTCGCGGGCGTTGACCTCAGTCTATTGTGTCGCGAGCCGCGTGTCCTTGAGGTATTGTTATAGGCACTTATAGATATAACTACCTACCTATACCTACGCGAGTGTCGATATTAAACTTCCACGTGTTTCTAGAACCTTCGTGAGCCATCTCAGTCGTTCTATTACGTATCCGGCGTAACAATATTCTAAGTATGGGAGCGTTAGTGGTGTTCAAAGGTGCTATATGCTTAATTTTTTAAGCAAGCGATTTTATGTGATTTATTATAGCATGCATCATCACTACATAGTATAAAAAAAGTCGCTTTCTCTGTCCCTATATCCCTATGTACCTACCTATGCTTAAATCTTTAAAACTACGCAACGGATTTTGATGCGGTTTTTTTTAATAGATCCAGTGATTCAAGAGGAAGGTTTATTATAATACATGTATGTTATTAGTACATTGCACCCGTGCGAAGCGGGGACGGGTCGCTAGTAATTTATATGCCTACTTGTTACTAACGATAAACGCGACGCCCGACGGACAGTTCGTCATGATCATAGAATAATGTCGGTTTTGAAAAACATACGAAATTAACTTTTTACCATATTTGAATACTACATTGTCTAAATATTATTATTACACAAAAGAAAAAATTATATGTATTTTGGATATCAAATTAATCAGTCGGTAAACTGACGTATTTGGTAGGCGCTCGTAGTAGAATGACGCTTGTGTATACTCGTCATTGTACGACGCGCGGGGATCCCCTGCCGCCCCCTCCTCCTCCCGACGAAACCGCGCAATCGCCACTATTCATCGAACTCGCCCACGCGTCGCAGTGATTTAGATTTTTCTTAACAATTATACGAATTTATCTTAGTTTGCGTATTTATTCACTATTTTGTGCCCATTTAATTACATTCTACCTTAAAAGGTATGCCACAATGAAAACAGGACGATCACAGCTTATGTTAAAACTTGTGGAAGAAACTCGCAAAAATGCTCAAATTACGAATATTACTCCTGAAGAGTGCATTGATGAAGAGGACTGTATACCAGGGACTCCAGGTAAATTAATGAATTATGTATTAACATTTTACTTTGTTATAATTCGTGTATTTATACAAATTTTGCCAAGTAAACAATTAAAGCGTCGGTTCTGAATATCCGCCGGTTTTCTACGGTAAATTATAAATCCATTTAAAAATTAATTTACATATAGATAATACTTTGTTAAATGATAGTACTACACTAATCTGTTAAGTTTGTGTTATAATTGATGATTTGAATTTTAAAGAAGTATGTAACTATATTACATTTTTCGATGGACATGATAGTGATGCGTGATCACAACCGACGATATTCTGTGGACACGATTTTTAATGTAACGGTTGTATCTGACTATCCTACTTTGTTCTTAGAACTAAATTCACTTACACCATTTTTCTATTAAAAAACAATGATTATTTGTATATATTTAATATATTTTTCTGTAAAAATATAATCTGATCTAAGTAATAATTTACCTGTATAAATAAAAAGGAGTAAATTTTATTATTTTTATACTTTAGAATATTTTTATTGCAAATAGTGTTATGGTTGTAGTAAATGTTGACCTGTGATATTGATAATAATCTATATATTTTTACATTATACTGATATCTTTTCAGAATGCCATTCGCCATTACCCCCAGGGGCTAGCTACGTAATAGAAAAGATGAATGACATTTATAAGGACGTCTTTTCAGACGACGTACACGGAACATGCGAAAACATAAAATCAACAGATGAAAATATGAACCCGAATATACCATCACCTGCTTGTGTTCTTGGAGAAGATCCTTTTATGGCCGTGTATCAAAACGCATCCTCACCATATTTACTTCCGTCAGAAAATCAGCATTTTGTCGTGTCCCTCTTAAATATCAGCTCAGCTTTAACCCCTTTAAATACCTCTACCTTGATATCAGATCTGTCACCTTTCCCTCAACCAATTACCCCAGCTGTTGAAAACAACGGACTACCTTTAAATACCTCTACCAAGATATCAGAGCTGTCACCTACCCCTCAACCGATTACCCCGGCTGTTGAAAACAACGGACCAACACCTATGCCATCACCAGCAAACACCCATGATGGTGAAGTATGTAGCGATTTTTTTTGTCCCACTCACGATAGTGCGGATTATTGCAACTGTCCATCAATCAACACAGTTGTATCATCATGCCAATCGTCTCCAGCGCCTCTTATTCGATGTAGAGGTAAAAAGCGTGTCCGTAATTATAATGATTGGGAAGAAGTTAAAAGAAAACGTTTAACGAATGCAGGAAAAGAATACTCCTCCAAAAAGGGCGTTATTGTTCCAGCAAAAACTATAGGTAGGCCTTGCACGTGCAGATATAAATGTTACACTATGTTGACTCTCGAAGAAAGACAGGATGTATTTGAAAAGTTTTGGAAATTAGGTGATCGTGAGAAACAATGGTTGCATGTTGCGCATTTTACTATAAAACAGAAGAAGAAAAGGGGTCTTCAAAGAGATTTAAAGCATAACCGTCAATTCACTTACAAGTATTTTTTGCCAAAGGGCTCATCCAAAATAGAGGTTTGTAAAACCATGTTTTTACGCACATATTCGATTAGTGAAAGGTTAGTTCGGACAGCTTGGGATAAATATGACGGAAGCACTTTAATTGAAAAAGACATGAGGGGGAAACATACAAATCATAATAGGATTGTTGACGATGAAATGGTAAAGTCGGTTTGTGCCCACGTTAATTCATTTGTACCGGTAGAGTCTCATTATAATAGAGCAGCGTCCAAAAGACTGTATTTAGATGGTGACTTGAGCATCGCTCGGATGTTCAATTTATACAAAGAATGGCCTGATTTCAATAATTATTCAAATAAAGCTTCTGGTCTTAGACAGTACAGAGATATAGTTAACACACATTTTAATTTGAGTTTCCATCTACCCAAAAAAGATACTTGTGATCAGTGTCACAGTTTTAAACAAATACAAAATCCATCTGACGACCTAAGAGAACAGTATGCAAACCATTTAAATAGCAAAAAAATATCTAGGAACTTGAAACATAATGATAAAAATGACGCTATTAATTCTAACGGACGCATCGTTTGTGCTACCTTTGATTTTCAAAAGGTTTTGTCATGCCCTCACGGGCAAATGAGTGTATTGTATTACAAGCGAAAACTGTCATGTTATAATTTCACCGTATACGATATGGTTGCCAAACAAGGTTATTGCTATATGTGGGATGAAGGTGTTGCCAAACGTGGGGCCAACGAAGTAGCCAGTTGTGTTTATGACTTCATAAAGAAGTTTGTATCGAAGGGAGTGAAGGAGTTTCGATTCTGGTCGGACAATTGTGCTGGCCAGAATCGAAATCGCATAGTATTTAATATGTATGCTCATGCAGCAAAAGAATATGATATTACTATAACACATAGGTTCCTTGAAAAAGGCCACACCCAAAACGAGGGGGATTCTGTCCACAGTGTTATAGAAAGGGCTGCTGAGCATAAAACAATTTATACACCAGATGAATGGAAACTGCTTGTACGTTGGGCTAAAGTAACAGGTGATTCTTATGAAGTCATAGACGTAAATCAGTCGTTAGTGTTTGATTTTAAAGATCAGCTAAAAAATAAAAACTGGGCTAAAAATACAGCTAACAACAAAGTTACTTGGACAGGCATAAAAGAAGTTTGTGTAGATGGGACTCAGAGCAATAAAATCCGGTACAAATATGCTTTATCTGATGAATCCATGACCCTTGTACTTCGAAAGGAGACTAGAAATTACAATACTCCAATCTTACAAAAAGCTTATGTGGGTCCAATTCCAATCAGTAAAGATAAATATAAGGATCTTAGTAGTCTTTGCGATTCTTCAATAATACCCACCAGATACCATAACTACTTCAGAAGTTTAATTCATGGACGCACTGTTTCTGATGAAAACAACGAATCTGACTGAATAATTATTGTGGAATAGATGTTTTTTTTTATTACTTATTAACATTTTTAGTTGCTTAATTGTTACTATTTTTAGTGACTCTGATGTTGTGACTTTTAAGAATTTATTCATTTTAATTAATGTTGTTAAGTACTAGCCTTTCTAAGAATGATTGTGATACTATGGCTTTGCTAATAAATGATTAGTGTTTATGTTTTAGATTAGTAATTTACCAAAAAATAAGTAATTAGGTCCAAATAGCCTTATTTAAATAATAGTCTTCTTACTCTATGTGGCACAAAAATATAATGTCGTTAATTACTTAATTAAGCTTAATTTTTATTAAATTGATTGAAAAAGAGTCCAAAAACCAAAAAGTTTGCGTTTTATTTATGATATGAACCTACCCCAACCTATCTATTTATTATTATCTATTTTACTAACCACCTGTCTACATAAACTAAGTTAAAAATAGAATATGACATATACACATCCGCCAAAATATTACTCAGCAGGTCGATAGAACATGATCGGAAAGTAACATCCGTCATTTTTTGGCAAGTAACATTCCGAAGAACAATGTCGGATAGTACTTTATGACTGTGTTGACTCCAAAGTAAAATGAAGCATGTGATTTTTCTGGAAAACTGTATAATTTTACATTTTTATTTTTATTCTATTTTAAAACAAACCCTATTTGTCACTTGTATGCCAATTTTCATAATTACAGATTTATAATTGAAAAAGTTATCTATAAAAAACCGACATAATTATTTGAAACGGCTGCCCTGTAAAGTTTGATATTTGTCAGATCCGTCACTATTCTACGACTATGACGAGTTGGTTGATAGAGAGAGAGACAGAAGTATGCGTTATATAAAGCAAAATAGCTTTATAGAATTATAGCATAAAGTGCGAACCGCGATATCATTTGCTTTACTTATGCTATATTTATAAGCATGCTACTTTATAATGCTTCATTTATTTCTTTATTTATTTATTGGAAGACCAACAGCATTAACAATTTAAGTAATTCAATAAATATGCAACATATAGCCAATTATAGGTCCTCACTGATAGGCATTAATTTATAACATAAGACCGTGAATGGGTCGTACGGAAATACAAATGAATATATGCAAAGCTTACAAAAACAAGAATAAATATTTAACATTAAAAACTAAGTAGGTTGATACTTCAGGAAGAAACCAACCGTTTCATCGACGCCAAGTTCGCGTTATGCACATCAACATCATGTAGCTTGCTTGTTACGTTTATAGTCCTACTTGCTCGCCAGACAAAGTTTATTAACCATCACTAGGGAGCGTTGATACCTAAGTTGGTGTTACGTCGAGGGATGTAAAGCACTCTGGTAATGGGATGTCTGGGAGGCAATAATTGGCGATGCGGTGGTAGGTACAGGAGGTCTAGATGAAATGTGGATGATCTTCGGAGTCTACAGGATGGTATGTTCTCTCATCCTTAGACTTAGACGAGGACCATGCGATCCAAGCTTTGGACGAGACCACCTGCATCTACTGCGATCTTCAGCTGCCGACGGTCGAGGACGTCCACGACCACATCAGGACGGTGCACGAGTTGGAGCCGAGGACTGGACTGCCTCTGAGAGAGTGCTCGCTGTGCGGCGTTGCGCTCAGAGACCCGGCTGATCATCATAACAGGTTAGTGGCTAGAAGTTCCTGTGACATATTCCTCCGAGCCTTCACCCAACTATGTCAGTCAACTTCAAAGTCAAAGTCAACGTCAACGTCAACGTCAGCGTCAACGTCAACGTCAACGTCAACATCAACGTCAACGTCAAAGTCAAAGTCAAAGTCAAAGTCAAAGTCATCGTCAACGTCAACGTCAAAGTCAACGTCAACGTCAACGTCAACGTCAACGTCAAAGTCAACGTAAAAGTCAAAGTCTTAATTTAAACAAGAAGGAAGAGAATATCAGATGTAATCTTATTTTTTTTTTATAACACAGGTAGGAAACATACGGACCACCTGATGGTAAGCGGTTACCGTAGCCTATAGACGCTTGTAACACCAGGGGTATCACTTGCGCGTTGCTGACACTGTAAAACGAAAGAGGAATAGTTGGGTTGGCAGTATAAGGGTACCAACACAACGTTTCCTCGCGGAGTACTGGCAACCTTGCTCACTGTAAGGAACACAACACAGCTCAAAGCAGTGTTATTTCACTTCGATATTCTGCAAGGCGGTGTCTCCAGCTCTATTTAGAGTGGAATTACTCCCACTATGCCCTACGTCTCTTAAACTTTTTTATTTTATCCATGCGCGATAAAATCCTCTCTTCTGACAGGTGTCATGGCGTCAAATCAGATTCGGACGGCAGAAAATATCCATGCCATTTCTGTGATAACATTTATATTAGCAAGAAGGCATGTTTCACACACCTAAGGATGAAGCATGGCTGTGAGTATTGCTTACGTAATCATCATCAACCCATTTTTTTTTATTCTACTAAGGTGGCAAATAATCATACGGCCCACCTGATGGTAAGCGGTTACCGTAGCCTAATAGTTAGGTTGGCAGTATAAGGGTCAAAGCCCCCCTACTGCCAACACAACGTTTCCTCGTGGAGCACTGGCAACCTTGCACACAGTTCAAAGCAGTGTCATTTTACTCTGATTTTCTGCAAGGCGGATGTACTTCCCCAGTCGGGCAGCTCCAATTTGAGTGGAATTACTCCTTATGTACTCCTTATGTACTCCTTATGTAGTCCTTATGTACTCCTTATGTACTCCTTATGTACTCCTTATGTACTCCTTATGTACTCCTTATGTACTCCTTATGTACTCCTTATGTACTCCTTATGTACTCCTTATGTACTCCTTATGTACTCCTTATGTACTCCTTATGTACTCCTTATGTATTCCTTATGTACTCCTTATGTACTCCTTATGTACTCCTTATGTACTCCTTATGTACTCCTTATGTACTCCTTATGTACTCCTTATGTACTCCTTATGTACTCCTTATGTACTCCTTATGTACTCCTTATGTACTCCTTATGTACTCCTTATGTACTCCTTATGTACTCCTTATGTACTCCTTATGTGCTCCTTATGTACTCCTTATGTACTCCATATAGGTACTGTCCCACTGCTGGGCACGGGTCTCCTCTCATAGTAGGAGAGGTGGCACCAATTTTTGGGTAGGTATTTGAGGCAAGCTAAAAACTTGTCCAATACCTCTCCTATTATACCCCAACACGGAGCTGCAGACTTGGTGATTAGTGGTGCTAAATCAGTGTTGCTGGCCTGCAGTTGCCGGTTACCATGCGGCGATCCGTATGCTCGTGTCACATTGTTACAAAAATCCATTTAATCATCTTTCTCCAGTAAAACTTTGCAACGAGCAAACGCCGAAGTATGTGCCCAGAGAAAGGAAGAAATGTCATATGTGTAATAGAGACTTTAGTCAGAAACAGATCTTGAACAAGCATCTATGGAAGGCGCATGGATTTGAGGTAATACACCTATAGTTACTAAATAAGTAAGAGCTGCCCCCCACGGTATCACTCACCTTTTTTTTTTCCTTTTTGCTCGCCCCCATTGGTCGTAGCGTGATTTTATACCGGGTGTAAAGAGGGGGTCTAGCGATATCTACCACGCTACATGGAACTATGAACAAATTCTTGAATCGCGCAAGCAACATTCGCAACGCAAGTTGCATACTGTTGAAGAACCTAGTCTATTGGAAGCTAATTGTCTGACAATTAAAATAAAATCGAATACAGTAATTATAGCCATTTACAGACCACCTAGCTTTAAATTCCTGGATACTTTTCTAACTTCTTTACACACGCTATTAGAGGGTCTCTCAACTTTCAAAAATATCGTCTTGGTGGGTGACATTAATATCGACCTTATTGGAAACGGCCCTGACACTTCTGCATATCTAGATATGCTAAGCTTCCACGGACTTCTTCCTGCTATTGATGCCACCACCAGAGGCAAAGCATGCTTAGATCATGTAATATTAAAAACTAAATCAAGTGCGTTCACATTTCCTCTAGGGACCAGTATTACTGATCATGAATCAATATTATTCTGTTTGAAATCCAAAGAAACAAATAAATCTACAAAATTAAAAATACTACATAAAATCGACATGGACAAAATAAAATCTGAATGTAGTCATCAAACGTTCAACGAAGTCTACCAGGAAACAAACCTAAATAATGCTACGAACAAATTCATTCATATTATTCAACAGTTAATCTCAAAAAATACACTGAAACGATTAATTCCCAGAAGTAAATTCATAATCAAACCCTGGATAACTATAGGTATGCTACGTTGTATTCGTACCAGAGACAGGATGCACAAAAAATTAAAAACTAATATAAATGATGTCATCTTAAAAATATCATACGTACGATATCGAAACTTCTGTAATAACTTATTAAAAAAACTTAAAAGACAATACGAAAGGGATCAACTAGTTATGTCAAAGAACAACTCGAAAAAGCTATGGTCAACTATCAAAACAATCACCAATAATAATAATAAAAAAACATTACCATTACAACTACTGACAACTGAAAATACCCCTAAGGATGCGATAAATAAATGTAACGAATATTTCTCTAGCATTGGTAAACAACTTTCAGATAGAATTCCAACTCATATTCCTGACTTTAAGAAGACTGCTATACCTCCAGTCAATTCGTTTGTTTTATTACCTACTGATGTTGACGAAGTTAAAAGATGTATTCTACAACTGAAAAGTGACTGTGCTCCTGGATGGGATGAAATTAGTGCTGAGGTCTTAAAACTTCTCTCTGCAACCCTAACTCCCGTCTTAACAAATTTAATTAATCGTTGTTTTCTTTCTAGAGTATTTCCGACGGCCCTGAAAAAAGCACTAGTGCTACCAATACATAAGGCGGGAGACAGAAGCAGCGTCAGTAATTATAGGCCCATTGCTATATTGACTACACTATCTAAGTTATTTGAACGCCTTATTAACAAGAGACTCACTAAATACCTTGAACAGTACCGTTTACTTTCCAACGCACAATATGGTTTTAGATCAGGGCGCTCAACTAATGATACAGTACGTGACTTGGTCAACTTCGTAGTGAATAAATTGGACAATAAAAATAAGTGTTTAACAATATTTCTAGACCTCGCGAAGGCCTTTGACGCTGTTTCTGTTCCTCGCCTTGTGCAAAAACTTGAAGACCTGGGCATCAGAGGTATCCCACTGGCATTATTAAAGGATTACCTAAAAAATAGAACACAATGCGTAAAAATTAGTAATCACATAAGTGAAGAACTGCCGGTTGAATTCGGAGTGCCTCAGGGCAGTATTTTAGGACCCAGCCTGTTTCTCTGCTACATAAATGAGCTTTGTAACCTCAACATTAAAAACTGTCGCATCTCTGCTTATGCAGATGACACCGCGTTAACCTTTTTTGCAAACACTACTGATGAACTTTTTGATATTGCTCAAAATGGATTTAATACTGTATGTCACTGGCTGTCTTCTAATCTCCTAACCATAAATGAAACTAAAACAAATTACCTACTTTTTTCAATCCAGAATCGACTGCAAGCAATAAATTCCTCACGCGCTATTTTTGCTCATAGATGTAATTTTCCCCCTATGCCCAACTGTAAGTGCCCCAATATTAGTCCCACTAAATGTATCAAATACCTAGGAATCGAAATCGATGCTAATTTGACCTTTGAAAACCATATAAAATCGCTTTCCAAAAGAATACGCAAACTTACATACATTTTTAAGGACCTTCGTGAGGTAGCAGAGAAACAGACATTGAAGATGGTTTATGAGGCCTTGGTACAATCTATCCTATCCTATTGCATCACCACATGGGGTGGAGCTTGTAAATCTAAATTGATAACCCTCGAAAGAACTCAGAGGATGATACTAAAAGTGAGTCATTCGAAATCTCGATTATACCCCACTTCAAAACTTTATGAAGAAACTCGAGTGTTAACTGTACGCCAACTTTACATAATGCTAACCGTACTCCTCAAACATAGTAATATTCCTGAAGCAAGAAAAAATCGCATAGCCCAGACTAGAAGGAATTTCGCAGTCTGTGAGCCTACTATCGTTAACACTGCTTTCGCTCAAAGATTCTTTCTATACCGAGGAGACATGCTCTATAATAAGATAAATAAAATACTCACCATGGCGAATTCCCTAAAAATTGAGTGTAAAAAGAAACTCAAGGAATGGTTACTAGACTTGGACTATACTGATACTGAAAAAATCATTGAACTCGTAACTTAGCTGGAAACATAATATACAAACTGTCACGCGCACCCACACGCACGCACACACGCACACACACACACACACAGGCGCGCACGCACGCACGCACACGCAAACACACACATACAAACACAAAACACACAACGCACACACATACAAATCAGACACGCAATGATTACCTGACAATTTTTGACATTAGAGTTTTGGGGGGCCTGGAGTGCTAAAATACAGGCCTAGGCTTAGTTTAGACTCCAGATCTCCCACAAATTACAGATCAAACTTGTCATGTTTTCTTAATGTTCAAAATAAGTACCTACTACCTAGACCTCCCAATTGTAAAACTTTTCTCAATTTTGTATCCCTAATATTGTAATTTGTGGAGATGAAATAAACGCATTTTTATTTATTTTTATTTATTATATACAGGCTGTTACAAAAATACCCGTATATAACATACCCAAAAAAAAGGAAAACAACAACATTTATGAATGAAAAATAGAAAAACTATTAAAGTAGACAATTATTTATTAGGTAAAATAGGTACGTAGGCCTTTCTGTTAAATAATCTGGTTCCCTGACATGACAGCTGACAAAATTTTTGGCTTTGATAATTAATTATATTTTTTTACGGGGTATTTTGTAACACGTTGTATACACCCGCCCGACATCAACCGTCGTCGGGCCCTGGCCCACCAGGCAAAACACCCGCCTGGTTGGAGGGGCTTTACCACAAGTCAAACGATGGGGGACTTCAATACCTCTCAATATGACCCCCATGTGTGTTCCAGTATTCAATGGTTCTAATGTTAAACCGGTATCGCGATCATTAAGACACACTATTGAACTGCTTCTAGAAAAAAAATCTTGCAAGCAGGTGAAGACTTTTATAATGAATTCCGGTTTTCAACTCAAACTTCACAAAAATCACAATTACTTTGGAATCATTGAATATCGCGGAGCTGAAAATTCCTTTCAAAAGGTTTGTCACTTCACCCCTGTATCCCTATTCACCCCGTTTGTTTACTATTTTCTTGTAAAAGGTGGAGAAACGTAAGGCATTTATTTGTCCGTTATGTGACGAGAGGGTCAGCTACGGCTCCAACTTCAGCGCTCATTTGCTCCACGCTCATCGAGTACATGAGCAAGTGGAACAGTTGGAGTTCCACAATATGGACGGTATGTGAATTCCACGCTTTTACTATACAGGGTTGGGCTTGGAAATCTCTAGAGGAGGCCTTCACCTTCGAGAACGAAGGGTTCTCATTTCTCTTTGGACTTCCACAAGAAAAATACATTCTTTTTTTCTTTCTTACACTTTTTCGGCATATGGCTCTTTGTCTAAAAAGTTTGTCGACCCTAGCCTAGTACCTAATATGACCATTGGACTGCCAAGTCGAAGGGTTTGAGTACGAATCCAAGACACGTGCTTCTGACTTTTGGAAATCTTGTGCGTATTAATAATTACTCGGTTAAGTGGTGAAGAAAAACATCGTTACGAAACTTGCATGCCTAAGAGATTTCATCATGATTTATAGGGAGCGAACGAATTCTGATTAAATGGGTTAAACTTCAAGCTGCTACTGACAATTTCATAAACATGACATACCTACATTCTTTTTTATTTTATTTTATACCACTAAGGTGGCAAACAGTCATACGGCCCACCTGATGGTAAGCGGTTACCGTAGCCTATAGACGCTTGGGTTGACAATATAAGGGTCAAAGTCTCCCCACTGCCAACACAACGATTCCTCGTGGAGCACTGACAAACTTGCTCACCGTAAAGAACACAACACAGCTCAAAGCAGTATTATTCCACTTCGATTCTGTATTCCCCAAAGTTCGCCGGTATGATTAGGTCCCATGTAATAGGGGGCGAGCCTATTGCCATTCATTAACCGGGCACAAGTCCAAACTCAGAGTTATGAGGATTTCAAAGAAAAACCCAATAACACTTTTCTCGACCTGGGAATATAGTATGTTAAGGTGAATAGTAATGTAGCGATAATTTTCTATAAAAATTCAACCTTTTTCTAGAAAATTCAACTTTTTCCTAGAAATTTCAACCTTTTTCTAGAAAATTCAATCTTTTTCTAGATTTCATGTTATTCAAAAGTGCTATTCAAGAAGAAACTAAGTACCGCTTCAGGAAGACTACGGCGAGCAAGCAAACGATTGAGGGGGTCCGTTCTCATTATATGTGCAGCCAGTCAGGCGTCTACGTGTACCAGGTAGAGACAACTTTACATATTATAAACATACATAGTAATAAAAGTTATTAATACACACTCGCGTTCACACACACACACACACACACACTCATAAGCGCTTACCCACCACGTTGACAATCTGTAAAAATTATGTATTTGGAGTTCTAAAATACAGGCCTAGACTTAGGTACACAAATTACAATTTTCCCAATTGCTTGTCAACGGTATTTAGTTGTAACATACGACTGTAATTTGTGGTGATGAATAAAAACATTGATATTATTATTTATTATAACTTCATTGTCATTAACACGGCAACATTATACTAACAACAAAACCTTTTTGTTATCGGATGTTGCCCACTAACATTTGTAAACGTTGCTCCACAGAAAGTAACTGCGGTGTGGATGCAACTTTAGATTCGAACTCGAGACCTTTGACTTTTCAGTCCAATGCTCATATCACTAGGCTATCGCTGCTCTCTGATTTAAAATATCTACAACAGTGTTATCATTTGCATTAATTTAGTTCAGTAAAGGGCGTCACAGACGGCGGACGATAATATTTTATGTTAAAATGCCTGGATATAAAATATTATAGTAACTTAACGTATCACACACTGTTAAGTTACTATAGTATATCCGCTCGAATCATCCTCTCATTTTTAGTTAAGATACGATTAGCATGTTTATCTTTTGACCGCCACGGACGTGACAGACGTCAAATTAAAACTTGCTCACGACGCCAACGACGGCATGGCACGTCAAAAATACCACTTTTTTTTAGTTCCAAATAAATACCTATACAAAAATTTGTTGCTTTTTTTACCTATTATTAGATACTAGAATTTGTCGCTTGGCGTAGAGAACACGGATTTTCGTTAATGACGTGGCGGTCAAAAGATTAAGATATATTTCGCATAAAAAATAAATACCGCACAATGTTTATTAAAGAGTACCATAAATACTTGTATTAGAATAAAAGTTGGAAGTATTCATGAACGTAAGTATAGTCACTGAATTCATTATGAGCTGGCTGAAATTATTTAGGGCACCAATAAATATTTTTTTATTGAATGCCATTTCTGTCAATTCTAAGGTCTGTGGTTTTTACTTGTATTCGTAAGGTGTTCAGCAGATGTCGCTAGTTGTGATTTACGAAGTATTACAGAGGTGGCATGCGACTAAGAGGGATCGAATGCTCAGGGTTATTTAGTCAGGGTACGACCTTAACATATAATTATTGTATCGCTCGGTATCTTAACATAAAATTTCCATATCGCTCGATTATGTATTGTTGTGTGTATTTTTTAAGTACTTAATTGTTGAATATTAACATAGGTCACCTTTTTCTTGTGTGCGTTAAATTATAAAATGTGGCTCAAATGTCAGGAGCCAGCTGAAAATCAGTGCTGTGCTTAAATGCACAGCAAATACTGACCTGAGTCTCCTGCCACGCATAACTTCTTTTGTCTATTGTAATTCTTAGTTTTTTGTTAAATAATTTTGTGTATGTGTGGCAAATAAACGGTTTAAATGGTTTTAAATAGCTTAAGATACTGTAATATTAAAATATATAGAATCTTAGCCGTTAGCGATAGGTCATACAAAAATATGATAGTATCTTTTTGTAATTGTTTTGGCATTTTCCATGCTAAGGTTTTAAAGTTATTTAGCGAAGGAAAAATTCCGCTAAGCCACCGCGAGTCCCTTCCGCCATGACGAATTTTGCCTTCACATTCAGAATTGACGTCTTTATGGTGATGTCAGTAACACCTATTGAAAAGCAAGTTTTTGCTTTTCAACCGACACGACTTACTTTACAGTTAGTTCAATGTCGAATGATGCCACATTACCTTCTAACTATCTTTTTGTATTTTTTTTGGCATTTCCCATGCTAAGATAAGTTACTTAGCGAAGGAAAAATTCGACCGCGGGCAGGATTCGAACCTGCGTCTTCTGGTTAGGTACACCAGCCGCTATGACCGCTAAGCCACCGCGATACCCACCCGCCATGACGAATTTTGCCTTCACATTCAGAATTGACGTCTTTATGGTGACGTCAGTAACACCTATTGAAAAGCAAGTTTTTGCTTTTCAATCGACACGACTTACTTTAGAGTTAGTTCTATATCGAATGATGCCACCTTACCTTCTAACTATCTTTTTGTATTTTTTTGGCATTTTCCATGCTAAGATTTTAAAGTTATTTAGCGAAGGAAAAATTCGACCGCGGGTATTATTATAGTATATTTGCCGTCTGTGACGCCGTTAAGGGTTGTTGTGTTTCGATTTAGGGCAAAGGGAAGCGTCCAGCGCCTGAAAGGCAGATATACAAGACGGGGAAGGCTTGTCCCGCGCACATGATAGTCACGGAGACCATGGATAGAGTGCTGGTCACCTTCTACAAGACCCACGTGGGTCATGGACGTGAGTATAATGTTTATATACAAGACTAGCTTTCCGCCCACGGCTTCGCCCGCTTGGTTTCTTGGCTTTTCTGTACTATCTCTCTAATATATAAAATTCTCGTGTCACAGTTTTCGTTGCCATACTCCTCCGAAACGGCTTGACCGATTTTGATGAAATTTTTTGTGCTTATCGGGGAGGTCTGAGAATAGGCCAACATCTATTTTTCATACCCCTAAATTTTTTTTTTATGGCAAAACGTTTGCGGGGGCAGCTAGTAATATATAAAACCATCAGGTGGGCCGTATGCTAGTTTGTCATTTTAGAGGTATAAAAAAAAACTTGGGCTAGGTTAATGCCAATAGGCCAACGCCAAAATTACATGGGACGTAAACATACGCGCGAACTATCGGTGTAGTACAGTTCACCTCTGTCTAAACCTTCGGGTACACAGCCGTGATGGTATTTTTGAATTGTTTTTAGCTTGTCCCTATTTCGAGCCGAGGGAACCAAAAAAAATGAAGACCGAACTCCAAGCGACGACTTCAATTGTCATTGATGATGTTCTGAAGGCGGAGATTGATTGCAAGGATGACGGTATGTTATATCAATATTATCACTACATTTTAAAGTTATTTAGCGTAGGAAAAATTCGACCGCGGGCAGGATTCGAACCTGCGTCTTCTGGTTAGGTACACCAGACGCTATGACCGCTAAGCCACCGCGAGTCCCACCCGCCATGACGAATTTACGTCTTTATGGTGACGTCAGTAACACCTATTGAAAAGCAAGTTTTTGCTTTTCAACCGACACAACTTACTTTACAGTTAGTTCAATGTCGAACGATGCCACCTTACCTACTAACTATCTTTTTGTATTTTTTTGGCATTTTCCATGCTAAGATTTTAAAGTTATTTAGCGAAGGAAAAATTCGACCGCGGGCAGGATTCGAACCTCCGTCTTCTGGCTAGGTACACCAGACGCTATGGCCGCTAAGCCACCGCGAGTCCCACCCACCATGACGAATTTTGCCTTCACATTCAGAATTTACGTCTTTATGGTGACGTCAGCCGTTTAGCATGGAAAATGCCAAAAAAAATACAAAAAGATAATTATCACTATATAGTATAAAACAAAGTCGCTTTCTCTGTCCCTATATCCCTATGTATGCTTAAATCTTTAAAACTACGCAACGGATTTTGATGCGGTTTTTTTTGTAACTAGGCGATACCGCTGAAGAATCAGCGTTGATGTGCGATGCTTGCGGCATGTCGTTCGGTGATGCTGACAAGTTCAGGGACCACGTTGCCACTCACGGCTTTGAGCTGTTCCCCTGCCAGTACTGCGATGATGTAAGCCATTTTTCACCTTTTGACCTTTACAAGAGGCTATGGTCTGGTCGAACAATGGAGTGATAGCCTAGTAGTAGATGCGATGAGGTGTTGAGCTCCCTAAATTATGGTTGAGCGACACAATGACTGATGCATGCGTGCCGTCAGTTGGGACTGGTCTACTCAAAGCCGCTGTGGCTCTTTCTTCAAAAGGCCATTTCAGACCACAATACATTGTAACACACATATTTGTTACTATTTTATGTCTGGACTTTAAAAGACTATGATTCTCTGAGTTTGTTTCGGCGTTTCTTCTCAGAGGTAGTCAGTTAGGAAATGCCGGAGCCATCTAGCTTTAAAAAAACAAGTTTTATATTGACTTGTAAAAGTGTCTTTAAAAGATCTATTTACTGAAACACCAATCGGCAAACCGCGGCTCAGTCTATCCTCAGGATAATTATCGGTATTAGCCAGAAATTGGGTTGCGAAAGTCTGACGGCAGTTGCTTCGTGTAAAATATTGATATTCAGCCGCATCTGGTTAGACTTAAAACCAACCCCTCTAAGTTGGGAAAAGGCTCGAACGATGGTATATTCTAGTGTGGTAATGTGCGAGACAGCAATGGTACGGAATAGCAATAGTTTTAAAATAGCCTTTATTGACACGGAATATAATGTATTTGGGTAATTTTACATAACACCAGAATATGGTGTTGTCCCAAACTAGACAGAGCTTGTACGGTCACGGTAAAGTTTCATAAATCTATCGCATCAACACAAGTCGCACTTACGACCTTTTTCTTTAACAAACATTTTGCACACATACACGATCTCGTATCTCGCATTCTCTCATTGGTACGATGCGAACACTAATATGAAGAAAACAAAACTATATACTATGTTATCTTTGTCTAGTATTGATCCCACACACTATCACCTTCTCGTAGTTATACTGTTTGACGGGTAAATGTTTGCATTGAAATCACTCGTACAATGTGTGTATACGCGCAGTACCGTGCAAGCGAATATGATCGTTGACGTGCTACTGGACTTATGGCCACCAGAGTAGTATGGGTACCAGATGATGGATATTATGCTTGTAGATATAGGTACTTTTTTTTCTGTAAATACATACTTAAAATACAGAAGAAACACCCAGACAAACAAACACTTAAGTTTATTACATAAATATTTGTGTCTTGTGGCAATCGAACCCCTAGACCGCAGACGTCGTATAATATGTTTTTAATGCATTTTTTTTGCAGGATTTCCAAAATCTGGATGCTTGGACGCGCCACGTTCGTTTAGAACACAATATGGCCAGCTTGTTCTAAAAATATTTTAAAATTTGATAATAATTGTAGATATAGGCAAAGCCCCGCGACTTTACCCACGTTGATCTAATCTTCATTCATTATAACGTTAGACAAAAAACGGTTATAACGCCCGCGTTATTTCGATAATAGTTATTAATAAGCTACGTTATTTCACGAATACAATACTACATACTAATCTATTTACCATTTACAAATAAATATATGATATAATAAAAACTTGAGAGGTGTCAAGGGACACCCGGATGGAACGAAGTTCCTTTCATTAAAATTTAATAATTAAAAATAAAAAAACCTGTATACACACAACAATTCACAACGCGCGAAATTCAAATATTGTCATTCACTCAATAATATTTGAATGCTTGTCAACAATATTTGAATTTCGAAAAAAGTGTCGTGACAACTTTTTCGTAAGAATTTTTTCCGTCTAGCCCCCTTTCACAACGCGCGATAAGGAACTTCGTTCCAAAATTCAATAATTTATTTAGTTTATCACAATAACTGTCGTTATTTCATCGTTATTTGTCTAATGCTATAATAAATAGAGGTTTTTCCAAACCTAGTGACAATATCTATTTTAAAGTGACAGTAATTACCATAAGCAGCCTTGAATTTACATACATACATACACTCACGCCTTTTCCCTATGGGGTAGACAGAAACTAAAGAACGCCACTTGCTACGATTCTTGCATACTTCTTTCTCTTCGACCACATTCATATATCTTGTCATACACACACGCCGGTTGCGAGTACTACGCACCTGACCTTTTTGAAGAACCTCACCAATAAGGACGGCGTAAGTTTTTCTAGGGCGTCCCCACGGCGCGGCGTTTCCACTGATATTTTTGCGCTTTTGTTAGTCGCTTTACATCGATTCTCTCGACATGCCCAAACCATCTCAGAATATTCTTCTCAATTCTTGTCACTACGTCGTCTTTTATATAGCCTCAGATTTATATTTTTAAAAGCATCCGTCCAGGGTCCAGCGTGGTACCGTCAGCAACGAAAGTCGCAGAGCGCACCAAAATTTTGAAAAAATTACAGCTACAAAACTTTCTATGAAGGTAACCTAAATATTTAATAGTCATTTATGCAATTATTTCGTATAACTTTCACAGGTCAATAACTTCATACCTAAAAACATATTGAATATTGCAATATGTTCAGCTACTTTCGTTGCTGACGGTACAGATAGCAAGACTGACTGGTCGCCTCAACGGTCGTAGCCCCCCCTTCCTAGATCTGGGTCTGACCATTATAGGCATAATTTTTTTAATGGAGGCGTTATTTGTTCCCCTACTGGACAAAGGCAGAGTTAAAGATCAAATCGGATCAATTAACCTTTTGACCGCCACGGACGTGTATAGACGTCAAATGAAAACTTCACGACGCCAACGACGGCATGGCACGTCAGAAATACCACTTTTTTAGTTCAAAATACATACCTACTAGCTAGCAGTGATAGCCTAGTGGTATGACCATTGGACTGCCAAGTCGAAGGTCTCGAGTTCGAACCCAAGGCACGCACCTCTGACTTTTCGAATTCATGTGCGTATTTATAATTAATTATCACTAGCTTAAACGGTGAAGGAAAACATCGTGAGGAAACCTGCATACCTTAGAGATTTTTCTCGACGGTTTGTGAAGTCTGCCAACCCGCAATAGGCTAGCGTGGTGGACTATAGCCTAATCCCTCTCAATATGAGAGGAGACCCGTACCCAGCAGTGGGACAGTATATGGGTTGATGATGATGATGATGATGATGACATACCTACTTATACTTACATAAAATTTGTTGTTTTTTTTTACCTATTATTAGATACTAGAATTTGTCACTTGGCGTAGAGAACACGGATTTTCGTTATTGACGTGGCGGTCAAAAGGTTATTACTTCTTTGTTATTTTTTTTATGTTGCTCTCGCTCTTTTGCCTTCTCTTTCACACTATTAGCTCTAGTTGTCAGAAAGTCTCTGACGTAGAATGAAAATGAATTTAATTTTAAATAAGTTTATAAAATACCAATGAAGTGTTCAATTTTGTTTAATTATCGATGAATAAAATTATAATAGAATATTTGTTGTTTTATTTTCTGCTTGCTTTTTCTCATGTTTTGCTAAAATATATAGATATAATTTAGGGGTTAATACCAATTTAGTAGTTAAGTACAGAAGCCTGCATATCAAGTTACTCCAATCTGTCATATTTCTTTGATAGATTTTCAACCCTATTACAGTAGGTTCATAGTTCATATTCAGCTGAGAAAATGATTACGTACCTTTCGTCTAATCTCTAGTCTGCAGTTAAGAGCTGAGGTAGGGATTATGCCCTACCCCAGCTAGGGAGTAATTCCACTCAAATTGGAGCTGACCGACTCGGGAAGTACCTCCGCCTTGCAGAAAATCGAAGTGAAATAACACTGCTTTGAGCTGTATTGTGTTCCTTACGGCGAGCAAGGTTGCCAGTGCTCCGCGAGGAAACCTGCGGCTGTGGTAGTGAGAGTCCTTAGTTCCATAATCCCTATTACTTAATATTTTACAAGCGAAACTAAGTATGTCAGTCTGATACGCATTCACGCTTAAACCGCTGAACCGATTTTGATGGCATTTGGTACAGAAATAGATTAGATCTTGGAGAAGGATAACGGCTACATTTGGCTCAAAAAATGTGCGTGTGGTGTGAGGGCTACTTTTTTAAAACTCTTTGAAAATATGATTAGGATTTAGTGAAAACTCCGAAACAATTGTGAAAGTTGGAATCGGATTTTGTGAAAATCAAAGAAGAGAGTAATGGACTGTAAAGTTTTTTTTTTTACTTTTTTTTTTATTTAAATTAGGGACTTTTATATACAATACATGACAGTCCCGACTGTAAAGTTGGGCCCTCAGTTTTCATATAGAGGATTGAGGGCCCACCTATTCCGGATAAACTGTGGACACTGTAGCGACATCTACCGCGCTACATGGAACTACGAAGTCCTGAATCGTGCAAGCAACATTCGCAACGAAAGTTGCATATATACAACCGCCTTATATCAACCATTGTGCCGTCACCCTCCAGGCAAAACACCCGCCTGGTTGAAGGATCCTCCCTTTTCGTTGTAGGAGCAACTCACCTCGCCTCTCCACAGACACTACAGAAAGTCTTTTGAGGTGCAGTTGAAACTGCGAACGACATTTACAAACATTTACGCGCGCGCTATATCCACTGCTTAGAAAGATATGTCTCTAGATAGTTGGCCATTAGCTTCAGCAACTTAACCGGCGTAAGTAGGCTGATAGCTAGTTGCAGCAATGTACTCAATACTCAATACATTTATTGCACCTCTCCAAAACAATAGGTACATTCAACAAGCTACAGCAACAGCGTCTCTTACAATGTCCTCCTCATCATTCTGACTTTCTGCATTCTTCTTTCTTCGTACAGTTTATACTTCTGTGGAATTCGCTCCCTGTGGAAATCAGGATGGCAACTAGTCGTTATTCGTTTAAAATGAAAGTTCGTGAGTACTTTCGAAAGAAATTGGCAGAATCATCTCATCACTGATATTTTGTAGTATTTATTATAATATTATATTTATACATATAAATATTTATTTAAATTCGGATTCGAACCTGCGTCTTCTGGTTAGTTACACCAGACGCTATGACCGCTAAGCCACCGCGATACCTATCCGCCATGTCGAATTTGGCCTTCGCTTTCTGAATTTACGTCTTTATGGTGACGTCAGTGACACCTATTGAAAAGCAAGTATTTATGCTCCTCAACCGACACAACTTACTTTACAGTTAGTTCAATGTCGAACGATGCCACCTTACGCGGTGGCTTAGCGGTCATAGCGTCTGGTGTACCTAAACAGAAGACGCAGGTTCGAATCCTGCCCGCGGTCGAATTTTTCCTTTGCTTAAAAACTTTAGGTTCAATTAGATTTAAAGATCTCGATCCTCCTCCAATGGCATCCTGAACGTGTTTTCAGACAGGTGGGACTCTACCTTACTACGTTGGTGGTATGATAAATAAACTGGTGAACCATTGAACGTACAATTCAATGGTTCATTAGTTGTTTATTATTCTTCATTTAATCTAATACTAACATTAGGCTAAGTTATACTGCTCCTAACATTATATGGATTTGTATCCGAAATAAATAATTTGAGCTTGAATTGCTTACTAAGTGTACATATTATGGTGTCACGCTACAAATTATTATTATTATATTTAAGTAGATTGATGCCAACAAGGTCTTTGTCCCGTTTGATCCCTGTATCTCTATACAGGGTGTTTGGTAGAACGTTGAACATACGAAAATGGTGGTTAGTTGGGGTCATCTGCTACCCACTTGGCCCAAATTATTTGACCTTGGCCGCACCGTTTTTTTTTTAATTTCACAGAAAATTACCAGTTTTTTTTACTTTAAATTCGAATATCTTTACTTGTGACGGGTAAAACAGGCAGGATGTTGTTTTGTATTAATGTCTCCGACATGTCCTCAGACTCTCATAAAATTATTGTTTGGTACAGATTTTAATGGGAAAAAAAGTTATGAGTCTTTAAAGGTACAAAAAGATGTAAAAAAATACGATGCATAACTTTGACTTGCATTAAAAAAAACTAAAAGCGATCGAGAACTTAGGATTACATCAAAACATCTCTGTTGTATGTTTGTCCCAAACAATAATTTTATGAGAGTCTGCTGCAATTAGACATTAATACAAAACAACATCCTGCCTGTTTTACCCATCACAAGTAAAGATATTCGAATTTAAATTGATAAAAAACTGATAATTTTCTGTGAAATTAAAAAAAAGAAAAAAAAACGGTGCGGCCAAGGTTAAATAATTTGGGCCCAGTGGGTAGCAGATGACCCCAACTAACCACCATTTTCGTATGTTCATCGTTCTACCAAACACCCTGTATACCTCGTTTGTGCTATTTTACACTAGAACGAAATCATCGCTAAAGGCAAAAAAAAACAACACATTCCAAAAACAGTTTAATAATTATTATGTATTAAAAAAATATAAAATATAGATAATTTTTGTAGTACGTACATATTACACTGTTTAGAATCATAATCATTTCGAAATAAAACTACTTTTAACGGATTTTATCTCATTATTTTTTTATATTGCTACTAGCTTTTGCTCGCAATTTCATCTGCATTCCACGAGACTCTTTGAGACAAAAGGTAGCTGATGTCCTTCTCCAAGGTCTAATCTATCTCTGTAACAAATTTCGGTTGAGCGGTTTTGGCGTGAAAGCGTAATAAACATACAGAGTTACTTCCGCATTTATAAGATTAGTAGACAAGTTGGGATTACAAATCCCTTAATTTATTAGAGATTCATTGGTGATAAATAATATCAATACCATCATTATCAGCCACAGGAGGTCCACTGCTGAACAAAAGCTTCCCCTATAGACTTCCACAAGGACCAGACGGCCTCCAACGAGATGAACAGACGACCTGCTCTGGAAGCCGTTGTATACAGGCGGTATAATATGAATATAATGCGATAAAATCCGTAAAAAGTATTTAATGGTTTTATTTCAATGTCCAATAATCGGATAGGTAAGTGTTTTTTCAACACACTTGCTCATAAAATGGCTCTAATTTCACCGCAATTAGGCACATAATGAAACCTGTTATCAAACTGTGACTTTTTCATTGCTATTAAGGAGTAGGCACATTTATAACACCCGATGACACCCCACGCGTGTTTATTGGCCGATTGTTAAAATCTAGGAATACTACATACCTATAATCTGGCGAATGGACACGTTACATTCGCGTCACGTGGCGTGGTGTGTTACAAGTCTGTTCCTACCTTTATTCACAAGTGAGTTATTTAGGGTTTTTTTATTTTATTATTTGAGTTGCTTTGTTCTTAAAAAAGTTTCGATACAAAAAAGATCATGTTCAATAAATAGTACAAATAAATTAATGTAAGTACTTTGATTATATACTTGTCTAGATGCCACATTGACACGTACAGAACGGCCCAAATAAAGTCTACTAAAATTGGTAGACTCTCTTCTCACTTACGTCAGTGTCATTTGGATCACTTCAGGGTGGTTCTCGAAAAATAATTAATTATGTCGGTATGTGCTGTCAAATTGTGTCGCAATTATGTGGGAAAACCGTATAATTACACTAAGATCACATTACATCGGTAAGTTTTGTTATTTAACCTCTATTATTTTATGAAAACATGATTTTTCAATTCGTTAATTTGTAGGTTCGACAGATTAGCCGGTGTTGTCAATTTATTACAAGGGAGATTACTATGGGAAACTATGGGAGATAAAATGCAAATATCAGTCATCATCTTTCGATCAGGAGAAAATTTTATTATTTTAATACTTACATAATTTATTTGATCAGTACTTAAATGATAAAAAAATGAAATGTGAAGTGAATGCCTTCAGAAAATAAATGAAGTCATTCACTAAATAGTACTTTTGTTAGTTCTTTCTAATATTTTGGGTTTCAGATTTCTTAAGACTGGAGAGACATTATACAGCGGACACGAAATGAAATATAAAAAAAAAAACTATTTCGAAAACAAATACAAAGAGATGGATTTTGATCTATAAATTGCTGTATATATTTTTTCATTGTATTTTTTGTTTTTATTAAAATAAATAAAACACTAATCTACAAAATAATTACTTTATTCAGCTTATTTCGTTTAACTGTCATCCCATTAAATAATGGAGAAAAGGTAAGTTAATAATTTGGAGCATCCCTAAACACGCACACCTTGACAGTTTGACTACAATAAGTACACAAGCGGTACTCACACATATCACGCAATTTGGCCCCAGTTTTCGCGTGTCGTTTGTTTGCATTGCTCCATCTAGACAAGTATATAATCAAAGGGTAAGTACAATATTGCTTGCTCATTTCATGCAACTTCGTATATAAATAGATAATTTCAACTTGTACGTTTTTAATAAATAAAACTTTCACTCAAATATAACTTTTGTTTTCTCTGTAATAAAGAAAAATTTGAATTCCCCATTTTGTATGTGGCTAAAACGCTATCCGCGAAAAGCCAAAAAAAAAAGAAACCTCATTCTTTTAGCCTATGGCCGATCGCCATTATTGACCATTGTTTTGGAAAACAGCTGATTAATTTTTCCCGCCATTTCAAATTGAAAAAAATGTAAAAATTCACAATTCGTTTTCATAATTGAAATTATAGTTATTTTCTTCACAAGTATGTTGAAAAACGTCGTATTATACACGTGTGTATTGATGATTACCGTCCTCGGCTCTCATAAAACCCTCACCTAACGGCTCGGGTTTCAATTGCGCCTCAGCGGTAATCACCAACATTACACACTTGTGCCATAAATCAATATCTTAATTATTTACTTACTTTAGAAAATAGGACTTCTGACTTCTAACAGTTTTATGTATTAGAAAAGAGAGAAGATATACTTTAAACTGGTTGGAGTGGACAATTGGGAAGGAATCGTAGCTATTGTCACCCTTTCACAGGTGTCCCAGGAGACAATCGAGAAAAAAAGTTACCATCTGGCACGAATCGGAAGTGAACAGTTGGGAAAATTTCAACTGATTCACTAACACACGGGTACGCAACGTGACGTAAACATGCTAAGATGACCTCAAATTCTGTATATATACTTTTAATAGTATATAGTTTTTCCTGCATTTAGAAATAGTTCAAATGGGGTGAACAGGGATAAAGGGGTGAATCAGGACAACCTTTTAAAAGCGATTTTCTTGGAAAAAGGGACTAATATTATATATTAGAAGACCTGGTTTGCATCAAACTGTAATAATAAGAATAAGAATTATTTATTTGCCTTTAATGTAGGTACAGTTATAAGGTGTTGTATATAATTTTTTAAGTCCACTACATTCTACCTTAGGGCATGCAAAATTATTACATTATTAAATAAAAAAAAGTTAAGTTTCAATAATAATTTAACACGAAACATGTCAACAATAACAAACAGTCATCAAACAAATCCATTAGTATCCAAATAATATTCAAAATTAATTAAACCTCCGTTCCGATTCTCAACATTCACCCCATTTGACCTACTGGATAATATGACCCGTGATGTAGAAGTGTGTCCGTGAATTATATCGAAGTAGCCAATTTAACCCCAATAGAACATGAAATACGCTTACTTCAAGTATTTTAAAGCAATTGATTCCCCTAGATTTTCAGGAATACTATTCCCTTTGAAAATCAAGTCGAGAATGCCTGTTTTAAAAATGACCATGACAATTTTTTTATTTTTCTTAACGATATCATCGGGCAATGGGTCAGTTTGTTGTCTGTTGTCTAACAATGACAAAAGGTGATGCCCTGCTGCCAAACCCAGAATGATTAACCGCTTTCCGTCGCTGATGTCCCCCTGTAATAAGTCGGATATGTATTCGACGGCAAAGTATTCTGCGAATGACTTGTGTGTGAATATAGGCATGTTGTTCACTACACTGTCTATGAATCCCGTCTTCTCTGCTCCCACCTTCATCGTTTCAATGGTTTCCTCAATTTCTTTGACCTCACTTTGATCAAATACTCCTTCCTTGTGTGGATAGAAAATCACGTAAGCAGCTAATTTTTTATGTTTGTCTATGAATTTAGCTCGTTCTCTCTCATAAGCTACCATATTGTCAGGGCTCGCATTAATCTCTTGAAAAGCTATTTTCTTCATTTTAGTTTCTACGAAACATTTGTAAATATTATTTATGTTGATGCTTACTGCACGATCTGATGTTGTATCTTTGATTTCTTTGAGCAAATAATCAGCTATTAAATATAAATGTAACGGAGAGGCAACAAAATAATTAATAGATGCAACTGCTGTATTGTCTGTAAATTGTTCAATATAAGAAACTATATTCATTCCAGATACTGTAACTTCAATGTTTAAATAATTAAGAAAGCTTAGCAAAACTTTAAAATATGGTTTCTGATGCAGTCTACTGTCAACAACTCGCTCGTCACGACGAGTCAGTTGATTATTATATAAATCTTGTAAAACATTAACAAAACGATATATTCTATTAATTTGTTGTTCAGTCAGTTCTTTAAATGCAATATTAGTTTTCCAAAATTTGTTTAAGTAATTGTCTTGTTCAATGCTTGAAAAGTGTTCTATATCATACGATGTACCAAATTCTCTTTCTAAAATCGCTTTTATTTCATTATACGATCTGCTTGTGATCCATATTCTATGTCGTCGAGGATGATTCCTGATGGTATTCAATAGTGAAAGCGCTTCATATGTATAGTCGGGAAATATTTCATCAAAGCCATCGAACAGAAATATCAGTTCACCTTTATTGTACCAATTGAGGAACATTTTCAACTCGAACACAAATGATTCATTGCTTGGACAACTATCGACTTTCAAAACGCCGCTTACACTTTGCAACTCCATTTTGTAAGCTTCATTTGTTTCCTTACTTTTTTCACTGAGAGCAACTTGGCATATAAGTTTAAAACATCTTGTGGAATTGATGACTACTTTACCTTGTCGCCAACTATTGAATTCTTTTGAATGCTCCAATAAGTTTATTCTTACAATCCAAGCTTTTGGGTTGAGATCCTTTGTTTTCAGTGCCAAGTGAGTGAGTAGAATGGACTTGCCCATTCCGGGTACAGCTGTTATGAGTACAACATGATCATTTAAATCGTATAGCGTTTGTAAAACTACATCTTTGATATTTTCAAATGTATCCCGTACCGTTTTCCTGGTTCGACTGATGCGTCTATCTACGTATAAATTTTTAATTTCTTCGTAATTCTTGTAATTACTTATGGGCTCACCAATTGTAACTATTTCATTTTGTATGATTTTGTCGAACACATCCCCTTTTACTAATTCAATTGTCTCTTCATCAATAAGTAAGTCTAAGCTTACTTCTTTACCTTGAAAAATCACTGTTGCACTCTCTAAGACACTCTTCTGGGATTCCATACTGAAGTCTATCAAGTTGATTTTAATATCACGCACGGTTTTTGACTCTCTGAAATATTTTGTAATAGTGTCATATGATATTTGTGGTGTTACAAAAATAATTTGGTTTCCAGTAACCACTTTGGAAATATTTTCGATTCTTTTACTACTTCTAGTATTTAATAAATCATTGCATACAAAAACTATACGTTTTCCTTTACTCGTGGTATTTAATTCAGTGCGTAATGAATTAAAATCATTCGCTGGCAGGTTCAAAATGTAGTCTAATTCTAACAAAAGATAGTATTTATTTATGTAGTATTGTTTCAGTTTAGCTACAGTGAACGTAATGTTTGTTGTAACGATGATAGTTGCTGAACACTGCGCGTCTAAATCCAAAGAATTTACTGCTGCTTGATTAAACGTATACATAAAATCCTGCATCTTGGCCTTGTATAGCATATTTAACACAGCCAATAAAGGTTCGTTGATTATATTTCTTGATGCTTTTATAAATAATTCATTTCCCTTTGTAAGATATGGGGCCTCTTTAGGTGTCATCCACCATTTTTGGATTTCATTATGATATTCTAGAAAAATCGCATCAGATTGTATTTTAAAAATATTTGTAACGCCATGCGGGTGGTCTTCAATCTCATTCTTCAGAATTTCTCCTATTCTCCACTCGTCGGACTGGTCTGTGTAAAATAAGAGTTTACTCAAAAAATCCTTCACTATATTATTGTCGCTTTCACCACTTTCAAAGGAGAGTTTTGGAAACGTTTTTACCTTTACAACAAATCTGTAATCATGGAAATTACGAACTGCACATTGCAAATATTCATGGAGCCACTTGGAAAATACGCCTAGTGATTGGCTGCTATCTGCAAACTTAAGCAGTTTAGTGTTTTCATCAAGGACGAAAACGTTACCGACAGCGCCAGCTAAACCTCTGCCAACCTGAAGGAGTTCGGCCCCCAAAGACTCATCTATAGTAACTATTATATTTGGCGTCGTTTTTTTTATCAGATCTATAATTTCTGTACCCAAATACATCAACCACTGTTCTATTTCTGCATGGTTTCCTTTTAATGTCAAATCTTTATTTCCAAATGCAGCTGGAACTTTAAAAGTCTGTGATTCTAATATTTTCCTTGCAGCCTGATCAATGGCTTCGTTTACTGTAGATTGGGGGACAAAGACTCTATCCAACCGTTGCTGTAAATCTTCAGATACATCAATAACAAATTTAAACTTTCCATTTTTGTACATGATAACACTTTCAATCAGTTTTTCCAGAACCGTTATATCAGATGGTTCGCTCAGAAACGTCTCTAATAAAATATTTAATTCATCTTTTTCATATTTACGCTTTTTCAATATCTCTTTGTAAAGCGTGGCTCTGAATGGCATTAGGAATTTATCGTCAGTCTCAAAGAAATCACGTCTGAAACTGACGTTACGATGTCCCCCAAAGTGTATCGTAGACACGTCGACAACTTTATTCGCTATAATTACATGATAACATGACACGAGCTCATCATTTATAAGGGCTTCAAAGTCAACATCTTCACAAAGAAACTTGGCAAAACGTTCAGCCAGTGTCATAATCTGTTCCTTTAAAATAGTTTCACATAAGAATTCTACATCACTATTTTTGTAATTTGGTTGTTTGTAAGTTCCATTATCATCCGTCCCTATCAGATCATTCAATTTCGTAGCAAAACTGCTTTTAATCGAATTATTGTGTAAGTCGTCTTTTGTGTATACAATAAACAGACATTCTGTTTCATTAAAGTTTCCTTCGAATAATAAGTCTTCATCACTCTGTTCAAACGCGCGTTTGATTTTTAAATAACTGTCAAAATATGTGGCTAGATCGTGATCTTTGCCGTTCTCTTTATGTTTGGCTTGTATGAAAACATTGACAGGTTTATGAAAACTCTTCACTTTAGCTCTAAAACAAATATCATCGAATGCTCCTATCTGGTCAACGTTAGTGGCTAAACAAAATTGTTCAATATCGTCATCATACTTGGCTCTAAAGTTTATTAAGCTAAGTAATTTTGTTTCGTACAGCTGCCCGCTAATCCCCGATGTTCCTGGCCGCTTTTTATACATTCTATTCATGTCAATCGCTACTGGTTGCATCGTTAAATATTGTATTATAAACTAACTTATATAATAAATGTACTCGTATAATATTTATAAAATAATTAACAAATAATAATGCTAATTCTAGAAATTATGATATTAGCTGGAAGCATGCGGAGAAAAGAGGTATGGTAACACTCTTTACAAAGCCGAGGAGAGGATTCTGCGACACAGGATCGTATGTAGATCTAAAATCATCGAAGATCTAATTATCATAAACATAAAGACGCTCTCTATAGGTTGATAACTTGTCGTCAAACAATTATTTTCTTCCAAAATGAGAAGATGTCAACAGAGTAACGTTGATAAATTTGTAGCATCGCTCAGAGAGTTGCCACTTTTGCAAACGTTGAAGAGGTAACGAGAACTGATCATGTCCTGTAGACTACGTTGGACGCCAGTGGTTTCAAGTATATTGAGGCCTGTGACCTGAAATGAAATAAATACGAGTTATAAGTGAAATGCCATAATAATTTTAGTGGACGGATCTATAGGAAAGAGAAATTATGCTAAATTATAATTATTTATTTCTGCAAATAGATCTTTTAAAGATACTTTTACAAGTCAATGTTTTACATTTTTTTTTAGCTAGACTAATCCGTCATAACTGACAGCATCTGAGAAGAAACACCGAAACAAACACAGAGAATCATAGTCTCTTTTAAAGTGCAGACAGGATATTAACTAACATGCGAGTGTTACAATGCAGGGCAATGTCTGAAATAGCCTTTTGAAGAAAGAGCCATAGCTTAATAGCTGCTCTATAAATAGTCCACTCGCAGTTTAGCAGACTTTGCACTCCTATGAAAATAATTCCTATAAAATACATTTTGCGGTTTCATCACATTTTGATTTTAAATGTTGCTGTAGGGAAGATGGCTCAGGATATATTATTATCAAGCTATCCAAAACTGACAAATTTTCTCAATCGAATATGAGCCTTATTATTTTGTGTTTAACTTGAAAATCAATCAAAGAAATTTGACAGATTGTGGTAGCTTGATGAGCTGGCCTCTGTACATACGTAGGTACCTAAAAACTTCTCTTCGGCTAAGAATATAAAACCCAATAACACTTTGCTCGTCATAGGAATCGAACCAGGAGCTCAAGCGTAGCAGTCTCTTACGATAACTAGGGTAATAAAGCAGAAAATTTCATAGTAAAACAACCTATTAGTTAATCTGTGGTCAAACATAACACATAACGTAACCTATCGAGGGTACGTACATGGTAGAATAATAAAGCTTACGCTAGGGTATTCTCTTTCCTGGGGCGGCGGACTCGGGTACGTCCGCCGCGACCCAACAGGACCCGAGGCGGTGGCGCGCACCACTCGCGCCTCACTTGTGGTCGCGGGGAGGAGCGTACTCCATCCTCCCCGGCACTGAAGGGGCCCATATGTGGGCCAGCACTAGTCGGCGGCTGCGGAAAAATGTGTTGTACCCGCGGCCCCCGGCGTACGTGTGTGCCGGCACACCGGGGTGATTTTAGTCAGTAAGAGTCTGACAGACCCCTCCGCCCTCGGAAAAGGGTATTCTCTTTGCGGACGAATGCTACAGCGCTCTCGTAGCCACGGCACTTACGCAACATGTGACGCGGAACGCCGAGGTTGGTCTTAGTCGCTCTTTTCAGAGCGGAGTTCGACACACCCCACTAGATGTCTAGTGGGGTGAGTCGAATTTTTCCTTCGCTAAAATAACTTTAAAATCTTAGCATGGAAAATGCCAAAACTATACTTTATGTATTGAAGATGTCAAGTAACGGAAACAATAGTGAGGACATATATGTATAGTAACGTCACTGAGAGGTATCGTGGGAAGAGAATACGTTGCGAAGCTTTATTATAGTACAATGGGAGGGTAGAGGTGTTTTAATTTTAAATAAACTTTATCAAACGTTTATGAAACTTAGAACTCTAGTTGTGCGGTAACAAAACGTTGAACCTATTTTTTTTATACCACTAAGCTAACAAACAAGGCATACAACCTACGGTAAGCGGTTACCGTAGCCTATAGACGCTTGATACACCAGGGGTATCACTTGCGCGTTGCCGACCCTGTAAAACGATACTGGATTGGCAGTAAGTATAAGGGTCAAAGTTTTTATTTTACACTAAGATGGCAAACTAAAGAACTAATAACCTCCCCCGTGCCGTAATGTTTCCTCGCGGAGCACTGGCAACTTTGATCACCATATGGAACACAACACAGCTCAAAGCAGTGTTATTTTACTTCGATTTTCTGCAAAGCGGAAATACTCACCCAGTCGGGAAGCTCTAATTTGAGTGGAATTACTCCCACCCTACCTCTCTTGGACTAGTACAGCAATTGAATTGACAGTGTCTTAGTTAAATACTGGGACCGACATAACAAAAGAAGATTCCTAGTATCCGACGTCATTCTAAAAACAGATACTATGAGTAATAGTACACATCATCAAAATAATATAAGACAGACATTATTAGCTACCTTGAACTCACTGTTACAGATAAGGAGAACCATCTCTGTGTATGAAAAGTGTCTGTCAAAGGCATTAAATCGAGCTGGCGCTTTTCTGGTAGGTTTTTTCAAAGTACGTTTTATACCTACACTAGCGCCATTTTGGTAGGTTCTGGAATTATTATTTTACTGCAACTAAACACTTTTCTCCTTTTATGACGGTTCTCTTTTTAACTATCCTCCTTACACATAACACTTTGCTTTCACGACGAAAAAACAAAATAATTGACCTTGAACGTCTGACAACACTTACTTAAATTTTGGATTCATATTTTTAGACTATGTTGGCGGCACGTAAAATTGTTTTGCACAAATACCAAAACACAGTTTGCTGATTACTAATATTTCTTGTTTATACACTTCGTTGTGTCTGTCTGAGAGACACAATGACGATATCAGCGCGAAGATATTATATATTTTTAGTTATATGTACTATGCACTAGTCACCTCAAATTAATGAGTAATAATATTTATAGACATTGTATTCACAATAAGTGCTGCCATCTATATAAATAAAAATGAAATAGGTACTGTTTTTGGTAAGTGCATAGCTTGAAAACGGCTGGAACGACAATTATTTTTTTTATGAAAGTAAGATTTTTAGGGTAAGAAAAATTTAAAAAGTTTACCTGATCTTGAAATTTTAGGAACCCTTTATGAATCATAGATCTATTATTTCATGTATCTATGTGTGAACTGAAGCTATAATATATGATTAATTAAATTAGGACAGGACAACTCAGCTGTCGGGTCATTTCTCACGGTCAACTTATCTGCAATAAAAATGTCACTGATTAATCAAGAAAAACAATTTTAAACGAATTTAATCATTTTTAAATTAAACTACCCAATACTTATTAGCATTATAATCAAAATCTTCCCTAATCTGTCAAAATTTCATAGATTTTCAGCTTAAATAAAAAATAGTAAGGTCCATTTTCAATTGGTAAAATTTACAGTTTTGGATAGCTTGACCTGCTGGCGTCTGTACTTTGAAAACTACAATTTTTTTAATTAAAGTCTTTGTAGTGTTTCGAGTAAAACAAGATTGAAACCTTTAAACTCGTTAGAGATAGAAAACAGAACGCGATGTTTACAAAATTGACGTCGACATTTTGACAGTTTCTCATTTTGATTTGGACATATTTTTAGATTTTGTACCTAATACAGTCTGTGGTAATGTGGTCACGATGTTATCATTAATCTGTGGCAAGATCATGATTCATTGCCAATGCGTCACCTGCAAAAATAATTTAACAATGTTTGTATTTGTACTCAAACAAAAAATACTGTTAGGTACAAGGTTATGTATTGTTCGTACTACTATCTACTCTAAATACCTAATATTCCACGATTAATACATATTATACTAATGGGCTTTGCAGGCGATAACGATGCGGAGCAGTTTTTGATGCTCTTTAATTTAGTTTTAGTTTGTTTACTTTGTAGTTTAATATGTTTTATAGAATACTAGCTTTTACCCGCGACTTCGTACCTACGCCTAGACTTAGTAACACATTTGTTGTCGGATTGTATTCATGGGATAAGAAGTACTTACTCAATGTTAAGGAAATTCCCGCTTTGTTCCAAGAAAAGAAGTATTCAATATGCCAGCGCCAATCACAAACTATTAGTGTACCAACATTTTATTTAAATCGCGTAAGTAGGTCTCCTACTTATATAAGTTTTTTGGTAATTTCCAAATAATTTTGGGGTAAAATGCTAAAAATGCTATTTGTTATTCCCGGACACATACTGTGTGTATGAAATTTCATTCAAATCCGTAAGATATTCGTTTTTCGGTATTTCCGGGATATTCCCACATTTTTCTGGGGTAAAATATATCCTATTTGTTATTCCCGGTCACATACTATGTGTGTATGAAATTTCATTCGAATCCCGTAAGATAATAGTTTTTTGGGATTTCCGGGATATTCCCACATTTTTCTGGGGTAAAATATATCCTATTTGTTATTCCCAGTCACATACTATGTGTGTATGAAATTTCATTCGAATCCCGTAAGATATTCGTTTTTCGGGATTTCCGGGATATTCGCACATTTTTCTGGGATAAAAATAGCCTATACTTTATTCCCGGTCACATACTGTTAGAGTACCAAATTTCATGCAAATCGGTTCAGCCGTTTTTGCGTGATTGAGTAACAAATAAACAAACATCCAAACTTTCACATTTATAATATTAGTATGATAGTATGATAATAATTTTATTGGGACCCTAAACAAATGCCAAGTACCCACATGGTTAAAAATGAATGAATGGTACAATGTACAGAGGTCAGCACATCAAGGTACCCGAATCTGTCAAATATGTTTGATTGATTTTCAACTTTATTACAAAACGATACGATTCATAATAAATTGGGAAAATTTGACAGTTTCGGATAGCTTGACCTGCTGGCGTCTCTACAATGGGCGCTCTTATCGCTTTATGCAATTTCTTACAGACAACCTTTGGATGGCAGACAGACAGGCGATAATTATGTAGTCTGGCGTACACAAAAATATATTAGATACTTACTGAAAATAACATTATACTCACACAACTCTTCAAATCATCAACCCATATACTGTCCCACTGCTGGGCACGGGTCTCCTCTCAGAATTAGAGGGATTAGGCTGTAGTCGACCACGCTGGCCTAGTGCGGGCAGACTTTACAAACCGTCGAGAAAAATCTCTAAGGTATGCAGGTTTCCTCACAATGTTTTCCTTCACCGTTTAAGCGAGTGATAATTAATTATTAATACGCACATGAATTCGAAACGTCAGAGGTGCGTGCCTTGGGTTCGAACTCGAGACCTTCGACTTGGCAGTCCAATGGTCATACCACTAGGCTATCACTGCTTCTGCATAAAATCACAGACTAAAGCTAGTAAATAATAAAGAAAGAAAGAATGAAACTAAATTTATTTGTAAAGGACCACCCAAACAAAAGTAAAGAGTACCCACACAAAAGACAATAAAATGAAATAGGTACCTACTACTTATTAAGAATAACATTTTTTTTCTGTGAAACCCTGGTGCATTTTATAAAACGTGCTCTACATAATGTTAATAAAAATAACAAGCACGTTGATAAAAAATAAATATTGATTTAAATCATGCTATTGAAGTGAGTGAAACAAATTTCTGACATTACATAGTTTAAAAAGTTAATTAAAAGCAGAAATAAGTACCTCATTTGAACTAAGCGGATTAAACACTCGCTTATTTCAAGTTTTGTAAAGCAATCGATTCTACATTCGAAGCATTGACATTTCCTTCAAAAATCAAGTTCAGAATTCTTGTCTGAAGAATGACAGACAATAATTTTTTATTTTTCTCAAAAATTTCATCAGGCAAAGGATCCATCTTTTGTTTATTGTCTAACATCGATAGCAGATGACATCCAGCTGCCAAACCCAGAATTATTAACCGTTTTCCGTCGCTGATGTCCCCCCGTAATATGTCGTATATGTATTCGACGGCAAAGTATTCTGCAAATAGCTTATGAATGAATATGGGCATTTTATTCACTACATTTTGTATGAAGCCCGTCTTCTCTGCCCCCACCTTCAGTGTTTCAATGATTTTCTCAATTTCTTTTATCTCGTTTACGTTAAAAAACTCTCTTATGTGAGCATGGAAAATAACGTACGCACCTAATTTTTTATGTTTTGCTATAAATTCAGCACGCTCTCTCTCATAAGCTATCATATTGTCAGGGGTGTATACGTTAATTTTGTTTTTCTCTTGAAAACGTATTTTCCTCAGTTTGGCTTCTACGAAATATTTGTAAATATTGTATGTGCTGATGCCTACCGTCCATTGAGCTGTAGTTGTATCTTTAATTTCATTGTGTAAGTAATCAGCAATTAAATGTAAATGTAACGGAGGTGCAACGAAATTATTAATATATGTAAATGTGGTGTCATCTGTAAGATTTTCATTGTAGGACAATAATTTCAAGCCAGAGGCAATAACTTCAATCTTTAAATAATTAAGTAAGCTCAGAAAAACTTTGAAATATGGCATCTCATGTAGTCTACTATCAACAGCTTTCTCGATATTTGCATCACGTTTACTTGACTGATTAGCAAACTCTTGTAAAACGTCAACAAAACTATATATTTTATCCTTTTGTTTTTTATTGAGATTCTTTATTGAAATATTACTTTTCCAAAATTTATTTAAGTAAATGTCCTGTTCGATGCTTGAGAAGTGTTCTATGTCATACGTTGTGCCAAACTCTCTTTCTAAAATCTCTTTTATGTCGTTATACGATCTGCTTGTGATCCATATTCTATGTCTTCGAGGATGATCTTTGACTATTTTCAATAATAAAAGTGCTTCAGATGCATATTGTGGAAATATTTCGTCAAAGCCGTCGAACAAGAATATCAGTTCGCCTTTATTGTACATATGAAGAAACATTTTATACTCAAACACAAGTGATTCATTACCAAAGCATGTTTTGATACTCAAAACACCGTTTACGCCTTGCTGCTCAATTCTAATCGATTCATTAGTTTTCTTACTTTTCTCACCGAGGGCAGCTCGGCATATAAGCTTAAAAAATCTTGTAGAATTGATGACTAATCCATCTTGTCGCCATTTATTTAATTCTTTCGAGTGCTCCATTAAATTTATTCTTACAATCCAAACTTTTGGATTGAGATCCTTCGTTTTCACTGATAAGTGAGTGAGTAAAGTCGACTTACCCATTCCAGGTACAGCTGTTATAAGTACAACATGATCATCTAAATCGTATAGCGTTCGTAAATTCAAATTTTTTATATTTTGAAATGTGTCCTGTCCCGTTTTCCTGGTGCGGCTAATTCGTCTATCAATGTACAAGTGTCTAAAGTTGTTGTAATTATTGTAATTACCAATATGTTGACCTACTGTGACACTTATATGTTGTATGATTTTGTAGAATATATCTCCTTTTACTAATTCAATCGTATCTTTGTCAATTAGTAGATTTAATCTCACCTTTTTACCTTGAAAAATCACTGTTGTACTCTCTAAGATACTCTTCTGTGATTCTATGCTGAAGTTGATCAAGTTGATTTGAAAATCAATTATGTAATTTGATCGTGAGAAATATTTCACAACCATATCAAATGATTGTTCTTGTGTTATTATGATTGGTTCATCTTCACTAACTGCTTTTGCAATTTTTTTAAGTCGTTTATTACTAAGTCTGGTATGTTGTAAATCATTACATACAAACATTAATTTATGCTTTTTGTCCATGTTCTTTAATTCATTGTGTAATGTATTGAAATCAATTGCTGGCAAGTTTAAAATGTAATCCAAGTATAATACAAAGTGGTCTTTATTTTTGTGGTACTGTTTCAGTTTAGCTACAGTGAACGTAATGTTCGTTGTAACGATAACAGTAGCTGGACACTGCGCGTCTAGATCCAATGAATTTACCGCTGCTTCATTGAAGGTATACTTAAAATTCTGCATTTTAAACATGTGCATCATATTTATTACAGTCAGTAACGGTTTGTTGATTATATTTCTTGATGCTTGCTCGAATAGATTGCTTTCCTTAGTAATATACGGTGCTTTCTTGGGTATCATCCACCATTTTTGAATTTGATCATGATATTCCAAAAAAATCGCTTCAGATCGAACTCGGAATACATTTGTATCGCCGTACGGGTGGTCTTCAATCTCATTCTTCAATATTTCTCCTACTCTCCACTCGTTGGACTGGTTCGTAAAAAACAAGAGTTTATTTAAGAAATCCTTCACTAAATTCTTGTCATGTTCACCACTTTCAAAGGATAATTTTGGAAATCTGTTTACTTTTACATCAAATCTATAATTATGAAAATTATGGATTTTACATTGCAAGTTTTCATAAAGCCACTTGGAAAGAACGCCTAGTGATTGACTGTTTTCAGCGAACTTCAGCAGTTTTGTGTTGTCATCGAGAACGAAAACGTTACCGACAGCGCTAGCTAAACCCCCGCTAACCTGAAGTAATCCATCTCCTAAAGACTCATCTATAGTAACTATTGAATTTGGCGTCGACTTGTTGACCAGTTCAACGATTTTTGTTGTCAAATACATCAACCTCTTTTTAATTTTCTCATCGTTCCCTTTTATTGTCAAATCATTATTACCAAATGCAGCAGGTACTTTAAAAACTTTCTTTTCTAATATTTTTCTTGCAGCCCCATCAATTGCTGCGTTTACCGTAGACTGATGAACAAAAACTCTATCCAGTCGTAGCTGTAAATCTTCAGGCATATCATCAACAAATTTAAACTTACCGTTTCTAGAGATAATTACACTTCCTATTAGTTGTTCCAGAATTTTCTTGTCAGATGATCTTAAAAAAAACTTTTCTAATAATTTATTCAATTCTGTCGTGGTATATTTTCGTTTTTTCAATATCTCTTTGTAAATCGTATCTCTGATTCTAAGTAGGAATTCATCGTTGGTTTCAAAGAAGTCTCGTCTGAAGCTGGCGTTACGGTGTCCCCCAGGCTGTATTGCAGACACGTCAACAACTCTTTTTGCCAAAATTACGTGATAACACGACACCAGCTGATCACTCATAATTACTTGAAAGTCTAAGTCTTCACAAAGTAATTTGGCGAAGTGTTTTGCTAGTGTCGTGACTTGTTCTTTCAAAATAGTTCCACATAAGAAATCTACATCCCTGTTCTCGTAAGTAGGTTGTTTGTAAGTCCCAGTATAATCCGAACCTATTAGATCATTCAATTTAGTAGTAAAACTACTTTTAATCATATTATTCTTAAAGTCGTCTTTTGCAGTTGTGTACATAACAAACATACATTCTGTTTCATCAAAGTTTCCTTCAAATAACAAGTCTTTATTACTCTGTTCAAAGGCGCATCTGATTTTTAAGTAGCTATCAAAGTATGTGGCAAGATCGGTTTTGTTATTAAGCGATAGAACTTTATCGTTCTCCCTATGTTTTGCTTGTATGAAAACATTGACAGGTTTATGAAAACTCTTCACTTTAGCTCTAAAACAAATGCCATCGAATGCTCCTATCTGGTCAACGTTAGTGGCTAGACAAAATTGTTCAATATCATCATCATACTTGGCTCTAAAGTTTATTAAGCTAAGTAGTTTTGTCTCGTACAGCTGCCCGCGAATCCCCGATGTTCCTGGCCGCTTTTTAAACATTATGTTGTATATAAAGCTTAAATATCGCAAATTTCAAAGAAGTATTGATAGCATATAAGCAGTCATACATGGATTTAGAGAGCGGTATAGGTCGAAGTACTGTAGCACATAGATCAAGTAAAAATTTAAGGTCATGTCGCGTCATGGAGAGAGGAATTAACACTACAAAGAGAGCAAAAGAGAGTGCTACCATTACAGAAGTATGGATCATAATTCAATGGAGATTCAATGACGATAGAGCCTATATTCGGTCTCCTTAACTTAATGACGTGTTATAAACTATGCTGGTCAGACTGTATAGTCCTTTCTTCTAAATAAAGGTAGGTGTCCATATAAATAACAGTCACAGTGAACAGCTGTGGTGGATTTACCAAGGGAGCTGGTTTGGGTACGTATGTTGTTTTCAGCTGTATTAGCCGTACATAATTGTAACAGTCACTATGACACGTTGCGCCATCTAGCGGTAACTGTAACAGTCACTATGCCACGTCGCGCCATCTAGCGGTAAAGATTTGTACGGGGATAAGTGGTGGGGAAGAGAAGGGTATAAATAAGCCGGCACCGCTCTACGAACGAGTCTTTTTGTACGATCACTCGACTAAGAGAGACCTATGTCTAAAGTCTGTGTTGTGTGAGTGAATATACGTATGGAATAATTACGCTATATTTTATTTTTAAAATACTATAGTCACCCTTTAGGTCATCAAATAAAGTGTTGATTTGAGCCACGCTTTACATCTCAGAAGTGGGATACGATAAGAAGGTACGCAAATTTAATTTAATGTATATGTTTATATGTGTATCGCAATATGTATATATTTTTTTCCTTATATATTCCAATATTATACTGAACCAAGCGTACCATATTATCGTACATCTACCCACAAAAGGTAATAATTCGAGGTGCAAGGTACCACTACAATTAAGTCGAATGTACAATCTTGGATAAAACTCGGTCAGGGCACTCCCTGGTAGTCTGGCCATACACATACCTATTCTTAATAAGTGATCCATGATCTTGATAACATTCGGCTGGGGCACTCCCCAGTAATGTGACTGTGATTGGATTACTCTATTAAGGATTGTGATCATGGCAACATTTGACCGAGGTACTCCCCGGTAATGTGGCCATGTAAAAATAATAATTAAATCTTCCTAAAGCAGCCTATATGTGTTCATAATTGACGATCGACTACTACATGTGGCTGAATTACTAACAAATTGGTACATACCCTCCTTAAAAGTTTCAGATCCAATTCAACATGGATGTTGATGGTTGTGAAGAAGATCCAGTTTGTTCAAAAAGCCCCATATTGCAAAGACTGGAGACTACTATTGATGCACCGGTCACCCCTAATTGCATAAATAGAAGCGAACGACAGAGTTTAGGTTCTGAATCTAGTCGGTCCCGAAGTGTCTTCCGGGACCAGAGGTCAAGGCCGCGACTTAGCCGTTCACGGAGTCGTAGTTCATCCAATCAGAAACTACGTGACGAATTGGAACTGGAGAAGCAACGCTTATACGTGCTAGAAAGCCAGCTCAAACGTGAACGACGAGAGCGTGAGAGATGGAGAAACTCTGCGCTCTGCAATTGGAAGAGAGAAAGGGACGGATATCGGAGCCCTGGAGGGGACGGATATCGGAGCCCTGGAGGGGACGGATATCGGAGCCCTGGAGGGGACGGACATCGGAGCCCTGGAAGGGACGGACATCGGAGCCCTGGAAGGGACGGACATCGGAGCCCTGGAAGGGACGGACATCGGAGCCCTGGAAGGGACAGATATCGGAGCCCTGGAAGGGACAGATATCGGAGCCCTGGGAGGGACAGATATCGGAGCCCTGGAAGGGACAGATATCGGAGCCCTGGAAGGGACAGATATCGGAGCCCTGGAAGGGACAGACGTCGGAGCCCTGGAAGGGACAGACGTCGGAGCCCTGGAAGGGACAGATATCGGAGCCCTGGAAGGGACAATCATTGGTCTGGTGAGTCAACATCTATGTTTTTCGAAAAATTTTTGAAAGCAATTAAAAATGAAAATAGTAAACATACTAGTTTTCCTGTCTTGAACAATGTTTTGCCAGAATTCGATCCTTTGCGTAGGGAACAACCGATCACTGTTTGGCTTGGTAAGGTTGATGAGTGTGCTGACATATACAAATGGAACGATAGACAGATCATTCATTATGCCTTGCCAAAACTCAGTGGACATGCTAAACTGTGGTATCAAGGTCTACCATCTCTAAAAAGGTCATGGGCCGACTGGAAGGTTTTATTAATGGAATCCTTTCCTGCAACTGAAAATTATGCAGACCTATTAACCGAGATGCTGAATAAGAGAGTAAAATTTGGGGAATCTCTCGAATTATACTATTACTCAAAAATCAATTTGTTGAATCGCTGCAAAATTTTCGGCAAGGAAGCAATAGACTGTTTAGTTCAGGGGATTGATGATAGGGGCATTAGAGTAGGAGCCCAGGCAGCTAATTTTGAAAAACCAGAGCACGTTCTACAGTTCTTTAAAACATTTCATGTTCAAATAAAAGATATTAGCATAGAGAATCGGAGAGACAAGCGAACTACCACTAACAATAGTCTTATCGTAAGCCAAACCATAAGTAAAACGAACGATCTTTCACATAGGCTCAAATCGCGTCAATTTTCCGACACCGTCACGTGTTTTAATTGTAAAGAAAAGGGGCACCCGTGTTCAAAATGCCCAAAACCCATCATCCAGTGTTCATATTGCCGCTTGATTGGTCACGTCATTGCTGACTGTCCGCGCAAAAGCTCAAAGCCCGAGCCTGAAAAGGACAAAAAGGTTTTAAGAATCCTCTTAGGGAAACATCCAAGGGACAATATACCCCCTCAAATTCAAAGTGATGCCATTATTCATGATTTCTCGGATAACACTTCCAGCAACAAGTATAAAATAGCAATCAAAATCAACGGAACACCTATAGCCTGTCAAGTAGACCTAGGTAGTGAGGCTACTTTGATTCGTAGATCAGACGCTGAAAGACTCAAATTGCATTGGTCATCTGTTGACGGTCCGTTATTACGTGGCTTAGGAAATGTCCCTTATCTTCCTTTAGGCAGGGCTGAGGTTACTGTTGATGTACAGGGCGTGATTGAGAATAACGTAGATTCACTTGTTATAGATGATCATATGATAAATAGTCCCGTGCTGTTAGGGCATACCTTCACCGAGCGTCCGAGTGTGCGGATTATAAAAACAGCGATAGATTTGAAATTTGAAAAAGTAAAATTTGATAACAGCAAAGTCTTACTGAAGTCTGAAACTGACACGACTGTAAAGGTAGGTGAAATGAAAGCCATACGCGTTAGAAGTGATGACCCAATTAGCGGAAATCTGTACATTGGTGGTTCAGTGAGGGGATGCTTCGGACAAGAACATTATTTTTTACCGGGTGAATATGAGATTCGTTTAGGAACATGTTTATTGTTGATACAAAACTTAGGTACACAGCCGGTAACCTTATTGAAGGACTCCTTAATTACTCGAGCTAGGTACTTAGGTGTAGCAAAACAAATCCTGCACGTTTCAACGGGTGGTGAAATTCGAGTAGACAATCCAGCTTTCTTATGTGGGGAAAATGTGACTCCGGTTGAGAGACAAAGACTGAGTGATCTATTAGATCGATTCAAGGTCTGTTTCTCCTCTGGGATGCACGACCTAGGTTATACCAGCGAAGCTGAAATGGTGATCCAACTAAAAGATTCTAACCCAGTCGTCTACAGGCCTTACAGAATGTCACATTCTGAAAGAAAACACGTCCAGGGTATGATAGATGAAATGATTGAGTGCGGGATAGTTCGTGAGTCTCAATCGCCATATGCTAGTCCAATTGTTCTGGTGAATAAAAAGTCTGGTGAAAAGAGACTTTGCGTTGATTACCGCGCACTCAATAATAAAACAAAACGAGACCACTACCCTCTCCCACGAATCGAAGATCTACTCGATCAACTGTCAGGGCAGGTAGTATTCACAACCCTTGACCTTGCGTCGGGCTACCACCAAATACCCATCGCAGAAGATTCTATTGAGAAAACTGCATTTGTCACACCGGATGGGCAGTACGAATATATTAGAATGCCTTTTGGGTTGGCAAACGCGCCCGCAGTGTTTCAGAGGGTCATACATAAGGTACTTGCAAGAGCAAAGTATGTGGTTATCTATATGGATGATATATTGATACCGGCGTCTTCATTTGAGGAGGGGTTAGTTCGTTTAGAAGAGGTACTTACTCTATTGCAGGAAAGCGGCCTAACCTTAAAAATGCAGAAATGTAATTTTTTTAGGACTAACATAGACTTTTTGGGGTATGAGATCAGCAAGGATGGAATAAAGCCTGGTTTTCAGAAAGTTCAAGCTGTGTCAAAATTCCCCACTCCAACTAACCAACATGAAGTTCGTAGGTTCCTAGGTTTAGCGAGTTTCTTTAGGAGATTTGTCAAGGGTTTTGCATTGATAGCACGACCGTTGACAAGTCTTTTGAAGAAGGATACCGCATGGAAATGGACCTCTGCCGAAGAAAACGCTTTCGAAACCTTAAAGGGTAATTTAGTGGCACGGCCTGTGCTTGCATTGTATGATCATAATGCTGAAACGCAATTGCACACAGATGCAAGCAAAATTGGCTTAGCAGGCATCTTGATACAACGATTAGGTTCAGACTCTTGGAGGCCCGTAGCATATTATAGTAGGCAGACCACTATAGACGAGCAAAAATTACACTCCTTTGAACTCGAGACTCTAGCTGTGGTAAGCTCACTGAACAAGTTCAGGGTCTACCTGATTGGCATCAAATTCACAATTGTTACAGATTGCAACGCTTTGCGTTCAACCTTCACTAAGCGAGATCTAATCCCACGTATTTCGAGATGGTGGATACAGTTTCTAGAGTACGATTGTGAGATTGAATACCGAGCAGGGGAACGAATGGGTCACGTTGACGCGCTAAGTAGAAGCCCCGTATTTGCAGAGGAAGAACAACCGCATACATTAGACATCTTAACAATCAATCTTGATGATTGGATTACTACTGTACAGTCTGGGGACTCCGAAATCAAACTAATAAAAGAAGTTCTCGCAGACCCCTCAACCGCCAAAATTGCTAAGATTCATAATGAGTATAAATTGAAAAATAACAAAGTCTTCCGTGTCATTGATGAAAATACAATACGTTGGGTTGTCCCTAGGGGCGTTCGTTGGCAGTTATTGAAGGCAAATCATGATGACGTAGGGCATTTTGGTTTCGAGAAAACATTGCAACGGCTTCGCTCATACTACTGGTTCCCAAAGATGAGACGTTTTACAAAAAAGTATGTGTCAGCTTGTCTGGAGTGCGCCCATCACAAACTTCCATCGGGAGCAAAGGAAGGCGAGCTTCATCCTATCCCAAAACTCGCGATTCCATTTCATACTATACATGCCGATCATTTAGGGCCATTCATACGTAGTAAGCGTAAAAACACATATTTGTTGGTAATCGTCGATTCCTTTACAAAATACGTCAACTTGACGCCAGTACGTAGCACTAAAACTAAGGCTAGTATAAAAGTCTTCAAAAATTTCTTTAGCTACTTCGGAACTCCTACCCGATTAATAACTGATAGGGGAACTAGCTTCACTAGCAAGAAATTTAAAATATTTATACAAAAATCTGGCATCAAACACGTCTTGAATTCAGTGGCTACACCTCGCGCTAACGGGCAGGTAGAGCGATACAACCGTACGATCCTTTCTGCCCTAGCAACGATGTCCCATGGGAAAAGTCCGGATAAATGGGACGATTACGTCCAAGACGTCCAAATTGGAATTAATACTGCTGTGCATGAGGTAACAAAAAAATCCCCCACAGAATTATTGTTTGGTAAGAAAGTTAACAATCTTTCGCAAAGTATATTAAAAGACGTTATTGAAGATGTAGAAGACAGTATTAAGACACATGAAAGCTTAGACGATGTTAGGAATCAGGCCAGAGAACTAATCGTCAAGGATCAAGATCGGAATAAAGAAAGATTTGATAAAAATAGGAAGAAGTGCACTAAATATAAAGAAGGAGATCTTGTTAGAGTAATAAGAGCTATAGTAGGCGGTACGGGACAGTCAAAAAAACTTGAATCAAAATGTCAAGGACCTTATAGGATTAAAAAGATATTACCTAATGATCGCTTTGTTATTGAGGATACACCCTTGACTAAGAAAGGTAAACGCTATGAAGGAATTGTTTCAATTGATAAAATCTTCCCATGGCTTAGCTTTGATAATGATTCCACCAATGATACATCTAGTGATAACGATTCCTTAGATGAGTAGGACATTGTTCAGGCATGGAAAACTGTAAAATATACATGATGTTACAAAATAGATGTTGATTTCACGATGACTCGAAACATGATCTTGCATGATATTATTGTTCATAATTACTATTTGTAACATTTCACAAATATCCAAACTATGGGAAATCGATTAAATTATAATAAGTTTTAGAAAATGGAATTGTAACTATTTATATTATATAATACTTATTTATTGTGTTTATGTAAATGTTGATTGTATTGATTTACATGTCAAAAGTCAACAAGAACGATTTCCGTATTATATATGAAAATGTTATAAAAATACTATTTATTAATGTAAACGAGAGGACTCGTTTCGGGTCGGATGGCCGACTGTAACAGTCACTATGACACGTTGCGCCATCTAGCGGTAACTGTAACAGTCACTATGCCACGTCGCGCCATCTAGCGGTAAAGATTTGTACGGGGATAAGTGGTGGGGAAGAGAAGGGTATAAATAAGCCGGCACCGCTCTACGAACGAGTCTTTTTGTACGATCACTCGACTAAGAGAGACCTATGTCTAAAGTCTGTGTTGTGTGAGTGAATATACGTATGGAATAATTACGCTATATTTTATTTTTAAAATACTATAGTCACCCTTTAGGTCATCAAATAAAGTGTTGATTTGAGCCACGCTTTACATAATTAAGCTTTGATTATCTCAGATATACCAAAAGCTATTTCTTTTGCAATTTCAACTGAATTGTTGGATTATCAAAATAATTTATTGTTCAAGAGGTAGAGGGAGTAATTCCACTCAAATTAGAGCTGCCCGACTGGGGTACCTCCGCCTTACAGAAAATCGAAGCCAGCAATCGAATCGAGCAAGGTTGCCAGTGCTCCGCGAGAAAACGTTGTGTTGTCAGTGGGGGGACTTTGACCCTTATACTGCCAACCTAACTATTCTACACTTATATATTAATTTAACAGTCTATGAATATATAGAAATCTGCCACTGGTGAACCGTAGCGATGGTAAGTTAGTTGCGTTGCTCAGAGAGTTGCAGCCTCTGCAAACGTTGAAGAGGTAACGAAGGTTGATTTAGTAGACTCCGTTGGACGACGCTGGTTGTTCCAAATACGACACATCTGAAATAGAATAAATTCGATTACCCTCATCATCAACCCATTTGCTGTACATGTTTATGCTGGGCACGGGTCTCCTCTCAGATTGAGAGGGATTAGGCTATAGTCCACCACGCTGGCCTAGTGCGGGTTGGCAGACTTCACACACCGTCGAGAAAATCTCTTAGGCATGCAGTTTTCCTCACGATGTTTTACTTCACCGTTTAAGCGAGTGATAATTCATTATTAATACTTAGGCACATGAATTCGAAAAGTCAGAGATTGAAGAGATTGAGCCTTGGATTCAAACTCGAGACCTTTGACTTGGCAGTGCAATGGTCATAATATTACTAGGCTACCGCTGCTTTTAGATAGATACTTTGCTTTAAAATCTATATAATTTTTAGGTATATTATAATTAATATAAATTTTATAAAGGAAAAATTATATCTTTAACAATGTTTCATCATCATATCAGCCAGCTATCCACTGCTGAATGTAGGCCTCCCCTAAAGAGCGCCAACCAGAAGCAGCCCGCCAAGACCGGGACACCCAAAAATCTTTACCATGAGTAAATGCCAATTTATACCGACAATAAAAAAAAAGTAATTTAAAATTGTGTAAAAAAATGGAATCATTATTTATTTTACTTACATTTTTTTTCTGTTCAACTCCCAACGTGTAGGTAGGTACCTACAGAAAAACATTACTTATCAACATTCAATAATATTGTAAGCGTTGTGTGAATGATGAGTATAAAAATAGCATGTTGATTCAGTGCAAACAAAGACATTATATTTGCGAAGGAGCGTGGCTCACGAAGATGCGATCATACGAGGAACCCTAAAACCGGACTTAATGCTGTATTTGGTAGGACATTTTGCCGTAAAATCCGGATACCTATTTATATATTATGACTAGTTTCTACCCAGGGCCTCGTATGAGTAAACTTAGTGACACAAATGTTGTCGGATTGATTTCATAATATTAAAGAAGTAGGTACAGATACAGATGTGCTGGCCGCACATCAAGCTACCACAATCTGTCAAATTTCTTTGACAGATTTTCAAAGGTTCATATTCAATTGGGATTTGACAGTTTTGGATAGCTTGACCTGCTAGCTACTCAATGTTAGTTCTGGTCTTAAAATTGTTTCAGATAAATTCCCGCTTTATCCGGGATTGGAAGTAGGCATTCAAAAAAAAAACATCAGTTTCCGCGAGGAAACGTTGCGTTGGCATTGGGGGAACTTTGACCCATAACCTGCTAACCTAACTATTCCTCTTTCGTTTTACAGGGTCGGCAATGCGCAAGTGATACCCCTGGTGTTTGAAGCGTCTATGCTACGGTAACTACGTACTCAGGTGGGCCCTATGCTTGTTTGCCACCTTAATCTTAACTGTGGGGGCTGGCATGACCAGCAACACTTCGACTAAATTTGATCTGTTGTTTGTGTTTGCCACTTTAGATATAGGTGTTAAAAACGTGATCTTAGTTGCACAGCGCAATAAGTGAGCTGACGTCACAGGGCGTCGCACTGTGCCGTGCGTTTGTTTTCAATTTCAATGACATAAGGAATGACCAATCTGTCAAAAATTATCAAATCAAAATATGATATTTTTTTTGTAAAAATATCCTAATGTCTGTAACTGTTTTAAAAGTCTTTTAATTTTATCGCCTTGACATAAAATTGAATTTCAAGATCGCGTGATGTACCTATGTTCCGGTAAATTCACTCTCTTTACTTACCGGTATATCTTGAACGTGTGAGCAGTATTCGTGGAGGGCCATTTTTGGTGTTCAGCATTAGATGTCCTTTGACATCAAACCATTGTTATCCAATGACTCCTCCGATCTTTAGAAGCATCAATTACCACAATTTATGTCCCGTTTTTATTAGAAATATATTAACACAACTTAACTTATAAACTGTTTTCAGTAAAAAGGTTATATTTAATTTCTCTACACGCCGCGCCGGCACTGATGCCGCGCTCAGCATCAAAACAAAAATGCATAATTTTATTTTTTTAAATTTGGCAATGCACACGCTATCGTCGCGATAAGTTTTATTCCGTCGCGTCTTCGATTTAAAAATATACTAATCTCAGACAAAAGAGAGAGATGGATATACTTACTACAGTCTGATTTCAATATTAGTGCAAATGTGCAATAACTAATTGAGCAGTTAGTGGTCTGTGCTTATTTTTGCACGACTATGAAGGTCAAAGTCAAAGTTCTATAATGCTTCATGTGTAAAATGTGTTTACATTTAGAAAGAAGCAACAAGAAACCCTGTTAGGGCGCAGCGTAGAATAATATTAGGTACCTATAAATTAATAAATCACAAAGTCATTATAAATAACAAATTTATTTACCTATTTGGGTCTGGCACCTATCTCGACACCCCATGGATAAAACCAGGCTAAACAGAGCTGCTAAGGAGCTGAAAACTATTATCAAGAACCTAATGAATGATATAGTCCAGTCTAACCTCCTGTTACTGTCCCCAAATACCGCTGGCGAGCATTCTCTCTGGAAAGCAACTCAAGGCCTTAGTAAACCCCAGCAGTCATTTCCTCCAGTCAGATCAGAAAACACTTGGGCAAAGACTGATGTGGAAAAAGCGGAAGCTTTTGCCAAGCACCTATCTGAAGTTTTCAAACCAAACCAGATCTCTATTGACGAGTCAGATCTCGACGTCATCTTAGACCGAGACAAACTTGCTTATGGTCTGCCGACCGATCGTAAATGGATAATTATTAAAAAAAAAAAATTTTACCTATTTATTTATTGGTTTACCTACAATTGTTACACTAATACATATTATTTATACAGACTATGGTTAAAACTAAGTGTACAATATTAGGCGGCAAACACAGCAACCAAAAACAATTTTACATAAAAAAAAATGGTTCAGTTATAACACTTATAGACAGACACAACACACATAACAGAGGAAAAAAATTGCATGATATGGAAATAAACATTAAATCAAAATTACGTAAGTTTCTCATCCAGAATAATCTGATCTCTGATAACAATGAGAGGTCAGCTGTCAATGAAAAAAAAAACAAAACCATAAACACTTTATTAATATTAAAAAAGTTTAAACAAATTCCATAAAATAATAAATATTAACAATTTTGGTATCTGATAAAGTAGGTAAATATGTAGTACCTACCTATTTTAATTAATATCATCTTAATGTTTTCTCAACTATGAGATTACTTACAGACCATTCTAAGATGCGGCTGACCACATTAATAGTATTTTTCTAAACTAATAATATAAAGAGCAAATCATTTTTTTTTTTAACTATAACACTAAGGTGGCAAATAATCATACGGCCCATCTGATGGTAAGCGGTTACCGTACCCTATAGACACTTGTAATACCAGAGGTATCACTTGCGCGTTGCCGACCCTGTAAAATGAAAGAGGAATAGTTGGGTTGGCAGTATAAGGGTCAAAGTCCCCCCACTGCCAACACAACGTTTCCTCGCTGAGTAGCAACCTTGCTCACCGTAAGAAACCAACCACAGCTCAAATCAGTGTTATTTCACTTCGATTTTCTGCTAGGCGGAGGTACTTCCCTAGTGGGGCAGCTCCAATTTGATTTTCTCTTAGATTAATAACTTTAAAGAGCATTAAAAGTTTAAAACTAGTAATTATTGCTTCAAGTATTTGCCATTAAAAAAATAGTATAGTAGTTCTGAGTTTAACAACCTGTGACCGGCTGCAATTAGCTGTAGCCGGCCAAAACTGGGTGTTTGGTTACTACGGTTATAAGCCGAAGTGAGGTATACTTGCATGCTCTTATAAATAATAAGTAATACCTCTTATCCTTAACTCGCATACAATGGGGAATATGCACGTGATTCAAATACTTAAGCCAAATATATTTTTGTTTAGAAACTTTATTACCTACTTCAAAATTCAAATTTTATTACCTTCATCAATATTTTTGATTAAAATTTTAATTTTTTAAAAGTGCGTAATTGACAAAGGAATTTCAAATATTTGACGCGACGCCATTTGTCAATCCGGATATGACTTATAAGTCTATGACATCAAATGTCAATATCACTGATTTACGAAATCAGTGATAAGAAAATGGAGAGCTATTATTTTTTAATACTTTAAGTTACTTTTTTGGTGGTGAATATTTTTTACGAAATTTTTTTATAAAGTGATGTAAATTATCGAATAATAATATTTTTTTAAATCGTGCATATTCCCTATTCTTCACCTAAGATTCAGATCATATTTGTGATAATAACTTTATCTATTTATTTACCTTATACATCTATCATCACAAGTGCATTACCCAATACAATAGTGTATTAACAGAAATGTTACCTGATTTATAGTGTATTGGGGTAATATCGGCGCTGGGGTAAGAACGTATAAATCAAATGTCTGTCTTATTCGGCTATATTTTTTAATGCTAGCCACATTGCGCGCTTGTTATGTTTCGTTTGAGTGAAGGACTTGTATCCATGGTCACGAAATAAATTAAAAAAAAATTCATTTTTCGCCCCGCGCGCAATACTAGATAACTAGCATTAAAAATAAGACGGATAAATAGTTTAAGTATAATCGCTCGCGGAACCGATAACAACAGCTGCCGCCTAGGTTTGCCACCTCTCTTGGATTTCCGGGAGTCTCCCGGAATCGGACAATAAATTAGATAATTTTATTAATAGAAATCTCCCGTCTCCCGGATTATTTCAAGATAATCGATATTATCCCAGAATTTGAATTGTCATTCAAATTATCAATCGCTGTAGACTGGTCTAGAGGGCAGTGGAAGAAGTCCAGACATTCGTCAATTTTCAAATGGATTGTAACGCTTTTTTTTAGATTTGTAGTTCCAAACCAGACATTTTGAAATCTGTATGAACAAATTAAAATTATATTAAATTGTATATAAGTTCAAAAATAAATAAAATATTTTAAAAAATACGGTAAGTACTTGCTTTATTTTGAGGTATTATTTCCCTATCTCCCGGATTCAAAGGCCAAGAGATGGCAATCCTACTGCCGCCCCGTCTCCGTTCCACGTCGTGTACTCCTGAGGTGCTCTCAATAAACTGTCTGTAGAACGCCTAGGTTATGTAATCTACCCCGAAATTACTTTAAATAAGTACGTGACGAGAGCTACTTCCTTTCTTATTTCTAGCTTGTAATAGCCTCATCCCTAAAGTAAACACAGTAGGATAAAGATAACAGTGGATAACTGATAACCCAGACATACCTACGCCATATTGTTTAAAATACAATCTAACTTAAAAGTTAAGTGATGTAATTGACAGTTACTGTTGTCCACTTGACACCGTCTGAAAAATAACATTAAAGCTTAGGTATTTTTAAAAAGTGGTTAAAAACTACGTGACAAATCGAAATTTTCTTTATTTATAGATTATAGTTTTCCGCCCGCGGCTTCGCCCGCGTCGGTTTCGGTTATATCGCGTTTCCAAGAGAACTCTTCAAAAGTCCGATATAAAAACTATCCTATGTTCTTTCTAAAGGTCAACTCTATCTCTGTACCAAATTTCATTAAAATCAGTTCAGTGATTTAGACGTGAAAGCGTAACAGACAGACAGAGTTACTTTCGCATTTATAATATTAGTAGGGATTAGTAGGGATGGACCTCCAACGAGAGATAATGTGTTTATTAATTTTATTAGGCTCTAGACAGACAGACTGCGTTTCAACTGCACTCTGACTGCAAAGGAGGTCATCAAAAGTCCATACAACTCGGTCCAAATTTGTACCTGAGGTACATGACAACTGTCAAGTTGACAGTTTTTACTATGAAATCCTTAAACAGAATGAAATCAATAGGAAACTGTTATTATTGTGCCAAAATGGCGTGCGTTTGACATTCCAAAACTGACACTGACAGCAGATAGCTATCAAGTTGAGAGTTTTTATTATAAAAACATGAAACTGATACTAGTGGTTTAAAATGGCGTGCGTTTTTTCAAATTTAATGTTATTTTTTCTTATCCCCTAGTGAGCATTAAAAAAAGTATGACTAGGGTGTTAACCAGCGTAATACAGGGTATTTTTCCAATAAGTGTACCCTCAGTACATCATTTGGGCAGATTTTGGTGACATCCTTTCATTGTTTTTGACTTGATACTTACATCTAAGCAGTTGAATGCAAGACCTCTGTCTAGACCGTTAAATTGATATTATTATTCGGCCGACGTTTCAGACCCTTTACGCTACGTCCATATGGTCACACGGGTAGACTGAGGTGGTGGGCGTCTTGATTTTATAATTACTGACAGCTACTCTACCGTCGGGATTAATAGTATCAATATAACGCGATAAAATCCTCAATCCGATAAAAGTAGTTCTATTTTTTATACCATTAATGGGGCTAACAAGCATGCGACCCACCTGATGGTAAGCGGTTACCATAGCCTATAGACGCTTGCAACACCAGGGAACTTGTAACACACACTTATGTGTTACCGACCCTGTAAAACGAAAGAGGAATATTTGGGTGGACAGTATAAGGGTCGAAGTCCCCCCACTGCCAACACAACCTTTCCTCGCGGAGCACTGGCGATCTTGCTCACCGTAAGGAACGCAACACAGCTCAAAGCAGTTATTTCACTCCGATTTTCTGCAAGGCGGAGGTACTTCCCGAGTCGGGCAGCTCTAATATCAGTGGAATTAGGTACTCCGACAATGCCCTACCTCTCTTAAAATTATGTAACTTCAGCATAGTTGACTTAACCACAAGCCCGTCCACCCTTTCCCTCCCAATTTTACTATACTTACGTAATATCATTCTTTCTTTGGTTTCCGTTGGCCATGCGTCGCGTATGGTTGTGGTACCTGACGGTACTGCCACCACTCCACTGCAATGGTGACGGCTGCCACTAAAGCTGCGGCACTAATCACGATTCCTTTCACCAAGACATCCATCCTTGATCACCTATAAACGTAATTTAAGTCATCATCAACCCATATACTGTCCCGCTGGGCACGGGTCTCCTTTCAGATTGAGAGGGGTTAGGCTAGCCACCACGCTGGCTTAATACGGGTTGGTAGACTTCACATACCGTCGAGAGAAATCTCTAAGGCAAGTTTCCTCATGACATTTTCCATCACCGTAGCGAATAATATAAACTAATATTATAAAGAGGTAAAGTTTATGAGGTTTTAAGGGGTTATCTCTGGATCTACTGAACCGATTTTGAAAATTCTTGTAACAATAGAAAACCACATTATTTGTGTCATAAACATAGCATAGGTTATATGTATGTATAATATATGTATGTTATTAAGTAGTACATTTGTTATTATTTTATTTTACAGTATTTTTAAATACGCACATGAATTCGAAAAGTCAGAGGTGCGCCTTGATTCAAACTCGAGACCTCTGAATTGGCAGTCCAATGGTCATAGCACTAGACTATCACTATAACGACAAGTAGATAGTATTTATATTTTAAGTAAATAAATAGATAATATTTGATTTCTGTAATAATATTTCAAAGACACTTTCTAGTCAATATTTTAAATTATTTAAACTAGATGGCGCCGCCAGCATTTCCGACTGAGAAGAACCGCCGAAACAAACTTGAAGACTCACGGTTTTTTTTAAAGTCCAGACATTAGCAGTATTATCAGGTATGTGAATTTTAAAATGCAGGGCAAAATCTGAACTGTTAGTTTGAAGGAAGAGCCATAGCAGTTTTGAATTGACCAGTCCTAAATAACGGCACGCGTACATGAACAAAAAGACGCACTCACTCACATCACACACACACACACAATACATACAAATACACACATGCGCACGCACGCGCACACGCACATACACAACACACACAACACACACACATATAGACACACACAGTAGTCCTAGTTTTAGCATTAAAGAAACAATGGGTCCAGGTGAAAAACAGCGTCACGTACGTTAGTGTACCTCCTTGCCGTTTCTACTATCGGACGACCAGAAGCACGAAAAAGCGTCATCGATTCATGGTAGACATCCCAAAAACCCGAACTCTTTAAATCAACTTTATTTATCATCATCATCAACCCATATACTGTCCCACTACTGGGCACGGGTCTTCTCTCATATTGAGATTGATTAGGCTATAGTCCACCACGCTGGCCTAGTGCGGGTTGGCAGACTTCAAAAACCGTCGAGAAAAATCTCTATGGTATGCAGGTTTCCTCATGATGTTTTCCTTCACCGTTTTTAAGCGAGTGATAATTAATTATTAATACGCACATGAATTCGAAAAGTCAGAGGTGCGTGCCTTGGGTTCGAACTCGAGACCTTCGACTTGGCAGTCCAATGGTCATACCACTCGGCTATCACTGCATATTTATCATGCGTACCGCTGAAATGTGGAATGAGCTTCCTGAGTGGGTCTTCCCCAATAACTATAATCTGTATGCCTTTAAATTTCTAGTGAATCGGTTTCTTCTAGGCAAGCGCGCTCCACCGTAGATCGCAGTGTCGCCTAGTGGTCAAGCGTACCTAGGCATATCGTGAATAAAAACAATATCAGTATTGCCCAAAAATTGGGTTGAGGTCTGATGGTAGTCGCTTTGTGTAAAATACTTTTTTTTTTAATATTAAGTACAGAGGCCAGCACATCAAGCTACCACAACCCGTCAAATTTCTTTGATTGATTTTCAACTTTAACGTTCCTATTCATTTGACAGTTTTGGATGGCTTGACCTGCTGGCGACTGTACCTAAATCCTCATGCATCGTCCGCTACCTGGAGAGGTCTGTGTAAAATACCGATATTCAACCGTAGGTATCTGGTTAGATTGCCCGATTGACAAGACCCACCCTCCTCGTTAAAATTACTGGTGTCGAGGAACGTCATATTTAATTACTATTTATCCTTTAATAGTTATAAGTCATGAGCATTTTCATTATTGTAATAATAATTTTGCTGTGTGCACATAGTTTTATGTTTTAATCTAGTTCAATTATATTTTAGTTCTAAGGTTATTTTTTTAGTACCTAACGATTGTAATGTGTTTTGTGCATCAAATAAATAAATAGACTGGAAGCTGACCCTTAGTATTTCTCTTTGTTCTCTGCTAATGAGGTCTGGTCTCTCCGGTAGGAGTCAAACTCATTGTTCCATCTTGGCCTTGGTCTGCCGAGGTGTAGCCCAGCCTTTAACCCGAATATTAAATCGTTCTAGGCATACCTTACGTACCTACGAATATTGCTCGAAAACCCGTGTTTAAAACAAAAAATATATTATTTCACACTTAATTCACCTCTGCCTTATCCTTCGGGGAATACAGGCGTGATCGTATGTTAATATTAATAAACATACTTAAACAATCGTTACGTTTATGTATTTCACACTTTAGTCGACAATTTTGTAAATAGATGGCGCTTTCTTAAATCACCTCTGAGGGAATACAGATGAAATCGCGAATAACACAAACAAATCGGATGTTTTATTTAATTATAGAAAACAAATAGGTACTCACCTCAGGTAAAACGGGGTTATCTAATATCTACCTACTACAAAAGTATGTAGGAACAATTTTCTCCAAAAACTTTCTTCAAGCAAGTAATTGCGCAAAAGAAACTGAAAACTGACGTTGCCAAGGAGATTGTGTAAACCATCCAACCTTCTTGGTTGGTTAATATTATAAACACTTTGCCCGAGCCATAGACAAGCCTAGATTAGCAACACGGTAGATATCCAACTGTGCTGTTAAATAAATAACTTAGGTACTTAGATTTTCCCCACTCCTATGATGTTTAAAACTTGTGTGCGTAATTCCCCTAGCAAAAAGAATAGTCGTCTATTTCAGTATATTATAAAATACTCTGTGGTCGTTTATACGCTAATAACATTGACTTACAAAACATGAAAAGAAATAGAGACGCTTTTTAAAAAATCAGATAACCTTTTTGGCTCTTAGATGTCATAGTAGGAATAAATGGTATAATCGTTTACTAATATTGCATGTTTTTGTACGTATTAAACCTGATATAAATAAACGTAAAAAAAAACTTAAAGGTTAAAGATGAAAATGCGTTCTTGAAACGGAACGTGACTTGTAATGTGTACGTTGACGTTGACAATAGCATGTTGTTGACAGATTTAGATTGACATTTAATAACAAAGAAATACGAAAATAATTTGCATTTTAATCAATACAAATATTATATTAAAATGAGTGTTCGCGAGGAAGATCGGCAGAAAAATACCTGCCCAAGCCGTGGCCTCGGAGTGGCGGCTGCGGCAATAGGCGTCGGCGTTGGGGCCGCACTTTACTACTTCTTCAGCAAACGGCAAGAAAATCCTAATTCTGAAGGTTCCACCAGCAATTGGAGTTGCGAGCGACCGCAAACCTTGTGAGTATAACAATATGGTTCATTTTGGCTTTCACGCTTTCGCTTGGCACTATTTCGCAATGTGCGGTAGAATAAAACGCACTACGTCTCGATTAAAAAAAAATTACTACATTGCATGTTGGTTACCTTCTTTTAATTTCACTTTTTTTTTCTCATTTTAAGTTAACGTAATAAAAGAGTTGCTTTTATTTTTATGATGTCAGTGCCAATAAACCTATTGTAAGTAAGTTTTAAGTTATTAAGTAGGTACAAAAAATACATATGAATAATAATCATAATGATATGTATTAATACTTAATTAAATAAAAATAAGGTTGATTGTATTATGAACCCCTAATAATAATTATGTAGTCTAGTTGAATAGATTAGAAGAGCATTTTTGTTTGTTTTATATATTTAATCAACAGTGGATTTAATTTAAATAGAAACAGCTTATCTAACAATTTAGTATACCTACACTTGACGACCTCTGTGACTAGCGATTTGAGTGCCGGACTGCTGATCTTGGGGTCGTGGGTTCGATTGCCACAGGACGCAAATATTTGTGTGGATAAAACATGAGTATTAGTGTCTGGGTGTTTACTATGTATTATAAGTATGTATTTACAAAAAAAAAAGTATTTATGTATTATATCCATTGTCTAGTACCCATAGTACAAGCTCTGCTTAGTTTGGGACTAGATGGTGTTGTGTAAAATGTCCCAAAAATATTATTATTATTACTTAAAAAGAAAACACAAGTACCTACTAATATTTCAATGTGAAAGTAACTCTTGTCTGTCTGATACTCTTTCACACCTAAACAGCTGAACTGACAATGATGAAATTTGGTACAGAAATAGATTAGACTTTTGAGAACGACATAGGCCTACATACGTCCCAGGGATGTGCCTTAATAGGCGGTGCACAGGGGGGTTCTGGGGTGGTCTATTAAGAGGACCCCGTGCCCCCCTCCATGTGCTGATGGTGGCCACCGGGGTGGTTTTAGTGGGTATGAATCCCACACCCCCGTAGACCGGTAGTCTTTTGAAGGGTTTCCCCCGTAAAAAAAAATGTAGGTACATACTCACTTTTTCTCAAAATCGCTTTGGGATCCCGGTGAGACCACGGGCAACACTAGTATTTAAATAAATTAAACTTAAAGGAAAGAACATTAAAATGTAGGAACAAAGCAATGTGACACATTTTTATTTTTTTATAATGCGGCTTAAGTATCACTGCGACCGCAGTCGGTCTATTGTGATCGCCACTTGTTGCATTAGATCTCACCGCTAAACCCTGCGGCTACTATAAACTGCAGGATTTGCTTAGGGGTGAGCTCTTTTATTTCATCTGGCCTTGCGATATGTTTCCCTAGATGAACACTGCGCTTGTGTATTAGAGACCCGCATTCTGTTGTTCATGTGACACTAAATGGTTACTGTATTCAATACCAACAATAATTAAAGTTAAATTGGCTCAAAGGTTATTCCGTTGACCTAAAATCAGAAATCTGCAAAAAGGCCATTGAATGTATAAAAATAAAATTGAAATAAAACTACTTTTTACGGATTTTATCGCGTATATTGATATTATTAATCCCGACGTTGACGATAAAATCCGTAAAAAGTAGTTTTATTTCAATGCATAATATTCGCGTAAATGTCAGACATCAATATATTATGAAATTTTAAAAATAGAACCTAACATTTTGCGATAATTCTTACAGAAATATAAGTTTATTTATTTATTTATTTACTAAGTATAGCCACGTCACATACATTAAAATAAGCATAAAACAACATTAGAGTAGTATTTTATCTGATGCACATGACAGTTACAGTGAACATCTTTGCCCCACTTGAAACCGGTTTGGCTATTGCTACGCACAGTGACGCGAAAAAGACAATACCTCTGACGGTAAACTGCAGTATTATACATATATATACGGTAAACAATATTTTTAAATTTATTTATTTCTAATTGTAGGCTTTATTATTTATTTATTACACTTTATTATATATATTTTGCCACTGATTTTCATCCGTGACATCTCGAAAAGGTTTAGTTTAAAATCAGCGTCAAGCACTAGTGGCCTGACATAATGCTGAACTAGACCTATTTGGCGCAGCCGCGAGGCACACACCATTATGTTTTAAATAGGATTAAGTATATTTTTATTATAGGTTTTTCCTTATATATTTTGTTTGTTGTCTGTTCTGTAAAATTGTGTGTACGCGAACTGTAGCGAAATAAATTTATTTCTTTCTTTCTTTACCTAACACTCATATTAGTCAGCTAAGTGAAATATAGTTTAACTGAGTGTTCTTTGTGTCCCTTATTGTTATGTTTGGATAAGAATTAGATTGTTTTCTCTAGTGCATGCGCTGTAAAAACTCCATTTATATTATTTACATAATTAGACAGTGAATTTGTAATCTGTCACATTAATGTCAGTGTCATCAACCCCTGACAGTTACAATCACGTTATAGTTTATAGATGACAAAATATTTGTCTACCATGGCACAGGTAGCCTACTTACCTTGATTATAATAATTTTATTGTTAACTGTATTACTGTACATTGAGCCTTTCTGAAAATCAGAGCTGCAGTAACTATTTGGCTGTTGCATCAGCTGAGATTGGCACTATATTTTGGCCTCACACGTAATGTTATGTTTTTTTAATGCTCTTTGTTTTTGTTATTTATGTTTTATCATGTGAGGTAATAAATAAAAACTTTTTCTTACTTTCTTCTTTTAAAAAAATTACAATGCGGGACATACCTGAGGTTATTCTCATATTTAGTCATAGCAGACCTACTTGACCTTTATTCTTTCATAATTTTTTGTATCATAAACATTGTAATTATTAACATTCAATAAGTCACATTTTGGTCTTAGCACTTGAGTAACTTACATAATTTATGTTTTAGATTTGATATAAAAAACAACAAAAAAGTGGTGAATACTTGTTATTTCATTGAATTTCTTTTTTGTATTATGATATTTTATTAATGATAAAATTATTACTTCTTCTGAGCCTTGTCCCAACTAAGTTTGGGCTCGGTTTCCAGTCTAACCAGGGGGTCTTCTCCCTAAGCACGAAGTCCGTAGTTTCGATCTTAGTTACGGGCCGTTTCCTACTCCGTATCACCTACGGATGGATGATTCGTTCGGGGCCCGAACTAAGATGCATTGGTTTAATACTAATAATCTAGTTTTGAATGAAAAGAAAACTAAATGCATAAAGTTTACAACACCTAACGTAAGACAGGTGAAAACCAGTGTTCTTATTAATAGCGAAGAGTTGGACCTTGTGGACACCACCGTATTTCTAGGTGTCACTTTAGATTCTAGACTTCAGTGGGGCCCACATATAGATAAATTGTCGAAAAAGCTTAGCTCTGCAGCATACGCCGTCAAAAAAATACGTAGCTTGACTGATGTAGATACAGCGCGCCTTGTTTATTTTAGTTATTTTCATAGTGTGATGTCGTACGGCATTCTGTTGTGGGGGAATGCGGCTGACATACAAACTATTTTTGTGCTGCAGAAAAGAGCCATTCGATCGATTTACAATTTAAGTCCCAGATATTCACTGAGGGATAAATTTAAGGAGATTAATGTTATGACTGTTGCATCACAGTATATTTATGAGAATGTATTATATGCACACAAGAATATTGATCTCTTTAAAAAACGTAGTGATACACATAATGTTAATACCAGGAACAAAAATAAATTTATTGTACCTGCAACGAGGCTCCAGAAGATAAGTAATTCGTTCAAATGCCAATGTATACGCTTCTACAATAAAATCCCAAGCAACATTCAAAAACTTAGTCTTAACAAATTTAAATCAATTGTTAAGCAGAAATTGTGTCTTAAAGGATACTATTCAATAAGAGATTATACAGATGACAAATATGCTTGGGATTGAACTGTTCTAATGAACTAGGCTTTCGATGCTTTAATATTCTATTATTCTGACATTTCTTGGTTTTATTTTATTTATTTTTTTTGAAATTGAAATATTATTCAGATTAATATTGTAAAAACATGAATTTATCGTAAAGTATGAGAGTCGTGCAGCCATTGATGTTGCATATATTGATAAGCAATAAAATGACTTAAAATTACATTGTGCCCTTCAGTTGCCTAGCGGTCTGAGCTTGTCATGCTCACTAAAATGTCCTGCTGATGGTGGCGTTGCGTGTCGGGTCGTTTTATTCCCTACAACATGGTTGAGTCAAACGACGCCGATACACACGTCATACTCGTGAACGGGTGCCGTCTGTCGGGGCTGGTCAGCTCTTACTGTCAGTGGCAATCTCTTTATTTATTTATTTAAATTTTTCTGTTTAGTAGCCTATATTAATTTGAAAGTACACATCAAACTGCATTGTTCTCATGTAAGTCTGACAATTATTTATATTATTTTGATATTAGCAGACATTACTGCAATAATTACTGTGATTATATTTTTTCTTATTATTTAATAATGTTTAACTCAATACAATGTAAATGTGAGTACTTTGTAGGCTAAATATACATACTCAGCTTTGAACAGTCTGGTGGCTTTGAGCCTTTTTTATATGGCCTACGCAAATGTTTCTCTGATCTGGTATCGTCGTGCGACGGATTGTTGAGCTCCCTAAATTATGGTTGAGCTACACAATGACTGATGCATGCGTGCCGTCAGTTGGGACTGGTCTACTCAAAGCCGCTATGGCTCTTTCTTCAAAAGGCCATCTCAGACGTTGCCCTACATTGTAAGACACATATTTGTTACCACTATTCTATGTCTGGACTTTAAAAGAGACTATGATTCTCTGAGTTTGTTTCGGCGTTTCTTCTCAGAGGTCGTCAGCTAGGAAATGCCGGAGCCATCTAGCTTTAAAAAAAAATGTTTATTATTGACTTGTAAAAGTGTCTTTAAAAGATCTATTTACAGAAATAAATATCATTTATCAAAGAATGAATGACAACACAATTTGACAGTTGTCCCTACTCTCGATGTGTTTTTACCCGTTCGAGAAATTTAATTTGACACTTGTTTTATCGGACTCCGAAGTTTCGGAGAACTTTCGAACGGCTCGTAACTTCGTTGACGGAGATAGGGAGTAAGCCCTCTTGTCTTGTTGTTTCCAGTCTAACCAGATGCGGCTGAATATCATTATTTTGAGCTACCTAGGTAACGATAAACTGGTTGAACTAAAACTACTTTTTACGGACTTTATCGCGTTGTATTGATATTATTAATACCGACGTTTCGGATCCTTTATAGTGTCATGGTCACGTTATAGATTATTTTAATATACATTATTTCATAATATAATTATACTTTTAATATACAGGGTGTTACAAAACAACCCGTTAAGTCGAGAGGAGGTTAAATGGGGCCTTATAACGAGTCCATTCACAATATTTAAGAACCGTAGTAACGCTGCATAACATATACCCTAAAAAAAGGAAAACAACAACATTTATGAATGAAAAATAGAAAAACTATTAAAGTAGACAATTATTATGTGAAATAGGTACGTAGGCCTTTCTGTTAATAATCTGGTTCCCTGACATGACAGCTGACAAAATTTTTGGCTTTGATAATTAATTATATTTTTTACGGGGTATTTTGTAACACGTTGTATAAACGGTGAGCTCGTTTTGTGTGAATCGGATTACCTATAAAGTGGTTGTCAGGCTTTTTGGGAAACTGAGTTCTGACTACCACTAGTACCACTGACATTTGTCACAGGTGTTCATACACACATCAAAAAAGGTTTGCGATCAGCTGTTTTTTTTTTTTAAATTGAACTTTATCAAGAAAAAGTCTTTGATGTGTGTTTACTAATAATAAATAGTTTGAAAGAATCTAAAAAGAAGAAGAAATCATAATATGAACTACCGTAACAAAAAAGATTTCGATTTTTGAAAGTGATCGCAAACTTTTTTGATGTGCGTATGAACGACGAATAAGTTCGACAGATGGTCCCATGGCCGTGACGTATACGGCAAGGGAATGAAAGTGCGGTTTTTAGTCGGTAGGAGTCCCACATACCCTACAACCTAGGTGATAGATTATACATAAGGATTTTCCCTAGGTAATGTTACGCCGAAGACATGATCGAACGGCTGAGATGTAAGTGTTTAAAAAAAGGTGACCATTATGTAACCGCTGCAAGAGGTCGCCGTGTACCCGTGTGTTTTTTCCTAATGCTTTCTGTTTGCTTTTTTAACATTATTTTTTTCACAATCATCAGCCATTCCACTGAATCAGATGACTCATACACAACGATATCTGAGCATGAAACAACAGACACAAGTATGCACGACACCCAATCACCTTCGAACGTAAGCTGGACCGAAAACTCGGTGATCTCCATTGAATCCATTTCGGACGACTCCGATTCGGAGACGGAAGACAGTGATTCTAGTTCTTCAAGCGAATCGGATGCAAGCACGATTTCAAACAACGATTTTTTGCATGATTTCACGTTTGAAACTGGGTATTTGTCGTTGCAAAACGCTATGTCTTCGAGTATGGCGTCGGATTCTGAAGTTACGGAGTGGGATGTAACTACGTCTTCCCTTGGGGTGCCAGAGCAAGAAAGATCCAGGTCGCCTTTATCGATGTTATTCGGTAGGATAGGCACTCTTATCAGCCCTAGAAGAAGGAGGTAAGCTTAGGGTCAAATCGATCTATACTAATACACTGTGAGTCTTCATAATGTGCACCTGTTAAAATAAGAGAATCTATTCTTAATTTCGTCGACAAAAACCATATTTGAAAGTTTAAAAAATATATTTAAAAAAAACTAAATTTATTGACCTGGTGTAAACAAAACGGTATAACTTTTAAACTAAATGATCTATAATAACAAAGCAAACTCAATAATGATTTTTAAAAAAATTGACAAAACTTATTTATTTATTGAATTTAAGTACACCAACAGCATACATATTTTACAATCATTAGAAAAGGTACATAGAATAGGTCTGATACATGTGTCAATCAACATTTACTACTGAAGCACACAATCACAAAATCTTAGTAGCAGATTTTTGTTAGAAATTCCCCAATATTTTTTTACGAGGGTCGCAGTAGCGAACAATAAATTTATAGTATGGTTTTTGTCGATAAAATTAAGCTCAGTGTATCGGACTGTAGTGGTTGGGAAGTTTTAAATAAGACGTCTCTAGCCTGGTTCAAGTACTTGTATTGTTCCTAGTAGCACAACAAAGGATTTACAGTCGCGTGTGTTCTCGCCAGTGTCGTTCTCGTTCGTGCTGTCTCGTTAGTCGGCGCGCGCGCCTTTCCCCCGCGTCCCGTAGAGCCGCCCCCGCCGCTGATGTTGTTCGAGAATGTTTCGAACACTTATTTTAATATGTGTGTGTGTGTTTTTATATGTGTCCCTTATTTTAATATGTACACATTATGAAGACACACTGTATAATACAGCTAAAGTGCTTTTTGTTTGAACGTGCTGATCTCTGAAACTACCAGTAGGAATTCAAAAATTATTTTTGCATTCGTGCCGTTTCTTGAGGTAGGTGCTAGGGTATTTAATATCAAGCTACGATCCTTAGGAACCGAGCTAAAAGGTAGAGTCTGCGGGTGACGCCACAGGGCACAGCTAGTAATCATATATCTATATCATTAACTTCGTTTTATAAAAAATTATTAACACTTATTGAACATATTTTTGTTTTTGTATTTAAAATACTTAAGTCCAACCGACAAGCTAAAATTACATTTATGTGTATACACATTACTTATTCGGACTTGACGCATAGAAAACAAAAAAATGTTTTTTTTTTTATTTACTTACATTTAAGTGTAAAAATATTATTTTACAAATTACAGGACGGAGGATGAGCAAATGACCGTCATAAGGCAGCAAGCGTTGTGAGATTTAAAAATAAACTAAATAACACACTAATGTTTGCGATTTTTTTTACTAACCTTTCTAAATCCATGTTTAGTCGTGAATTGTGGGTCTATGTGTCATAGAAACATTGTTAGTACTGGTGGGTCGGTTTATTCAGTCGGTCGTCATGGTACAAACGCCTGCAGGTCAAGCTATCCAAAACTGACAAATTTTCCTAATTGAACATGAACCTTATATTTTTTAAATAATGTTGAAAATCAATCAAAGAAATTTGACAGATTGTGGTAGCTTGATGTGCTGTCCTATGGATGTCTGTACCTATGGCCATGTATGTATTTTGTTAAAAACCAACTATACAATAACTAATTTAAAATTACTTCGTTATAGAAGCAAGCTAGTAAAATAATGCAATTTGCTCAAGTAATTTATTTACACAAAGTGTCAACATGTCAAACGTCAGTCTGTCGATGACGTCATTACGTGCTAAACGTGACGTGATGTGTCACGAGCTGTTACAGGAGAAGAATCCTTTTCTCCGAACCTTTTATTTATTTATTGTTTCGCCTACAATTGTTACACATTTTCATAGTAAAGTTACATGCACAATAGTTAAACATCCGTTGTGTACAATATCAATCGGCAAACACAGCATTCATAAAAAAATACATTCGAATGACAAATTGATACAATTTCTTTTTTTTTTGCTTTTATAACTCTGTGGCCTGGTGCTAAAACGGCCAAAGTCTAAAATTTTTATTTCCTGTAATTAGCATTATAGTAATGAACAAAGTTTCAAGTGTATCTTAAAACGGACTGCTGGAAGGTTGCAGGTAGTGCAAAAATTTGCTTTATTAAAATCTGTGCAGTTAGGGCTAACATTGTAATTCAAAATTATACCTATTGGGGTCGGCTTCCAGTGTAACCAGATCCGCCTGAATATCAGTTTTTTTTTTTTTTATATTCTACTAAGGTGGCAAACAAGCATACGGCCCACCTGATGGTAAGCGGTTACCGTAGCCTATAGACGCTTGCAACACCAGGAGTATCACTTGCGTGTTGCCGACCCTGTATTGAAAGAGGAATAGTTGGGTTGGCAGTATAAGGGTCAAAGTCCCCCACTGCCAACACAACGTTTCCTCATGGGGGACATTTTACACGGAGCGACGGCCATCAGACCTTTGCAACCCAAGTTTTGAGTAATGCTGATACCCTGAGCATAGACTGGTTGTCAGGCTTGTTGAGCTTCTGACTAACACTAACGAGGGGTCACGAGGGTGCACGGAGGGGTCTCGATGTGTTATTGGTCTTGTGTGGATATTTATTTATTTTTGGGTGTTTCCTATGTATTATAAGTATGTATTTACAAAAAAAAAGTATATATGTATTATATCCATTGTCTAGTACCCATAGTACAAGCTCTGCTTAGTTTGGGACTAGATGGTGTTGTGTAAAATGTCCCAAAATATTATTATTTATTAATTATATACCACTATAGTGGCAAACAAGCATACAACCCACCTGATGGTGAGCGGTTACCGTAGCCTATAGACGGTTGCAATACCAGGCGTATCACTTGCGTGTTGCCCACCCTGAAAAATTAAAGAGGAATACTTGGGTTGCACTGTCAACAAATAGATGGTTATGTTGCTCGTTTATTGGATGAGGTGATCATTATCATCCAATTTCTATGATCAAGGTGATATTGTATTAAGAAATTTAGCCTTTTGACCGCCACGGACGTGTATAGACGTCAAATGAAAACTTGCTCACGTCTCCAACGACTGCATGGCACGTCAACGATACCACTTTTTTGTAATAATAATAATAATGTCAGCCAATGGCTTAATAGCCACGAGCCTCGACCAACACCTTAGGAGGCTCTCGTTAGGCGGCTGGGTCAAGGGCCTGATCCAGAAAGCAGTACTGCTGGACACGGCCCGTATTGTTGGGAGGTTCCTCTCTCTGGAGCCCTGACCGCCGGTAGCTTGGACCCTGTTCCCGATACCCGTGGGCCTCTATTTTTATATTTTTAAATGTTTTTGTTTTATAATTTATTTTATAAAAATATTTAAAAATGTAAATGATAAGAAAACTAATGAATAAAGGAAATAATAATAATATATTTATTTTTCAAAATGTGGTTTACAAAGCTGTTAGAAAAAAAAAGGTTTAAGTTCTGCACATTTGTCATCTTAAGTCTATGACACTATCTAGTTAAATTACATAATTATAATTATTGCCACATTAAGTTCAATAATTATACAACATAAATACCACTTTTTTTTATTATTGGTTTTGGCTTGGATACTTTTATTGTAGTTCAATATACAATTATTTTTTTTTACCTATTATTTAATACTAGAATTTGTCGCTTGGCGTAAAGAACACGGATTTTCGTTATTGACGTGGCGGTCAAAAGGTTAATGAGTGTGTGAGTGAATACCACTTTTAGCTACTTATATTTTTAATTTAATTGCATGAAATGTTATCTACATAGCTATGATATGACGTATTGTATAGATACTGCATGTTTTTTTTTTAATGTTAATGTACAGAGGCCACACGTCAAGCTACCCCAACCTGTCAAATGTCTTTGATAGATTTTGACCTCTGTGGTCTAGCGGTTCGAGTGCCGGACTGCTGATCATGGGGTCGTGGGTTCGATTCCCACAGGACACAAATATTTGTGTGGTTATAACATGAGTATTTGTGTTTGTCTGGGTGTTTCTTATGTATTATAAGTATGTATTTACAAAAAAAAAAGTATATAAGTATTATATCCATTGTCTAGTACCCATAGTACAAGCTCTGCTTAGTTTGGGACTAGATGGTGTTGTGTAAAATGTCCCTAAAGTATTATTATTATTTTCAACTTTAGTACAAAAATGTAAGGTTCATTTCCAATTGGGAAAATTTGACAGTTTTGGGTAGCCTGATAGTCACTGAGTATACTAAAAACAATTTTTTCATTCGCTTTTGAACTTAACCAACATTATAAGTAAGGTTTAAAATCATCTGGAGAAATTTGACAGTTATTAAGCAAAGGAAAAATTCAACCGCGGGCAGGATTCGAACCTGCGTCTTCGTTACACCAGCTATGATCACTAAGCCACCGTGATACTGTGGGACCCTGATGGGGTCCACGGCGGTCGGTATAAAGAAACTCTCGGTTAAAAGGGACTTTGCGACTTTATTCTTCAAAGGTCAAGGAACAACTGACACAATCATTGATTCACTTTTTTCACTAAACATTCTACAATAATTTCAAATGATTATTTCTTCTTAAACCAGCCAGTCTCACGCTGACTCCTGGTAGCGACCTCTACAATACCTACCCGCCATGTCGAATTTTGCCTTCGCATTCTGAATTTAAGTCTATAGTGACGTCAGTAATACCTATTGAAAAGCAAGTCGAATTTTTAACCGCGGTCAAATTTTTCCTTTGCCAAAAAAATTCAAAAAGATAAATTTGACAGTGTTATGTAACCTGATGTGGTGTTGACTGTTGTAATTAATAGTTTTTATGTTAAATTTAAGTGTTAGTAATTAATTTAAGTAAGTACCTGAGCTACGGTCAACAAAAGAGTTAGGTATACAGGCAGCTAATTAATAATCTGTGTTTTGATAATGTAATAATGTATCACGCAATATGTGTCAAAACGTAGATATTGTAAGCAGCTTAGCTTTGGCGCGTAATTATTTATGTCGAAATCTGTTTATCGATGCATATTTCGTTTGTTATCTGTATACTTAGCTTGTTGACTGTGCTTACCTAAATACGGTAAGGGGCATGCCCTGCACCCTGCATTCCTAGCAGGGGTGAATCAAGACAAAATTTTGGAAGTGTTTTTCAGCTGTAATTATTATAGTTTGACAACAAGATCTAATGGTCTATTATAATTTAGGAACAATATAAGAGTCCCTCTTTCCAACAATCCTAGTAATATTATAAATCTGAAAGTTTGTGAGGATTGATGGATCTATGTTTGTTATTCTTTCCCGCTAAAACTACTGAACGGATTTTGATGAAACTTTACAGTATTAATATTTACACATCAGAATAACATGTAGGCTATAATTTATTACGATTTTGAGTTAATTAGCCAAATTACAACGATAATTAAAAGTAACTCTTACTCATACATACCACTTTCATCGTGCACCGCGATTTCGAAAAATAATCAAAATGGCGGCGGGTATGCCAGATCGGTTCTATCCCCTTTTTCGATAAATTTTGCATGTACCTACCGGTAACGGGACTTCCCGGGAGCATGCTGTATATGAATTTTAGAAATATTAAATGCTGATGAAGATTCTTTTTTTCTAGTCGAGAGCGCTCCTGGACTCTCGAAGAGTGTTCCATCTGCTTCGACGTGATGCTGCGTAACCAGGAAGTGACGTCACTGCCCTGCGCTCACAACTTCCACACAGAGTGCATCATGCCGTGGCTGCAAGAGAAGCAGACGTGCCCTAACTGCCGGAAAGTTGCTGAATGATCCCGTCTCGTGTGAGAATTTTTATTAAATAATTTATTTATTAGGAATTGGCAGGCCTTGTTGCCCCCATCGGTCGCCCATTGCACTTGGCCCTCGAGGAGGGTCCGACACTGGACGTCCGTGATGGGATTGCGGATCATACGAGAGCGATTCCCGTGGAAAAGTGGTGGTGGTTTTAGTCGGTATGCTGGCCACCTGGCCGGAGAGGCCGACATAACCGTCCCGCGTCCCCGAGCGGGGCGGCATGCATAAGGCGCATTTCACCATCAGAAAAAAAAGGCCATGTTGCCCGAAGCCACCCTGACCGTTGGGCAAAAATTGTTACCAACTGGACGCCTGATAGGGGACAGCGCCGACGAGGTCGCCCGCAACGTAGTTAGCGCGGCGATCTCGATATGTTTGCAGGGCAAGCAAGCAAGCAAGAGTTTTAAGAGAGGTAGGGCATGGTGGGAGTAATTCCACTCAAATTGGAGCTGCCCGACTGGGGAAGTATCTCCGCGTTGCAGGAAATCGAAGTAAAATAACACCGCTTTGATTTGTGTTGTGTTTCTTACGGTGAGCAAAGTTGCCAGTGCTCCACGAGGAAACGTTGTGTTGCCAGTGGGGGACTTTGACCCTTATACGGCTAACCCAACTGTTCCTCTTTCGTTTTACAAGGTCGGCAACGCGAAAGTGATACCCCTGGTGTTGGAAGCGTCTATAGGCTACGGTAACCGCTTTCCATCAGGTGGGCCGTATGCTCGTTTGAGTTATGAGCACCCACAATTTATTATTATATTTTTCATTTACCATCGACACGCTAAGAAGTATACATAACCACTTTATTTAAATACTGTCTTGTTCGTGTATCTACTGGTCGCAAGCATCTACCGGATTCAATTCCTAGATCATACACGGTATTTTAGGGATCTACTTAAAAATTTAATGAAAAAGAAAAATAACTTGCTTAACCTTATTTTCTCTTTCTTTCAGAATTAACAAAAGCTTTTATTTCCCCTCCTCCCTTATTTAGTTATAACCCATCGCACCCGGAACCCTGATGATGTGATTGTTGTTTTAAAAATATCAGTTGGCGAACGATTTGAGTTAATATGATTATATATATTTGACGTATCGGACACAGGACACAAATATGCATGTGATGAACGTAAGAGTTTGTGTTCGTCTGGGTGTTTATTATATATTTTATATTATAAGTATGTATTTACAAAAAAAAGTACATAAGTATTATATCCATTGCCTAGTACCCATAGTACAAGCTGTTCTTAGTTTGGGACTAGATGGTGTTGTGTAACATTGTCCAAGAATATTTATTTATTTATTTAAATTTTCAGAATAAATGCTGTTATTTGGAGCGTGGTATACAAAGCCAACATTCAGCTGTTCGACGAACTTAGGGCCCAATATAATAACAATCGCAATAATTGTTAACTGACTAATTAATATGTTATGTGTGCTTAACCAATATTTAGTTTAAATGACGGTAGTTGTTAAAAAGATAATATCTTCGAGCTCCCAAATCGACATATCCTTAGAATAAGGTTACATAAGATGTCACGGAATCGGGATTTGGCATATTAATTTATTGGTAAAATCGTTTTTTTTAGTTACAACACGGTAAAAAAAATAAACACAACTAAAAAAAACTATTTTACTAATAAAAAAATCGGTACTAAATCATATCTAATGTAACCTTATTTTCCGGATAAGTAGAAATGTATTTTTTTTATAGACTTAGGATTTAAAAACTATATTTGTGTTAGTAATTTCGTGTACCTACCACTTATAAAACACACCATTTATAGAAAGCTTAATCAGCGAGTAACATACCCGTGCGAAGCAGGGGCAGAACACTAGTCGTATACTTATCTGAAAGTGAGGTTCACGAAAATATAAATACTGTTTGGACTTACTATGAACAAAAAAAAAACAATCTATGATATTTTTTCTAAATAATCTAAATGATAGGTACTTAGTTGTTTTTTTTTAAATTGTATGTAAAATTAATCTCAAAATTGTATGACGTAATTAAATATGAAAAATTTGGTGAGCTTAGATTAAGTACATGCACATTTTCAATAATTAAACAGCATTAGGATTTTCCTTCGCTAAATAACTTTAAAATCTTAGCATGGAAAATGCCAAAAAAAAAATACAAAAAGATAGCATTAGGACGTTAAACCCTCAATAATTAACAAAACTGTGTTCATAATATGTATACCTTTTTTTAATTTATATAAAATGTAGGCACTCGAGCAATAATTTTATATCCGTTTAAAACTAAATTAATATTGTTTGTAGATCATGTAAAGGTGCATCTACACCGCAGTTACTTTTTGTGGAGCAACGTTTCCAAGTGTTTGTGGGCAACATCCGATAACAAAAAGTTTATTGTTGATAATATATGTTGCCGTGAAAGTTGAAGAATGTTACCTAATGTTATTGTGTTGCATTCTGTTGCTCCACAAAAAGTAGCTATAATGTGGATGCACCCTAAAAGCAAAATTAGTTTTATAAATTCTTGGTTTGTTTGTAGCTATATGATGTTACTAGAAATATTTACGATTAGATACGAACGGTTACATATCAAACTGTACATTTCTAATATACGTTGAGTTCTCATTTGTTTATAAAATGCGAGTTCAACTGGTAATATATAGCTTTATATGTAGCCATTTATTTGATTATAAAAAATAAAGGTGGAAAATGAAGGCTAGGACAATTGAATATAAAGGACCCCGCTAAATTGAACATACCATGATTTTGAGAACATTAACATCAGTAAAACCGGTACCAGTTCCGATATGTACTCCCGGAGATGAATTGACTCAGTACCGGCACTCGGTACCTCTCTAAACCCTCAAAAAACTATCTAACTCTGTTACAGAATATTGAAAAATAATCTATTTTGTTTATTTCTAATAAAAAAACTTTGTTTCACTAAGGTTTCTCTGGCGAAGTTTGGTTACTTTTTACTAAAAAGGGTCCTCTTTACAATTTTAATATTACAATATTTTCAGATCTATCTTTATTATGGCGATATTACTTCAGTACCAGTATTCACCTAAAGTTCAATTCCAATATCGGTATTACCGGGACTGGCAATTTCGGAACCGGTAATCATTTTCACTAAACCAAATATTTACCAAAATATTTTTTCCATAATTCCGGTAACGTTACGATCGTGGTATGTTACGCTGTAGTGGGTGGTATCCTTTAGAAATTTATTGTTAATGGTTTTAAAACTGTCAAGAGTAACAGCTGATAATAGTTGCTTTGTAGAATAACTTCTAGGTTATAATTATTGGCGGGAATCTGAAGAAACTCATAAGCCTCGAATTATTATAGGAACAAATGGTATGTTAAATTCAACAGAGTCAGACTCTTGTACCAAAATGTTCAAAGCACAAGAATAATATTCTTAACAGTGGTGGATTTACTAGCAGACTGAGTAATAGTGCAATGTTGGGGACGATTTTTTTTACCCGTCTTACTACAACAATTTCTGGTTTCTGGTTTGTATACATTATTGTGTAAATAGCATACATATTATGGCGAATGTTGGCAGTGGGGGGAACTTTAACCCTTATACTGCCAACCCAACTGTTGCTCTTTCGTCTGACAGGTTCGGCACGCAAGTGATACCCCTGGTGTTGCAAGCGTCGTCGCTACGGTAACCGCTTACTATCTGGTGGGCCGTATGCTTGTTGTTCAAGCAATAAAAAAATTTTGTAAATCCGCCACTGAATCCTTGTGCTAACCTTTATCTTCTTCTAGTCAAGGAATTCTTCAGGTTTTTACCAATTGGCACTTCAAATTAATTAGAATTGGGTACTTTACTGCGCTAAAAACCAGCAAACAAATGGTGTATACTGAAAATCAATATTCTATTGTATAAATATAATTTATACTTACAATAGAATATTGAAAATTAAAAACGAATTGGACTTGATAGTAGGTACCTAATTTTAAAATAAATTGTATGTTAATTGCACTAAATTGTAAAATAATGGCAATACTTACGAGGGCTGAGCCGCGATTTGACTGCAAATGCTGGCAACACAGTAAAGGATAGGTTACTCCGAGGCTGTATTAAAAATCCGTAATACCTGTCAAGAAGTGAACAGATTATAGTTTTAAATGAGTTCCCAATTTTATCAAACACTCAACGAGATGGATGGTCGGCGTTAGTTCTGATTTGGATCAAGTACCAAAACACCTTTAGGACAATACCATGTAAAGCTATACCTAAGTACGTCTTAAAAATAAAACCGTCTTAACAAAAGAGGCTATAAATCTTGACTGTGTTGCCAGATTTATTATTTACGAATGTGATATTATTAAATGTGTTAGCTGTAATAAAATTATAGATGATAGACTGGATAGATTTTTTCTTAATAAAGTTGATACATCATGACATCATGCTGTTTTTTTAAATAAGTAGATACGATTAACCGAGGTTCTTCTCCACCTTACTCCTCGTCTCCCTGATCCCCCTGACCGCCGTCCTGCAAAACCTTCCCCTTCGATTCGCAGCAGCTCGTTTTACATACATAGGTACACTCACGCCTTTTTCCCATGGGCGTAGGCAGAAACTAAAGAGCGCCACTCGCTACGATTCTTCCATACTTCTTTCGCTTCATCCACATTCATACATCTAGTCATACATACACGCCGGTTGCGAGTACTACGCACTTGACCTTTTTGAAGAACCCCACCAATAAGGTCGGTGTAAGTTTTTCTAGGGCGTCCCCTCTCGGCGGTTCCACTGACATAAGCCATAAAAATCACTTTTGTTAGTCGCCTTTCATCCATTCTCTCGACATGCCCAAACCATCTCAGCATATTCTTCTCAATTCTTGTCACTACATCGTCTTTTAAGCACCAACGTTCCCATATCACACTATTTCTTAATCTGTCATTCCGAGTTACACCACACATTCGCAAGGATCGCATTATTTTATATTTATAGATTAAATGAAATCTACTTTCACGTTTTGTAGAAACGAATGAATATAGAAATTAATTTACTAAGCTACTCGTGAGTTGCCAAATAATATCCTAGGTATGTACCTACTATATTAATCGGCCGATGATGACTGTTAATTGGCCGATAATCGGCAAACGTATTGTGGGACGCCCCCCAGCCAGACCGACGATCTCAAGAGGGCGGCTGGGTCAGGTGGCGCGATTTGGGAGAGGCCTATGTCCAGCAGTGGATGTAATGGATGTAAACATGTCCATTTTTCATCAAAACTTGTGCGGTCTAAATAATAAGAAAGATGCTTTAGAAATATACATAGACAGCCCCGTGCATTACCTATGCATAAGTGAGCACTTCCTTAATGAGGAACTTGTTACTCTATTAAACCTCTCAAAGTATAAAGTTGCGTCCTACAACACTAGAGCTAATAAATTAAGAGGTGGAACTATTATTCAAGCAGAAATAGACAGGGTTTTTGAGGACTTGGCCATAGCCAAAAAAATTCATAAAACAAATAGCTTTGAATTATGCTGCGTCAAAGATGTTCTAACAGGTTTGTCAATATGTTGCTGCTATCGTACTCCTTATGATAAAAACTTTGACTTGTTTATAAAGATGCTGGAACAACTTTTAGAACACTTCTTTAACAAGAACTGCCTTATCTGTGGCGACTTTAATGTTGACTTTTTAAAGGATAATAAAAAAAGAAATGAGTTATTAAATTTATTGTCATGTTATAATTTCTACCCTCTAATCAACTCTACTACATTTATTCGTAATGACTCACAATCCTGTATTGACAATATATTTACAAATTTACCAAACGACCACATTGAAAACTGTAAAATTGACCATAACGGTTTAGCAGATGGTCATGCTGGATTATTCTGCAGCACTATATTCAAAAGCAATGAATCAAGAAAAATCGAGAAAAATAGGACAGTACTTGTCACAAAAAGACTTTTTAATGTCAAAAATAAAAGAAAATTTCGTAACTTACTTCTGAATCAAAACTGGACTGATTTTGGCATCAACTCATTTATAAAACAGTTTGAAGACGTTTTCTCACAGTCTTTTAGCAAAAGAAACCTACAAATACGCTTAACACGTAATGTACAATTACGTTGGGTAACAAAGGGAATAAAAGTATCCAGTAAGATGAAACGTTTCCTCTGTACTGGGAAAGAGAGTAACCAAAATATCACACTAATGAATTACAGGCAAAAATATATTTCATTGTATAGGAAAGTTATAACTATGGCCAAAAAGCTAACAGTGCAATCTAAATTGATAAACTCAAAAAATATCTCTAAGGATGTCTGGAAGGTGATAAATGAGCATCGAAACAAGAAAATCAAAAGCAAAACAAAACTGGTGTTGAAATCAAACTATAAGCTTATAACAGAACCATTAGAAATTGTAAATATTTTTGCTAAGCAGTTTGAGCATAAGTCATCATCCACAAAATGTCTAAAAACTGCAATGGAAATTTTACGTAACAGTGCAAAAAGGGTCACAAACGATCTAGTTTTAGATCCAACTACCCCCTACGAGATTCACAAAATAGTCAAATCAATGGACGACAAAAAATCGTGTGGGTACGATGACATACCTATATCTGTTATGAAGGATAACATTGACATTTTGGCAGTTCCGTTATGTATTTTTTATAATAAATGCTTTGATGAAGGTATCTTTCCAGATCAGCTGAAAATTGCTAAAATAATACCCATACACAAGAAAGGGCCAAAAAATGATCCAAAAATGTATAGAGCTATTTCTCTGTTGCCGACTCACTCAAAGATTTTTGAAAAATTGATTAAAGTTAGATTACTTAGACATTTAAACTTAAATGAAGTGATAAGTAGAAGGCAATACGGTTATCAGAAGAACGTCGGGACACAAGATGCAATATCAGCATTATTAAAGCATGTTACAAGTAGATTAAATGATAAGCAAAAAGTAGCAGGACTATTTCTAGATTTAAGTTCTGCCTTTGACACAGTGGATCACCAAATTCTCTTAAAAAAACTGGAACACTACGGCGTGAGAGGCAAAGCTCTAGAACTATTCACATCATATTTAAAAACCAGGAGTATGTTTGTGGAGATCAAAGAATTAATAAAAAAGAATAACTCTACCAACAAAGATTGTTTAATCGAAGAAGTGTTTAAATCTAAACTATCTTCTGTACACACTGGTGTTCCGCAAGGGTCCATATTGGGTCCTATATTGTTTATTATTTTTATCAACGACCTAATACCATATATGAGTGATACAGTGGCGGGATCTGTTCAGCTGGTAGTTTTTGCTGACGACACTAACGCAGTCGTATCGGCGGAAAACGTAAACGTCTTAAATAGTGTGGTTAATCTTACTTTAGACAAATTTAACAATTGGTTCACAACCTTGAAGTAAATGCTTGTAAAACGAATGCCTTACTTTTTCGCTCAACTTCTAAGAACAAAGATAAAATTCACAGTGTCATGAATGGTGAAAAAGTGAATGTAGTGCCAGTGGTTAAGTTCTTAGGAGTTTACATAGACAACCAACTGAATTGGAAACAAGAGCTGACACATTTAAAAAGACAATCAGCTCAGCCTGCTACGTGTTGAGAAGTCTTAGAAACGTGGTTGGCATAAAACACTTAAAAATGGTCTATCACGCCTTAATCGAATCGAAACTAAGATACAGCATTCTTTTTTTGGGAGGTAGCTATGGATACAATACGCAAAAAGCTTTCGTACTTCAGAAAAGAGCTATAAGAACCATAGTTAGGATACAGCAAGAGGAATCGTGCAGACCACACTTTAAGGAAATGAAAATTTTGACATTGCCTAGTTTGTACATTATGGTCCTCCTTTCTCATCTATCAAAATAAATCTATAACTATGAGACTGAAGAAGAAAGACAAAAGCGGGAAAGCACGAGAAGGAAAGACCTCCAAACGGAACATTTGCCTCATCTGGATATTGTAAAGCATAATGCCCACTACAAGTCGGTATTTTTTTTTAATAAAATGCCTATAGAAATAAAAAGCTTGGTTTATACAAGAGGTTTTCTCGCTAAACTTAGGCTGTTCTTGTTGGATAAGTGTATCTATTCTGTTGATGAATTGTAAATTGAAATTATTGAAAAACATTATAAGCAAATATGAGTCCATGTCGTAATTATTTAAAAATAATTACTTAGTTTTTAATTTGATATTGTGATATGATTAATACTCACATGATAATGTATATTTGGTTGGCTTTTATTATTTGTATTATTAATTAATTTAATTGTATTTACTTAATATTTTTAAATGTATCAAATATTGTAATTCAGACACAATGTAAATTGTTATTGGATAAATAAATACAAATAAATACAAAAATAAGGAAAACCTGATTCCAAGTAAAGTTATAATCCGTGCAGGAATAGACGGTTGTTTAGGTTGTATTGTGTGGTGCAATAGCCGCCGTTCTCGCGCTATCTCAACTAGCACACATACTTATGCCGTGTGCAAGAGAGATAGCACTATCGTTGCAATCGTTGCATAAAATGTCCTTGTCGCGGGTCATATATAAAATAGAATCCGTCATTCTTATTTATAAAAACAGTCGGTTTTAATTCGTAGTGTGATGTGTTTGTAAACATTTTATTAATTCTGGATGTTAAAACCACGTAGATATTGATTGGATTCAAAAATGTAAGTTGTACCTACATAATCAATCAATCATTTTGCGTGGACGTGAGTCATATTTCCCAAAAAGTGATAATACGTTTCTAATTAACTTGCTAAATTCGTATAAAGGTTTTCAACATGCAAACCTTTTTTGTTCTTTTTGACAGTTTAAAATATAAACAGAAAGCTTAAAAGTACTTACTTATTTTAATTTGGTCGTCTAAAATATAAGAAAGAACGACCTTGACTTGGGTCTGTTTCAAATCATTATGTAATGTGCCCGTAAACAATTTTTAATTCTGAAAATCCGTACTTATGTATGTATGATTGTATTCAATCAACATTTTAAATACGACTTTGATTGCAGTAGTATATGACCTTTTCTTTTGCAAAAAATATTATATTTATCTAAGTTCAATAAGTGAACTGTGTATTGTTCTTTATGAATAATAAAATTCGTAAAAAATAACTGGTTCTTTCTTCAAAAGGCCAGTTCAGATTTGCCTACAGTGCAAAACAAGTAGGTTTTTACCGTGGGAGAGCCATTGCTTCGGCACGAATGGGCCGGCTCGACCGGACTTGATACCACGGCCTCACAGAAAACCGGCGTGAAATAACGTTTTCGTTGTGTTTCGTCGAGTGAGTGATGTGAGGATACCGGAGGCCCAAACCCCTTAAAAGGGCGGCAACGCACCTGAAACTCCTCTGGTGTTGCGGGTGTCCATGGGCGGCTGTAATCGCTTACCATCAGGCGATCAGTCTGCTCGTTTGCCCACCCTGTCACATAAAAAAAAAAGGTAAGTATCTGATAAGCATTGAATACTTTTTCTGTCTGGACTTTTAAAGAAACCATTATCTCTGAGTTTGTTTTGGCGTTTCAGAGGTCGTCAGTTAAGAAATGCCGGAGCTTAAAAAAAATTAAAACGTTGACTTGTAAAAGTGTCTATAAAAGATCTAATAATAATTGCAGAAATAAATATAATTTATCAGTATTGGGTTCCGGTTTGAAGGGCAATGAAGCCAATGACATTGAATACTTTTAGGTACTGTCTGGACTTTTAAAGAGACCATGATTCTCTGAGATGGTTTTGGCGTTTCTAGTATTAATTATTAAATATTGACTTGTTAAAGTGCCTTTAAAAGATCTATTTACAGAAATAAATATCATCTATCATTTATTATTGAATGTTGTCATTTTAGCCCCTACAAATTTAGATTGTGGTTTAGGTATGGCTAACGTCATATAGGTATATGACGTTAGCCAACCGCAGTTTTTTGTTTTGTTTATAAGTCGACTTACGTATACTTAGCTGAGCTAGTCTTGATACTTGTATTAATTTTTCTCGTTCCTCAAAATTTAACTGCCCCATATACCTAATCAAATTTTACCCTTGGAAAGCTCACTTTTGTAGTCATTTTTTTACTGATATTAGTCATTAAAATTAGTTATTAAATTATATATTGTATTAATTATTTTCCAGATCACAGCACACAAAAAAAATACTTGACTGCCACTGCCACAGCAACCAAGAAATCGATGTTTCACTTCTTTGATGGAAGCAGACGCGTTAATAACCCTCGGTCGCCGATACTAAAATTGTTAGGGTTTGTAGTCTAGGAGGGCTAAAACATTATACAATTATTCTGGAATCATTTAATATTTAAGTCTTATAGCAGATTTGTAAGGTATTTTTTAACGAAGGAAGCAGAATTCAGGTGCCTAAAGTTGTACCTGTCATTTCATAAATATACGTTATACGAACAGCTGTAACATCTCGAGCATTGATTAGTATAAAGCGCCATCTATGCTCTCATATGCAAATTATGCCACGACGTTTTAACGAGGTGAATAACAGATGCCGCCACTGAATCCTGCATCACGCAAGCAAGAGAAGGAATACGATAACTAACTGTAGATACGCCTCGACTGTGAGCCAATACATTACAAGATTTTCTTTTTCTCACGTCATCATGTACAAGAAGCGACCAGGAACGTCAGGCATTCGTGGACAGCTGTATGAAATTAAACTATTAAGTTTGATTAATTTCAGAGCGAAACATGACGACAGAATTGAGCATTTTAATTTAGCTACAAACG